>BSBM01000185.1:20465000-21665000 GCA_027924585.1 Larix kaempferi | reverse complement strand
TCACCGCAAAGCATATATCCGGCCTCGTGTTCGTTAAGTACATCAACAAACCAATCATCTGCCTGTATACTGTGGCATCAACTGTGTCTGAAGTAGTATCACACAACAAATTCAAGTTCGATGCCATCGGTGTGGCCATGGCCTTACAATCCATCCTACCGAATCTCTTTAGGATCTCTACCGCATATTTTCCTTGACTAAGGAAAAGTTCTTTTGGATTCTACCACACCTCCAGACCTAAAAGGTAGTGCTTCATACCTAGGTCTTTCATCTCAAACTCTGGGGCAAGCTTCCTCTTCGTTTTTGCTATGAGCTTCTCATCACATATTAGAAACAAATCATCTACATACAACAATAGTATCACTGGTTTCCCATCCTCAACCTTGAAGTAAAGGTTGGAATCCGCTTTACTCTTGGTAAAGCCCAAGCTCATTAGAAATCCATCAATCCTGCCGTACCACGTCCTGGGTGCCCGTTTCAAACCATACAAGGCCTTTTTCAGTTTGCACACGAGTCTGCCTATCATGTGTCTCAAGTCCCTGTGGCTGCTACACATACACTTCTTCTTCTACTACACCATTCAGGAAAGCAGTTTTCACGTCCATCTGGTGTACCTTCCACTTCATCACTGCAGCTATTGCAAGTATAGCTCTAATTGATGTGTATCCTGCTACAGGAGCATCTCGTCACAATGGACTCCCTCTTTCCATGAACCTTGCCTTGTACTTCTGTAGTATGCTTGATTTTGTAAATTTGCTTGAACCTTAATCACTTGTTCTTTGGAACAAGACTCATCATCCTTCTCTTGTAGGTTATAGCACACGATCTTTCCTACAAGTCAAATTTAGTCATATGATTAGTATCATTCCATGTAATGCCAACTTCTTATGCATAATGTACACAATCATGTAACCAATGCATCTTAGCTAATGCTTTAGCACAACACTCGTTCATATCCCGTATACACACGGTAACTATCTAGATGCCTTCCATCTCTACCAGAACATACTATTTGTTAGATTTTTAAGTGCAATAACAATAAGGATCTCTGAAAGATAAACAAGCACAGCATGAACAATAGTACACAACAAATTTATCCCGGGAAAACCCTCTCGGGGCATAAAAGCCCAACAAACTTCTGCTATATAGATTCTGTAGAATGTACAATAGTATCCCTCGTGCAAAGACCCAAAACAAGAAGACTCCACAAGCAGCTACTCTAAACGACTCTGTCTCTCTACTCATGCGAATTAGATGAGTGAGTGAAGTGTGCAAATGAGGAGGGCAAGCCTCCTATTTATACTAAACAAAACACTTGACCTTTTTACTAATTAGGTCGGCTTGACTCACCTAACTGGGCCGACCTGTACACTTTACAATAAAATATTCTTTTCTAGAATTTTCCAGGCCGACCTAACAATTAGGGTTTACATTGACTCTTTCAATGAGTTTTACATAATTAATTACATTGATAATAATCCTCGTAGGTGTACAATACAAATAATACAAATGACTCAAATAATACAAATAAGAATATCTTCCGAAGTTACATTCTTCAACACTCCCTCTTAACAAGGAAGGTATTCTTCAATCATCGTCACCATCGTCTTCTAGCTGCTGCACTTCTTGTACACGAACTATTGTCATCTGATCTCTCGAATCTATATATCATAAGAAGTTCCACAGAGCCACCCCTTTTTCATGCTGGATGTGACCTAGACCATGTCTAGGGTTTTCACACACAGAGCCAACCTTCTTTCATGCTGGATGTGACCTTGACCGAGTCTAGGACTTTCCCACTGTAAATGATCTACCGTAGCTAAGCAGACCAGGAGCATCATTACAGGACTTGTGAATGATCTTCCGCAGCTAGGCAGACCATAAGCATCATTCCAGGACTTTTCACCACAGAGCAAACCCTCTTTCATGCTGGATGTGACCTATATCGAGTCTAGGACTTTTCCATTGTAAATGATCTCCCGCAGCTAAGCAGACCAGGAGCATCATTACATGACCTACGGATGATCTTTCGTAACTAAGCAGACCAGAAGCATCATTCCAGGACTTTCCACAGTGCCAGTCCTTTTTCATACTGGATGTGACCTAGATCAAATCTAGGATTTTCCACCACAATGCCAGTTCTTTTTCATATTGGATGTGACCTAGATCAAATCTAGGATTTTCCACCACAATGCCAGTCCTTTTTCATACTGGATGTGACCTAGACCAAATCTAGGATTTTCCACCACAGTGCCAGTCCTTTTTCATATTGGATGTGACCTAGATCAAATCTCGGATTTTCCATCATAGTGCCAGTCCTTTTTCATACTAGATGTGACTGTCCTCATCCATGAACCGAGCAAGCCATTTGATGGGTCCAGCCCAAGAGCGTCCATTACGTTGCACACTGCAACCATCTGCATTACCTCACCGCTTGTCCAGATCCTCTCGTAGCCTAGGAGACTCAATTACGTCACATGACCCATGACTACCTGCTACCTCAACCGAGCTCATCACTCCCTCTTGATCTGAACCACTCCAAGCTTGTCCCTAAAGTATTCAAACTTCTCTCTTGACAGAGGCTTGGTCAACACATCGGCTAACTACTCTTTTGTTGCTATATACTGGAGCTTCACTGCTCCCTTCTACACCATATCTCGGATATAGTGATACCTGGTCTCGATGTGCTTTGACTTGTCATGGAACACAGGGTTCTCCGACAACTTCACACAACACTGGTTGTCACAAAAGATACAAGTCCCCTCCATCTCGAGATCAAACAGTCCTGATAATAACTTCCGAAGCCACACTGCCTCGTAGCTTGCCGAACAAGCTGCCATATACTCAGCCTCGGCTGTACTGAGTGCTACACTCGTCTGCTTCCTATTGAACCATGAGATCATACCTGATCCCAAACTGAAGCAGTATCTTGATATGCTCTTTCTATCCGTGACTCTCCCGACCCAATCCGCATCAACATAACCCTGTAGGTTAACCTTCTGATCCGATACATATCTGAGGCCATAATCAACCGTACCCTTTAGGTACCTCAGCACATGCTTTGCCGCAACCAGGTGAACATGTCTCGACTCTACCATATATCGACTCAGAGTGTTCACCGCAAAGCATAAGTCTGGCCTTGTATTCGTCAAATACATCAACGAACCAATCATCTACCGATACATTGTGGCATCCACCAGTTTTGAAGTAGTATCACTCAACAAATTCAGATTCAATGCCATGGGTGTGGCCATGGCCTTGCAATCCATCATCCCAAACCTCTTTAGGATCTCTACTGCGTACTTTCCTTGACCTAGGAAAAGTTCCTCCGGATTCTGCCATACCTCAAGACCTTAAAAGTAATGCATCATATCCAGGTCTTTCATCTCGAACTCAATAGAAAGCTTCTTCTTTGTTTCTGCTATGACCTTCTCTTCACCTGTTAAGAACAAGTCATCTACATACAATAGTAGAATCACATGATTTCCTTCCTCAACCTTGTAGTAAAGGTTGAAGTCCGCTTTACTCTTGGTAAAGCCCAAGCTCATCAGAAACCCATCTATCTTGTCATACCATGTCTTGGTTACTTGTCTCAAGTTGCACCATCTATACTTCCTCTTTGTGAGGGGAGACATCCGGTATGACTCTAAGCATATCCTTGAGATACTGGAGTAAACAACCTTTGCGATGGGTAGAGGCTAAGTGATAATGTCTCTCAACCTATGTTGTAGTCACTCCCTCTGAAGCGGAGCTTTCCTGCTCCCTCTGTAACTGAGCACTATCCTCCCTCTGCATCTTGTACTTTCTGCATCGGGACATTTTGCATTGGAGGGACTGGTAGCCTTCTCTTCTGATGATCTTCTGTGTATCCATCTATGCCATCTTTCTAGGTCATTGGATACCAAGATCTCAAACTCTGTTGCAGGTTCTCTCTTGCACCCATCTATGAGCTTCTCATCTTCAACCTTGTAGCAAAGGTTGATGTCTCATCACTCTAGCTGATCCTCGATCTCATCATGCTATCCCATGGGTTCCTTCTGAGCCCGTACAAATCCTTCTTCAATTTGTGCACATGTGGTTCTCTGTAGAGAGTCCCGAATTCTGGAGGTCACTTGATATACACTTATACTTCGATAACACCATCTATCTAGTATAATATCCACCACTAAGGAAGTGTGTCTGGCCACTAGAGCAACGTCTCGTCATAGTCGACTCCCTCTTTCTGAGAGAACCCTTGCTTTGTACATCTGTGGTATGCTTGATTTCATAAGTCTTCTTAAATGTTATAGCTGAACCATCGTCACTTGTTCTATGGAACAAGTCTCATCATTCTTCATTTGTAGTTTCCAAAATATATTAATAATGACAAATTCTTATGCATACAGACATGGGTCACATAGTCATGCAACTATCTTAGCCAATGCTTCAATACAACATTCATCCATATCCCGCATTCATACGGTAACTTTCTAGATGCCTTCCATCTCTACCAGAACATCATTAAGAGTGTGCACTAATCCCAATATGTCAGCAAAGAGGTTTCATTCTAGATAAGTAGCAATAGAATGTTGTACAACACCATAGGCCACTTACCCATCACATGCATATTAGTAGTATATTGTTCATTAAAGCAAACACTTTAACATGGATAATACACTTCATAAATCTAGGAATATAAATATGTACACCACTGAACAATACAGGAAATGACAATTCAAATACTTATCTTTGTTTGTTTGGTAGGATCTCTCTTGATCCTAGGAATTACTGGAGTATCTGATAGTGAGCTCTACTTCATCATCTGATTCTGAGAACCTATGCCTTTCTTGCTTATGATCTACAATGCTAATAAAGTCTTCTACACCATAGATCACATAGCACTGTGTATTGGTGTTGAATCACCAATCCCAACTGCATCCATTCTGAATCAAAATACATATTCCTCATCACTAGAGGAATCTTCTTTAGTCTTCTTCCTAGCTGGTTCATCATCCTCTGCAGCATGAGCATGATGTCTTTTCTTGTTTCCTTTCTTCTTGGGACAATTCCTAGAGATGTGTCCCATCTCATCACAATGGAAACATCTGAAACTTGAATAGTCTTTTGAATGTCTTTTACCCTTGTGGAATCTCCTGTGATGATAGTCTTCTTTCTTGCCTCTCTTGGCATGAGTTGCAAGAGCTTGATTGTCTTTATCACCTAGCTTCTCTTCTCTGGCTGCAATCCTTGCTTCTTCTTGAGTGCAAGATTCCAAAAGTGCACTAAACAATATAAGCTTCTTCCTGGAACATATCCCTTGAATATATGACTCCCATGATCTTGGAAGACCATTTAGGGTAGTCATCACTAATTCTGCATTTTCAACCTTGTCTCCAATGGCACTTAACTGATCTCTAATGTTGGAGGCACTTGTGAAGTAAGACTGGATACTTTCATTGTTTTGCATCTCCACAGCCTTGAGTTGAGTCCTCAAGGTCATCTTCAGATTGATGTTGGTTCCTTCAAATAGTCCCTTCAATGATCAAACATCTCTTTCGGAGTCTTTAGAGAAGAGATGTGTGGGATAAAGTGATCCTTGATGGAATCAGTTATGATCCTCTTAGCTTTGATAAGATTCTTCTTGTGCTTTGCTTTCTCCTCATCTCCCTCTGGCTCCGCAACTACTTCTGTAACATACTTGTCCAAATCATGCTCTTCTAGGATGAGCATCACCCTATACTTCCATGCTCGGAAGTTGTCAGCTCCTTCAAGCTTATACTCAAGCTTGGTATTGTTTGACATCTTGATAGATGAGAACCTCAAATGGAAATAGATATAGTATAACTTACCAAATGAGATGCTCCAACCAAAGGTTGACTTCTGAGGTCTGCCTGCAGGAGGTCCTAGGGTTTGTCGGAGAAACCCTAATTTTCAACTTCAAGATCTTGCAAAACTAATTGGAGGAAAATATGCGCCTCCCCAAGGTGAGCTGAGCAATGTACTCATTTTCCCAAATCTGTGGACATAACTGCAAAATATTTGATGCCCTAGTTTCTTCAATTTCTACTGCAGATTTGTTCGGTCTTAATTCTGATGTATCTTAGAAATTTCTTCTCCTCAAGGTTTGAAATTTCGTTCTGAGATAGTTGGACTTGTCCTCTATCCAATCCCACATGTTAGAACATGATTGGATTTACCAAGTGGGACTTATGCTAAGTTTCCCAAGGTGACCTGTTTATGCACTGTTTCAGTATAGCGAACTTGTACGGACTGACACATGTCACTGTTTTAATTTCGGGTTCTGAAACTCGCAATAGAGAAACTACAGTCCGTGCTCTTTCTGGAACATCTTATGAAATTCGATTTGAATGTTCCTAGCCCGAGATATAGCATTTCTCCCTAGATCACTTGTTTAAAATTGAATTCTGGAAGAGGATGGAACCCTAATTTGCAAGGAGCATATTGTTAGGATATTTTAATACTCCATCTTTGTACTACCTAGCATTATTTCATTTTCCTAGTAGTTGATGATGACATTTGCCCCCTAGTAGTGTGCATATGTCATCCAGGATCCATCTACCACCTTCTGAGCCCTGCATGCATAATTTTAGGACCACTTTAGTCAGTTCCCTATTTTATAGGATATTAGGAATCTACTCATTGTTCCAGTTCAGTCCACCTGAATTAGTTGACTCTTGTGGGGGGTTAGAGCTCTAGATGCCACTAATTGTGGCCTCATGCACCCTTTGCTAACTGTTATGCATGACAAACTCACTAATGCGCCCTCCTTGGTTAGTTAACCGATTGTGTCTTCAGTTAACTGAGTTAAGGTTCAGTTTGGTTGAGTTTGAGTCTTCCAGAGCACTCTAGTGGTGACAATTCCTATGCTAGACCAAATGAGGTTCGAATTCTCCTGTGTGATTCGAATTCTCTCCATTGTAACATCATTGTTCATTATATTGATTATTGGATCATGTGACATTATTCTGCTCCTATCTGAGTTCTCATGCATGATTAATTGTCTGCTCATTTTTACTGTAGTTTTCACTCTAATTCATCTTTTCTGTTCATTCTTTCTTTGTGAGGTATACTCAACTCTTAGATATGCTATTATTTATAATTTCACATGGTATCTAAGCCATTTGAGCGTAGGTTGAGCAACTGCTTTCGGTAGTGCACCAGAAGCCTCTGGATTTCCACAACAAATCCTGGTGCCATTGCATTGAATTCATTGGAGAAATCCAATGAGGTCTAGCCAGGTGTGAAGGATCCAGAAAAATATGTCTACTGTCCGAAAGCAATGCTCACTAGTAGTCTATCTCCAAAAATTGAGAGTTTTTTGCAGGTTATTCAAAGATTGTTTTTGAGTTCTGCAGATGCAACAATTTGCAGTAGTAGCAACAGTTTCACCTTGTATTCGCTCCAACAGTTCTCATGGACAATTCGAACTCTCCTCTCTCTCCCAGGATCCTGACACCCTTCAATTACCTTGATTGGAGGGCTGATATGTAGATGGTCTTGTGCAACAAGTCACTGTATAGGGTAACAAGGGGAAAGGAGGTCGAACCTCAAGCAGCTGTTGAGAAGGCCAAGTATCTGAATAGATTGGATGAAGCATTCAGTTTCATGTGTATTCATATCTCCAGAGATCTACTCTTCCACCTTGAAGGATTGAAGACTCCGAGAGATGTATGGTTGAAGTTGGAGACCCTCTTCGGCAAACAAGATAAGCTAAGGGGCCATATTCTGGAGAATGAGTTGATTGCTCTTCAACCGAGCAGTTTCGAGACCATCCAACAATTCTTTTCCAAATTCAAATCTTTGGTCATGCAATGCAAACACTGTGGCATTGAGAAGAAGGATGAGCAGTTGGTGCTATCCATTCTGAGCAAGCTAGGTCTTGAGTTCTCGATCTTTGTCTCTACCTTCCATTCAGGGCGAATGTCAATTCCTGGTTGGAAGATGCCATCCTTAGATGTTTTCACTGAATCTCTCATCCAAGAACAAGACAAATTGATCTAGATGGACGTCTTGAAGGCCTCCAAAGATCAATCTCTTGTGGATGGAGAAGAAAAAAGTGCGAATGGAAAGGGGAAGCACAAGCGCAAGGAGAAGAGGCAATCTGAACCCGAGCAGAATGCCAAGTCAAGTCTATCGGAAGGAGCCTCCAGCTCCAAGAAGGACAAACAAAAGGGATTTGAGAAATCCACGTGTTCCTATTGCAAGAAAGTAAACCACCCAGAGAGATCTTACATGCAGAAGAAGATAGATCAGATGACCAAGCTTCTTGAATAACACAACATTGCCCTCCCAGAAGGTGCAAGAGAGACTGATTCTGGAAGTGAGTCTAATGGTCATGAGAGATGCCATCCACTGAAGGCTGTATTTTCAAAATCACAAGCCCTCCTCATAGATTCAGGAGCCTCCAACCACATGGTTTCCTTCAAAGTATCATTTTCTTCTCTAGGTCTCAAAGATGGTCCGATTATTCACATGGGAGATAACTCTCAGATTTCTGCTGAAGGGAATGGCACAGTACATCCGGAGCATGGGAAGTTCAAAAATGTTCTATTTGTGCCTTCTTTGTCAGCAAATTTGTTGTCTATATATCAGATGACTCACACAGGTTCACTGAAGAAAGTAGTCTTTGGTCCTAACACAGTTGAGATTGCAAAGATCTCTAATGGGAAGATTATAGCGAAATGGTTTGCAAACCATGTCTCCAAGGCATATGAATTCTCCCATTTTTTGCCATACTCTCTGCCTACCCCATTGGCATCTGATGAAGATCAGAGTGATAACTCTTTTAATGAAGATGAGGATCAAGATCTTGATGTTGAGAATAAAGTCCAAGGAGATTCAGATCCAAATCCAACACATGCTCCCAATCCATGGCCAAGGCCAATATGGGCTCACAAAGTCCTTGTAGCTACTGGGAACACAGTTGGGGATCCATCTGACCATAAAACCACCAGATATTAGTCTCATGCAAAAATTGCACTATGTCATGCAGATCCACTGCTCTCAGAGAGGTGCTACATGATGGTGGGGTTTGATTCACAATCTCTTGAAGAGACTTGCCATGGGGGATCTACAACCAAGTATAAATCTCGGTTGTCTGACAAAGGGTACTCAAAGGTTCATGATTTGGACCACAATGAGCCATTCACTCCGGTAGCAAGAAGGGTCCCTGAAAGACTTGTTTTGGAAAATACAACTTTGACATAGTGGGAGGGACATCAGAGGAGCAGATCTAGATCCAGATCCAGATCTAGCACCTACATTGCTATCCTACATAGGAGCAGATTGCCAATATTTTTGCAAAAGCTTTCACACAGGAAAGTTTTTTCCTTCTCTGCTTAGTATGAAGGTTCTTCGAGTTCCATACTGCTGTTCCTTTTGAGGGGGGTATTTTTCCCATGAGGTTTTTCTCCATTTCCTTGGTTCATGGACAATTCTTTATTTTTTTATCATTTATTTGATTATATGGGTGACCTTTGGTCTTAGTAACTAGGGCCCAGGATGCAAAAGTATGGATTAAGGGGGGGTGTTAGGATGTTTTAATACTCCATCCTTGTCCTAACAAGCATTATTTCATTTTCCTAGTAGTTGATGATGTCATTTGCCCCCTAGTGGTGTGTAGATGTCATCCAGGATCCATCTACCACCTTCTGAGCCCTGCATGCATCATTTGAGGACCAATTTAGTCAGTTTCCTATTTTATAGGAACTTACTCAGTGTTCCAGTTCAGTCCACCTGAGTTAGCTGACTCTCGTGGGGGGTTAGAGCTCCAGATTCCACTAATTGTGGCCTCATGCGCCTGACTGTTATGCATGACAAACTCACTAATGCACCCACCTTGGTCAGTTAACTGATTGTGTCTTCAGTTAAATGAGTTTAGGTTCAGTTTGGTTGAGTTTGAGTCTTCCAGAGCACTCTAGTGGTGACAATTCCTATGCTAGACCAACTGAGGTTCGAATTCTCCTGTGTGATTCAAATTCTCTCCACTGTAACATCATTGTTCATTATACTGATTATTGGATCATGTGACATTATTCTGCTCCTATCTGAGTTCTCATGCATGATTAATTGTATGCTTATTTTTACTGCAATTTTCACTCTAATTCATCTTTTCTGCTCATTCTTTCTCTGTGAGGTATACTCAACTCTTAGATCTGCTGTGATTTAGAATTTCACACATATCTCCTAAATTACAGCGAATCTGAGGCTGAAACTTGCACACAAGATACATGAACATTTCATCTTCGTCCTGTCCGAGTTTCAGATCCCGAACCTTCACCATAAGTGATTTATAGCAAAAATGCCAAGATTACTAGTTTTCGGAAATGGAAACCCTAGTTTTGCAGTTGCAGCAGCTGCACAATGTTCTCTTTCAGGCTAGCTTTGAAACCATGTTAGATTTTTAAGTGCAATAACAATAAGGATCTCTGAAAGATAAACAAGCACAACATGAACAGTAGTACACAACACATTTATCCTGGGAAAACCCTCTTGGGGCAGAAAAACCTAGCAAACTTCTTCTATATAGATTTCACAGAATGTACAATAGTATCCCTCGTGCAAAGGCCCAAAACAAGAAGACTCCACAAGCAACTACTCTGAATGACTATCTCTCTCTACTCATGCGAATTAGATGAGTGAGTGAAGTGTGCAAATGAGGAGGGCAAGCCTCCTATTTATACTAAACAAAACACTTGACCTTTTTACTAATTAGGTCGGCTTGACTCACCTAACTGGGCCGACATGTACACTTTACAATAAAATATTATTTTCTAGAATTTTCTAGGCCGACCTAATAGTTAGGGTTTACATTGACTCTTTCAATGAATTTTACATAATTAATTACATTGATAATAATCCCCGTAGGGTGTACAATACAAATAATACAAATGACTCAAATAATACAAATAAGAATATCTTCCGAAGTTACATTCTTCAACACTATTAAGAGCATGCACTGCTCTCAATATGTTAGCAAAGAGGTTTCATCTTAGACTAGCTCCATCAAGGACTCACGGGATATTGTGCAGCACTATAGGCCACTTACCCATAATATGCACTACATGAGCCTACTGCTAGTCAATCTTAGTCATCTATAAGTGCATAAAAGAAAATGCATCACAGATCTACATGTAACTGTTATGAGCAATACCCTTCAAAATACTTAGGAATTCAAATGATAGTAAATACTTATCTTTTATGTGTTTTGTAGGCTCCCTCTTGGTTTTTGCCTCCTTGCAGAAGTTACTAGAGTTTCTGGAAGCATACTCTGCTTCATCATCTGATTCTGAAGACGTTGATCTTCTTCTTCGTCTAGTCTGGAACTTTCTAAAGTCTTCATCCTTGGTTCTCATGTACTAGATTCAAGATCTCCTTTGCTCTGTTATCACTTCTTGAAAACGAACTCTTCACGTTCTTGCCTCGTGCACATCCTTTGCATATGCCTTCATGTTTTGTCTGGATCTCGGGTAGACCTGTCGGTAAAGCCTTGTAGTGTATTTGTGCAAGCCTTCTGTGCCATAGTTCACTTTATTCCATAGAGTCATGAACCAATGCTTGATCTGGTTATCATTTTAATTTGTACAAGCCTCCCTCTTGCTCTCCAATTACTATTGTATCATCAAAAGTTCAAGACATATTCTTCATCACTTGAGGAATCTTCCCTTGCTTTCTTCTTAACTGGTTCATCATCTTCTGCAGCATGAGCATGATGCCCCTTCTTCTTTCCTTGTTATGATCTTTGCTTTTGGTGCAATCTCTTGCAAGATGTCCCTTTTCATCACAATTGTAACATCTATGATTCTTTTGGAATCTTCTAGGCTTCTTATGAGAGTGCTCTTTCTTGCTCTTTTCCTTCTTTGTATGAGCTTCTAAGGCTTGATTATCTTCTTCACCCATCTTCTCTTCTCTGGCTTCAATTCTGGCTTCATCTTGAGTACAATTCTCCCATAGCCTACTGAATTTGGTGAGCTTTCTTCTAGAACAAATTCCTTGAATGAATGATTCCCATGATATTAGGAGACCATTCAATGTAGTCATCGCCAATTCTGCTTCTTCAACATTGTCTCCAATAGCTTCTAGCCGTTCTTTGATTTGGGAGACTCTTGTGAAATAGGATTGGATACTTTCCGAGTTTTGCATCTTCACACCCTTGAGTTGAGTTCTCAAGGTCATCTTCCTATTAATGTTCTTCCCTTCGAATAATCTCTTCAATGCATCGAACATCTCTTTAGGAGTCTTCAAAGATGAGATATGGGGGATCAAGTGATCCTTGATGGAGTCAGCAATGATACTCTTGGACTTAACCAAGTTCTTCTTGTGTTTAGCTTTGTCTTCATCTCCCTCTGGCTCCTCAACTTCTTCTTTGACATAGTTGTCCGACTCATTCTCTTCTAGAATGAGCATCATTCTATACTTCGTGGCACATAAGTTATCTGCTCCTTCAAGCTTATCCTCAAGCTTGATATTGTTTGTCATCTTGATAAAATGAGAACCTCAAATGGAAATAAGGATAATAGGACTTACCAAATGAGATGCTCCAATCAAGTGCTTGCTTCAATGTCTTTTGAGATATGACTTCTGGAGGATCTAGGGTTTTATCATTTGTGCTTTCACGGGTAATCATATTTTAACCACAGGAAACCCCGTGTGAAAATGTAAAATTCTTGACGTTTCGGGCTGGGAAGTTTAGCCCATCTTCAGGAGATACTATACAGTGTCCCAACTTAATCTTTCAATTGGTTTCTTTATTAATAATGTATCCTAGCCTAATCTTTGAAATATGTTGGCCCTTATAAACATTATTAAGATGTCGTTGTTTTATTATTTTTTTAATTGGTTAATGATAGGAGCCCACGTCCTGCTGAGTTTCCCAGGAACCCTAATTTTTCAGAGAAACCCTAATTTTTCAACTTTGGATTCTTGAAAAACTGAATGGAGAAAGAGATGCGCCTCCCTAAGGCGAGTTGAGCAAATGTTCTTTTCTTCCAAATCTGTGGCCAGAACTACCAAAAATTGGAAACCCTAATTTCTGCAATAACTGCAATTTCTGCAGAATTAGGTCAAAATTTGCCTCCACAGGAAGATGTGCCCTCCTAGGGCGAATTAGATTAACCTCCTTTTCAGACTGATCTATGGTGAAAAGCTTTCAAAACAAGAAACCCTAGTTTTCACTTTCGACAGTTTCTGCTGCACAAGGTCTTCTTTCAGGGTAGCTCTGATACCATGTTAGAATTTTGATACTTCCAAGATGGTTATGTTAGATCTTCAAACAATTTGCATTATTAACACAATAACCATAAACAATAGGATCATTGAAAGATAGACAAGCACAACATAAACAAGAGCACACAACAATTTATCCTGGGAAACCCTCTTGGGGAAGAAAACCCAACAAAACTTCTTCAGTGTAGATTCGTGAGAAAGTACAATGTCAATCTCGTACAATAACCCGAGAACAAAGAAATATAGAAACCCCAAAATAAGATGTCTTCAATGCAACTACTCTTTCTCCAAAGCGAACTTGACTTTCTCTCTACTAGTACGAACTAGGTTGAGTGAGTTGATGTACCAAATGAGCTAGGCGCCACTCTATTTATACTAGTTACAAACTGACTTTTTTACCTAATTGGGCCGACCTGACTTTCCCTAACTGGGCCGACCTGACTGGGGCAGTTTTGCCCATTGTTTGGGGCAGTTTACCCACTGGACGACTTGTCTATTTTACATGATTTCTTTTAGGGTTTTTACCCGATCAATTACAATATGAATATTTCCCGAAGGAAGTACAATAAAAATACAATAAGATATCTTCCGAAGTTACATTCTTCAACAATGATTTCCAAACATTTCTCAATTTCATGGCATCTCTTGGTAAAAGATTATTCCACAACTAAATAAAATAGCAGATTGAAAGAATAGAGGTATTGTGGAAATGGCTCGTTGTATGCTTCACTTTAAACAAACAAAGCTTAACTTCTAAGGAAAAGTAGTTGTTTGTGCAATCCACATCATTCATCAGATGCCTACTCATGCTATTCAAGATATGACTCCCTATGAGAAATAGTATCGAAATAAGCCTTCAATTTCATATTTTAGATTTTTTGGATCAAGTGCATGGGTCCATATTCCTGGAGAAAAGAGAAACAAATTGGAGCCTAAATGCCACCGTTGCATTTTGGGGGCTACAGTGAAGTTTCCAAACCATATTGTCTATTTGATCGTTCCACTCACTAATTGATTGAATGTGGATATGTTGTCTTTGATGAGGTTCTTACTCATGGTTTGCCAGGTTCTTTTCCATTACTTCTAACATATGATTCTCAACATTTTTGAGTGGATCTCTCTTCTTCACACCCTATAATCCTCCTCCTATAAGTGCTTCCTCAAGTACTCATACAGTGATTGGGTAGACAAATATTAATGACAAAGACCTTCTTGATGATTCGTTAAGATATCTGCAGGAGTCTCTTCTTCTATACATAATGCTCCATCTAGCATTCCTCTAGAATTAGCTGAGCAACTCCATAGTGTTGAAGAAGATGATCTCAGTGCTTCCTTCTCTAGCTAGGTTACTTAGCCTATGCCTAAGTGGGCCATATCCACTCTTTACGGCTCTACCAATTTTCTTCCACTTAAAGCGTGGAAGCCTCCTACTCCATGGAACTTTCTCATTGAGGTGGATGATGACGAAGATCCGACTACTTATAATCAGGCCAAAGAATCTCTTGAATGGAAAGCAACCATGTTTGTTGGTTATGATGCTCTAATTAAGAATCAAACTTGGAAAGTGGTTCTCTTAACAAAGTTAAGAATATTGTCGGTTGTAAATGGGTCTACAAGACCAAGTTTAGTGTTGATGGACTGATTGAAAAGCATAAAGTTCACCTTGTTGCTAATGGATTTTCATGAAAGGAAGGTGTTGTCTACATTGACACTTTTGCTCCAGTTGCCAAGATGGACTTGGTTGAAATGTTATTCTCTATTGTTGCTTCATTGGATATGGAAGTTTATCAATGGATGTCAAATGTCCCTTTTTTCAGGAAATTTATATGCAGCAACCATTAGGATTTTTTCAAAATAGGCCTACACCTTTGGTTTTCAAGCTCAAGACGTAATACTTAAACTCAGAAATTCAGAGAAAACATAGAAAAACACAAGAGATGATAGATAAAATAGATGGCTATGTTCACTTGCTTCTTCAAGGGGGCAACCTCCAAGAATAAAGATCCAAATACAATGACAATTATTGACCAAATATTACATAGATTACTACTCTATATATAGTGCCTCAATAGCTAAATTCCTAATACTTGTGGTTCCGTTATTAATGAAGGTCAACCACCTAGGGGTCTTTATTCAATAAAAAGGGCCCTTTTACATTAAGTAACTACTGTCTAACTATCTAATGGGCCTTATTACCCCCATATTTATATGGGCATTTCCTAGTTGTTGTGACTAGGAAATTCTAAGAATTTCTGGGCATGAGAGTGGAGCACAGGCATATGTATGTGCAAGCAACTGTGAGTCAAGGTCCTGTAGCAGCAGGGAAGAAATTCTGACCGAGGAAGATGGATGTCCTAGGTACCTTACAGCCTTCAAGCAAGACTAAGAGGCTATGAATAGCACGTCAGGGCACTTGGTAGAGCATTCTGGGCATCTATCAACATCAAAGGAACGAATCTGGGCAGTATTTATGACCTAGACAGTCACCTATTGCAGCAATATATCTCAGCCAATGAAAAGAGGCCTGTTCATTAATACAACCAGCATATATTCATTTAAAATTTTTAAACTTGGATCTACCAAGCACCGAGAGGGATCCAATTTCTTGAGGTGTAAATTTTTTAAAATTTTTAACTCAAATTTGATCCCTGATAGATCCGGGTTTATGTTTTAATTTTTTATTTTATAGCCAAGCACCTCGCTCCTCTCGGTGCAATCAACAACAATGACGTCCTGTCTCAGCAAACTTTTATGAAGGGGTCAGCTCTTTTTCAGCAGTGAAAGAGGTTTCTTATATAGTACTGGCAGTTTAGAAGGTAGCAGCCATGAATTCACCCCAGGTCAAATTCTGGACACATCTACAGCAAAAGCAGTCATTCATGTAGAGTTACAACAGCTATCTTTTTACAGCATACAGCCAGCACACCTGTTCAAGAGAGGGCTCATCAAAATGTTTACCTGTTGCACCTTGAATCCAGTCCTCCATTCTGTCTCAGGGATAAATAATAAAAAATGATCATGGGCAGCATAAAGTAAATTGGAATATGATGATTGGTGGATTCTGTCAATGTTGATATGCTCTTGAGAATATGTGAGGGGGTTTGTAGCAGTCATCAGAACGTGAGCAACCAATTATTATTTGAAAAAATGGAAATGCGATCTTTGAATTGTTATGGAAAGGTCTCATGACAGTCTGAGAGCGCACTTGCAGCAGCAATAAAACCCTCAAATCGCAGCAGCTTTACATGTATCCAGAGCATCGAAGCATCAGTTCTATGAGGTCGTGTAATTATGTTTAATCGACTGTAAGTGAGGCCCTGATATATGGTCGATTGAAAGCTGGTAAAATTGACCGTGCAGAGCATTTGAGGCTGCGTCTGGGTGGCTTGGTTTCCATGCCTTACGGAAGTCTCTCGAGGTTGGCTTAAAAAGTTTCTACCCGTCGCCTGCATACGAACCCATGAGCATACATATCTCATTCACTTGGAATGTGGAAGTTAAAAGTCGAAGTATTGGATCCCGCGAGCTATTTCCTGGCACTATATTGTCACGTGGAGTTTTTCCTCATCGCCTGGAGTCTTTTTTTTTTATTGCTAATGAGCCAGCAGACTAATGATAGTCAGTAACGTGGGGATCAACTAACTCGGGTGGAAGAAAATCGTTTGGAAGATTTGGTTGTGGCTTGATGGGTGCACCCCTTGTCATTTGGTTGAGTCATCCACTTTTGAAGCACTGGGCAAAACATGGAGCCGAGCCATCTATTTGGCATGTTGGATCTAGGGAGAATCATGGGGCATTGGAGTTGGGGTTTGGGGCATTGGAGTTGGTTGGACCCCACTCTAAGTGTTGCCCACTTTACCTTTTCTGGACCAATTTTCCTATGCCTAGGTCGAGAGTTTATCCTAAAGGCATTTGGAGGAAAGTGCATGCTATTTGGCTTATTATGGAAAAGGGGGTCTCCATTATTTTATTCTTTGAGAAAAGTGGACCTACCACTCTTAGGTTGTCTGGTTAAGGAGTCTTTAATATTTTATTATCCTTACTAGAATAAAAAGGGACCCTATGTATCTCATCATTGTACTATCATCATTGTACAAGTGGCATTGACCACCTTATTTTATTGTATTGTTAGAATTTAAGTGCTTGTAATGAGACTCTGTATTATTTTACTTACCTTAGGAAACAATAAATATTTTATTGTAAAGGAAGTTTTAGCCTCTCATATAAATATAGAGCTACTTCCTCATTTCATTTCATGGTTTGATTTTGAGAGTTCTTTATCTTTTGGAGCTTCATCAATATATCTTTCTTTTGTGCAATTTATGATGTTAAGGGTTCTTTCTATGTGGTGAAAAGTATTGTCAATTCTTGAAGCTTCTTCTTCTTGGTTCTATTATTGTGCTTAAGGGTTAGTGCTGGAATGTTCAAGTCTTCTATAAACCTTTCATGATTGATCCAAAGAATAGTTGGAAGGAGGGTTTCCTAGGCTATTGGCTTGCACATTCTTCTTTGTTGGTTTGGGTAAGTATTTTAGACCTTCTCTTGATATGCATTTTGGCTCTTTGGCAAGGGTTTCTAGGTATTTGTCTTCTCCACTGTTGATCTTGGGTAGCTAGGGACTTTCCCTCGTTGGAGTGCCCTCTTGTAGACCTTGAAGTCCATTATTTATCCTCAATTGCGTGATGTGACTAGAGTGTAATGAACCCTAACCTTTGAAGGAAATATACCAATTCTTGGAAGACCATTCTTCTTGGCCCCACTTGCCATTTGATTCACCTTGACTCCATTGCCCTAGTTGGATATTGGCACCGATCTCTAGGTCTCTCCATCACCTATTTAAAAAACCCTAAAAAAATACAACCTTGTTTTGCTAATACTATCTCTTCCAAATCACCTTGTGCCAACATTGCCATAACTTAGCAATCCTATCTAGGGACGCCCCCTCGAGTTGGAGAAGAGTCATCTAGAAGTGCATAGAGGTAGTTATTGTGGTGACAATGGGTGACACTTCTCAGGATATCGTGAACTAATAGCTATCTTTGGGGCTTTATTTACAGTTGCTAGTTTGCGTGGTAATAGGCCTTATGGCCTTGTACATGAAAATCAACATTGTCCTCAAGGTTGAAGATGGGGAAACTATAACAAAATGGTTGATGGTTCCCAGGTAGGATCTTCTAGTGAGGTATCATTCCACTGAATCCAAGCTTCCCACATAGTATGTTGATGTAGCTGATGCTCCCTGATGACCAAAACTGCGTCTAATTGGAGCCAAATGGAGCCTTCTTCATCTAGTTCTTGTAATGTAGTTTGAACTCGACAATTTTGACCCACAACCTTCTTCAAACAGGACACATGAAATACTAGGTGGAGCTTAGAGTGTGCCGTGAGTGCTAGTTTGTAGGGCGCATACCCAATGTGTTAAACAATCTGATATGGGTAATTAAACTTTAGTGCAAGCTTCTGATGGCCTTTAACTCTAAGAGAGGTCTGCTTATAAGGTTGGAGCCAAAGGAAAATCTAGTTGCCTTCTACAAATGAATGCTCTGAGCGGTGCTGGTTTGCCTGTTGCTTCATGCAATTTGAAGCCATTGCCAAATTTACCTTAAGTGTGTAAAGAGTGACATTACAATTATGAAGCAAACTATCGACTACATGCACTTTGAAAATACCTGGTAGACAAGAAACCACAGAGGGTGGTTATTGGCCATAGATCACTTCATATGGTGTCATTTTTGTATCCTCATGATAAGTGGTATTATACCACCATTTTGCCAAAGGTAACCACTGTGTCCAATGCTGTTGCTTTCCAGATGCAAAACATCGCAAATAGGTTTGAAGACACTTGTTGACTGCTTCTGTTTGGCCATCTGTTTGGAGGTGATAAGATGTGCCCATTTGCAACTGGGTGCCCTCCAATTTAAATATTTCTCGCAAAAATTTGCTAGTGAATGTGTAGGATCAGGATTTGACACAATGGAGGTAGGCATGCCATGGTGTTTGAAAATCTGGTCTAGAAAATTCAGGCAATTGTTGTTGGGGTAAATGGGTGCTGGAGTGCACAAAAATGAGCATATTTGGAAAGTCGGTCAATTACCACCATGCTGATTGATTTGTTACCTCCTTTCGAAAGATAAACATCTATGGAAATGGCAGTCCAAATAGTGGTTGTATTGGCAATGGTTGTAATGCCTCGGGAGTCTTCATTGTCTCTTGTTCCTTTAGCAAGTGTCACGTTCTGCTACAAAAGTAAGGATATCCTTTTTCATGCCTTCACAAAAGGAGTGCCTAACACAAGCATAATTTTTCTGAAAGCCCGAGTGATTTGCAAGAGGCGATGAATGTAACTTTGTTAATATTGTCTATTTTAAAGCAGAGTTAGGTACCAAAAAAGGAGACCTTTATACCGCAATGTATCTTGCTGTTAAGTGTAACCGTGGGGAGGGTTGGGATCGTCTTGGAGTTGCTTGATGAGCTAAGATGTAGCAGTATTGGTTAGGCATTCTTGTCATGCTTCCTCTAACCATTCAAGTACTTGAGAGGATAAGGAGAAGAGGGATCCCTCTTCCTCATGTTTCCTTGATATTGCCTCCGTGACAACAATATCTTTTCTCTTTTTGTAGATGATCTCATAATCATATTCAAGCATCTTAGTGACACATTTATGTTGCCCTGGGGATGACAACCTTTGTTCCAAAAAATACTTTAGGTTGTGGTTATCGGTCTTGATCTAGAAGCGCCACCTTATTAGATATGGCCGCCATGTGTCAACTCCATGTAGGATGGCCATCATTTTTTTCTCATAGGTAGACTTGCCCAAATTCTATCACACAATTGCTTATTGGTGAATGCCAAGGGTCTTCCATCTTGCATTAAAAACTGCACCCAAACTTTTTTCAGAAGCATAACATTCCAATACAAAAGTCTTAGTAAAATTAGGCATGGCTAAGACTGGGGTGGTGCACATGGCTTGCTTTAAAATTGAGAATGCTATTCTGCTACTTCATTCCATGTGGAGGCATTTTTTCTTAGTAGGGTTGTCAATGGAATCACAATTTTACTGTAATTTTTCAAAAACTTCTTGTAGTATCCCATAAGGCCTAAAGTCCCATGTAAGGTCTTCAATGTTTTAGGGTAGGGCCATTCTTGCATTGCCACAATCTTCTTGGGGTCCACTCTCATCCCATCTTATTCAATAATGTGACCCAAGTATTATACTTTTGAGACCCCAAAAGCACATTTGGAGCATTTAATGAACAACTGATGGTCTTGAACAAGTTGCAAGGCTTTATCAACATGTTGAACATGGATATTCCAAGTTTTACTGTAAATTGTTGTCATAAAAGAAAACTAGCACGAAATCACAAAGATATGGCTTTAGAATTTTATTCATGAGGCTCTGAAAGGTAGAGGGGGCATTACAAAGTCTAAAGGGCATTACCAAAAACTCATAATGGCCTTCATGTGGGCGGAAAGTTGTCTTCGAAATATTGGTCTCTTTCATTATCAGTTGGTGGTATCCTAAACGAAGGTTGAGTTTGGCGAAAAATTTGGTACAATGGAGCTCATTCAAAAGATCATCAATGACTGGTATGGGAAATTTATCTTTGATGGTCAACTTGTTGAGGGCATGAAAATCAAGACACATGCACTGCATGCCTTCTTTCTTCAAACCATGACCACTGGGGATGAATACGAGCTAGTGCTGGGATGAATGACTCCTGCCTCTAGTAGCTCCTGAATGATCTTTTCAATTTCATTCTTCTGTGTAAATGGGTGCCTATACGGTCATACATTTGGTGGTTGACTACTCAGAATCAAGGGGATACCATGATCATGCTCTCCTTTGAACAAGGGTACCCTTCGAAGCCTTAATGGCCTTTTGATGTTTGTCCAAAACCCTTTGCATGTCATGATGGATTTTCGGTACAAGGCTATCTAGAGCCTAGATGGCATGGAAATAAGCAATAATTCTAGAGTGGCCTTACTTCAATAATTTTTCCATTCGATGAGAACTTATGATTTTAGGGGAACCTGCCTAGAGCCCTTTGAGGGTGTGAGTATGGGAGTCCCGAGTAAAACTTAAGTATAATTCTTTGAAGGCCATAGTAACTGGCCTTAATGTGCATAGCCATTATACCCCTAAAACTATATCACAACCATCCATATCTATGGCCAACATGTGAGTTTTGAGATAGTCATCGAATTGGAGTCTAACATTTTCACAATGCTCTTCACATTTCATCATCCTGCCATTGGCTACCATAATTTGAAAGTTGGGCATGAGGTGGACATAACAATGGAGTTCTTCAACCACTTGCCGACGAATAAAGTTGTGGCTATTACCATTGTCAACCAAAACTACCACTTTGTGGTGCTTGATGTAACCCATAAGTTTCAAGGTTTGTGGGGCTGAAATACCAGACAAAGCATGGAGAGAGATGAGTGGTTCTTCTTGATGGGCTTCAAGTTCCACCTCTTATTACGTGGGAGGGGTTTGGTCAAGAGCTTCAAACATAGAGGTATCTTCCATAATGATGTCTTCAAAATGGGTAGGAGCTATCACATCAATTTGAAATAACTTCTGTTCTTTACATTTATGACCGAAGGTATACTTTTCATCACAATTATAGCAAAGACCCTGTCTTTGTCGATATGCCATTTATGTTGGGGACAACCTCTATACTTTCAAGGGAGGGAAAGGAATTATTCTTGAGGAACTTACCTATGTAGGATAGGCGTCAGGAATGAAAGAGGGTTTGTTGGTTTGCGCATTGATTAGTGTCTCTGCTTCGAGAGCCCTTTGGGATGCCTCCAACTAGCTAGCAGGATGTTGCATTTCGACTTGTGCTTTAATCGCCTCCTTGAGGCCACTAATCAACATTCTTTATATAAATAAATTTTTAAGTTCTTTGTACATATGGCTAATTGCTCAAAGGATGAGATAAAGTCTATAATTGAGCTTTTTTGGTGTAACTTGGTAAGTTGCCCCAAATAGTGAGGATCTCGCTTGTAATGCTCATGGAGAGCTTTAACAAATAGTCTCCAAGTAATGTAACGCCCATAGGCCTTTTTATGCCACTCCCACCATTGCCATCATTTTAGATCCAAATGCAAGACCCACACCTTGAGTTTCATCATGTCATTAGTGATACCATGAAGGGCAAAGTAACGCTCCATTTGAGTGACCCATCCTAATGGGTTAGAAGCATCAAACTTGTTTAATTCTAGTTTGGGAAAACGGTTCCAGGTGTTATTATCCATGGAGGGTGGTTTATTGCTATGAGTACCTGAAGGGGCTTGCTGGTGGATAAATAGTCCCGAGTGAGAAGTTTCCTCCTCGTGTGGCTCACTATGTTGTGCATTCCCATGTTCTTCTGCATGTATGCTACGAACTGTCAAATGTGTCAACTATCTATCCAATATCTTCTCCAAGTGGTCTACCAACTTCTTATCCCATGTCTGATCCTAACTATTGATGGTCTGCTGAAGGTGTTGAATGTGGCCATTAAGATCTATGTATTGAGCTTCCAGGTTCTCCAACCTATCGGTAGTAGAGTGGGTGGTCATATTGTTGGGGATAATGGTGTGAGGTGGTTTATAGGGTTCACCATGGGTGGGATTTGTCAGGTCCCAAGGACAAGGGAGTGTCAGGTGCTATAGCTTTTTGATATACGTGTAGGATCCAACAATATTACTCGGCCCAATATCTCAGGGCACTAACTAAGGAGGCTCAACTGTGTCCTTAGTTCTACTACTCGACTACCCAGGTACTAGAGAGTGATCTCCCCAAGTGCTATTCTTGATGTATTATACCAACAAGATGGGTGATCAATTTTATTTAAAGCTAGTTCTAGGTAAACCTATGGGACTTCCGATATACCCAAGAGAATGTGGAAGTGAAATTTCATATGTACGTGATGTTTGATGTGGTACTATTTGAAGGGGGGTACCGACATAGGCTACAAATGTGCACAACAATGTGGCTTAAGTACCATTGTATTTTCTACATGTATGCTTCTCCAACGACAAGATTACCTATTGAACGACATATCTTTGTGTTATTTAAAGACACTGGAACATGTCTCTTAAAGTTTTTTTTTTTTAAATTGAGCTCACTAACCCTATAAAGAACTTTACAATCAATAGAAAGTAACTTATTTTTCAAGGTAGGGTTTGAGGCCAATTTTTTTAAATAATTGAAGTTTTAGTAACTCTAAATTTTTTGCATCTTTTGAGTCTGAAATCTTGTTCTATAATATCTTGATATGTCTCTGAATTTTGATGTGCCAAGAAAAAATTAGGTTAATTTCCCCAAAACTTGTTGATTTTGGCCTTCTCAGAAGGGCGAACTTGCCCGACTTGCCACACATCTAATTTTTCAGTTCTGAATATGAAATTTTTACTAGAAATACTTTGGTCCGTCTCCTTTCCAATACAATTGTGGTGGCACTCAATTTGGATGTTTAAAACTTCAGATATAATAGTTTTACCTAGAACACTTGTTTAAGGCTAGTTTTTGGGCCATTCAAAATGCCTAACTTACAGATAGTGTATCTTCGAAAGTGTAGATACCCAGAAGCTAAAATTTTGATACATGTTACTTGCACGTGTCCTCTCTATAACTTGAAAATTTCAGATCCTAAAACTTGGTAGAAAACTTTTGGAGTGAAAATGCCAAGATGACTCGTTTGAAGGAACCAAACCTTATGGATTAGTGACAAATCCAAATTTACAAAGAGTGTTTCTCTAAAGTTATATCGACTCAGAAGCTGAAATTTCGACGCATGTTACTTCCATATGTTCTTTCTGTACCCTAGAAACTTTAGACCTTGAAAGGTCACAGAAAAAAAAATTGAGTGAAAATGCCAAGATGACTCATTTGGAAAAGCCAAACCTTAGTTTTAAAAATTCTTCCCTTTTGGCCCAAGAAGGAGCTTTGATTCCATTTGTAATATACTTATACCTAGAAATTCAAAGAAAAGATGGAAAAACACAAGAGAGAATAGATAAAATAGATAACTATGTTCACTTGCCTCTTCAAGGGGGCAACCTCCAAGAGCAAAGCTCTAAATACAATGACAATTCTTGACCAAATATTACATAGATTACTACTCTCTATATAGTGCTTCAATAGCTAAAGCCCTAACTACTTGTGGCCCCGCTATTAATGAGGGTCAACCACCTAGGGGCTTTTATTCAATAAAGAGGACCCTTTTACATTAAATCACTACCCACTAACTATCTAATGGACCTTACGACCTTGTACATTGATAAAGTAGGAGGGTTAGGGTAGGACCCTAACATAAGAAGTCTATATATGGCCCTAAGTAGGTAAGTAGGTGACCTGAGCTTGGCATGAGAAAATTGATGCATTCTTACTCACTTGTGGCTTTTCTTGTTGCGAGGTTAAGCATGATTATTATATTTGTTATCATGACGATCAAACACTCATCATTGTGGTTTATGTTGATGACCTCATCATCGCTGGTCATTCAAAAACCATGATTACATAACTAAAGCTAGATAAAATAAGATAATTTTATTAATGTCCGACTAATGACCACAAAAGTAGGTCAAAAGGACTGCTGAGTACAATGATGTCAATACAATGCAGCAGTACCAAAAGGTCTCCTATAAAAGGAAAGATGCAGAAAGTAAAGTGCAATAAAGTAGAGTAGTAGAAAGTGAAATTTGCTCCGAGGCATGAAGAACCCTCAACCTTGAGCTTAGATACCTGTGCAGATGATGGGGTGTATCGTAGGAGAAGAAGATCCAACGACAAGAGGAACTAGAAGAAAGGAAGTAGACCTGTCATGGAATGGATCCATCTCTCCTACCATCCAAGGTTGAATGAAGAAAGTTGAGTATAGTTGGTTGTCTCGAGGAGGACTTGGTGGGGCACACTGGATCAGTTGCTGCGCTGCTGATTGGTAGAGGTGGTGCATCAAGGAGGTATGGGGGATCTCATTTGTCTCTTGGAAGGGGACCTGGACTGGCCATGTCACTAAAATGTCGTGGGACGAGGGAAGGTCCCACGGGTCCGTAGTGATTCGAAGTCCGGGGCTGTGCTAGTCTTGGTCTATCTCTCAGTGCCCCTTTCTGATGGTAGCACCAAGAAGAAGGAGGTGATCCACCGAATAGGGTTTGGTCTCATAGGAGGTCGAAGAATATGGGCTCGGACCCTGAGGGCCTCCTATATGTATAAGGCTAGACACCACTGATCCAGATATCTGAAGCCCGTGAGGGTTTGAGTCTCCTCGAATAAGCAATGAAACTGACCCTTGATCTCATAGTAAATGGGGCATCAGAAGATGAAGTGCTCGTCAGTCTCGACCTCATGTAGTTGGCATTGCTGACAGATCCTGTCTGGTCAGTTGAGCTGGTGGTCTGTTTCTACCCGAAGTCTATGAGATCCCACTCTGAACTGGCCTAGAGGAATGCAAAAGTGTATGTACCTAGTGTTGGAATGTATACTGTGGTTGAACGATGATCCCATCCCTAAGCTCCAAGAAATGATCAACATAGAAGGCCATCTTTGGGCATAACACACCAGGAGGGTTAACCCAAGTAATCTGGATGATCTGCCTATAAATGTCATTTTTGATGATCTTGTTCAACACCTGTCTAGTCGGTAGGAGATGGCTTGGTGCATCCAAGAAATACCGAAAGGGAGGGAGGCAATCAATTTGAATGCCCACAGACCCTAAAAGTTTGAAACCCCTACAAACCAACCTCGAGCTCGACCAATGGGATAGAGAGGGCAATAGTCTCAGAAGAGCAATAAGCCAAGTAGGACTTTAGGATAGTCTTGAGATGATTGATCGAGAACTAGTCCACTACTTTTTGTCTCCAAATTACTCAATTTTCCTCTAGGATATCACTTTCTGCAATGCCTTAGGATGGAGAATTGTAACCCTACTTACACCCCTCTTGTGTTAGAATATTAAAAATCCATCTCGACTTAGGATATAAAGTATTATTCATTTTTTATACTTTCCTATGTATTTGACTAGGTAGTTGGCCTCATATTACCTTTTTAGGTTTGTTGCCACCTGATCGCGCACCCGGTTAACGCAGCATAAATCTTTTCTACTGCTCGGTGCGCCCTTGGGGGCAAGTCTCGAGTCAAGGCTGTCACCCGATCTTGACTCCTCCGTTCAGGCCAACTCCTAACCGAAGCCAAGGGGGGATAGTTCCTATGGAATGTTTCTAAGGTTAATAGAAAGTTTAATTAATGATTCTTTTTTAGGAGTTTTTAAGGGTATGATTGCAATATTCCAAGTTTGTTGCAAAAAAAGACTTAAGAAGATGCTTTCAACAACAGAAAAAATAAACGACCACCAACATATAAATATAACACAAAAATTTACTCATATTAAGCAAAATGTGAAATGATTGTTGTTGTGGACCAGTGCCAATGGAGTCAATATATAAAAGATGTTGCTGAAAGGGAAAGTTTTGCAAGTGTCTCTTGGTTGATTTTAACTTATTAAAGGTTTAAAGTTGTTACGGGAACACGGGAAACTCCAGAGATACCGTGAGGTACAAGGAGCAATGTCCGGAAATTGAATGAAGGTGGCTCCTCACGAAGACGTGTGGGATGGAATAGAGCCTCTAGGGCAGTGTTCAACACTACACTAACAAAGGTGTAGCCTAACTGTGCCTTGAGGTCGCTTCCCAATTGTTCCCTCTTCTTCTGAGAAATTTGCCCACACAAAACTCAATAATCTTAGTGCCGCATTTTCACTATGTGAGGGGTTGTTACTTTTATTAAGATGAGTTATTAATTAAAATGTGAGAATTTAAGGAGTGGTTACAACTCTTTCTGATTTCCCACAGGACCAGGCAAATGCCTGCAAGGGGAAAGAGCATACTTTGAGTTGTAAATCAAATGTTTATTCCGATTTACTTGCAAAAGATAAATAACTGAAAACATAAATGTTATGCTAATTACTACAGGCAAAGAGTCTATTTTCTGATCATCCAATTACGTACTCAGGCAAAGCCCTTTATGTGATGGTGAGAGTATACTTCGGGAAAGCAATGCCAATTCGTTACTTCTAATCTACTTTGCGAAAAATAAAATAAAAGAAAGAATGAAATAAAATATTTATAAGTATACAACCCTACAGTGAAATGTGGTTTGTGTGTTTGTGTTTTGTCAGAAAAATTATGCCATGAAAATTGACACTGCAAATCCCCCCAGGGGGGATGGGGTTTGGGCGCTGTGTAGTCCAGTTTCTTTAGTTTAAAAGATATTACAATATTTGCTCAAAGAAATTGCCACTTATTCCATTTAAACTTGGATCTAAGGGCTTACAATTTAATAGAATGAAATATAAACGAAAGAGGGTCCATGAAAAGTCTTTTTGGCACTTTCTGACAAAAAATTGCCAGAAATTCCTTCTCTTTTTCTCTAGACTTGCTAAAAACTAACAAGCTAAATATGCAAATTTAGTGGGTTAAATATATACAATTGCACAAAAAAATACCTTTTTATACTTCCAGAACTGCTTCTTCCATCACTGAATCTCTAATCTTGGGAACTTCAGGTTCTTCAATCTCTTCAATGGGTAGTTTTCTTGATTTGTTGTATGCTGAGTCTTCGTCGAATGTTACGTTTTTGTTGATGTCGATCTTCTTGAATCCTGGGAAGTATATTTGGTAGGCCTTTGAAGTTTCACTGTATCCTATGAATATTCCCTTCTTTCCTGAAGGATCTAGCTTCATCCTCTTCTCTTTCGAAATGTGTATGTATGATTGGGCAGCCAAATATCCTGTGGTGGCTGACTTCTGGTTTCTAACTGGAGAAAGTTTCTTCGAGAGTCTTGTTATTTATTACTCGGTGAGGAGTACGGTTCTGTACATACACCGTTGTCCTCGCAGCTTCTGCCCATAAGTGCATCAGAAGATCTTGGTCATGTAGCATTGTTTTTGTTGCTTCCATTACCGTTCTGTTCTTTCGTTCTGCAATGCCATTTTGTTGAGGATTGTAGGGAGTGCTCAAATCCATCTTAATTTCGGATTCTCTACAAAGATTCTTGAATTCTTCCGAAGTAAATTCTCCGCCATTATCTGATCGTAGGGTCTTGATCTTCTTCTCTGTGTGATTCTCGACCAAGGCTTTGAATTCCTTGAACTTGCTAAATACTTCATCTTTACTATTCAAGAAGTAAATCCAAGTCTTACAAGAAAAGTCATCTATAAATGAAACATAATAAACATACTCGCTAAGTGAGTTGGATGACATGGGACCGCATACATCGGAGTGGATTATCTTCAATATTCCTTTCACTTTGCTTTCACTACTGGGAAACGCCTTCTTTATATTCTTTCCTTGCGCACATCCCTTGCAAATTCCTTCATGTCTTGTTTGGATTTCTGGAAGTTCTGAAACTGCTTTGCTTGCAATAGGTAGTGCTCTATAGTGCACATGTGCAAGCTTTCTATGCCATAGTTCACTTGGTTCCATGGAGTCATGAACCAATGCTTGTTCAGGTTGGCCCTTCAACTTGTACAAACCTCCCTCTTGCTCTCCAATCACCGTTGCATCATCTATTGTCTTTACTCTTGGCCACATTAGGACTTGGCCATCAACAAATGCAACCCTCATTCCCTTAGCATCTAGTGCTGATATGGAGAGAAGGTTCTTCTTTAATCTTGGAACATATAGAACATCTTTCATCTTCAGATATTTGCTGGAGTCTACCTTGTAGGAAGCCTCTCCACTTCCTTTTATGGTGTATTGGTAATCATCCCCAAGTTTCACCTTATGTGGTGACTCATGCTCAGATAGATTGACGAATGATTCTTTGTATCCCATGATGTGCTTAGAAGATCCACTATCTACAAGACAATCATTGCTCCCATGTGTGACAGTACCCGTGAGTGCTGAGATCAGGACATATTCTTCATCACTTGAAGAATCATCTCCTTCTTCTTCTCTAGTTATTTTCCTTGCAAGTTCATCATCTTCTGCGGTGTGAGAATGATGTCTCTTTTTGTTTGTCTTCTTGTAGGGACCTCTGTTTCTGGGACAATATCTGGAGTAGTGTCCCTTCTCATCACATGTATAACATCTAATGTTGGATAGATCTTTTCTGGGTCTCCTTTGTCTATCGTAGTTCTCCCTCTTATTTTGATGGCGGCTCTCCCTCTTGTTGCGACGGTGGTGCTCCCTCTTGTTGTGATTTCTTTTAGCTTGAACTGTGAGAGCTTGATCATCATTCGCTCCCATCTTCTCTTCTCGTGCCACAAGTCGAGCTTCTTCTTGTGTACATTCTTTCCATAGTCTGATGAATGTGATCAAATTCTTCTTGGCACATATCCCTTGAATGAATGAGTCCCATGATCTTGGGAGACCATTCAAGGTGGTCATAACAATCTCTCCTTCTTCTACCTTTTCTTCAACTGCTTCAAGTTGTTCCTTGATCTGTGAGACCCTTGTGAAATTGGATTACATGGTCTTTGAGTTCAGGATCTTTATGTTCTTGAGATGGTTCCTTAATGTCATCTTTCGATTGATGTTCTTCCCTTCGAATAGCCTTGTCAACACATCGAACATCTCCTTGGGAGTCTTCAAGGATGACACATGTGGGATGAGATGATCATTAATGGAGTCTGCAATAATTCTCTTGGCCTTAATCAAGTTCTTCTTGTGGATAGCCTTAGCCTCATTTCCCTCTGGTGCTAGACCCTCTTCACTAACATATTTGTCCAAGTCATTTTCTTCAAGCACAAGGGCAATCCTATACTTCCATGCTCGGAAGTTATGAGCTCCCTCAAGCTTATCCTCAAGCTTGGTGTGGTGAGACATTTTAAATGAGTACCTCAAATGGAAATAGCAAAGACTTAGGTCTTACCAATTTGAGATGCCCAACTTGGTTCTAGAGTTGGCTGACCTAGGGTTTGTTAGAGAAACCCTAATTTTCCAAAGTTTGAATCTTGAACTTCTGATTGGACAGGAAGATGTGCCTCCTCAAGGCGAGTTGTCCAATGTACTCCTTTTTCCAAATTGATGGAGGAAAACCCCAAAAACTTGATGCCCTAGTTTTCTCCCGCTACTAGTGTCTGGGTCAAAACTGAAAATTCCCGAAATTCGATTCTACTTCCTCCAAAAGATGCGCCCTCCTAGGGCGAGTTAGCCTAGCCTCCTTTTCTTGATGATATGTGGAGAGAAGACCTCAAACTTGGAAGCCCTAGTTTCTCGTTGCTGCATAATGCCTTCTTTTTAGGTAAGCTCTGATACCATGTTAGAGTTTGTACTTTAATTCAATATTATCTAGGATCTTTAATTGAAAGAATAACAAGCACAACAAAACACAAAAGACACAATAGTTTTCCTCGGGGAAACCATAAATGAGAAAACCCCGCAACTATCTCAAAGATAGATTTGTCACTAATACAATATCAAGCCAAAAATGGAAAACCCAAAATATGTCTTCTGTAGATTCTCTCTTTCACCACCAACGAACTTGTCTTCACAAGGAACCTCAATTTTGGATGAATCTCAAGATCTGTTCATCACTTCGAAAGACGTACCAATGGTGTACATTATCCGGAACTGATGGTCTAAAATTTATCTCTAGTGTACCATTCCCATTTACTAGTTTTTTTGATGGACGAAGTGTTAGTTTTTACTTGTTTAGCATATAACATTAAACAATCTATCATTGAAAGAAATACAAGCACAACAAGAACACAATGAACACACTATTTCTCTCGGGGAAACCACAAGGGAGAAAACCTCGGCAAAATCTTCCTCAATATAGAATTCACAAAGTACAAAGATAAACCCCAAGACAAAATCAACTACTCCTCCACTTGTGCGAACTTCTCTCTCTCTCCCCTATGCGAACTTGTGTGAGTGAGATGAGTGACTACAAATGAGCAACTCATCCTCTATTTATATTCTTCTTATGACTTGACCTTTTACTAACTAGGTCGGCTCTAACTCACCTAACTGGGCCGACCTGTACTTTTACAATAAAATATTCTTTCTAGATCTTTCAAGGCCAACCTAATCAGTTAGGGTTTTGCATTGACTCTTTTAATGACAATTACATCAATGACATCTCCCGAAGGAGGAATACAATAATACAATAGATGAGTACAAATAGAATATCTTCCGCAATTACATTTATTTAACACTCCTTCTTAACTAGGAAGGTATTCTGCGGGTAACATCAACAACTGCACAACTAACTTGTGAATCTCTATATGTCGTAGGAAGATTTTGGATCATCATATGTCTGGGGTATCATCTTCTAGAGCATCCTCATAAGCATCATCATCGCCTGCTGGAATGTCACCATCATCAACATCACCATCTGTTGGAATATCACCATCAGCAACATCCTCTGTATCATCGTCAACAACATCCTCTGCTGGAACATCCTCTACTAGATCAACAACATCATCAATTGGAACATCCTCTGCTAGAACATCCTCATTAGCAACATCATATGCTGGAACATCCTCTGTTGGATCAACAACATCGTTAGCTGGAACATTCTCATCAGTAACATCATCAGCTGGAACATCCTCTGCTGGATCAGCAACATCGTTAGCTGGAACATCCTCTGCTAGAACATTCTCATCAGCAACATCATCAACTGGAACATCATCATCAACAACATCTCTATTGGAACATCATCAACAACATCATTTGCTGGAACATCATCAACAACATCATCTGCTGGAACATCATCAATAAACACAATACTGGAACAACAACATCAATCATCAGTAAAAAAAAATACTGGAACACTATTAGTCATCAAGTACTGATCTTCTGTCACCTCTGGACATGCATCCATCCTGGAGGATAGGAACTCTATCAGTTGGCAAGTACTGATCTTCCGTCACCCCTAGACAGGAATCCATCCCTAAGGATAAGAACTCTATCAGTCGACAAGTACTGATCTTCTGTCACCCCTGGACAAGCATCCATCCCTACGGATATGAACTCTATTAGTCGACAAGTACCGATCTTCTGTCACCCCTGGAAAAGCATCCATCCCTAAGGATAAGAACTCTATCAGTCGGTAAGTACTGATCTTCCGTCACCCCTGGACATGCATCCATCCCTAAGGATAGGAACTCTATCAGTCGGCAAGTACTGATCTTCCGTCACCCCTGGACAGGGATCCATCCCTAAGGATACGAATTCTACCAGTTAGAAAGTATTGATCTTTCGTCACCCCTGGAAAGGTATCCATCCCTAAGGATAGGAACTCTATCAGTCGGCAAGTACTGATCTTCTGTCATCCCTCGACAGGAATCCGTCACCTAAGGACAAGCATCAGTTCCCGAAGAACTGGAACTATCATTCTCTCTTTCGAGAGAGGTCCCTCTGGACCACACCAAGCTTGTCTCGAAAGTATTCCAACTTTATGCGAGACAGAGGCTTAGTCAACACATCAACAAGTTGTTTCTCTGTAGGAACATACTTGAGATTTATAGCTCCCTTCTGCACCATATCCCGAATATAGTGGAACTTGATCTCCATGTGCTTTGATATATCATGGAACACAAGATTCTCTGTCATCTTGATGCAACTATGGTTGTCATAGAGTATATCCGTAGCATCAACCTCTGCATTGAACAATCCTGCCAACATCTTGCGAAGCCACACTGCTTCGCTACAAGCTGAATAAGCTGCTGCATATTCAGCTTCTGCTGTACTGAGTGCAACACATGCCTGCTTTCTACTGAGCCCATACAAAGTCTTCTTCAATCTACACACATGTGGTTCTCTGTAGAGAGTCCTGTGTCCTGGAGGTTGCTCGATATATTCTTCTAATTTGATTACACCATCTATCTAGTGTAATATCCACCACTGAGTATGGCCACTGGAGCAACATCTCGTCATAGTCGACTTCCTCTTTCTGAGAGAACCTTTGCTTTGTACTTATTGATTTCATAAGTCTTGTTGTATGGAAATCTCATCATTCTTCATTTGTAGGTGATCGTACACGATACTTCCTACAATTCAAGTTTCCAAAACATATTAATAATGATAGATTCACACAGTCATGCAACTATCTTAGCCAATGCTTCAACACAACATTCATCCATATTTTGTAGTCATACGGTAACTTTCTAGATGCCTTCCATCTCTACCAAAACATTATTAAGAGCATGCACTACTCCCAATATGTCAGCAAATATGTTTCATTCTAGATAAGTAGCAATGAAATGTTGTACAACACCATAGGCCACTTACCCATCACATGCATATTCTATTCATCAATGCAAACATTCTAACCAACATAATACACACATTAAATCTAGGAACATAAATATGTGAACAACAATTCAAATACTTATCTTTGTTTGTTTGGTAGGATCTCTCTTGATCCTAGTCTCCTTGCAGGAGACCCTAATAGTGTGCTCCACTCCATCATGTCGGTTCTTCTACATCAAGGCTACATAACTGGAATATGGCCTTGTTCTCTTGCTTCCTTCTGGAGCCCCATATCTTCCTGCATCTTGTATTATTTCTCGCACCCAAGCTAGTCTTCTCTTCCATGAAATCTCCTCATGAGGTGTCCCCTCAAGTCTCTGAGGTTCTTCCATGTCATGATCCTCTGGAATAGGTTCTTCTTCAACATTTCTTTCTGGTACACTGTTTGTTTCTGTAACTCTACGAGCTTCATGCTCCTCTTCATCCTCATGAGTCTTCTTGGATTTGTTGAAAGCTATGTCTTTATCAAATGTAACATCCCGACTGAGTTCAATCTGGCGGAATCCTAGGATGTAAATACGATAAGCCTTTGATTGCTCACTATAGCCCACAAATATTCCCTTCTTTCCTAAAGGTTCCAACTTCGATCTCTTCTCTTTTGGAATGTGGATAAATACAAGACATCGAAATATGTTTAGATGGCTAACTTCAGGCTTCATACCGGTAAACATCTCTTCCGGGGTCTTATTTCCAAGAGCATTGTGAGAGATTATGTTCTGTACATATACTGTGGTTCTAGCTGCTTCTGCCCATAGATGCATGGGTAAGTCTTGATCACGGATCACGACCTTCACTGCTTCCATGATGGTTCTGTTCTTCCTTTCAGCTACACCATTCTGTTGTTGATTATAGGGAATAGTAAGCTCCCTCTTAATCCGTGCTTGTTTACAGAAATCTTTGAAATCACCTGAAGTGTATTCCCCTCCATTATCTGTCCTTAGAATCTTTATCTTCTTTTTAGAGAGGTTTTCTACAAGAGCCTTAAACTCCTTAAAATTTTCAAAGACTTCATTCTTATTCTTTAGAAAATAAATCCATGTTTTGTGGGAGTAATCATCAATAAAAGGAGCATAGTGGACACACCTGCTTAGTGAAGTGGTGGACATAGGTCCACATATATCTGAGTGAATAATATAAAGAATACCTTTTGCTTTGCTGTCGCTGATTGGAAATGGATTCTTCATACTCTTTCCTTGAGCACATCCTTTTCATACCCCTTCATGATCAACCTGGATTTCTGGTAGTCCAGTCACCACCTTACTTACTATTGGTAAGGATTTGTAGTGTACATGAGCTAGTCTTCTATGCCATATCTCACAAGGGCTCATGGTACTAGTCATCAATGCTGTATGTGCATGACCCTTTAGTTTGTAAAGTCCTCCTTCTACTCCAATGACTACTGCATTATTGATAGTATTCCCCTTTGGCCATATAAGAACTTCACCATCTATAAATGCAATTCAAAGAACTTTCTTATCTAATGCTGAAATAGATAGAAGGTTCTTCTTCAAACCTGGTTTGGATTAAAGTACATGTTCCTCATCATTGGAGGAATCTTCTTTGGTTTTGAATTCTTCATCATACTCACTATCTTCCGCTGCATGAGCATGAAATCTCTTCTTCTGCTTATGATGTCTAGATTTGAGTGGAAAATATCTCGCAATGTGTCCTGTCTTGTGACAAGAGTAACATTCAACTGAAGATAGGTCTCTCTTGAACTTCGTTTTCTTCCGAGGTCTTCTTGGAGAGTCCTCACGTACATCGTTCTTCCTTTTCCTTCCACCTTTGGAATGCGTTGCCAAAGATTGATCTTCATTGTTGTTTAGTTTATCCTCTTCGACCGCTATTCTTTCTTCCTCTTGCACACACTCTTCCCATAATTGTCTGAACTGGATCAATTTCTTTCTAGCACAAATGCTATGAACAAATGGTTCCCAATCTCTGGGGAGATCATTCAGAGTGGTCATCACAACTTCAGCATCCTCTACCATGTCTCCAATAGCTTCTAGTTGTCCTTTTATCTGGGACACTTTGGAGAAGTATGAATGCATGGACTCAGACTTCAATATATTCACTCCCTTGAGTTGCTTTCTCAAGGTCATCTTCCTATTAATGTTCTTTGCTTCAAATAGGTTGGTTAGGGCATCAAACATCTCTTTTGGGGTCTTCTTGGAAGACACTTGGGGGATCAAGTGATCTTTGATGGAATCAGTAATGATCCTCTTTGCCTTGACCATATTCTTCTTATGCCTTGCTTTGGCTTCATCTCCCTCAGGTTCTGTAAGTCCTTCCTTTATAAATTTTTCTAGGTCATGTTATTTAAGGATGAGTATGACTCTATACTTCCATGCCCTGAAGTTATCAGCTCCCTCAAGCTTCTCATCAAGCTTGGTATTGCTAGTCATTTTGATATAATGAGTACTTCAAATGGAAATAGAATAGATTTGAGACTTACCAGAAAATTTGTCCTTCTGAAAACTGCTTCTACTTTGACCTAGGGTTTGTTAGAGAGACCCTAATTTTCTGACTTCGGGGTTTTGAAAAACTGAATGGATGATAAAATTTTCCTCCTCAAGGCGAGTTGAGAAAAGTACTCATTCTCCCAAATTTTGTGAGGAGATGATCCAAAAACTTGATGCCCTAATTCTCCCGGGCTGTAGTGGGGGACCCAAAAATGAAAATTCTCAGAATTGAAATCTACTTCGACAGAAAGATGCGCCCTAGTGAGGCGAGTTAGATGCACTCTCTTTTTCAGCTGAGTTGTGGAGGGAGCTCCCAGAACAAGAAGCCCTAGTTTCTGTAGTTACAGAGGCTACACAATGTTTTCTTTCAGCCCTTCTCTGAAACCATGTTAGTTTTTACTTGTTTAGCATATAACATTAACAATATATCACTGAAAGAAATACAAGCACAACAAGAACACAATGAACACAATATTTCTTTTAGGGAAACCACAAGGGAGAAAACCTCGACAAAATCTTCCTCAATATATAATTCACAAAGTACAAAGATAAACCCCAAGACAAAATCAACTACTCCACTTGTGCGAACTTCTCTCTCTCTCTCCTATGCTAACTTGTGTGAGTGAGATGAGTGAGTACAAATGAGCAACTCATTCTCTATTTATATTCTTCTTTTGACTTGACCTTTTACTAACTAGGTCGGCTCTAACTCACCTAACTCGGTCGACTTGTACTTTTACAATAAAATATTCTTTCTAGATATTTCTAGGCCGACCTAATCAGTTAGGGTTTTGCATTGACTCTTTTAATGACAATTACATCAATGACATCTCCTGAAGGAGGAATATAATAATACAATAGACAAGTACAAATAAAATATCTTCCACAGTTACATTTCTTTAACATGAAGTGTTGATGCCGCTACTGCTAGTCTATCTGCCATGCAATTCTAATCTCTAGGAATCTGAATAAGGTTTAATGCATCAAAGAATTCCATTGTGTACCATATTGCATTCCCATATCTTTTTAGTCTCACATTTGCATTCATACTTATTTCTTACTTGGAGAATTATTAAGTTTGAGTCTCCTTTTATACTTAGCAGTTTGATACCCATTTCCTTAGCAATTTCCAATCCTAGAAGTAATGCCTCATACTCAACTACATTATTAGTTGCCTCAAATTCTAGCCTATAGGAAAAGTTGAAGGTTTTCCCACTAGGTGAAGTGATAACGACACCCGACCCTTTTCCCGCTCTATAATGTGCTCCATCAAAATTCATCCTCCAGATTTCGTCAACTTTCTCATCTTTGATTTGTTCTTTTATAGGGGCTATAAAGTTGGAGGAAATTGCATAGTTTCCATTATGATAAGTGTTATATACATATTCATTTGACAAATTCTTAGGATCTTCAACATGATGTTTCTTAGCTCTTTCAGTATGCAATTTAACAAGGGAATTTTCTGATGCAGGTACTGTGGCATAACTCCAATCCATTTGGATGGAGCCCCCTGAATCAGCAGCCCATTTTCTTGAAAGGAGCATGCCCCATTTATAAGGTACACCAATCACTAGGATATCCATGGTGATGTGGATATCAGGGTACTTAGCCAATTTTACAGGTATATTCAGAATGATGCCAATCACATCAACTTGTCTGGAATCCATGGCACAAACATTCGAATATGGTCTAGTGATCTTCAGATTCAGTTTTTCCATAACCTTTCTGGTCATAATATTTGATGAGGCCCCAGAGTCCAACATACAATTGTGTAGAAGACCATTTATCATCAGTGATACATAAAAGGGCGGGTGATCTTCTTTACTTGAGTCCATGGTATGTAGGACAACTGGGGGGTCTTTCTCATCAGTTTTCTTTAAAGGAAGGGCTCTTACTTTAGGCTGTTCATGATTAATCTCTTTACGAGGATTAATAATATTCATTAAATTTTCCCTTTTACAAGAGATCTTAATGTCCTCTGTGGCAGGTATCAAGACTTTAGTTGGCTCAAACCATTTACCTAAATCAATATCAACATGAACAGAATTAGGATTATGTGGAGTTATTACCTTTGGTACATATTGTTGTTTAGAGTTAGGGCCTCCAGCATAATCCATCCTCTGATATGCAAGTCCTTTGTATTTAGGCATTTCTTTAATCTGCTCCGGAGTAGGCATTTCACCATAAAATTTAGCTAGTTTATCCTTTTCTTTAGAGAGGGGTGAACATGTCCTACTATGTTGATGAACTCAGGCTTGCTTGTAAAAAAATCACTACTGCTGCTTCCCAAATACTCTTGTTCTAAGACTTGACATGCTACATAACATGTAGATTCTTCATGTAATGCATCACAAGGTCTACAATATGGAGGAACTTCTTCAACCATATTGGCAGTTTCAAGTTGATGAGGCATTCTATCATCCTGAGGAGGTCCTTTCTTCTGCCACTTATTCTTTGGAGGAAAGGTCTTTTTATTTGCATATGATCTTTCAACAACAACCACTCTATTGTGCGTTGTTTTAAGCTAAGTGACACAGTTGGCTGTCATTGCCTCCATACGTTCACTCATCCCGTTCATCTTTTTCTCATAAGACTCTTGCATTTGATTCATGGGTTCCTTATCCTTGGGTTCATAATGTTTATTAACAATAGACCTTGTGAACCCAAGGATGTTTGATTTACCCGATGACTGCATATTAAGATCAATTTTTATTGCTAAGTCTTGGGAAGCTTTCAAAGTTCCTAGTTCTTTATCCATTAGCATGAATCTGATTTCTCCACTTAATGCCTCCATATAGTAAACTAAAATAGATTTATCAGTGGGCTTGAAGTTGGCATGAAAAATGGAAACCAAATCTCTGAATTTTTTATTGAACTCCTCCACTGTTTCGTTTTCATTTCTTCGTATAGAGTGGAGGGAATTCAACAAATGGTGTGGTTCTTTCTTTTCTCCCCATCTCTCTATGAAACCTTTGGTCAAGGCATCATAAGAGTCATAGGTATTGTCATCCAATCCTAAGAACCACTCAGATGCATCATCTTCTAATGATAAGGAAAAAATCCTCATGTAGACATCATCATGTTGTTGGGCAGGGGTTCGGCACCATATTAGGTTCCTAGAAAACTTTTGAAAGTGGACTGCTACCGAGATGGCATTATTTCCTTGAAATGTAGGTAACTTTTCAATAGCTCTCTCAGGGAGATCATGTGGATATCGTGCAATCTGAGTGAGGTTAAGGGATTTGAAAATTTTATCCATCGGAGACTAATCTTTATTTGAACTAGAGTTACTAAACAAAAACTGGATGTTTAAGAGGGACTCAGATCCTAAATGTTCAAGGACCCTACAAGAATTAAGCCTAGCCTCCCTCCTTCGATACACCCTTTCAGGCTAAGGAATGAATCCAACTAAACCGTCAGAGGTTCTTCTTGTAGAATATCTGATTGTGTTATTAGACGGTGGAGTCTCCAGGTGGATCGAGTGAATCTCATATTTGTTCAACTAGACACACCAAAAGGTAAAAAAAAAGAAAGTATCTAAAAATTCATACCCATGGATAGAAGATTTATCCCCAGCAACGACGCCAAAAATGTTGCCGCCGGATCGTGCACCTAGTTAACGCAATGAAAATATTTTCTACTGCTCGGTGCGCCCTTGGGGGGAAATCTCGAGTCAAAGCTGTCACCTAATCTTGACTCCATTTAGGCCAACTCCTAACTGAAGCCAAGGGGGGTAGTCCCTATGGAATGTTTCTAAGGTTAATAGAACGTTTATTTAATGATTTGTTTTTAGGATTTTTTAAGGATATGATTACAATATTCCAAGTTTGTTGCAAAAAAAGACTCAAGAAGATGCTTTCCACAACATAAAAAATAAACGACCACCAACATATAAAGATAACACAATAATTTACTGATATTAAGCAAAATGTGAAATGATTATTGTTGCTGACCAGTGCCAATGGAGTCAATATATAAAATATGCTGTTGAAAGGGAAAGTTTTGCAAGTGTCTTTTGGTTGATTTTAACTTATAAAAGGTTTAAATTTGTTATGGGAATAGGGGAAACTTCAGAGATATTGTGAGGTACAAGGAGAAATGTCCAGAAATTGAATGAAGGTGGCTCCTCACGAAGACGTGTGGGATGGAATGGAGTCTCTAGAGTGGTGCTCAACACCAGACCAACAAGGGTGTAGCCTAACTGTGCCATGAGGTCGCCTCTCAGTTGTTCCCGCTTCTTCTGGGAAATTTTTCCACGCAAAACTCAATAATCGTAGTGCTGTATTTTCACTATGTGAGGGGTTATTACTTTTATTAAGATGAGTTATTAATTAAAATGTGAGAATTTAAGGAGTGGTTGCAACTCTTTTTGATTTTCCACAGGACTAGGCAAATGCCCGCTAGGGGAAAGAGCATACTTTGAGTTGTAAGCCAAATTTTTATTCCGATTTACTTGCAGAAGATAAATAACTGAAAACAAAAATGTTATGCTAATTACTACATGAAAAGAGTCTCTTTTCTGATTATCCAATCACGTACTCAGGCAAATCCCTTTATGTGATGACAATAGCATATTTCGGGAAAGCAATGCCAATTTGTTACTTCTAATCTACTTTGCGAAAAATAAAATAAAAGAAAGAATGAAATAAAATATTTATAAGTATACAACCCTGCAGTGAAATGTGGTTTGTGTGTTTGTGTTTTGTCAGAAAAATTACACCACGAAAATTGACATTGCAAATCTCCCCAGGGGGGAATGGGGTGTGTGAACTGTGTAGCCCGTTGTCGCTTAATACACACCTGGGGGGGGGGACGTGACAGGAAAAATTCAAGCCACTCGGTATGTATTTGGGGGCAAGTTAGAGTCAAGTGCTGTCACCTGATTACTCGACTCCTCCGTCTAGGCTTACTCCTAGCGAAGCCAAGGAGGGTGGTCCCTGTGAAATTAATTGAAGGTTTTTTAGACTATAAAACAAATTAAAGTCTAATCTAGGAGTTGAAATGATATGATGGAAAAATAATACAAAAAAAAATCAGTTACAAATTAAATCAATTAATTAACACCACCCATGATAGATAAGCATTCACGACATTTTATAATTGAAACTTAAAATATGGAAACTAAAAGACCAGTGCCAAGAATGTGTAAAATGCGATTTTTGTTGTGTAGTGTCATGAAAGTATTGCAAATGCTTGTTGGTTTATTTTAGAATTATTAATGGGTATTAATGGAGTGGGTAAATTCTTGTTTTGGCCCAAAGAAGTCTAACCTCTTGAACTGAGTGCTATAGCGACTTAACCAAGTGTCCAACAAGGCAAGGATGAACCTGCTTAAATTAGCCTTCTGAATCTATGGTGTACACCCACGCAACCTCTCGAGTTCGAAAAGTTATACTCGCTTGGATTTTCCTATTAAAACTAGTTATTCTACTTCCTTTTCTGATTGAGCCAATCTGTTCAGTCTAAGCTGCATCGGTCAAGAGCATACTTCGGATTTTGAGTGTTGGTTTATTTTATTAAAAAATGTTTTGTGGATTGTTAAAACTACACTACACCCCAAGAGTCTCTTTTCCACACACCACAGAATGGTGCAGTACTTTGGGAAAGCAAGGGGATACATTTTAGGATTTATTTTAAGAACAATTGTATTGTTTGAAACACGTAAGCATATAAAAGGTAAATCAATTAAAATGGTCATTTGAGAACGTTTGTGTGCTTCGTTGTTGTTGTTTAATTACTACAAACGTAAAAGAAAATGATCTAAACAAAAATAAAATTAAAAATGAAAAAACAACGCGAATCCCCCCTGGAGGGATGGGTGCAGGCGTTGGAATAGCCTGTTGAGCTTCCTTATTTTGGTTACAATCAAGATCTTTTGAAGAACTACTGCTTGCCCTTTATCATTAGGGAACAAGACAGTTTACAAAAATGATAGAAAGTTAAGATGCTTGAAGGGGGTTCTCCAAGTGGTCCAAAAGCTCTGAATCCAATTTTTTTTAGTTTTTTAATCTTCAAACCTGCTAAGCATGCAAAAAAGACCAGCAAGCTTAGTTTATCATATAAAATGGTCAAAAACACTTTAATAGTGCTTTTGACAATACTACAAAATTGCCTAACAAAAACTAGTTTAACTAGTGAATGAAAACTACTTTCTGGATGACCTCGAAAGTCTCTAAAACAAATTTTAATTACCAAACTGATATACATGCAAAAAAAACCAGTGAGCTCTTTTTGTCATGAAATTGGAAAAAAAAACTTAGAAAGTGATTTGGCCACTCATACGAAATATTCCCAGAAAAACTATGAAAACTAGCTTAACACAAATGAAAAAGATAACTAAGCCAAGCTAGAAAGCTTGCTTTTTTAGGATCTTTACTTGCCTCTTTAAGAGATGGCAAGTAAATGTATGAGCACTAAATTGCTTGATAAAAAATTTAAACTCAGAAATTCCTCTTTTTGCTTTTTAGATTTATGCTTTAAAACTTGAAACAAAAATGAGAAAAAACAATTTAGATCTAACTATTGTATGAATCTTTAATATTTTTTAGATTGCAAGTATTTAGATCCATTAAAAATGAACTTTTGGATCTAGATCTAAAATGGAGAAGGAAACAATAACCAGGATAGATATGAGAAGTTTGTGGATCTAGAAGTTGGAACCCATGGGGGTTTGAGCAAATGAGGAGGGGCTATGGAGTCTACTTCTACGTGCACAAGTGGGATCTATCACTTTGTTCAAGTATGTTGGAGGAATGGAAGATCTAGCATGTTCACCCACTTGTCCAACTTCAAGCAACCTGTAAGATAAAAAAAAACCTAGTAGAGGGATTAAAAGCACCTGTGTGAATAATTAAAAGAAAATGTTAGAGATGATAGATTCAAGCAAGAATTTTTTCTACCTCTAGCATTCTAATGAAATTCACAATAGAAGATAGACTATAAATCACTATTTACTATTCTTAATGAAATATTTTCCCTTTAAAGACAGATAAACCCAACAATTAATAGCATAATGTACGATACATGTTTACCTCATAAGATGCAAAGCATGAAGATCCAACACAACAGACACACTAAGGTAACCTCCAAAGCATTCTTATTAGCTCAGTATGAAAGATATTACAATTGTAAGCAGAGGTTCCACCTTCTGATGCATACAATGGAGCAAAATCCTCCTTTAAATATAAAACTCAAGCACAAGGGGGTGCAAATCCCAAGGAGAGGGCGCATATACCAAGAGAGGGAGTTAACTGGTGTTAGGTTGGTGTTGATTGGAATCTGATTGAATGCCAATTGAAGGATACTGCGCCAGCTAAAGATATGGTAGGTTCGTTCAACCTCGAGTTTATCACCATAGATCCTCATCCTCCATCTAGCAAAGTCGCCCATGTAGAGTGAGGGCGCATTTCCCAAGAGAGAGTTAACTCAAACTAGATTGGTGTTGATTGAAATCATCTCTTCGGAGCTCAGATAACTCAGTCTTGACTATCCAGTCACTTTAGTTTAACTCCAGAGCAATCCCATTGTTCTAGGAAATTGTCCTTTTATTAATAAATGTCTTTTTTGACATTTATTCTGTCTTTTTTGGAGTATTTGAGTAAATATCATTTTCTAAGATAAATATTTACTCAAAACTTAGGAAAAGTGGGTTTATGGGTTAAATGGGTGCTCTGGATTAGAAAATGAGCCTCCATTTATCAAAATCCACCCACAAACCACTTAATTATTACATTTTGAAAATTTTCAATTAAACCATAGAAAAAATTGTTTAATTAATTGATTTTTTTAAAAAGTTGATTTTAACCACCCAGGGACCTAGTACATGACCATATGCCTTTATTTTAGTGTCTATCATGTTTGTATATGTTATAAAATGGACTCTAATACCCCCCCAAGTCCTAAACACCAATTTGGTCATTCCAGCTTTGGAGGTGTAGGAGAAAAATGCATCAATTATACTTGGTTAAAGGCAAAGTATAATTGCCATGGGAAAAAACTCCTTGGAATACCTTCTTTGGTTGACAAGTCCTAGGGAACCGAGTCACTCAAAGACCACCATGCTATTGTTAGTTGTGGAGCCGGATCTTCCAGATTCAGAGATGTTATTCAGTCGTGTTTTTAGCCCAGGCTTACTGTACACTCGTTCCCCAACCTTGGGGTTCGGGGGCGAAGCCCCCGAGAAATATTTTTGGGGGCTGTTTTCGCCAACAGTTTACGGGCCCATGGTTTTGGGTAACTCGTGGTATTTTCCCATGGTATTTCCCCTATAAAAGAAAGACATTGTAACACGGCTAGGGTTGATGTATTAGGTATTATGCATTGTAAAGATCTCTGAGATCGTAAGAGAGACTGTGAGACAGTGAAGAGGAAGTGCAGCGGTTGTGCTATAGGTTGTATCCTTTCACTTGTTGGATGGTATAATAATAAGGATTGACAATTTCAATGTGGACGTAGCCCATCTTGGGTGAACCACGATATATTGGTGTCTCTTGTAATGTGTATGTGTGATTATATTTGCATTTCTGTTTATTGTTATTGCTCTGCGATCCTGTTTTTCTAACAATTGGTATGAGAGCCAAAGGTCTATTTGGAAGATAAACCCGTAGGAAACTAGGGTTTCTGGATCGAGTGGGAGTAATGGCGGAAGAAGGAAAGTTTAAGGTCGAGAATTTTAATGGCCAAAACTACCAGTTATGGAAGATGCAAATGGAGGACTATCTGTACTAGAAGGATCTATTTCTACCGTTGGGAGGAAGAGAAAAGCAGCCGACGACTATGAATGATGAAGAATGGGAAGTTCTTGAAAAAAAGGCATTGGGGACAATACGGCTATCCCTGGCTTCGTCAGTGGCTTTCAATATCTCAAAAGAAAAGACAACGGAGGATTTGATGAGCGCATTAGGTAAGCTGTACGAAAAACCCTCGACCTCCAACAAGGTATTTCTAATGAAGCGTTTATTTAATATGAAGATGTTTGAAGGTCGATCTGTTACTGATCATTTAAATGAATTTAATACGGTTACAATCAACTAAGTTCTGTAAGTGTGAACTTCGATGATGAGGTTAGGGCTCTTCTAATCTTGTGTTCATTGCTAGAAAGCTGGAATAGCTTGGTCATAGCTGTAAGTAACTCTGTCTCTGGTTCAAACACCTTGAAATTTGATGATGTTATTGGTGTTATTATTAGCGAGGAAATGCGAAGAAAAAGTACAGGCGAGACATCAGGTAATGCGTTGACCATGGAGAGCAGGGGAAGACAAAAGGAGAGAGGAAAGAGCCAAGGTAATCGTGGCAAGTCTAAAACTGACAGATCCAAGTCCAGACTGGGAAAAATAGAGTGCTGGAACTATGGAAAAAAAAGACATTTGAAGAAAGACTGCAGATCTCTAAAGAAGAAAGGAGATGGACAGCAAGAAACTGCCCAGGAAGCAAATGTAACAGGTGATGTGTTACAAGATGCTTTGATTCTTGCATTAAATAATACTAGTGATTATTTGGTAGTAGATTCAGGGGCTTCATGTCATGCTACACCCCATAGGAAATATTTTCATGATTATTGTCTAGGCAATTTTGGACATGTTTTATTGGGTGATGATGAGCCATGTAAAATTGTTGGAATGGGTAAGGTATGGATAATATTTAAGAATGGAATTGATTGGCTGCTAAAAGATGTTAGGCATATTCCTGCTATGAAAAGAAATCTAATCTCAACAGAGCAGTTGGGAGATGGCGGTTGCCTATCTACGTTTGGAGAAATGTGGTGGAAGATCACTAAAGGATCAATGGTGATAGCAACATGAGACAGGATAGGTACATTGTATTTATGTCCTCATAATGCTGACCATTCTATCTCTTTAACTTCCACAGGAACGAATACAACATTGTGGCATCATAGGCTTGGCCACATGAGTGAGAAGGGGATGCAGATTCTCCACTCAAGGAAGTTGCTGCCAGATTTGAAGCAGGTAAGTTTGGAATTCTGTGAAAACTGTGTTTTTGGAAAACAAATGAGTGTCAGATTTCTTAGGGTTGGGAAACAGAAGAAGAATGAAAAGTTAGAGCTTGTGCATACAGATGTATGGGGACTAGCTCAGGTACAATCTCTTGGTGGCTCTCACTATTATGTTACATTTATTGATGATGCAACTAGGAAAACTTGGGTTTATTGCATTAGATAGAAATCTGATGTGTTTGCTACTTTTAAGAAGTGGAAAGTTTTGGTTGAGAATGAGACAGGAAAAAGGTTGAAGTGTCTCAGATCTGATAATGGAGGTGAGTATTGCAGCAAGGAGTTTGATAGTTACTGTTCATACCATGAGATTCATAGAGAGAAGACAGTCCCAGGAATACCACAAGAAAATGGTGTGTCAAAAAGGATGAATAGAATGATCATGGAGTGTGCAAGGTGTATGAGATTGCATGTAGGGTTGCCCTTACAGTTTTGGGCAGATGTTGTAAATACTACTATTTATTTAATAGACAGAGGGCCTTCAAGTGCGTTGGATGGTGGTATTCCAGAGGAGGCATGGACAGGTAAAAAGGTAAACTACTCATTTTTGAGAACGTTTGGTTGTGAAGCATTTGTCCATATTGATAAAGAAAATAGAACAAAGCTTGAAGCTAAATCCAAGAAATGTACCTTTATTGGATATGGGGTTGATGATTTTCGTTATCGCTTATGGGATTATGAAAATAACAAAATCATTAGGAGTAGAGATGTGATATTCAATGAAAATTTCATGTATAAAGATCAGTTGCAGGGAAACAAACAAGAAAAAGAAAACACAGAGTACATAGTACTCGATGAAATTGAAGAAAATGAAGTTCCAAAGGTGCCAGAAAATCAAGAAGAACAGCAAGTACTTGAAACTCCTGCAAGTGTAAGAAGATCTACCAGGTTAAGTAGACTCCCTGAACGATACTCTCCTTCAATGTATTATTTATTGATGACTAATTCTGGTGAACCAGAATGTTATGAAGAAGTAATGCAGGTGGAAACTTGAAAGAAGTGGGAGCAAGGCATGAATGAGGAGGTGGACTCATTGGTAGGAAACTAGACTTGGGATTTGGTTCAGTTTCCTGCTGGTAAAAGAGCATTGCAAAACAAATGGATTTACAGGTTGAAGGAAGAAGAAAGAGGTAAGAAGTGGTACAAGGCTAGACTTGTTGTAAAGGGGTTTGCACAGAAGAAATGTATAGATTTTGATGAAATATTTTCTCCTGTTGTTAAGATGACTTCAATTAGGACTATTTTAAGTCTAGTGGCGGTAGTAGATTTGCATCTTGAACAGTTAGATGTAAAAACAACCTTTCTCCATGGGAATTTGGAGGAAGAGATATATATGCAGCAGCCATAAGGGTATGAGGTTAAAGGGAAGGAGGATCTGATATGCAGGTTGAAGAAGAGCTTGTATGGATTGAAGCAAGTTCCAAGGCAGTGGTATTTAAAATTTGACAGGTTTATGACAGAACAAGGTTATAGTAGATGTCATTTTGACCACTGTGTTTATCTCAAGAGGCTAGACAATAAAAGATATATTATCTTATTATTGTATGTGGATGACATGCTTGTTGAAGGGTCTAACATGCAGGATATAAATGTTCTCAAAAGGAAGCTAGCTAATTCATTTGCGATGAAGGATTTGGGTGCTGCAAAGCAAATCCTTGGTATGAGAATAACAAGAGACAAGAAAAATCGCAAATTGACATTGTCTCAGGGTGAGTACATACAAAAGGTGTTGAAGAGGTTCAGAATGCATAATGCAAAACCAGTTAGTACACCTTTGGCCATCCATTTCAATCTAAGTAAGGAAATGTGTTCTAAGACACAGGAAGAGATAGATTACATTTTCAAGATTCCCTATCAATCAACAGTTGACAGCTTGATGTATGCCATGGTCTGCACAAGACCAAATATTGCACATGCAGTGGAATTTGTGAGCAGATATATGAACAATCCAGGTAAAGAACATTGGAAGGCAGTACAGTGGATTCTCAGGTATTTGAGAGGTACTACCACTCATGCATTATGTTTTGGAGGTTCAGACACTGTTCTATAGGGATATGTTGATGCATATATGGCAGGTGATAAGGATAGCAGGAGGAGCACCATAGGGTATGTGTTTATTGTAGGTGGAACAACAGTAAGTTGGATTTCGAAACTGCAAAAGGTTGTTGCACTTTCAACAATGGAAGCAGAGTATGTTGCTGTTACAGAGGCTAGTAAGGAGATGATTTGGTTGCAGAGGTTTATGGAGGAAGTGGGTAAGAAGAAGAAGGATAGCAGGTTGTATAGTGACAGCCAGAGTGCCATTCATCTTGCAAATAACTCAACATTCCATTCCAGGACTAAACATATATAGCTCAAGTACCGTTTCATATGCTTTGTTCTGGAATATGAACTGTTGAAGCTGGAAAAGATACATACTAGCCAGAATCCTGCAAACATGTTCACAAAGGTAGTGACTAGAGAGAAACTGAGTTCTTGCTCGGTTTCAGTTGGCCTTCTAGCATGAAGGTGAATATGAGAAATTTGCCAAGTCCAAGTCCAGCAGCGGTGGAGTTGTTGTGATCAGTCTCCAAGTGGGATATTGTTGGTTGTGGAGCCTGATCTTTTAGATTCAGAGATGTTATTCAGTCATGTTTGTACCCCAGGCTTATTGTACACTCATTCCCCAACCTTGGGGTTCGGGGCAGCGCCCCCGATAAATTTTTTTTGGGGCTGTTTTAGCCAACAGTTTACGGGCCCATGGTTTTGGGTAACCTGTGGTATTTTCCCATTGTATTTCCCCTATAAAAGAAATAAATTGTAACACGGCTAGGGTTGATGTATAGGTATTATGCATTGTAAAGATCTTTGAGACCGTAAGAGAGACTGTGAGACAGTGAAGAGGAAGTGCAGCGGTTGTATCCCTTCACTTGCTAGATGGTATAATAATAAGGACTGGCAATTTCAGTGTGGACGTAGCCCATCTTGGGTGAACCACGATATATTAGTGTCTCTCTTGTAATGTGTATGTGTGATTATATTTGCATTTCTGTTTATTGTTATTGCTCTGCGATCCTGTTTTTCTAATAGCTAGAACATTTTATTACAAACCCCGTAGGGTATGGTCATGTATTAAAAAATTGAAAAAGGGGCCCTGAAATGGCCTGATTCAGAACCTCTGAAAACTGATATGCATAAATATTTATGCAACATTGGAGGCTCTCTTGAAGTCCAATTGAAGTGAAACTCAGTTGTTAACATCTGGCTCCAACTACGGGACGTGTGACTGATCTTTCCTAGGAAAGGAGATCATTCGAGAAATCCAGAATCTCAGTTTCCTGCATGGAAACATAAGTGTATCAGTCACATCTATATGAAAAATAACCAAATGAAACTTCTAAGTTGCAACTTTTATTCATGAAAAATGAAACTAATATACATAAGAGAAATTAAACTAATGTACAAAGAAATAAATTTAGTATACAATAATAATATACATTAAATAAATCTAACTAGGAAATAAAATGCAGGATTAGGGTTTAGAAATTATGATACAAAGATGCCCCCATTGGCATAAGATATTTTCACTGTAGAACAATTTGAGAAGCCCTCCGTTGACTGGGAGGGTACACTTCTCGCCGTATAGATTGCTCAAGAGGAAAGCGTTTGTGCCTGCTACTTCATGAATAAGATAAGGGATTGTCCATAGACTGACAAAATATCCTTGTTTCCTAGGCTTTTCCCTTCTTTTTTCCCATAGTAGAATTGTGCCACCAATCTGAAATACCCTTGGTTATGATGACTTATCAAAATTTTTCTTAACCTTCTCCTGATTCTTGATGCTCTGATCAACCGCCTTCCTTCTGATTTCATCCAACTCAACCAATTGATCTATCCTATAATAAGATGCATCCTGATCTATGCTACACTTCAAGTAATTGATACACTGGCAACTTTAGGTGAATAGGTAAAATAACATCAAGTCCATAAACTAGTTCAAAATGAAACTTTCCAGTTGAACTTTTCTTAGTGATCCTATCCGCCGATAACGCAAATATGATCTTACTATCCCAGGCTTTCTTATTATCTCCAAGAATCTTTTTAACAATGGTCATTAAATTCTTATTACTGGATTTTGCCAGACCATTTCCTTGGGGATAATAATTTGATGAATGTGATAGGATGATACCATACTTGAAACAAAAAGAGGACATCTCCGCTGAGCTGAATGACTTATAATTATCCGTGGTAATCCTAGTGGGAACACCGAATCTAATGATAATCTTATCTTCTAAGAATTCCATGATAACTTTCTCAGTTTTCAATTTCGTGGGGACTGCTTCCACCCACTTGTTAAAATAATCAGTGGTAGTAAGGGTCCAAGAATAACCGTTGCTAGACTTATCCTTAAAATGACCAATGAAATCAAGACCCCACTGTTGAAAAGGGGATTGGACAACTACAGGTTTAAGAGGCAAGGTTGCTAACTCATGTTTCCATGTAAAGAGTTGACACTACTGGAAACTTTTGATGTGTTTATGAACATCCAAGAACATAGTGGGACAATAATACCCTGCTCTAAGGACTTTATGGGTTGTTGCCTTGGACGCATAATGTCCTCCATAAAATCTAGAATGAAATTCAGCCATGAGTTTTTTTGACTCTAGCTCATCGATGCATCTAAGAATTAGATCATCTGGATTTTTCCATCCTATCCCATCCCGGGTGATACAAAATTTTGTAGCTTTTAACCTCAAATCCCTCTTTTATGGCCAATTAGGTGATCCGGGCAAGTGAGGTTGGTCAGAAAGTAAATGATGTATGCATACCAAAGAACCCATTCAAGACATTCAAGCTCATCTGACCTGACCTGTTCTGACTCATTGTTTTGATATATCATCCCTAATGCTTGTCCATTCCCCTCAGCCATCATGCGGGCTAAACCCTGACCTTTAACTAACTTGGTGGGTTTAATTTCTAAGTCATACTCTTGAATCTTAGAGACCCATTTACCCCTTATACCAAGACAGTCTTGCTGTGACAAAATATCCTTAACTGCCGCATGAGGCACATACCCTATAACTTTAGAGTATCCAATGTACATTATTAAAAAAATAAGTTATTTGACTAAGGAATATGCTTGTTTTTCCATGATAGTGTACTTAAGTTAAGAATTTTGTAGGGATCTACTCATAAAGGCTATAGGTTGCTCCTGGCCAACCTTATTCTTCTGCAACAAAACTCCGGCTATGGTGTCTGGCGATGCAAATGAAAAAAATTGGAAGTCTTTAGAATAATCAGGACTGATCAACACTGGTGATCTACAAATAACATCTTTTATTCCATTTCAAGTTCCTTTCCTTCCTTATTCCATTCAAACTTAGCATCCTTTTTAAGTAATATTTGCATGGGTTTCATTAACTCTGCTAAGTTGGGAATAAAACGTCTGATAAAGTTGATTTGCCTGTTGAATGACCGCAATGCTCTCTTATTACAAGGCAAAGGAACTTTCTTTATGGATTCTACCCTCTCTGGGTCAATATTGACCCCATCCTTTGAGATGATGTGACCAAGTAACTTCCCCTTGTCAATCCCTAAGACAGATTTAGATGGGTTTAAAGATATGCCTAATTTTCTACATCTTTCAAAATTTTGTTTAAGGTGGATGACGTGATCAGTTCTTTCTTTAGAAAAAACTGTGACATCATCCTAATATATTTCAATTATTTTATTGATTAGCTCTTTGAAATCATAATCCATGGATCTTTGGAAGGTTGCACCAACATTGAGAAATCCAAAAGGCATCCTGAGATATTCAAAAGTACCCCAAGGAGTGGTGAAAGTTGTTTTATGTCTATCCTCTTTGCTGACTACTACCTGGTTATATCCTGAAAAACCATCAAGCATTGACATCATTCCAGCACCAGTTACCCTTTGCAACAAAGTTTCCATATTGGGGAGAGGGTAGTTATCTTTTAAGCATGCCCAATTCAAATTTCTAAAGTCAATGCAAAGTCTTAGATTCTCGTTCTTCTTTCTCACAACAACAAGATTTGAACACCATGAGGAATGTCTAGTTGGGGCTATGATTCCTGTTGCTAGCATCTTCTGAAGCTCTTTCAAAACAATGGGGGCCACTTTGGGGTTAATTTATCTAAACTTCTAGTGAAAAGGATTGGCATCTTCTTGTAAAGGGATAGTATGCTGGAAAACATATTCTCGATATGACTTGAGTTCATCATATGAAAAGGAAAAAACATCCCGATATTCCCAAACTAGGATTATAAGGTCATTTATTTCCTTCTCACTTGTTCCTTTACCAATTTTAATTAGCTTAGGTTCAGTCTCAGTCCCAATGTTGATCTCTATATGATTTCCAGCCTTTAATATTTCTTTTTTTGGTTTATTGCTATCCTGTCTGTCAAAGATGCGCTCCCATTAGACTATACTTTTGGGTATAACATTCCTAGGCTGATCCTCTTCTTCCTTGTAGTCATACTTCTCTTCCTTATAACCTATTTTTCAATAAGTGAACTCCTAGACATTATGTATGAATTTGAGGATTTTTTTATCATCTTTGAATTCCTTCCAATGATCTACATTATCTGAGATGGATGGTCTGAAATTTATTTCAAATTTTCCATGGCCTTTGATTAACTCTTCAGTTGGTTGAAGGGTTGAGGCTGCTACTGCTAGTTGAACTGCTTATTTGTTTTATTCTCTAGGTACTGATGTAAGGTTCAAGGTTTCAAATAGTTCCATGGTATCCCAACATGCATTTCTATACTTCTTCAACCTTTCACTCTTGTATGCAAATATGTTCTTGATTTGACAAATAACTAAGTCTGAATCTCCTTTTATACTTAGAATTTTTATGCCCATATCTTTAGCTATTTCTAGGCCTTGCAAAAGTTCTTCATACTTAGAAACATTGTTTGAAGCATCAAACTCAAGTCTGAAAGCAAAGTTAAAATTTTTCTAAGAAGGAGAGGTAATAACAATTCCAACCCTTTTTCTCGATCTAGAAAATGCACCATCAAAACTCATTTTCCACACTCCATTGACTTTGTCATCACTGATTTTCTCTTTAATAAGAGCTAATGTGTTTGCAAAAATAGAATAATTACCAGAATTATCCGATTCGTGAATGTATTCATTATCCAACACATTAGGGTCTTCGAATGAAATTCCTTTCCTTCTCCCTATATAACCTAACACGAGCATCTTCATTTGCTAGAATCATGGCAAAGGTCCAATCCATCTGGATGCAATTGTTACACCCAAAATATACACATGTAACCTCAGTGCCTAAAACCCTGAAGTCCCATGATCAAGTTGGGCTTTTGGAGCAAGTTGATGTCATTTATCCTCACTCCTAATTAGATCGGTGCATGTTGTCTTTGAGCAAGGTGCGTTGGCGCAGGTTGTCCTCATCCAGAATGCGTCGGAGTCAGTTTTATGAGATAAAGGTAGCCTTCGAGCGAATTCTAGAAGTTGTATGAGGTGGATCCCTATCCATAAATCCTAGGCAAGCGGGCCTTCGGTTCCCTAACCTAATGGGAGGATCCCTTAACTCTCTTCCCCATGATCCTCAACCTACTCTATCCACTTGGTCCTATATATATGAAGTCCCTTCCCATTCCAAAGGGAGGAAGTCTATAGTACTTGCATGCTGGTGAAATTAGCTTAGGAGATCTCTACTCATCTCTTGGGATACCTATACTTCCTTTGGAGGCTTTGGCGTTGGCTTGTTGGAGGAGGATTTGTTAAGTTTAACCTAATTTCACAAGCAAGATCACTAAAAGAAACACAATCACAAGATAGACAAAGATTTACCCTGGAAAACCTTCATGGGGTAGAAAACCCAGCAAAACTTTCTTCAATATAGATAATCAACCAATAAAAAGATGTAGTCCCAAACAAGAGCTCCTTCTCCTCCTATGCATATATCTCTCTCTCCTATGTGCCAATCACAAGTGAGTGAATGAATGAGATAAATGAGAAACACATCTCCTCTATTTATACTCAACTCCTAACTGAATTTTCACCCTAACAGGGCCGACTTCTCCTAGGAGAGTCTAATAACCCCTAAACAACTAACTCAGGGCCGAACCCACATGGGAGATCTCATAACCCTAGTTACCACATTCTCTCGGAGGAATAAACATCTCCGGATATACAATAGGGTCTTCATGGAGGAATGAAACATCTCCAAAATAATAAAGTACAAATATAATATTCTTAGAAGTTACAATATTTCAACACTCCCCCTTAACGAGAAGGATATTATAACAACATCTGCAGGATCAAGGAGTCATCAACTACCTGATACATGATACATCTATAAATCATTGGAAGCTTTCTTCATGCATCATCAGTAACTCAAACAGTTACTGGAACATCTTCAAGATCTTCAATACTAGATGTTCATCTCCTGCAACACTCGAACAACTACAACAACATCATCATTTGGATCTCTCAATCAACATCTGGATCCTCTCGATCAACAACATCGTCATCTGGATCCTCTCGATCAACAACATCGTCATCTAGATCCTTTCGATCAACAACATCGTCATAGCAACATACTCTGCAATACACATGATCCTATTACGGGATGATCAATCCGTCTCAATTTAGGACATAGATCCAAGGATGATACAATCCTAATCCACTTACGAGATGAGCAATCCCTCTCAATTTAAGACATCTCTTATGTCTATGGACGATGCAATCCAGATCAACTTACAGGATGGTCAATCCTTATCACTTTAAGACATCTCTCGAGTCTAGGGACGATGCAATCCAAATCTACTTACGTGATGATTAATCCTGATCACTTTAAGACATCTCTCATGTCTAGGAATGATGCAATCCCAATCTACTTACAGGATGATTAATCCTTATCACTTTAAGACATCTCTCATGTCTAGGGACGATGCAATCCCAATCGACTTACATGATGATTAATCCTTATCGCTTTAGGACATGAGTCCAAGGATGATACAATCCTGATCCACTTACGAGATGATCAATCCCTATCACTTTAGGACATCAGTCCAGGGACGATGCAATCCCAGTCGACTTACATGATGATTAATCCTTATCACTTTAGGACATGAGTCCAAGGACGATGCAATCCTGATCCACTTACGAGATGATCAATCCCTATCACTTTAGGACATAAGTCCAGGGATGATGCAATCCCACTAGTCCTCTTAGACAAAGTCTAAGTATCACTTCATCGACCTCATCGTTGGAACAGATAACCTCATCATCGATACAAGTATCCTCATCATCGACACAAGTATCCACATGTATCCTCATCAATACAGGTATCCTCATCATCGATACAAGTATCCACATCGATACCAGTATCCAAATATCATCATCGACCATATCACTCCCCCTTCCGAGGAGGGTCCTTCTGAACTACACCAAGCTTGTCTCGAAAATACTCAAACTTTAATCGAGACAAAGGTTTGGTCAATATATCAGCAACTTGTTCGTCAGTGCGCACATACTCTAGCTTGATAGCTCCTTTCTGCACCATATCTCATATATAAAAATATCAGATCTCTATGTGCTTTGACTTATCATGGAACACTGGATTCTCTGTCATATTGATACAACTCTGGTTGTCACACAGGATCCCAATGGGGTCCATCTCTAAGCCAAACAATCCTGATAATAGCTTCTGAATTCATATCGCTTCACAGCTAGCAGAGCAAGCAACAATATATTCCACTTCAGCTGTGCTGAGAGCCACACTAGACTGCTTCCTGCTAAACCACGAGATCATGGCAGATCCTAGACAATAACATCCGCCTGATGTGCTCTTCCTGTCTGATACACTACCCGCCCAATCAACATCTGTGTAGCCATACAATCTGAAGTCATGATTTCCAAGATAACACAGACCAAAGTCTATCGTACCCTTTAGGTACCTCATCACATGCTTTGCAACTAGAAAGTGAACACGTCTAGGTTCCACTAGGTATTGACTCAAGGTGTTCACAACAAACAAAATATCTGGCCTGGTATTCATCAGATACATCAATGACCCAATAATCTATCTGTACAGAGTCATATCCACTAACTCTGATGAGTCATCAGCTAACAACTTCAAGTTGGAATCCATGGGAGTGGCCATGGCTTTGCATTCCAACATATCAAATATTTTCAGGATTTCCACAACATACTTTCCCTGGTTGAGAAAGATTCCTTCTGGGCCTTGCCACACTTCCAGACCTAGGAAGTAGTGCATCAATTCGAGATATTTCATCTCAAAATCTGAAGAGAGATTCTTCTTGCACTCGATAATCTGTTTCTCATTCCCTGTTAGAAATAGATCATCCACATATAGCAACAATATGATAGGTTCATCATCCATAACCTTGAGATAAAGATTAGGATCAACTTTACTTTTGGTAAAGCTCAAGCTTGTCAAGAAACTGTCAATTCTTCCATACAAAGATCTAGGAGTTTGTTTCAACCCATACAAAGCCTTCTTTAATTTGCATACGTGGGTTCTTCTATCTTCCACCTCAAATCCTTGTGGTTGTTCTATGTACACTTCCTCCTCAATCACACCATTCAGGAAAGCTGTCTTTACATCCATCTGGTGTAATTCCCACTTCATCATGGATGCAAGTGCCATGATGGTTATAATGGAAGTGTATCTTGCAACTGGTGCAAATGTCTCTTCATAGTCAATTCCCTCTTTCTGAGAGAATCCTCTGGCCACAAACCTTGCCTTATACTTTTCAATGCTACCATCTGTAGCATGCTTTATCTTATATATCCATTTCGAGGATACCAAACTTTTGTCTTTTGGTTTGAGAACTATATCCCAAACATCATTCTTCATTATTGATTGGTACTCCTCTGTCATTTCCTCTACCCACTCTTTCTTATGAGATGCCTCTTCATAGCTAGAGGGTTCTTGATATACGAGATCACACATAAAATCCATATAGTTGGAGAATGACTTTGGTTTCTTGCTTACTCCGGTGGAGCCTTCAAGAGCTCCATATTTTTCTGCTCCTAGTATGATGTCTCTTTCTCATGATGGATTTCTCTTTCTTGATATGTTCATGGTAGGGGGTTCTTGTGGTTTTATAATGTCATGGTCGTCAGGTGTTACATCTTCAGGGATGGGAACAATCTCTGCAGTTCTGGGAGGTGTATCTTCCTCATATGCTTCTTCATACTGGCACTTCTTATATCTCTTGAGAGATGCCTCTTCATCAAATGTCACATCTCTACTAATTTCCATATGATGGAATCCTGGGATGTAGATTCTGAATGCTTTGGATGCTTCACAATATCCAACAAATATTCCCTTCTTCCTAGAAGGATCCAACTTCGTTCTCTTCTATTTTGGTATGTGAATATATACTGGGCATCCAAATGTCTTGAGGTGGTTTACCTCAGGATTCTTCCCTGTGAACACTTCTTCTGGGGTCTTGAATTCAAGAGCACTATGAGATAGTCTATTCTGCACATAGACTGTTGTCCCGGCTGCTTCATCCCATAGATACATAGGTAGGTCTTGATCATGTATCATTGTTTTCACTGCTTCCATAATGGTTCTATTATTTCTTTCCACAACACTATTTTGTTGAGGATTGTAGGGAGTGGTTAGCTCCCTCTTGATTCTAGCTTCTTTACAAAAGACTTCAAAATCCTTTGAAGTGTATTCTCCACCATTATCTGTCCTGAGTATCTTGATCTTATTTTCTGAATGATTTTCTATCAAGGCTTTGAATTCCTTGAACTTTCTAAAGACTTCATCTTTTCCCTTTAGGAAATATATCCAAGTCTTCCTTGAGTAGTCATCAATAAATGTAAGTTAGTATTCATACCCACTCAAGGATGTGGATGACATTGGTCCACATACATCTGAATGAATCAATTCCAAAGTATTCTTAGTCTTTGTTTTACTCTTTGGAAATGGGTTCTTGATATTCTTCCCTTTAGCACATCCTTTTCATGTGTCATTATGATCAATCTTTAAGTCTCATAGTCCTATAACTACCTTGCTCACATGAGGTAGTGCTTTGTAGTTAATGTGAGCAAGCCTCCTATGCCGTAGCTCACTTGGGCTAGTGGCTTCATGAACAAGGGCAGCTTCAGGACGACCCTTGAGTTTGTATATCCCTCCTTCCTCTTCACCAATAACAATTGCATCCTCAATTGATTTCCCTTTGGTCCACATGAGTACTTGTCCATCTATGAATGCAACCCTATAACCTTTCTTATCTAATGCTGAGATAGAGAGTAAACTCTTCTTCAAACCTGGTACATATAAGATTTCCTTCATCTTCAATGGAGTTCCAGAATCAAGCTTGTAGCTTGCTTGACCAACTCCCTTGATGGGATATTGATAGTCATCTCCTAAAGATACCTTCTGTGGAGAGGTCTTCTCTTCAAGTTTTGAAAGAGTCTTCTTTTGTCCTGTCATGTGCTTTGAAGCACCACTATCAATGAGCCATGTATCTTCTCCAGGTGTTACTGCCCCATAGATTGTAGAGAATAAACATACTCTTCTGCATCTTCTTCTTCTTCTTCTACTTTAGCTCTTTTCTTTTGAGGCCTTTTCTCTTCTACTTCTTCATTATCATCTTCTGCTAGATGTGCTTGATATCTTTTGTGGTGAAAACCCTTTTTCTTCTTTAGAGGAAAATCCTTAGCAATGTGTCCTATTTTGTGACAAGTGGAACATTGGAATGAGGAGTAATCTCTTCTTTGATTAGATCCTCTTTTCATCTGAAATCTTTGTGGAGGTTGAGACTCCTTGTGGATATCCTTCTTGAAATTTGGTTGACTTCTTCTTCTCTTGGTATGGGTGGCCAATGCTTGATCATCTTCTTTGAGTAGTGCTTCTCTATTGGCTACTCTAGCCTCTTCTTGCATGCAATCCTCCCATACCACATCAAATTTCGTACTTTCTTTCCTGGCACACATGGTTTGGATAAATGAGTCCCAAGGTCTAGTGAGACCATTGAGAGCAGTCATGACTAGTTCATATTCATCAAGGTTGTCTCCAATGGCTTCTAGTTGTTCTTTGAATTGGGAGACCCTTGTGAAGTAATCTTGAATAAACTCTCATTTATTCATCTTGGTGCTCTTTAATTGAGATCTCAAGTTCATCTTCCTGTTGATGTTCCTCCCTTCATACATTCTTCCTAGGGCATCATACATTTCCTTTGGGGTCTTATTGGATGCCACTTGGGGAATCAATTGGTCCTTGATAGAATCAACAATGATTCTCTTTTCCCTAATCAAGTCCTTCTTATACTTCTCTTTAGCTTCATCTTCCTCAGGTTCTGCAACCTCATCTTTGATATATTAGATAAGATCACTCTCTTCAAGAATGAGACCAATCCTATATTTCCATGCCTAGAAATTTTCTATATCCTCTAGCTTGTCTTCAAGCTTAGTGCTTGGAGCCATCTTATCCAGGAGGTCACAGAAATTGAAGTTTCTCAAAAGATAGAATAACACTTACCAGGAGATCTGCTTTGATTGAATTGAGATGACTGGTGAACTCTTCTTTTGGAAACTTCAACTTTTCACCCTTCAAATCTGATCAACAACTTTCAGATTTGCAACAGAATTTCTGATTCACACTTTTTCTGGTTTACTAGTGCACAGGTGCGCACTTTTTGTAGTTTATTGGTTTTCTGGTCCAGAAATCAAACTAGGGTTTGACAAAGCCCGGGGTTCTACCCACTCAAAAAGTTTGATCTAGGGCTCAGAATTTTTATTTTTAGGAGGAGCATCCAGCCATGCTCTCAGAATCCAAAAATTCCAACTTTTGCAGAAACCCTAATTTTCATTGGAGGAGGAGAGAGAGGTATTTTCATCTTGTGAAAGATGTCTTATTCAGGCTAGCTCTGATACCATGTTAAGTTTAGCCTAATTTCACAAGCAAGATCACTGAAAGAAACACAATCACAAGATAGACAAAGATTTACCCTGGGAAACCCTCATGGGGTAGAAAACCCAGCAAAGCTTTCCTCAATATAGATAATCAACCAATACAAAGATGTAGTCCCAAACAAGAGCTCCTTCCCGTACTATGCATATCTCTCTCTCTCCTATGCGCCAATCACAAGTGAGTGAATGAATGAGATAAATGAGGAACACACCTCCTCTATTTATACTCAACTCCTAACTGAATTTTCACCCTAATAGGGCCGACTTCCCCTAGGAGAGTCTAATAACCCCTAAACAACTAACTCAGGGATGAACCCACATGGAAGATCTAATAACCCTAGTTACCACATTATCTCAGAGGAATAAAAATCTCTGGATATACAATAGGGTCTTCATGGAGGAATGAAACATCTCCAAAATAATAGAGTACAAATATAATATTCTTAGAAGTTACAATATTTCAACAGGATTGCGTCGTTAAGCTTTGGTTGTAATAATCTCACTCTTTGTAATTCCCTCTTTTAATACAGTAGTATAAACGCTTTCCACCAAATGTTGTTGTATTAATGATATTTGCATAGTTTACTTGCTTAACCGTTTACTTAGATCTGTTACTATTTAGATGCGTGTTACTGCTTGTATTGTTCTGTATGACTTGACAGGTTTTGAAACTCAGATCTGAAGACCATGAAGCTTGGAGAAACATCAAGGAGAAATGATCTATGACTCTAAAAGGTAAGACATTTAATCACTTGATCTTTAACTAGATCTAGGAAAGCAGTTTCATATTCTGTCTCACTTGTTCTAGATTCACGTTGAACTAGGGAGATCACGCCTTAAGTTCGCTTTTGATAGATTGTCCGGTAACAGGTTTGGCGACCATATTGGGGAATACATTCGTTGTTTTAAGTTTTCATTTGAATGTCATATTCTTTGATTTCTTTGCAAGCCATTTCATTTGCCTCCTGAGCCTTTTTCACCATCAGATCTTCTTATTGAAGAGCCTGTTAGCTTTCTCTTAGTCCGTGTGCTTAGTTATCAAACCTTTTTGTTGCTCACCCTTTGAGATATTTTTATTTTTTTCTTTGGGAGTTCGCTCGACGCACTTGGGTAGTGTATCCAGAGCGCCATCCTCTTGAGGGAACATTTGGCCTCTCTGTAACCTGCGGCATCGACGCTAAATCCCTTTTTGAATTCTGGGCCGCCGACGCTAAACATCTATACATGATTTGTGCCGGGCGCTCTGTGCCTGATCGTAGCCTACGCCGAGCATTCAAGCCTAAGGCTTGGGTCATCTCCTCTCCTTTTTTGAGTTTGGTTTGATCCTCAGACCCCTCTGCACTGTACTTTCCAGTCAGGGATCCTGTGTTTTTGCATTGAAAGTAGTTTGGATTGGTTTTGGGTCCCATTTTGGACAAGCTCGAGACTTGGTAGTGGCAGACACTGTATTCTTCCCCAACTTCATCCACTTGACCTTGCATTCCCTCCTCTCCTCGCCAGATCTATTCATTGCATTGGATTTGATTCCAGACCCCTTTTTGTGCACATCTTTTGGTTTTGCTTGCTTTAATCTTGTTTGCATCCACTTGATTTTGAGTGTTTTGTGTGTTCTTGGTTCATTCAAGTGCTTGTCATTTTCTTGGGAATTTCTGAGTATTTAGAGTGCTACAAATAATATTTCTTTTCAGGCATTCATGCATAAAAGAATTATTGTTGTCAAGTTGTAGTCTTGGCATATCATTGAAAAATTAAAAGTGCTTCATTTTACCGTTTTCAAGTGCATTTGAAAATTGTTGTGGAAATTGATTCATGCGTTGGAATCCATCATAGGCCTTTTTGGAAAAGTTTGAAAAAAGGAGTTCATCATTTGTGTTTTTCTTGAATTATGAGCCATTCATTTTCTTGAAAAATCCAAAGTGTCTCCATGCTTGAAAAATTACATGTACTTTTGATTTTCGTGCCATAGTGAAATTTGATAAGCTAGTGTGCTCTAGATAGAAATTCTCTCTTTTCATCACTTAGTTTCATTTTTGATTCGAAAAGACAAAAAGAAAATGCTTAGATTTGATTGTGATGCTTGTTGATTTTTGTGTTTTGCTTGGAAAAAATGGAAAAGAATACTTTTATTGTCAAATTTGGTAGATTTGGGATTGTGTTGCACTTTGTTGTTTTGGTAAAACCACTTGGAAAAAGATTTCTCCTTCTCGTATATAGATTTCATCAAAAGAAAAAGTACATTTCTTTATGTAGTTAGGGCTTGCATTATTATCACGTTTATGTACTCACCTCATGCATTCACCTAACCGTCCAGATAAAATTAACGGTAGAACTAGGGTAAAATATTTAGTAACTTGTGTATTTTGTTAGAGATGTGTTCCAACGTCTTAAAACATGGCAGCTGTCGTTATTTTCCTACACTGCATCCTGGGGGTATTGTAGTCTTCCACGTACCAACTGGTATATCGAAGCTATTTCACGTACCAACTAGTATATCGAAGGCTCTTTCACGTACTTTAGGGTATATTGAAAGGCACTTTACGTACTTGGCGTATATCGAAAGGTGTTTCACGTACTTGGTAGTATATAGGAAGGTCTCGTGCCGTACGATTGTGCATTAGATAGAACCAACACGGATTTGAGCTCCCACGTACCTTGAGTATATCGGGAGACACCATTAGGATTCCTGAAACCAACTGAGCTATCCATTTGGCCATCTTGGCAAAGCAATACACTAAGAACAACACTCGGGAAGCTACTACGCACGTACTATCAGGTAGTCGGGTTATATGGTTAGGAGTATGGTCCTAATCCTCCTTGGTTAGTGCTTTGAAAAATTGGGCCGAGTATAACTGTTGAAACCTGGATTATATCGCGAGTTGCGAAGCCTTGACAATCTCGTGAGGATCCAGACTTTTGAATCCACACCTATCACATAAGTTTGCTTGTGGCCTTTGTTTGTGTAGATTTTTTTGGACTGCTTTTCTTTTGTTTATATTACCCCTAGGAGAAATTATGTTTCAGTCACTTTGGATGAATTTCCTTGGAGAAGGTCCCGTAGGATTCTGAACTTACCACCTGAATATCCCCTTAATAAGGAGGTAATTTCGAAGGTAAGAATGGACCCACATGTCATGGTCGTGTCACTTGAAGTAGAAAACCCTACTTTGAATGTTGGGGCACACTTGTTCCCTCTATATTCACCCACCTCCAACCTCTCACTGGGTGAAGAGGCGGAAACTTCCACTTCACAAGACATGCCTCCCATTCTACCGGGAGAGCCTAGATCGGTGGAATGGTTAAATACCCCCCAGGACGACCCTGTATCAGTTGTTGGTACAAATGTATCCTTTTGGACATCATCTCTAGGCAACCAAGTGGCTCATTTTTCCATTGCATCCCCACCCAGTTGGGCTACTCCTTATGAACTTCTAGCACCTTATTGTGATCTTATGGAACGATTATGGGCCATGGGCGAGGAATTTCGAAGACAAAGTCTCTTACGAAAGGCTAAAGACATAGAGGCACCCATATTTCGACATATCCCGATTCATTCTTTATCTTATGATTCACTAGAACAGTTCGTCCACAACATGACCACTTATGAACCTGGTCAGCCCTCACTTCCTGCAAGTACACCCCTTAGACAGGAGACCAGTCCTATACCCCAACCGAATCAACCTATTGAAGGACAACAGTCCAACACCCCTCTTACTACTACGAGAACATTACCCACTCCTCCTCCACCTCAAAACTCATGGGGAGGATATTCTTTACCCCCTACCTTCCTCATGAGTAATGTTAATCCCGCAGTAGATAATCAACAACCCACGTTAGGTCAACCTTTGATTAGTGATCAGCAAGTTGTTGCTGGGGGAAACCCCCATCTCCTCACCATAATACTGGAGGAGTTCCCATCGGTCCCTCTGTTGGAAATTCCCTACCATCCAGACCTTCCACCATGGGATTATCCCACCTTGGGGGACCATCTCAACCAAACCAACCACCATGGAGTCAAGCGTATCCAGGTTATCTTAACCCTGTGTCAGGACAATTCAATCTCGGAAACGCACTCTACGAGATACCTTATCTTGGAAATCCATTCACTCTATGGGGGCATCAAAATGTTTTACAGCATGGAATCCCCCCTACCGTCCCCCAAGTAACCCCACCCCCATTTGGTCCCCCCCCACCTCTTCCCGGAGGTGGTGGGCCCCCACACAATTCTGGAGGAGGTGGACCTCTGCCTTTTGGTGGATGACCATCTTGTTTTGGCAACCATGGCCCACCCCCTCCTGGAGGAGGAGGTGGAGGCCCTACCCCTTTAGGTGGAGGCGGAGGGCCACCCCTCCAATGGTGGAGGACCCCCACCTTATGTTGGAGGACCATCCCATCCTGGTGGTGGTGGTGGACGACCATCCTATTCCGGTGGTGGTAGTGGAGGCCCATCCTATCCTGGTGGCGGTGGCAGAGGCGACCCACACCCTTCCGGAGGCAAAGGTGGAGCACCACCTCCTCCCAGCGGAGGTGATGAAGGTCCATCCTATCCTGGTGGTGGTGGAAGACCCCCACCATTTGGAGGCAGCGGTGGAGCACCACCCCCTCCCGGCGGAGGCGGTGGTGGTCCATCCTATCCTGGTGGCAGCGGCGGACCCCAACATTTGGAGGCGGCCCACCCCCTCCCGACGATAGTGGCAGACCCCCACCATATGATAATGGACCAACTTATTATGGCGGAAGACCTACATATGGTTTGGGATGCCCACCCCCTTATGATCAGTTTCCTCTGGGAACACCCTACAACTAGACAATGCAAGGTCCCACTGGTCCATACATGCCATATTAGTACTATCCGTACCTGCAACCAAATCAACAGTTTCCCTTTATGGCTATGTTGGATCTACTCGACCTGTCTCATCTAACTAATGACCCCATCTTCCATGGATACAATTGGCCACTCATTCCGATGAAACTACCATCATATATTCCCAAATTTGATGGAAAACCTGGTGAGGATCCAAAATATCATGTGATGACATACCACTTATGGTGTTCATACAACTCCTTGATGGACGACTCGATCCATCTTAGGTTATTTCAATGGATTCTCACCGACCTAGCTGCCAAGTGGTATATTGAACTACCACCCAACTCTTTTCCAGATTTTCGCTCTCTTGCTATGTCATTTTTGACCCATTTCCAGTAGCCCATTCGATATGAGACTGGTACAGACTTACTGACCTCACTCCGTCAAAACAACGCCACTCACATCTCGGATCATATCCATGAGTGGCAGAGGAGATGATGTCTTATTAAGGCTCATATCCAGGACCTAATCCTAGATGATTGGTTCACAAAGTCTCTCTTACCTGTCATAGCTCACGACGTGGCCATGTGAGGAGCCGTCATTGAGGAATATGCCATTTCCCATGCCCATTACTTAGACTTGGTCTGTGCTCAATCTGGCACGTTGTATGAAATTATTCCTGATGCACCCCACCCTACGTATGACCCAGCAAAACTACCTAAGGGACCACAGGCCGATGGCATCATTGGTTCCCTTACCTCCCAGCCTTCTGCTCAAACTGGTGGATTGTCGAACCCCCAGGGTTCTTCCCCATCACCACCACAGGATGGAAACAACACCACCAAGTCACTCAATCCTTCTTCCACCAAAGAGGTGAATTCTGTTCAATTAGCTTCATCTCCGAAGTTCGGTGGTAAGAATAAAAACAAGGGAAAACCTAAGAAATCTTCCAATCAGCAGGAGCCCAAGCCCACCCCTGAAGACACCAAACAAAAAAGGAAGTTGAAGTTGTTACAACATTATTTTCCACCTTGTGAGAATCAACACTCTTTGGCCTTCAGGATCCATTTCACTGACTCAGAAGCACTTTATGTCCTTCAGGCACATATTTTTCCTATTTTTTCTCTTTATACGCTTGCTGTATCACTTCAGTAGGTGTACCCGTGAGCTACATCAGTATAGCCCGCAAGTAGCAGGTAAAATGTTAAAAAACACTAGTTAATTACTTTTTACTCTCAAAAAGTGGTCTTAGGGTGACCTTTGGCCCTCCATTTGCCCAGTAACGCCTCTATGTGTCCTTTCACTTACCTTGGGAGGACTATATATTGAGCACATATGGCATATGGAAGGGAGGAGGAAGAGAGAGCAAGATAACTCTAGTGGATTTTTGCCTCATTTTGAGTCTACACTCATTGATCCTTGTAGTTGTGAACCCTTTATGTTCACCTTCCAAACTCCTATCATAGTTTGAGTTTGCCATTCCAGGGAGGATTGAAGTGGTGGAGGCACAAGTGGAAAGACTCAGTTCTTGGTTCAGATTGGTTGCTGGCAAGAGGTCGTATCACATTGTACTTCTTGTTATTTATTAATAGAAATACTCATATTCTCGTCCATTAATGTTGTGAATGTTGTTTATATTACATTGGGATGTATTTACTTATAATATCATGGATCATTGCTATTGATGATGTTAATGTCTTTCATATATTATATGTACTTGTTCTGTATTGGTTGTCAAGACTAATTTGCAGGTTCAAGTGCATTGATTGAAAGCTTCAACGGGGATCTACATCAAACATTTGGATTGAGGTTGGTTACATTCTTCGTTATCTCCGCATTGTCAATTTTATAGTATTGCTTTGAGAATTGAGTTAATTTCTGGTAGTCAACTGTCTATTGTGGTCTACCCCAAGCAATAGGAAGTATTCTCCGTAACAGAAATGGCGACTCCGCTGGGGAATGCGTCCATTTTTGGGGATTTTTTGGCATTAGTCCTTGTTTAGAGTTGTTGTGTGTAGAGTCTCTGTGTCATTCATTGGCTGTTAGGATACCCTATAGAAAATTGGTTTTTTCTGAGCCATTGGACTCTTCTATTTCCCATTTGCTTTTCCCTGTACGTGGGTGAGCCTAGTTCTGCACACGTCTACCCGCCTCTGTCTGCACTATAGCCCGTGGGTACCCGCAGTTATTCCTTCGATAATAGCATGTAACTTCGACTTTGATTGGTTCATGGCATTGGGTTGTTGCTGGGTTGGTTCTGTGTGTTCCTGAGTCTTCTTTGGCCTTGTTCCTGACTGTTCATGCCTTGTTTGTGACCAGAAGCTCTTCTTTCTCTTTGTTTTGGGTCTTGTTATTTTCCCACCATTTTTGGTTTTTTGAACTCATTACATTGGCTAAGTCTCACTATTTGGGATGTGCTGGGTTGGCTTAGTAATCTGCTCTGCATGCCTATAACCAGATAGGTAGATTCCATTTGCATTTTTCATTTCAATATATTGAAAAATACAAAAACATAGTTTGCATTTTCCTTTTGCTTATAAGTGAAAATACAAAAAAAAAAATACTTTTATGTATTGCATTGTGCATTAGAGTGCTTGTGCTTTCATTTAGGTTCTGCTTGTGCATTGAAAATATAAGAGAGTTGCATTTTTATTTCGAAACCGTTGGATTGATTGTCATTCTAGTGGCATTGTTTTTTATTGGATATATGAGTCTAGAGTTTGTTGATTGTGCATACTATTGAGTCACATACATCACTAGTTTCACGACCATATCCTTTGAGTAACCACAGCCATTAAAATGAATGCTTAATCTTAAAATTGATTAGAACGATTTTATTTGTAGGGTACACCAACTAGCATAGGATCAGAGTCTTGGAATAGATCATTGTGAGTTAAAAATCCAAGACTACTAGATGAAACATTATGTGTCTGACCAGGGAGTGGTGAAATCCATTGTATACATCGGTGTTCTTAGGAAGCTCTACTCAGACTAGAGTTAAGCACAAGGTCACGGGAGGTTGGTTGAGGAGATATCCCTCTGATACTGGCTGAACGTGGGAGATATATCCAGGATTTGTTCATATCTGGGGGTACCAGAGGTTTGTCCTCTTGTGCTTCAGGCTTAGTTACCCTTCCCATACGATGGATTCCACCTGTGACTGTCCCCCTGAGCATCGGTTATATCGTGTTGACCTTAGTTTCCTTACCTAGGTATCGCACAAGGTATTCATAGTGGTTATACTGCAGGTGTCCTGAGTCAGATAGAGGTCGGACAACACAGTTTCCTGTTGTATAGGGACTTGACCCTGTGCACACAGTGAAGTCTGGGGGCCTTTATAATTGATTCTGTTACCTCGGGCTATAGTTTGGGAGTCTCAAGCCTCTCCTAGGAGAGACATACCGGCTCTAGTGTCAAGAGCTCATTTAGCCACTCTGTTTGTCTGCTCTTGGCTGTAGTTTCTCTAGGTGTGTGCTCTTGATTTACTGTTTTTGATCGATAGTTTGGCCGTTAGGAGACGTTTTGGTTTATTGACCTTTCAAGAGTATCTTGGCGTGAAGTCCCGCTCTCTGCCGGTCTCGTCGGTTGGTTGGTTTACCAGCTGCCGAAGTTACACATCGTGCTCAGAGAGGACCTCGACGAGCCCTTTCAGATTCTTCCGATTCTTTTGAAGAGTATTACGACGACTATATGACTGCACATTCAGGCACGGGAGAAATCCCCACAGACCCTTCGGGTAGACCCGAACACACTTCAGATACCCCTACTCCTAGAGAGGAATGGGGGGGTGATCCACCTGAGACCCAACCTAATTTGTTTGTTTCGGATCCACCCAAGGATGACCTGTTCGATCGTTCAGATTTACACGACTTCCGAAATGGGATGCTTGAGGAACATGATGACACGGTTCCTACGACCAACGATCCTCCGTTCTCTTTTGTTATGCCCGATTACACCACAGTTGATACTCCTGCTCGATTTGGTAGTCATGTTGGTACTAGTCATGGTGTTAGCAACACTGTACCCACTGGGGGTAATACCCTCGTCGGGGGCACTACTTTGTCCACTCACACACAAAGTATGGGGATTGGTCATATTCCTCCTAAAAATGCAAATGTTGGAGGATGGCCGCCTCCTGGGACTACCCATCCTAATAGGAACATTGTTCTAAATATGACTCGCCATCCACATAATAACACACATGCCCATACACAAAAACCTAGGACCACTTTTGCGAATGTTAACAATCCTCCTAACCATAGGGGTGGACACATACCACATACTTTTGCATCTACTGCCACTTCTAGTAATGCTAATGTAGGAGGTGGGCATATACCTCACGCTCATGGTCATAACGCCACCATTCCTGCTACTAGTAATGCCAATGTTGGGGTTGGAAATACATCTCATACTTATGGTCACCACATGACTGCTCGTGCTACTAACAACGCTTACGTAGGGGGTGGGAACACATCTTACCATCACGGTCATTACAACACGGTTCCCGCTACAAATAGCACATACATGCCCCACAATTATGGTGGTAACCCTTACTACAATATGGTCGGTGTTGGCTCTTAGTACAACCCACCTCCATACAATCTGCCTCATTATGGTGCTCAAAATGCATATATACCTGCTTACCCTCACATGGGTTAGGTCGGAGGAGGTAATCAACCTTATGGCCATGCTCAAAGTTATGGTCCGTCAGGTCCATATAATCAACAACCTTATGGTCATGGTCAAACCTATGGTCCTTCTTATCATTCGGGTCCTTATAACCAACCTTTTATGGGAGCTTATAATCAAGCTTTCCAGCCACAACTCCCTTTCCTTGCACGTTTGAATCTTTCGGATCTTTCAAAGCTCACGAATGATCCGGTGTGTCATGAACCTAATTGGCCCCATGTCCCTACCAAGCTCCCTTCAGACATTCCAAAGTTTGAGGGGATGAGTGGTGAGGAACCGGGTGACCATGTCACAACCTTTCACCTTTGGTGCTCATCCAACTCGTTGAATCACGATTTTGTCCGTTTGAGACTATTTCAATGCACCCTCACGGGGGCAGCCGCGAAGTGGTATGTCGAGTTTCTTGGGGGCACCTATAGAGGTTTCAATCAGGTAGCTTTGGTTTTCTTGGATCATTTCCAGCTGCCAGTTCATTACGATACTGGCATTGAACTTTTGTCTACTTTCCGCTAGAATAAGGCCACGCACATTTCTGACCACATTCAAGAGTGGCGTCGACGGAAGAGGTTAGTGAAAGCCAACATTCCTCCAGAGTTTCTGTTGGAATGGTTCCTCAAGTATTTACTCCCATATATTGCTAAGGATGTTTCGATGTCCGGCATTGTGACTGAGGAATAAGCCATCTTAAAAGTCCAGCAGTTAGATCTACTATACTCTCAGTCTGGCATCTTGTACGACATTATTCCTGACGCACCATGAACACGACATGAGCCCAAGTCAGTTCCCGGACCACATGCCGATGGCATTATGGTATCCACAAGTACTCAACCTGTAGATCTGGTTACCAATCAAATGCAAAATTTGTTGCTTAACTAGTCTACTCCCGGACAGGTTCACACCTTGTCCACTTCCACTCCGTCGTCCGATGTACATGCTATGCAAACGACGACCCCATCGAGTAACCAACATCCTGGTGATAAAAAGAAGGGGAGAAACAACCATAAGGGTGAAAACAAGGGAAACAATAATAGTAATCGTAATACTCCTCTAAAAGAGAACGCCAACCCTCCTCGGGACGGCAACAATGCTAGTGGGGACCGAAAACCTAGGCGTAAAGTGAAATTCCCTTGCAATCTTTGTGGGGAATATCACCTTACTCACTTGTGTCCTCATATTGAAGAAGCATCGAAGCACCTGGCACAGAGCCCAACTGTGTTAAAAGATCCTCTTCCTCACCATCAGAACATGGCTTCGCATGCTCCCGCTACTGGTTATGGACCTAACAAGACTCCAACGTCTTCTTCCAATACTAGTGGCTATGCATACGCGAATATGGTCAAATCGGAGGTTAGTGTTGCTACTCGCCAATGTGATTATGGAGCACCACAACCGAACCTAGGGAATGAGCCTCCTCCTCCTCCCAATAAATCCTTGCATATAGAGAATCCCTCTACTATGCCGCAGATACCGAAAGGTGTTCTCAAGCACTCTACACATAATCCCAATGCTCGAGCTGCCCATAACTACTCCATTGTAGAAGATTTGGGTCAAACTCCATGTGCCATGTCGGCTCTCGAGGTTTTGCAGGCGTGTCCTTATCAAAGGCATGCCCTTTTATCTGCTTTAGGGGTTCAAGATGGGGGAAGTCCTAACATTATTAAGTTTGACACTACTGATGTTCAACCTCGCTTACCTTACCACGTGGTTTTTCAAATCCAGGTGGAGTGCCTTCAGCATTTCTTTAGAAGAACGGTAGTTGATGAAGGTGCATCTACATTAGTAATTTCCTTAGCTTGTTGGAAAGCTCTCGGCTCTCCTCCCTTAGCCAAGTTCGTGACCATGCTCACCGCTTTTGACGATCGCTCATTTAAGTCGCATGGGATTATCCCTTCCCTAATTTTTTGCTTGGGTGGGAAACCTGTGCCGATTGAAGTTGAGGTGGTTGATGCGCCCATCGACTACAACCTTCTCCTGGGAAGGAATTGGATGTACGCTATGAAAGCTGTCACGTCCACTGTATTTAGAGTTATTTTCTTTCCCCATGAAGGCAAGATTGTGATGATCGATCAACCAGATTTCGTTAGTCCAGGTTCCACAGCATCTACAGGATCAGTGATCCCGCAAGTTACTGATTCTCAACTGACAACTGGGAACATGGGTGTTAGATTATACCCCTCATTGTTGGGATCTTTTGATTTCCCCACACACATTAATTTTATTGGAACCATTTATGATAATGCGCCTCCTCCATTAAATAATGTTGCATTCCAGACTTCATATTTCGATGATCCATGGACCTTACCATCCATGAATTCCATGTCTGGAGACATTGCACATGTTGGGATGCCAATGCTATTGTCTGCTATAGAGATTGCATATCAGGATATTCAACAAGCCTCGGTAGACCCAGATCTCTCTTCTTCACAGACAGATGAGGAAGATCCCGTTATGCTGCCAGTTTGGGCAGCCGACTTGTCTTGTTCGCACAATTGCCTTGATGGTACTTTACCTTCAGATGAAGCTATTGTCGAGGCCATGTGTGGTAGTGAGAGACCTTGGGAGGACATGCATCATCACTCTTATTTTCTTCCCAACCTCGATCTCGCCGAGCAAGAAGAGTTTAGGATGACTCTTGCCGAGATGGTCACCCTATGGTTCCTTTGGTTTCGAAGGGATTTACGCAGAGGGGAACATGGCTAACATTTCCCTGACTACACCGATCAACATCTCTTGTACTCCCAGAAAGATTGAGAATGTCTTTGTCGGTGACGACTGCACTCCTGAGGAGATTTCCATTTACACCGACTTGTTTAAAGAACTCCGGGAAGCTTTCGCCTGGTGATCCAAGTGGATATTGGTGGCCACCCACCTTTCCAACTGGCTCAAAACAGTTTTATGGCAATTTTGGTATTGTACTATTTTTAGCAGTTTTTCGGGTCCTGAACTTCCGGGGCCGTTTTGAGGCCCTAAACGACCTTTTTTGGCAATTTGGGGGGCCAAACGGTTGCCACCGGCATACATTTGGCCCCATTGAAAGTCGTAAATCTCGGATAGACCTTTCCAACAGGCTACCAAGCACCCCAAACGGAGATCGTATGCAAAAGTTACGACCCCGGGAAGTTGATGTACTAACTTACCCAAACGGGGCCCACATGACTTTTGGCGCTTCATCTCCTAGGGTTAGGTTTTTGGATGTCTAGGGTTTTTGACATTCCTGTTTATTGTAAAAGGCCTTGAGAGCCTCATTGTAACCATCTTCTTGCGAAATGAGCGCAGCCGTCACATCTCTTCTCAGAGATAAGCCGCCACCATTCCAGCAAGCTTGTTTTCCGCTGCATTTTACAGTTCTAGCTTATTTCCTTATTGAATAGAAAACCAGTTTTACTGTATCTCTGTTATTTTGTGTTAAGCATCTGATAATAATCTGTATTCATTTCGTTCTGCTCATAAAATCCGGATCAGTGGTATCAGAGCGGTCTGTTCCTTGTCGTCTTAATGCATGTCCCCAACGAGGTCAGGGTACAAAGAATTGGGTCTCGAGCTTGTTTCTCTTAAGGACAAAAGCTCTCGCACGCCCAAGCGACCTCTCATGGCAGGAGAAAAGAAAGATGACGGGACAGGAGATCCTATCAAAATGTTGCTTGAGGAAGCCCTCACGCAGCAGAGGAACGAGATGATGGATAATTTCGTGCAAATCCTTCGGCGACTACCAACAAGCGACGCATCTTCCTCGAGCGGAGGCGCCGCCCCCTTCAAGGTACAAATCAACTTCGATATCCCTATATTTGAAGGACAGATAGACGCAGATGCTGTAGATAAGTGGTTGAATCTACTAGAAGGGTATTTTTCTGTCCATAACTTTTTGAATAAAGAAAAGATTACTTTTGCGCTCCTCAAAGCCGTTCCCCATGTCAAAGATTGGTGGGAAACATTCTGTGAGCAAAAGGACACAGAAGAAGCCTCATTATTTTCAGTCACGGCCACCTGGGAATCCTTCAGGGATGCTATTAAGGAACAGTACTACCCTGTTGGAAGTTATGACGACTTGTATACCAAATGGACCACACTGCGACAAGAAAGAGACCAAGCAGTGCTAGAGTTCACACATATATTCCATACCTTGCGCACCAAGCTGGGTATCAAAGATTCAGAGCGACATCTAGTGCTCAAGTATCGCGGTGGTTTGCATAGATACATCCAGACTGAAATGCAATTTCTAGACATCTCTTCCTTGGGCGCGGCCTATCGATATGCCGTCAAAATCGAGCAGAAGCTCAAACAAAAGACGCGGCAATTTGGGCCTGGGAACCCTTCACAGCAAAAGACAGGAAAGGGCGGTCCCAACCCACAGAATAAAGGACAGAGCAAAGATGGACAGTATCAGGACAACCAGTCCAAGCCGTAAGCAAAGAAGGACACCGGAAAAACAAAGAAAGATACCGGGAAGTGGTGCGACTTCCATAAGAGCCCTTGGCATAACACTGCTGATTGTCGCTCAAAGCAGGCGCTAGTGGCCGAAGTGAAAGCATCTAAATCAGATGCGGGTTCTGACTCTGAGTCCGAACCAGAAAGGGGAAGACGGATCATTGACGCGGAACCCAGTACCACCATTGCTACCACCAAGCTCCAGCCTGATGAACCAGACGAGCTAGAAGAAGGAGAACGCCTCTTCCATTCACAGATGTGGGTAAAAGGCACCCTACTGCACTTCATTGTCGATAGCGGTAGCCAGAAGAATCTCATCTCAGCAGAGGTCATCAAGCGCCTGGCCCTGCCGAAAACGCCGCACCCACAACCCTACACCATTGGATGGCTCCGCAAGGGAAGCGATCTCCGCGTCAGCCAACAGTGCCGACTGCCATACAGCATCAAGCCCTTCAAGGACGAGGTATTGTGTGATGTTGCTCCTCTCGAAGTTTCAGATGTTCTTTTGGGCCAACCTTATTTATGGAAACGTCATGCTGTATATGAGTCTAGGCCTCGTAGTGTTATTATTTCTTTTTAAAGGAAATTGTACAGGATACCCGAGGCAGTCCCTCCTAGTGCTATTTCCTTGATCTCTGCCAAGCAATGCAGGAAGGTCATCTCTCAGACCGGGAAATTTGTCTTCTTCGTGATTCGCTCTCAAAGTGAAAGAAAGATCGTAGCCACATCCCGGGCCTCCATGACCGATCTATCCACACAACAAAAGCAAGTAGATAAGGTGGTGGAAGGATACTCAGATATCTTCTCCTCTCCGACCGGGGTACCTCTGCACTGCTAGGTCAAGCATCCCATTGATCTGACCCCAGGCGCACCGCTACCCAATGGGCCAGTCTATCGCCGCTCTCTATGGGAAAACGAGGAGATCAAGAGGCAGATTCAAGAATTGCTCCACAAAGGGCACATCCGCCCCAGTTCATCACCTTGTGGGAGCCCAATCGTGCTGCTGCAGAAGAAAGATGGGACTTGGCGACTCTGCATTGATTATCGGGCCCTGAATAAAATCACAGTCCGCAACCGGTACCCGATTCCCCGAATCGACGACCTCCTTGATCAGCTCACGGGGGCCAAATACTTCAGTAAGATTGATCTGAAGTCTGGCTACCACCAGGTCCCAAAAGAACAGACAGATGTATGGAAGACTGCCTTCAAGTCAAAAGAAGGTCTTTTTGAATGGCTGGTCATGCCTTTTGGTTTGACAAATGCTCCAACAACTTTTATGAGGATGATGGACGATATCCTACGACCTTTCACCAACAATTTTGTAGTGGTGTATCTGGATGACATCCTCATCTACAGCAAGACTTGGGAGGAACACTTGCAGCATATTCAGCAGGTTCTGCACACCCTACAGAAGCACAAACTATATGCAAACTTGGAAAAATGCTCCTTCGGCATGGACAGGGTCCATTACTTAGGCTACATCGTTGATCGACATGGTGTGCATGTGGATCCAGCCAAGATCCAGGTCATCCGTGACTGGCCAGCCCCAACCACACTCACTGAACTTCGGAGCTTCTTGGGACTCGCCAATTTCTATCGCCGGTTCATGCCAGGATTCTCTCATATCGCATGGGTCCTCAGCCAAGTGACCAGGGGTGGTGGTAAGGCAAAATTTGTGTGGGGCCCGTCCCAACAACAAGCCTTCGATGACTTGAAGAAGCATTTGTGCTCATCGCCGGTACTCTCATTACCGAACCTGCAACATCCCTTTGAGATCGAGACAGATGCTTCAGATTATGCTGTGGGCACCGTTCTCACTCAACACGGCCAGCCCATGGCATATCATAGTGAGACACTCTCAGATGCTGTCCGCAAGTACCCCACCTACGACAAAGAAATGTACTCCATTGTACAAGCCTGCCGCCAGTGGAGACATTACATTCTTGGGAAGGAGACAGTCATCCACACTGATCACAAGCCACTACAGTTCATGCAGACCCAAGGAAAGTTGCAGAATGACCGTCATCAGAAGTGGTCAACATATTTACAGCAGTTCCACCTCAACATCAAATATAAAATAGGGAGTACCAACCGAGTTGCTGACTGCCTCAGTCGACCTCCAGTCGCGGCACTTACCACGGTGCTAGACTCTTGTGGCCACGAGACCTCCGGATGGCCCCACCTCTACGAGACAGACCCTGACTTCTTCGCCACCTATCAAATGTTGGGTACCAACTCAGTGGTTGCTAATTTCCATCTTCAGGACGGGTTGTTGTGTCATCTGGGCCATCTCTGCGTTCCATCAAGCGAGCGCGCGAAGCTGATTTGGGAAGCTCACTACAGTCGGGTGGCAGGACACTTTGGCGTCGAAAAGACAGTGGCAGTGTTGCAGAAACATTTCTACTGGCCGAAACTTCGACAGGATGTCGGCAAGTATATCAGGTCCTGCACCGCTTGCGCTATTGCCAAACCGACCACTAAGAAACAGGGCCTATACACCCCTTTGCCTACTCCTGACAGGCCGTGGGAATCCATCTCAATGGACTACATGTCGGGCCTCCCGTCCACCAAGAGGGGAAATGACTGTGTTTTCGTGGTTGTTGATCGCTTTTCCAAGATGGCGATTCTAGCCGCTTGCAAGAAGAACATCACAACAGAAGCCACTGCCAAGCTCTTCTTTGAACGAGTTTGGGTACATTTTGGGATCCCACAGACCATTATCTCAGACCGTGACAGTCGGTTCCTCAGCTCATTCTGGTCAAGCCTCTGGTCACTACTGGATACCAAGCTCACCAAATCCACTGCCTTCCACCCCCAGACCGATGGACAAACGGAGGTCGTCAACCGGATGGTTGTACATATCCTGCGCATGTACAATTCAACACACCCCCGCACATGGGATGAGAGTCTCCCCTATGTCCAACATAGCTATAACCGAGCCTTGCATAGCTCAACTGGCCACAGCCCCTTTCAGGTGGGGTTGGGATTCCAACCATTGGGCCCCATGGATGTTGCACTTCCCCTTGTGACCACCTCGGCCGACTCATCCCCAGAAGCTGACAAAGCCGCCCGGTTCATTGAACGGATCCAGCATATCCGCCAACAGGTTCAGGATATTCTACAGAAGTCTAATGCCAAGTACAAGCAGCGCCATGATCAACATCGGGTGCCACATAAGTTTCAGGTGGGAGACAAAGTTTGGTTGCATTTGCAGAAAGAACGCCTTACAGGGCCCCATCGAAAGCTTCGCCCACTCCGTTATGGGCCGTACACCATCACCAAGGTGGTGGGTGACAATGCTTTTGAGCTCAACATTCCTCCCTTCCTTGGTCTGCATCCAGTCTTCAATGTGGCTCTCCTTCGGCCATATTTCCCACCACTATTAGACACCTCAGAGATAGCAGAGAAGTTGACACCAACAGAGCTCAACCCTGACTGCCTACAACAAGCATCCAGTGATCATATTGCAGACACACAGATCAAGGGCACTCGACATCAAAGGATCCCGCTTTATCGAGTTGTCAAAGCAGGGCAGCTCCTGCACCAAGGCAAGTGGCTCACCCGAGGCCAAATTCAGCAGAAATTTCCTCATCTGATGGGGGAACTCAACACAATGGAGACCATTGCTTCCTAAGGAGGGAGGATTGATCCAGGTGGATATTGGTGGCCACCCACCTTTCCAACTGGCTCAAAACAGTTTTATGGCAATTTTGGTATTGTACTATTTTAGCAGTTTTTCGGGTCCTGAACTTCCGGGGCCGTTTTGAGGCCCTAAACGACCTTTTTTGGCAATTTGGGGGGCCAAATGGTTGCCACCGGCATGCATTTGGCCCCATCGAAAGTTTTAAATCTCGAGTAGACCTTTCCAACAGGCTACCGAGCGCCCCAAACGGAGATCGTATGCAAAAGTTACGACCCCGGGAAGTTGATGTACTAACTTACCCAAACGGGGCCCACATGACTTTTGGCGCTTCATCTCCTAGGGTTAGGTTTTTGGATGTCTAGGGTTTTTGACATTCATGTTTATTGTAAAAGGCCTTGAGAGCCTCATTGTAACCATCTTCTTGCGAAATGAGCGCAGCCGTCACATCTCTTCTCAGAGATAAGCCGCCACCATTCCAGCAAGCTTGTTTTCCGCTGCATTTTACAGTTCTAGCTTATTTCCTTATTGAATAGAAAACCAGTTTTACTGTATCTCTGTTATTTTGTGTTAAGCATCTGATAATAATCTGTATTCATTTCGTTCTGCTCATAAAATCCGGATCACCTGGTCATATGAGGAGATGCCAGGAATATACCCTAGTATTGTTGAACATGAGATTAGAATGTATCCAAACGCTAAACCTTTTCGACAACGTCTTCGTGTTGTTAATCCTAGGAAGGAAGCCGCCATTAAGGTAGAGGTGGAGAAACTGCTTAAGGTAGGTTTCATCTACCCCGTTCCCCTTACCAAATGGGTGTCAAATCCCATTCCTATGAATAAGAAGCAGGGAATGATCCGTGTATGCACTGATTTTCGAGACCTGAACCGTGCATGTCCGAAGGATAATTTTCGCACGCCATTCATTGATCAGATCTTGGATTCCTGTGCGGGAAGTGAGATTTTTTTGTTCATGGATGGCTTTTCGGGGTATAACCAGATTCAAATCAAACCCGAGGATCAACATAAGACTGCATTTATTTGTCCTTGGGGTACCTTCGCATGCCAAAAAATGCCCTTTGGCCTAAAAAACACCGGAGCTACATTTCAGCGTGCCATGACCTATGCCTTTCACGACCTCAAACATATAATGGAGGTTTTCATGGATGATCTTGTCGGCCACTCTCCCAAGAGAGTGGACCACCCCAAGCACCCCTGTTTGATTCTTGAACGATGTATATGCTACAAGATTCGATTGAATCCCAATAAGTGCATCTTCGCTATAAGGACAGGTCGCCTTCTAGGTTTTATAGTTTCGAAAGAGGGTATTAGGGTCGATCTTCTTAAAGTTGAGGGGCAATACTTCGGTTTCCTCCTCCGCGCAATTTGTTACAACTTCAGAGCCTCCAGGGGAGAGCTACTTTTCTGCATCGATTTGTAGTCAATTATTCCAGTCTTACCAAAGGTTTCGCGTGCTTATTGAAGAAAGACACACCGTTTATCTGGGATGAGCGATCCCAACAGTCTTTCTACGCCCTTAAGAAAGCTTTGGTATCAGCCCCTTTGCTTAGTCCACCCAACTTTGCGAGAGATTTTACCCTTTATGTGGCTGCGTCTCAAGAGACGATTGGCATGGTCTTGGTTCAGGTGGCTGATGTGCTCGTGGAGCATGTGATCTATTACCTTAGTCGGAATCTGGTAGATGCCGAGCTAAGATATACTCATGTAGAGAAGTTGGCGCTTGCGACTATTCATGCACTCCAACGGTTACGACACTATATCATGCTTAGGAAAACCAAAGTTATCAAGCATATCAATCCATTTCAATTCGTGTTATCGCGACGTCTTATAGGGGGGAAGTACAATAAATGGATTGTTATCCTTCAGGACTTTGAGCTCGAGTTTGCTTCGGTGAAATCAGTGAAATCCTTGGTTTTCACTGAGCTAATGTCGGACCTTCCAAGGCTTGATGAGAACATTGTCCATGGAGATTCCTTTGTGGATAAGAATGTATTTCTTATCTCATTTGAGGAACCTTGGTATGGGGATGTCATTATATATCTCCAAACTCTGAAGCTTCATTCGCATTATTCACAGGATGAGCGACGACGTGTGAAACATCATGCTAAAGATTATACTATCGTCGTTGACACTTTGTATCGTTGAGGAAAGGATTCCATTCTCCATCCTTGTTTAACTCATGAAGAAGTGGAGCGTGTGCTTAATGATTTCCATGCTGGGGTGTGTGGCGGTCACTTATCTGGGCTTGCAACAACCCAACGTATTATGTGAGCGGGATACTTTTGGCCATCGATCTTTAAGGATTGTGTCAAACCTGTAAAGAGATGTCACCCTTGCCAAGTGTTTTCTTGGAATGTACGCTCGCATCCAGGGCCCCTTCATCCGGTCATCATCGTCGGTCCCTTCACCAAGTGGGGGGTGTATTTCATGGATTGCAAACTAGCCTCGGCTGGGGGGCATCACCATATCATAGTGGTTGTGGACTACTTTTCCAAATGGGTTGAGGCCATGCCTACCATTAAAGTCGATGGTGCTACGGCAGCCCACTTCGTATTCAATCAAAATATCACTCGTTTTGGTATTCCGAAAGAGATTGTCACTGACCATGGCAGTCACTTTCAGAACAAAATGATGGAGGATTTGTCACTCAAGCTTGGGTTTCGGCAGGAACACTCATCTTCTTATTATCCCCAAGCGAATGGTCAAGTTGAAGCAGTTAATAAGTCTTTGAAGATCATTCTCCAACATACCATCCAACAAAGCAAGAACAATTGGCATATCATGTTATATACTTCTTTGTGGGCGTATCGAACCGCAGTCAAGACTGCCACCGGGTTCTCACCATTTCAGCTGGTACACGATGTGGAGTCGATATTGCCGATTGAATGTGAAATCCCTTCGTTGAAACTAGCTATAGAGCTCCTCCCCGATATGTTAGGTATTGAGCAATGTTTAATCCACCTTGAGAAACTTGACAAGCAGTGTCAAGATGCCTCCGTGGCTATCGATGCCAATAAATGTCGTATTAAAGTTCAATATGATAGGTCTGTCCGTCCCCAGCAATATGCTGAAGGTGACTTGGTCCTTTTGTATGACCAAGCTAAAGAATCCCTGGGGGCAGGCAAGTTTAACCCCATGTGGCACGGTCCTTACATTGTGAGGCATGTCCTAGAAAAAGGAGCCTATGAGTTAGAGGACTATGAGGGGAATGTCTTGAAGGAGCCTAGAAATGGGCTCTACCTCAAGCGGTATTATGCTTGAGCTTCTAGCTCGAGCTGATACTTTTGTATACTATTGTATAGTTGTTTCTGTACATAGTTTAGATTTTTCTCGGTTATCCGAGTCTGCTGAATCGCTTCCGTTTGATTGACATATGTCAGTGGAATCTCCTGTGTTCCTAGGATTCGCGGATGGTGCTAGCCGTCATATGCAACAAATTGCTTCTGCTGCCTGGGTTATTGATTCCACTGACCACCTAGTTGTGTCTTCAGGAGGTGCCTGTCTCAGTCCTACATCTAACAATGTGGCTGAGTATAGTGCCGTCATTGAACTACTTCGGGATGCTATTTCACATGGTATCCAGTTTTTAGAAGTCCGCCTGGATTCGCAACTAGTCGTGTCTCAGTTGAATGGTCGGTACCATGTGAGAGACCCTACGTTACTAAGGAGATTCTTAAGGGTAAGACTCTTGGAACGCCATTTTGTTTTAATTACATACATTCATGTTTCGAGAAGTTTTAATCATATATCCGATGCATACGCTAATTATGTCTTAGATTGGCATTTGTCACATACATTATGAAGCACACAAATAAAAGATACATTCATACATTTCTACATACACACATATAGTAGAATCGAAGAACCATAGTTTTTTATAAATAATATGTCCAAAATGGGAGTGTCATGATACAAAATGGAGCTCATAGCCCTAAAAAATATACATATCGATACAAAAATAGGACTCTAAGATATCTAAGCCCTACGAGGAGGCCTAGCTGCCACCCCGGCAGGATGTGTCTCGTGATAACAAACTACCACGTTAGCCACACGTTGCAGTAGTCAAACCCAACGACTCAGTACCCCCACCACATGACGTTGCATATCCTCTGGTAGCTGTGCCACCTCTACCCCTAGTATCTTTTTGGTCATCCGTGATAGGTTGACCCGCACCGTCTCTAGTTTCTGCTCTGCTATAGCACCTACCTCTTCACCACCCCTGCCCTGTCAACGATGTCTCGGGAGGCCCTATGGTCTTAGTGGACCCTTGTCTGCGAGAAAATAGTAGAATGTCAACACATGATACTCTCCCCAAAATTTTTTTGCATTCACATATAATAAAAAATCCATAAAAATTTAATATATCAAAAAACATAAAAAGAGTAACTCACCAATGTCTCCAAACGCTGCTCCTGGTGGAAGCGGCATGTCATGATCTTGACAGAAGTCTATCCCTCCATAGGCATAGTCATCTATAGCTATGACCTGTCGGTCCCACCAGTGAAAAAAATCAGCTGTGTATGGTGATTCCTGTCGGCCACCACCCTGTCGCGTCAAGACCTCTGCCCACCAGGTCAGGGTTGGGTCGCGGAGACTATGAGTAGGGACTTCCACCCTCAGACTGAGCCCCGGAACACCCTCAAAGAAGAAACTGTACAAGATATTGCCGTACCCGAAGTTTTTTTCCTCCCCTTGCTTGCACTCCGTCAACTAGGTCTTCATGGACACCAGTAGCGTTGTGCACCAGTCATAGATCATGGGTCGCATACACTGCGAGGCATAGAACATCATCGACGTAGATGCTTGGTGAAGCGTTGCCGAACCTGTAATCCGCACGAGGGTAGCCACTATAACCTTCGTGCTTATATCTACTATGGCGTTGATGGGAACCTGACTCCCCACTGCCCTAGTGTTGGGATGACAATACCGCTCAATGTAATCGGAAATGGTGATCCCACCACCCACAATACGTGATCATAGGATTGCCTCTTCACCACGGCGGGACAAACCAGTAATGAAGTAGATATCATCCACTTCCAAGGGAAGCATTTGCCCGTCTAGGTTGAAGCTTTGTGCGTCTATGTCCCAGTATTCAATCAAACGACGGAGCAATAGGTTTTGGGCCCTCAAACCCCCTATGTTCCAAAATTTATATAGCCCACATGCTTTAAGAGCTTGTTGCGTAGGAAAATCATTGCGGACAACCTCATCCATAACGTCATGTTCCCTCTCTCTCCACTCTAGCACCATCCTGGAGGTAGAGAAACAAAGATTTTAGTCATTTTCACTTGAAACACCAACTCCACGGCCGTACCTGTGGGAAATTTTTCTCACAGAGGCGGGTACCCGCCTTCAACTTGTGCGTTGACTGCGAGTAACCAACCCTACCCGCGACCCACATAGTTATAGCCCACGGGTAGCGCCGTGACCATGTAGGGCATGGCCATATTAGAAATCCAGCCACTGAAATTTTAAATAAAAGCATGGAAATGAAAGGCATGGATGAGACTTCCAACCTGCTCCTGACGGTTCGATGAACGGACGCTCGTAGATCCCGGAATCAACAGTTGAACTTCGAGGTGAAAACTAACCACAAAACTCCAAATGGGTGAATAGTAAAAATGAATTGTAAATTGTAAATTTTTCTTACTATTTATAATTTCTGAAACCCACTTGTCTATATTTTTTACCGTTTTAAGCTGATCTGGACTAATATAATGTCATGGAGTAGCATGTTTTGACTAGATTTCTTCGGTGAAAGTTTTTTTTGATCGTTTCGCGCCTACAACAGGTATATTTCACACCTGACATATAGGTTAGATATAATTTTTACATGCATTATGCATTTGACCTTTTGACTATTTTCATAAACCCTAGGTGTGACCCCACTTCTTAACCGACACAGAACCTTCAACCCATTTATTCCGGAACTTGAGGCTTAGAGTTTGGTTGAGTACCTTGAGGCTTGCAGTCATTAGTGGCAGGTCCTCTCGCCATCGACAGTTTTGGGAATACATCAATGTCCCCTGATCGTTGGATTCATCTTAGTGTTCGACTTCAACACATATATTCGCACTTTGATGATTGTACTCTGTGCCTTGATGCCCATTTTCATTATTGGTGGGTTATCTCGCGTCTGTTAACAGTATACATCATTAACCAGTAATCAGACAATGTCACATCAGGTTCAACCTCAACTCCTTTATTCACTTGATGGGACTTGCACCGTAGACGATTTGTGTAGAAGACCCTAGGAGATAGTGGCATTCAATATGCTACTTATGATCGTGACTTTACATCTGAGATATCACCTCTTAGATGTCAGCAGTTTGTACCAGTTGTTTCCTTTTCAGCAGGAGACCATATCTTACTATAGAGGGATCATGGCTATGATCATTTATGACATATATTCACTATGTACTGCTTATTCATGGCCATTGTATTAGATTGTTGTACTATACCGACATGTATTCAGAGACATTATTGTATTGTGATGAGTGAGCTGCTCCTTCCACTTGTGTCTTCATCACTCCACTTCTGAGATTTATAATGTATTTCGGCCATCGTAGCATCATTCTCTGACCTCACAAATTAGGGGTCATCTGTTACAACATTATTTTCCACCTTGTGAGAATCAACACTCTTTGGCCTTCAGGATTCATTTCACTAACTCAGAAGCACTTTATGTACTTGGGAGGACTATATATTGAGCACATATGTTATATGGAAGGGAGGAGGAAGAGAGAGAAAGATAACTCTAGTGGATTTTTGCCTCATCTTGAGTCTACACTCATTGATCCTTGTAGTTGTGAACCCTTTATGTTCACCTTCCAAACTCCTATCATAGTTTGAGTTTGCCATTCCATGGTGGATTGGAGTGGTGGAGGAACAAGTGGAAAGACTCAGTTCTTGGTTCAGATTGGTTTCCGGAAAGAAGTCGTATCACATTGTACTTCTTGTTATTTATTAATATAAATACTCATATTCTCGTCCATTAATGTTGTGAATGTTGTTTATATTGCATTGGGTTGCATTTAGTTATAATATCATGGATCATTGCTATTGATGATGTTAATGTCTTTCATATATTATATGTACTTGTTGTGTATTGGATGACAAGACTAATTTGTAGGTTCAAGTGCATCGATTGAAAGCTTCAACGGGGATCTACATCAAACATTTGGATTGAGGTTGGTTACATTCTCCGTTATCTCCGCATTGTCAATTTTATATCATTGCTTTGAGAATTGACTTAATTTCTGGTAGTCAACTTTCTGTTGTGGTCTACCCCACGCCATAGGAAGTATTCTCCATAATAGAAGTATCCTTGTTTACTGTGCGGTGGTGATCATTTATCCAAGGAATGTCCCCACCAAGATGAAGTGCAGAATTTTCTTAAAGGAAACTCTATTACCGCAGTTATCAACGATCCCTTTCCCTCTCAGAACCAATAGATGATTGCTCAAACCTCTCCCTCCCAAGGAGAGACATCCTCCATTGCGCATGTTCTCATGATGCGTAGTGAGACAGTTAACTTGAACACACTTTCATGCTCGTATTACTCGGTACCACATGCTATTCCACTTCTATTCCCGACATCACCGTACCACATGCTTCTATCACCATTGAGAAGCCTTCTTTAGAGTCAGTGTTGCGTCCGCCCAAGAGCACGATTCGAAAATCCATTTTCAATCCTAATGCTCGAGCAGCTCAAAACTACAATATTGTAGAGGACTTGGCACAACTTCCTTGTGATATGTCGACGCTAGAGGTCTTGCAGAACTGTCCCAACTAGCACAAGACTCTTCTCGCTGCCATTGGCGCAGTTGATTCGGATTCCTCTAATACCATCATGTTTTGTCTCGAGTATTTTAAACTGAGGCTTTCCCACCAACTTGCATTCCAAGTTACTACTAATGTTGCTGGGAATACAATCCATCATACCGTTTTGGACGAAGGTGCTTCTACCTCGGTTATGTAAATATTGTGTTGGAGAGCCATTGTTTCTCCCGAGTTAAACCATTCTCGCACCACCTTGAAAGCATTCGACAGTCGTGGTTTCCAACCTCATGGGTTGTTACAAGCCTTGGCAGTCGAGTTGAGGGGTAAGACCGCAACCATTAACGTGGAAGTGGTCGCCGCTCCTTTATATTATAATATTTTACTTGGTCGTAACTGGTTTTATGCCATGACTGCGGTCGTATCATATGTCTTCCACATTGTGCAATTCCCCCATCAAGGATGAATTGTCACTATCGACCAACTGGACTTTTGTACACCAGAAACTGCTACTCATCCTGGAGATAACGTCCCATTACTCGGGCAATCTTCACAACCATATGAGAGCGTGGGGGTCAGCCTCATAAAAGACTCATCTCTTATAGGAATTTTTCGAACCTCGGATCCCCCTAACTATGTTGCCACGGCGAACATGATCTCCTCTGGGATTTCATCTTGCCCCAACTCTAACGATCCATGGCTTGTACCTGACAAAGCCACCATGCACCTGATTGGAGATACCATGCCTCTTTAACCCGCTGAACTTACATATGAGGCTATCCAGTCAACACCAGAGGACCACTTAGCTATGTCCTCCACATACTGTTCTCTACAGTGGACATCGTCCTTACCCAATCCTCTGCTCCAGACTTTTCATTCCGACGAGTCCATTATGGAGATTATGAGTGGGGATGACCCTCCATGGGAAGAACTCCATCATCGATCATCTTTCCTTCCCCCATTGGATACTGTAGAGAATCAAATCACCACTATTTTCACACCGGATGTCTACCCTTTCCCCCAGTCCCCGATACTCACGTGTCATACGGACACTGATGGAAATTTGGCAAACATCGAACCTACCTTTCCGATAGACATATCGGTTACTCCTGGTGTAGTGGAACACATTCATTTAGGCCAGAAGTGTTCCCTGAGGAAATTACTACTTTCACGACATTGTTCAAGCAATTTCGAGACGTGTTTGCTTGGACCTAAGAGGAAATGCCCAGGATAGACCCAACTATTGTTTCGCATGAGATTCAAACCTATCCTAATGCTAAACCAGTCTGGTAAAAGCTTCGATCGGTACACCCTAGGAAAACTGTGGTGATTAAGGAAGAAATTAAAAAGCTCTTGAAGATCGGTTTTATCTACCATGTTCCATTAAGAGAATGGGTCTCAAATGTCGTCACTGTAGCTAAGAAGCAGGGTACCATACATGTATGTGTTGATTATCGGGATTTGAATAAAGCTTGTCCTAAGGACAACTATCCCACTCCCTTTATTGACCAGATCATAGACAATTGTTCTAGAAGTGTCATCTTTTTGTTCATGGATGACTTTTCTGGTTACAACCAAATTGAGATCCACCCGGCTGATCAACACAAGACAACTTTCATCTGCCCTTGGGGCGCGTTTTCTTATCGCAAGCTCTATTTTGGCCTGAAAAATGTTGGTGCCACTTTCTAGCGGGCCATGTCATACGCTTTTCATGATGTGAAAGACTTTGTGGAACCTTATCTCGACGATCTCCCCACTCATTCACGAAAATGTAATTTCCACATTGATCATCTGACGGTGGTATTCCTCAGATGCAGATGGTATAACATCCGTCTGAACCCTCACAAGTGTATTTTTTGCATCGAGTCAGGACATCTCCCTGGTTTCATTGTCTCGAAAGATGGGATCTGCATTGATCCCTTGAAGGTGGAAGCCATTGTTTCTCTCCCACCTCCTACTGACATTACGGAACTTCAAATTTTGCAAGGGAAGGCAACTTACTTACGGCGTTTTGTCTGTCATTTCGCACAAAAGTTGCAGGGTTATATGTGACTAGTCAAGAAGGACATCCCGTTCATTTGGGACGATCAAGCACAACACTCCTTCGATAGTCTCAAACATGCCATTACGCATGCCCCTGTGATCCAACCTCCCAATTACTACAAGGATTATATCCATTACCTCGCTTCTTTTGCCACCACGATCGCCATGGTCTTGGTACAAGAAGACAAAAATGCCTAGGAGCATGTGATCTACTACCTAAGTAAGGTTCTTATTGACTCTAAAACCCGTTATTCACATGTCGAGAAGCTCACTCTCGTGGCAGTCATTGCCATCCAAAATTTTCATCACTACATCCTGCTCCACACCACCACCATCATTGCCGATTCAAACCCCATGTACCACGTCTTGACACATAAGGTACTTGGGGGAAAGTATTCACGCTAGATCGTGATACTTCAGGAGTTCGACCTCCTCTTCGAGAAAGCTAAGTCTAATAAGTCTTTGGTTTTCAGCGAGCTCATCTGTGATCTTCCTTGTGTTGATTGAGGATCTGAGCCCAATGATTCTCTTCCGGACGAATCATTGTTCCTCATCAACACATTTGACCCGTGGTATGGGGATATTACCTTATATATTCAAACCCAATGTTTCAGCCCCAGATTGTCTCGTGACGATCATCGTCGAATACGCTACCACACAAAGTATTACCTGATCATCAGTGATACCTTGTACCGTCGTGGCATTGATTCTATTCTTCGACGCTGTCTGACGCATGAGGAGGATGAACACATCTTGAATGACTGTCACGCTGGGGCTTGTGGCAGTCATCTCTCTGGGATGGATATGACCCAAATGATACTACGCACGGGATATTACTGGCCATCCATCTTCAAAGATTGTATCGAGTCCGTTAAAAAATGTCCCCCATGCCAACATTTTCAAATGAAAAATCGCACCCATCTAGCCCCGTTACACCCGGTTATTGGCGTTGGCCCCTTCGCAAAATGGGGCATTGACTTCATGCACTGTAAGCCTACCTTGGCCGAGGGGCATGGTTATGTCATAGTAGCCATGGATTACTTTACAAAGTGGGCCGAGGCTATGACTACATACACTGACGACGGAAAAATCGCCACACTCTTCATGTTCAATCATGTTATCTCACGGTTCAGAGTTCCACAAGCCATAGTCACCGACCATGGATATCACTTTCATAACCATATGGTCGATGAGATGAGCACTAGATTGGGTTTTCTTCATGAAAACTCAACACCTTACTAGCCACAGTCCAATGGACAAGTAGAGGACATTAACAAGGTCTTGAAAACCATGATTCAACGCATGGTGGGTACACACAAGTCCAACTGGCACAACATGCTTTTTTCCGCACTATGGGCATACCGAAATTCCATTAATATTGCTACTGGATTTATACCATTCCAGTTAGTTTCCGGATTGGAGGCAGTCCTACCAATAGAGTGCGAGATTCCATCACTCAAGCTCGCAGTCGAACTTCTTCCGAACACCACTATTGAGGAAGAACGTTTCCTTCACCTTGCAAAGCCTGATGAGACCTGCTGCGATGCTGCTCTTGCCAACGAGGCACACAAGAAGCGCATCAAGGCACTATACAATAGGTCAGTCGAACACCGCATCTTTAATGGGGGCGATTTGGTCCTCACGTACGACCAAAGGCATGATAAGCTGGGGGCAGGTAAGTTCGAGTCCATTTGGCACATACCATACATAGTGAAACATTTTCTGGAGAAGGGAGCCTACGAACTAGAGGACTATGATGGGATATCTTTGGGTGAGCCCCGTAATGGTCTCTACTGAAATAATTACTATGATTGAACCTTTCATGCATAGGAATCTTGTATATACTGTACATGGCGTGTGTGTTTTGTGTGGTGTGACGCTTTTGTTTTAGTGTGTCTAGGTCTTATTTCGTTTCTTATACCATGTTCTGTCTGCGTGTGCAGATGACAACTTGCTACGGATTCGCGGATGGTGTCAACCGACATACCCATAACCTTGCTTCGATAGCCTGGGTACTTTATTCCTCGACAGGCGAGCTCATTAGCTTAGGAGGAATTTGTTTAGGATTCGCAACCAATAACGCTGTAGAATATCAAGCAGTCATTGGAACCTTGACTGACGCTCTTTCCTTGGGTATGAACCACATTGTTATCTATTTGGATTCGCAACTAGTGGTTTCTCATCTCAACCAGATCTACGCTATCCGCGACCCCACTCTACTTTATCTCTTCAAACGAGTTCGTCTTCTAGAAAGGTCCTTTGAATCTATTCAATACCTGCATGTTCCGTGAGACATGAACATAGTTGCCTACTCGATGGCCAACTTCATTCTAGGTTGGTACATTGCACACACATAACATATTCATGAAATATAAAAGCATACATAACATGTAAATAATCTATTGTATGAGAAAACATGTAAACACAATCACATTAATCATCCATAGAACACATAATGTATAAAACCACCACAAATGTCTATATATATATATAAATCTGTACAAAAGTACAAAATGGTAGTGCTGATAAAAAATATGAAGCATGCTAGCTTTTAGTATGATTCATCTCTACAAAAAGTCTGAAGCTTGTAAGATTTCAGTCTATACATATGTAAACCATGTGCCTAAACTCTACGTCGCACGGCCCTAGGCTGCTCAGCTCCAAGTTGAGCATGGTAACAGACTACGGCCATTGCCACCTTCCGGAGTAGCGTGCCGAAACGAGCGGATACCCCAACCATAAATTCTTGATAACGGAGGGGTAGATCATGCACAGTAGGCTCTAGAATGTCTGAGGTCATCCACTGGAGCTTCTCCCCAATCACCTCTTGCTCCTCAAGAGCATCACGGACCACGGGCTCCATCTCTAGCGCTCCTCCTCTCTGCACGAGGGGAGAGACTCCAAGTGGCCGCTCTGGACCCACGTCTGCAGGGAAACATGTAAATGTTATCAACACTACTACAAAAAATCATAGAATACATAAAATACAAAAACACAAAGCAGTTGTTCTTATCGATGTGTCCCTACTGCGTCCCCTCTGGAAGCACCAGGTCTGGATCTCCCCGGAAGTCTGTACCAACATATGGATAATCCTCCACCATGAGGATCTATTCCTGCAGCCATGAGAAGAATCTAGTACCGAAAATGATGATGGGAACCCCTCCACCATGGTGAGCCATCACCTCTATCGATCTCAACATGTGAGGCTCATGTGTGTCCCGATCCTCGAAACCCACTTGCGGGCACAAGTGAGGCACCCGCTCCAGCATGAAAGATACCAATACCGAGCCATATACAAACTGCTTCAGCGCCCCGTGCTGACATTTTCTAAAATGATCCTTGAGGCCTGTGAGGATCCCCTCGCACCAATTAAACACGGTAGGAGTCACACACTCCTCAGCATACATCATTTGCGACTTGCTCACCAAGTGAGCAGCTTGGCTGCTAATAGCTCGCACAACATTGAAGAGTACCGCTTGTAGGACTGGGTCACTGACATGCTTGATGAGAATTTTCCCACCAACCACCGTCGTGCCCGGATTACACCACTTATATATCATGTCCTCAACCGAACGACCACCACCCCGTGACCCTATCAAAGCAACAGGGTTCCCTCACAGGGATAAACCTGTCAGAAAGTAGATGTCCTCGACATATATGGTAAGCGTGTGCTCACCTATCTGAAAGTGCTACTGAATACAGTCCCAACATTGGACGAGCTATGTCAGTAGGTTGACTTGGGATCTCATCCTCGACACTCGAAAGTACTTTAGTAGCCCGTAGTTCCTCAACGCTGCAACGCTTTATAGATGGTTTTCGACTTGCACATCTTCGAGCTCATGCTTGTGTTCCCGCCACTCAAGGACCATTGTGTCACTCCAAACCTGCCAAGAAAGCCATTTAAACATCTTTAGAACTTTTCCCATCCATCAAAACTTTTTATTTTTGGCTAGGTTTTGAGTTAAAATTGGCCGTTTGCACTGATGCGGAGCACCCATTTGGACAGTGCGCCGCCAACGTAGAATTCCCTTTCGGGTTCTGCGTCGACGCAGATCCTGAATGGGCTTTCTGCGCCGGCCTGTGAACGCAAACCTACCAACTTAACGAGCTCAAAATCTACCTAAAAGCATGAAAAAGAAAATTCTAATCCACTGAAAAGTTAAATGGGTAGGTTTAGAGTTACCTGTCGCTGACGGCACCTGAAATGACGGATCACGGCTCCCAGAATCAACAAAAGAAAAATGGCTTCAAAGGGCACTTTTCACCACTCCAACGTGGTAAAAAAAAATAGTAATTCTTTTTACTATTTACCCCTATTTATATTGAAAAATAGCATATTCTTTTTTTAATTTATTTTGAAATGGGTTATTTTGCTATAGTTGAGGTTACTCATATCCGGTTAATCATTTTTTACCTAGTTTCAAGCATGTAGGTGAAGTTTAGTACCATTTTGATCCGATTTTTCACGGGTATGGTCTTTCTACGTACATTCTCAGGTATGAACACTCATCAAGCATATTTTTGTCATTATTTTTGTCATTAATGTAAATTATTAAATGACAACCGAGCTTACTCTTTGTTCTTTCTTGTGCTCGTAAAATGATGAGACTAAGTCACCGAGTTATAGTTTATCACTTTTTCTGGGTCATTAAGCTCCTATGAAAAAGAAACCCCCCCCGGAGTCTTTCTTTAAGCTCTTTTTAGGCTCTCAAAATACGAAAAGATCGCCAAGCGAACTTGTCGTGTTCATGCTTGTTAAAGTATTTGAATGGTCGTCTTCCTAGTGATAGTTTACCCTTTTTCGGGCTAGGGGGGACTACTTACGAAAAATGAATACTCGTGTTGTCTTCCTGGTGATAGTTTACCTCCCTCGTGTTGTTTTACCCTTTTCCTGGCGAAGAGGCCAACCTTACGAAAAATGACCTTTTGGAGTCTTCTTTAGTTCTTTTCAGACTCTCTAAACATGAAATGACATTGAGCTTACCTTCTATGGACTTGTTAAAACTCAACATTGAAGGGCCCGTCATGGGATGAACCCCTCCTTTCCCAGGTTCAAAAAATATTTGGGATTGGACTCATCTATGAGATTAGCTATACCGAGCATCTAGTTACCCTCATCAAGCTCGTAAAAAAAACATGAGGCACTCATCAGTCATGTTGGGGAAAAAGGAAAGATTTTATGTTACACTTTTACTAGTGGTAATACTTAGTCATTCTTGAACATGGCACTCATTTTCATTATGCATACATTACTTGGATCATCCGTTTGTCCTCGAGTTTTGCCTATTTTTTGAGTCTTGTTACTCCTTTGGGTCATCCAAAGAATACTTCCATTAGGAATTGGCATCTTTCTCGTCATGTCAATACTTTCAAGTCATGCCATGCCCATGTTCAAGAATACATTCACCGCTCATTATTTGCAGTTAGTACACCCTCCACCATGTCGGCCTACTCTGAGTCAGTCTTACATGTTACTGTACCATTTGATCTACTCCAAACATCTGTTGTCGAGTTTCGTGTCATTCATGGGGGATTCATCATGGCCCTCCTTCGACAGATTCATCCTTGTCGACCTCAACACATCATCCGAGAATTGAATCTAGAAACCAACCAAGTACCTTGGGCCTGCATGCCTCAATGTCAGGTTACATCGCTTTCAACATGAGTTTGCATCATTGACTCTTGATTGAAATATTTTTTCAAGCGTTCGTCTTCAACTCATTCATTTGCGCTTAATGATATGTACTATGATGCCTTGGGGATCATTTACATTAATGACGATTTCCATCGCGCTTGTTAACGGTATACATCAATGACCGGTAATCAAGTGGTTTCTACCATCTTCGACGTCAAGATATTTGTAATCACATGGATAGATTCGTATCATTGCGGGTTCGGATTGAAGACCTTGGGGAGTCATGTTTTACCCAGGTTGCAATAGATATTGTTTGAGTCATATTGCATGGATCCACTTTTGTATTGGTTGTGGCTGTGTTATCATCTCATCATGGATCTACGCTTGTGTCTAGTAGCCATGATTGTGTTCAGTTAGTCATTACTACCATGGATCTGTAATGTATTGGCTGGCAGCCATGTTGTGAGTCATACGAGACTGTGTTCTCAGAGTCAGTTGTACTGCAGCGGCATCCTCTTTCCAACAAGTCTTTGCCTTTCCTTCTTTCAAAGCATTTAACTTGTCTAGTTTCAACAGCTTCATGCTTTGGGGGGAATTCTGTTACACCCAAAATCTACATCTATAACCTCTATTCCTAAAACCTTGAAGTCCGATGATCAAGTTGGTCATTTGGAGCAAGTTGATGTCCTTTATCCTCGCTCCTAATTAGACTAGCGCATGTTGTCATTGAGCAAGGTGCACTGACGCAGGTTTTCCTCATGCAGATTGCGTCGGAGTCAGTTTTATGAGATAAAGGTAGCCTTTGAGAAAATTCTATAAGTTGGATGAGGTGGATCCCTATCCCTAACTCCTAGATGGGCTAGCCTTCGATTCCCTAACCTAATGGGAATGGGAGGATCCCTTAACCCTTAACCCACTTGGTCCTATATATATGAAGTCCCTTCCCATTCCAATGGGAGGAAGTCTATAGTACTTGCATGCTGGTGAAATTAACTTAGGAGATCTCTACTCATCTCTTGGGAGACCTATACTTCCTTTGGAAGCTTTGGCATTGGCTTGTTGGAGTAGGATTGCGACGTTAAGCTTTGGTTGTAATCATCTCACTCTTTGTACTTCCCTCTTTTAATACAGTAATATAAACTCTTTCCACCAAATGTTGTTGTATTAATGATATTTGTGTAGTTTACTTGCTTAACTGCTTACTTAGATCTGTTACTGTTTAGATGCGTGTTATTGCTTGTATTGTTTTGTATGACTTGACAGGTTTTGCAGCTGAGATATGAAGACCGTGAAGCTTGGAGCAACATCAAGGAGAAAGGATCTACGATTCTAAAAGGTAAGACATCTAATCACTCGATCTTTAACTAGATCTAGGAAAGTAGTTTCATATTATGTCTCACTTGTTCTAGATTCACGTTGAACTAGGGATATCATGCCATAAGTCCGCTTTCGGTAGATTGTACGGTAAAAAAAACCACCTATGGAGGCAACCCATGTTCTAGATGACAACATGCCCCATGTGCTTGGGACATCAATCACCACTACATCCATAGTTAAATTAATGTCAAGATAGGCTGCTAGCTTAATAGGTAAGTTCTTGATTATACCTATGACATTAATTTCTCTAGATTCCATTGCACATGCATTTTGATATGGTCTTGTGACTTGCAGGTTCAATTGTTCCATGACTTTTCTGGTCATGATGTTGGATGTAGCACCCGAGTCGAGCATGCAATTATGGAGAAACATGTTGTTGACAACTAAGGATACATAGAATGGAGGATGATCTTCTTTACGAGGATCCATGCTATGCAATATAACAGGGAGGTCTTCATTAACTTTCTTAGGAATATCAGGAATGACCTCTTTTGGCTCCTCAGGGATGACCTCTTTAGGTTTTTCTTGAATTTTATCCTTAGTCTTTTTCGGGACCTTTTCTCTAGTTTTTTCAATTATAGTTTCCATGGGCTCTTCAACAATACTTTCACTAGATGCTTCTAGTGATTTTATCAGATTATCCTTTTGAGCTGAGAGTTTAAGGATTTCAGTTACAGGAACAAGCATTTTAGCACCAGCCAGCCAACTAACCACATCAATATTTAAATATAGGGGAGAAGGATGAGTTACCTTAGGAATATGCAGATCCGACTTGGTAGGGATGGCAGTCTTTCTTCTCTGATAAGTGAAGCCTTTGAAATTCCCCAAATCTTTGATTTATTCAGGTGTAGGTTTTTCTCCATAGATCTTCGTCACATTGTCCTTTTCCTGTGCCATTTCCTTAGCTTGTTTCCATATTTCTCTAGACACAGTGTGAGTTTTTCCAACATTGTTGATATATTCTAGTTGATTTGATTACCCTAAAAAATTGTTGGTTTCAGGAGGAGCTTGTTCATTTATGTAGTTGAACTTAGGACAAGTTGTTTCATCATGGAATTCATTACAATCCCTACAGAATGGAGGCACCTCTTCCATGACCATGTTGGATGACTCAAGTTGATTAGGGATCCTTTGATTGTTTGGTGGATACTTCTGTTTCCATTCATTATTTTGTCTGGGAGGAAACCTATGAGCAACAATGTGAGACTTGTCTCTTTCCATGGCAATAAGCCTGTTTTGCATGGAATTGATTTGTGCGACATGATTGGCTTCCATAGCCTTGATCACATCTTCCAATTATCTCAAAGGATATTTTGCTAGGTCCTTATTGTATGTTGATGTTGGCTTATCCTTATTTTTTGACTATCTTGGTGAAGTACCTCTTGTAAAACGTGGAAGATTGGACTTTCCTGATGACTGCATGTTCTTATCAATCTTTTCAGCTATAACTTGGGCTTTCTTTAGATCAGCAGTTTCTTTATCCCTAAGTTGATATCTCATCTCTCCATTGAAATATTCGATATAATGTATGAGGATCGAGCCATCTGGAGGGTTGATCTCGGCATGAAGGTTGGAGATGAGATTGTTGAATCTTTTGTTGAACTCTTCCATGGTCTCGTTCTCATTTTTCTTCATGTTATTTAGGGAAGTTAACATGTACCTATCCTCTTTATTATCTCCCCACTTGGTAAGGAAACCCTTTTCAAATTCTTTGAATTTCTTGTAGCCGTTGGAATCTAAGTCTTAGAACCAGTCAAAGGAGTCTTCTTCTAAGGATAGCGCAAACAGCTTCATCTGCACATCTTCATATTTAGCATTAAGGCACCATTTATTAAAGCATTGGGAATTTTTTTTCAAATGGTCCTTGGCACTTATTGCATTATTTCCCTGAAATGAAGGCAATTTTTCAATTGCCTTTTCAGTTACGACATGGGGGTACCCTACAATTGGAGTAAAGTCTAAGGGATTGAAAAAATGACCCATATCTTCTTGTGAATTAGACTCTTGAAATAGATGGTGAATATCTAAAATTGACTCAAGTCTAATATTTTCAAGGATTCTCCCAGAGTTTTGTTTATTCAATCTCCTCCTATATATCTTTTTAGGTTTAGGGATAAAATTGAATAATCCTTCTGAATTTATTCTTGTTGAATACCTTGTTGAATTGTTTAAAAGTGGAGTCGCTAGATTGACTGAGTAAATTTTAAATGTTCACAGGATACATGAAACAAAGTAAAAAAGAAAAAAGAAATAAAGGTCGTGACCCGGGAATAGAAAGGTTTATCCTCGACAACGACACCAAAATGTTGCTGCCTAATACACACCTGGGGGGGATGCGACAGGAAACCTTCAAACTGATCGGTTTTTCCTTGGGGGAAATTCAGAGTCAAGTGTTGTCACCTGATTACTTGACTCCTCCGTCTAGGCTTACTCCTAGCGAAGCCAAAGGGGGTGGTCCCTGTTAACACCCAAAAAGTGCTCACTAGCTCATTTCCTTACTCACATGACCCATTTGTCCACTTTTCCACCATTTGAGTCTCGAAAGCCATCAAAAGGTCACCAAAAAACCATAATACACCCCTTTTTCCCCTCAAAATGAATATTTTTCCTCAAAAAGCATAAAAAACCCTCAAAAAGGGTCTAGAATTCCCAAAAATATTAAAAAGGGAATAAAAATATTAAAAATATTCAAAAAAAGAAAAAGGAGGGAAAAAGATACCTAAACCATGTTGGTCAATACCATTGGTTTCCTCAAAACCATAATGGCATTCCCCACCACCAAAAACTATAAAAAGGTGGTAGGGGCTCCTCACTTTCCATCCATCCATCATCCTATCCTCACGTTGTCAAAATCTCTCATGAGACTTTTAGCCATTTTTAGCATCTTGGAGAAGAGACCATTGGAGCTTGGAGCTACTCACCCCTTGGAGTTGCTCAACACAAATCCTCACCATTTGAGATATCTTAATACTAAACATCCATTCTTTTATTTCTTGTTATTTCCATGAATCGTTTTTAAATTTATTTGTTATATGCACATGTTAGTTTAGATTTAGATTTAATTCATAATCGTTTTTGCTTTCAATATTTAAACTGTTATCACATTGTTGATAGGTTCCCATTGCACAAAGCTTGGTTGCAAAACCAAGCCAACATTTTTTGGCGACTCCGCTGGCTTCGACTTCTTAGATCTTGGTTTTTTGCTTTAGATCTTAGTTTTTGTTAGTTTTTATCATTTTAATTCATAGATCTGCCATCCTAGATAACAGATCCATTGCTGTTCTAGATCTTGGCCCTATCTATTTCCATTAACAACCTGAAATTTCCATTTTTGGGTTCATTTTTCAGCGTCAATTTTTTGGCTTTCGCCTCGCGGCTTTTCACCCGACAGCTGCGTGGCTCATCGCGACCTCGCGGCCTTTTTCCGCGCGGTGCATTATGGCTTCGCAACCTTTTTACGCGTTGCACATCACGGCTTCACAGACATTTTCCGCGCTGCACATCGTGACTGTATGACCAAAATACGCATTGCACATCGCGGCTTCGCGGCCATTTGCTACGCTGCACATTGCGACTGCGCGGCTGAAACCTGCACTACACATTGTGGCAATTTCCCCAAAACCCGCGATGCAGTTAATTTGAATTCGGCCAATTTTTTGAAAATTTTTTGCTGTATTTTTTGCCCATTTAGCCTTTTTTACAACATTATTTTTTCTGCATTTTTACAGCCATACTAAATCTTTTTCTATTTATATATGCTCCATTTAAAAGTCTTTTTAAAAATTTTCAGTAATTGAAAGAAAGATTTTTCTGCATTCTATTTAGATAAAAGGTTTTACTGTTTTATGCTCAATAGTTTGCCCAAGCAAATTTCTAAGAGATCCATTTATTTCTTGAAATATTTATGTTATTTGCTTCCCTTTAAATTATTTCAAAGATCCATCATTTTTGAATAGTTTTTTCAAGCATTTACATTTCAAAAAACGCCTTTATTTTTTGCAAACTGGAAGCGTCTTTTCTTTCAATTGTAATCAATTGCCCAAGCGAAGCAAATCAATTTCAGTTTAAATATCACACTTGCACCCACTTTGCCACATAATTTAAATTGAGCCTTAAAATTTACCTTAACTCAACAAACTTTTTAACCCCACTTGGGGAGCACTTAAAAGAATCTTGTAGTTAGATAGAATTGAGGGGATAGGTGTTCCAATAACACCCCTCAATTATTACATTTGAGACATAGTGGTTGTCCTCTACGGTACCAAAATCCCTTATAATTTTGACACGGTTATCAACCAATTTATCGGGAAGGCCTCTCCCTTAGGAGGGTTGAAGTAGCCAGACTGGTTCTGGAAGTCTGAGTGGAATACCGCAATCTATTCAGTAACCGAAGGATACCTTTTGAAGTTCTCGGTGTACACCCAAGAGGGGGTACAGCGGCGATAGAACCAAACTGTAGATTCACCCAACCGAACATGTCATGAACGGGGTATCCTAGTTGCCACTCTTTAGGATTGTCTATCCGGTGTCCTTCCCGGTAGGGGGATATCTAGCCGTTGATGCAACACTCTATATTGTCTGACTTGGATTTCATCACCTTGCAGAGAATATTGTTTGTTGACTCACAATACTTCTAGTTAGTTGTTTGCATGATACAATACTCACCTTTGGTCTAGTAACACCATTTTTTTGCTAGGAACTATTTGACTTTTGGTATTCTGACCAATTTTGTTGCATGCCTCCAAATATTATAGCACAACTGCTATAATAAGTGCTTTTTGAGGTTGGTTGTTGGCCTGAGAGCCTTTATTTTTTCACTCTCCTCTTGCACTCATTGTTGCACTAGGGTTTCAAGTTTTTTACATCACCACCTTACACTAAAATTTTTAAATATTTCTCACCATTGAGAATTTAAGACGATCTCGCCGTCTTAAGGGTGAACCCCCTCATTTCGGTACACTTGGCTCTACACATCATAGACATAGAGCCTTATCCCTTGACTCGACACGTCATCGGACCAGAACATAGTCATCCGATTCTGACACGCCTCACTTCACATCTGATTCTGAGGCTGAATCCAAAAACCCTACTGAAATATCACCAACCAACCCCATGGCTGGATCACAATACGACCCACTTTTCACCAGTACTATTGGAGATACATCCACAAACCCTTCTACTACTGTTCCACCCATGGTAACAACAACCCCTTTAGGCATGCCTAATATAGGGGCCACTCCACCTTTAGGTATTCCCAACACAGGACTACCTCCTATTATGGGTATGCCCAACATAGGAATCGCACCCCCTCTCATTACCACAACCCAGATCCCAGGAATTCCTGGCACTATTCATATCCCCTCTGCAACCCATGTTGCAGTTGGGAGCACTGGCCCATCCCACACCACAATGGTTGGAGGACACATACCTTCAATACCTAGCATATCCTTAGGAGCCATTGGACCACTACATAATGCCAACATTAACAGTTATGTCCCAGTCACTATGCCACACCCATATGCTAGTTTACCTTACATGGCTAGTCTGAACTTACCAGACCTAGCCAGGTTAACCAACGATCCTATCAGGCACAACCCTACATGGCCACCCATGCCTACAAAGCTCCCCTCAGACATCCCCAAGTTTGAAGGAAAACCTGGGGAGGGTCCCTAAAACCACATAATGTCATTTCACCTATGGTGTTCATCTAACTCCATAGTGGATGACTCCATTAGACTAAGACTGTTGCAATGAATGTTCACTGGCTCTGCAACCAAGTGGTACATTGAACAACCACATGGGACCCACCATACATTTACGTCCCTCGCCTCCACTTTGCTTCAGTTTTTTCAGCTACCTGTACTCTATGATGCAGGAGTTGAAATACTATTGTCTTTCCGACAAAACACAACTACCCACATCACCGATCATATCCATGAGTGGCGCATGCATCGTAGCCTTTGCAAGATAAAACTGGATGACCGTATATTTTTGGATTAGTTTCTCAAATCACTCCTACCCCTCATAGCCAAAGATTTAGCTTCTGAATGACCCCAGTAAGAAGAAGAAGCTATCTTAAAAGCTCAACAGTTTGACCTGATTTATGCCCAGTCATGCTATCTCTACACCATCATACCAGACGCCCCACAAGGCGATTCTTCACGCGGTGATGCTCCGGGGGCATCACATGCCGCTGATGGTATTATCGGCCAAGTCACGGCACAAAATAAACCTTTTAGCATGGTGAGCACCATAAATGCCCCAGACATCTCTAGGGCTACATCTAATTCTGGAGCGACGACTTCGTACGCTCCAACGAATCAGACTCATCACACTCATGGACCCTCTTGTCCACAACATTGCTATGGACAAGCGCCATCAACATATGTACCACCCACATACTATAACCAACCAGCCACCTAGAACCCAATTCATTTACCGGCCCAACCAATGTATTACCCCCAGCAAGCTACACCAGCTAACCCAACACTTCTAATAGCTTAGGGTTATCAACAACCCCAGCAGGCAACTGGACCACCTCCAGCCCCACCAGCTTATTATCCACTGCAACCTGCTCCCGCACCTGCGGCACCCCAAAATCCTCCCACTACTCAAGGGAAAGTGTACACACAACACAATCAGCCCCAACACTAAAACAACCAACGCAACCAGGGCGGAAAACAAAACCGCGGAAGAGGACGTAACCGCGGTAACAACCAACAACATAATCAAGGTTTACCACCACCCAATCCTCCAAATAATAACAATGCTTCTCCTCCCAACCAGAATCCTGATCGTCATCCCAAACAGGAAAAAAACAATAACCTGAGAACAAACCATCCATGTTCTATATGTGGAGTCTATGGACACTACACTCACAACTGCCCCCATTTAGAGAAAGCACGTAAGCTTTGGGCCGACGATGCCCAACGCCAGGGCCACGCTGGACAGCCAGCTCCACTTAATCAACCGTAACCCATGATATTGCAAAACCCATTGCCAAAACAGGGAGTAGTAAATGCTCTCCCAATGGATCCCCCATAAGGATCTGCTGCACCTCAGCAACAAATCACCTATGCCGCAACTGATTATCAGCATACAGATCCTGGTACACACCATTTATTAATGATGTCATCCAATGACATCAACCTCCAGACTCGCACGAATCAATACGGCCCACCCCCAGAAGCTCCTCCCACTGACACATCCACCTCCCTTCCATCAGATCAACCACTACACATACCAAATATGCCGTTGGACGGAGGACCTAAAATCCCTCGCATCCCTTTGCGAAGGATTAACAACAATCCTAATGCTCGCGCAACATTCAATTATAATGTCATGGAAGACCTAGCACAATCCCCCACTGCTATGTCTACTTTAGAGGTACTGAAAACATGCCCTGCACAACGAAAACTACTACTATCTGCCATCGGAGGAGTAGACCCTAACGATACACACATGATGGCTTTTGACTTAGACCAAGCCGAACCTCGATTACCATCAAATTTGGCCTTCCAAGTATCAGTAAACATTTGAAACCTTGTTGTGCATCGATGCATCATCGATGAAGGAGATTCAACCTGCGTTATGTCCACTCTTGTGTGGCAGAAACTTGGCTCCCCTGCTTTACAACCATCCACCACAGCATTACGAGCTTACGACGGGCGCTAAGCTCAACCACAAGGCCTCTTAGCGAACGTACCCCTAGAACTAGGCAGCAAATTAGTTCTCATCGACATCGAAGTGATCAATGGTCAGCTCTAGTGTCTCTCGTACGCCCTCCACGGCATCATCTCGAGGCCTAGCTCCTCGACCATGAGGCCCAACTCCTCGAGCATGAGGCCCAACTCCTCGAGCATGAGGAGGCAGTACCGCTACAGGAGGCGGAACGACCACCATCGCCCGTCCCGTACGAACCACATGATCGGCCGGTGGTACAGGACCAACATCTGCACAATCACGCAAGTGAACCATCATATAGATATCTCTAACTATAATCATAACAAAAAAATCTAAAAAACACATGATATAGTAGAGAGCAAAACACAAAAACATACCATCTAAACCCCAGGCCTATCCCTGGGCTCGAGGCATCTGCGGATCTCCTCGATAATCCATACCGGCATATGGATAGTCATCAATTAGCAGGGGGATCTGCTCCCACTGCTCATACATATCTATGAAAAGAACCTGTGGATACCACCACCACCGCGGGGCATCATCTGCCCCCACCGCACCATGCGCGGCTCACTCACCAACCCATCTTGAATCGGCACCCGCGGCTGCAAGGTCAGTACCCACTCAAAAACGAAACAACACAGAAAGGAGGCATAGAAGAACTCTCCCCCCTCCCGGCTGACCTTGTCCAGATCTCTCCGGACACTAGCCAAAAACATCCGACCCCATGCGTAGTAGGTCCCCCTCAGCACAGAATCCACCATCATCGTTTGTCCCCCAGACAAACGATGTGGCACCGCGTCACCCAACACCCGCAGAACACAAGCCCCAACAGCCTGCATATCCCACTCTCGCAGAGATCTTAGGCTCAAAGTGCTGTTCTGCACAATCGCCCCAGGAACGTAGAAGGTCTCCAGCAGATCCTCAATATCCAAACCTGTCAGAATCCTCGACAGAAGATCCCCTACCTCCCCTAAGCGAGGCAACCCGGTAAGAAAGTATACATCAGTAAGGGTGATCTCTAACCTCTCACCCCCAACAATAAAAGCACCCTCTGCAGGTACCCAGAGACCCACCAATTTGTTCAACAGTGGTCCTACTGAATGCATCGATGGAATCTGAGCGAACTTCAGGAACCCGCTCACAGCTAGATTTTGTCGAACCCCCTGATCGGTCTGAATCCGAATCATCAAGTCCTCCTCCATCTCTTGCTCTCGCCATGACACCAATGGTCTCCTCAACATCCTGCCAAAAAACAAAGAAAATTTTTTAGAACCAGAATTTTTTTTCAAAAAATTCCATTGCGCCTTTTCCATCAAAAGCCGCGATGATCATTGCGGCTTTCACCCATGAACCCGCGATGCACATCGCGGGTATTGACCCCACAGTCGCGATGAGCATCATGACTGTCAGCCTTATAGTCGCGATGCGGGTTTGGGGCCGACAGTCACGATGTTCATCGCGGCTGTCGGGCTGAAAGTCGTGATGTTCATCGCTACTGCGGGGCTGATAGTCGTGATGAACATCACGACTATCAGCCCCGCAGTAGCGATGAACATCACGACTTTCAGCCCGACAGCCGCGATGAACATCGTGACTGTCGGCCCCAAACCCGTGATGTTCATCGCGGAAAAGGACTCGAAACCCACAATAGTCCACGTTGGAAGGCCAACATGGAATTTCGCGAATACTCTAGTCACAGCGGCTAGAAGAGTTCTCCTTTGTAGACTAATTACGAAAAAGGAATACTCTAGTCACATCGGCTAGAAGAGTTCTCCATTTGCATCATTTTATGCTTTTTCGGGCCTTGGAGACTAACTTACGAAAAAGAACACCAATGGAGTCCACTTACCGCTTTTAGACTCTCTAAACATGAAAGCGACCACGAGCAATCACCATCCTGGGCTCGTAAAAACCCACAGGACGGTGCTCACAACCACTGCAGAATCTTCTTATCGTTTTCAAACTCCTTAAAAATGAAAGCACCCATGATCACGAACAGTCCCGGGATCACAAAATCCATAGGACAATACCATTTTAGAGCACACTTTTATCCCTTCTTGGAGCTCATTAAAACTACGATGAAGGACCCAATGGTGCTTCTCGGTGCCACAACAGATCATGTCTACTCATACGGCAGCTTCCCCATTTTGGTCGCCTTTGTTCAGAGTATTCTGTAGTATGTCACCCTGAGAATCCCTCGACAGCACCCATCAGCTCGTCCCTCCCCCCCCCAGAGTTAATACATACCCTTCAGTCCTTAAAATCTATGATCCCTGCACCTACAAGTCAGTTCCCTACGCTGCCAGGTCAACCATGTCATCATACTCTAAACAAAGGAAGTTTGAGTCCACCCACTCTATGACCCCAGTTACTTTCCATCCCCACAAGTATGTCAGTCCTGCCATCAATACTACCACACTTCAGTTCTACACCTCGTGCTCCTATCAAGGAAACATCATTGCCTTGTTAGTTGCTGGTCTCCCTCTGTCGACGACAACCAAATTTATTCCAGAGGATAGACCTAGAGGTCCCCGTGTCTTGAACTCATCACCATTTATGATGAGTGCCTATGAATCATTTCGAGAAGAGTCCTCAGTGCCTCTCCAAATGATTGTTTCTCACATGCTCGACTTCAACACCTTGATTGCATCGTTGAGACTCGCACAGGGTATTAGTTCTTTCAGTTATTTGTTGAAGACCCCAGATACCACCTGACTCTTCCACATTTGAGAGTCTACTCATGGAAACAACCAGTTACATTTTTTCCTATAGATATCCGGGTTGTGCATGGAAATAGTATTCAGATGTACCCCAGTTTTATACTCCCTCGAGTATACAATTACATATACTACTCAGGGTTGACTCAGAGTCATTGAGTCCCCACAAATGTGGGACACCTTCAGATTTAGCAGTTCATCAACCCTTTTGACACCTTATTCAGAATGGTTGTCGCTTTATTCCATTGTATCAGTTATTGAGATTAGTCATGTTATGATCATGAGTACATCCCAAAATAGTGTCCCCTTTGGACCATCATGATGTACCAACATATTTTTTATGTATTATTCAGGTCCCCCTTCTTGGGACTCATTGTTATGTATATGCCTTGATACAAGCATGGGTATGCCCGCCTCATCCATTATCAGAGATTATTCCTCATTCATATTGAGGCCATGTAATATTTTTTCTTTTTTGCAGCTTCCAAGGGCCGTGGATCCAGTCTCCAACCAGTCTCTTCTCTTCCCCAAACCCCAGGAAAAAGACAAAAGAACTATGATGTCTATCGGCCATACGATGAGCTCCTGTCCTCACACATCAGGGGCAATCTATTAACACCCAAAAAGTGCTCACTAGCTCATTTCCTTATTCACATGACCCATTTGTCCACTTTTCCACCATTTGAGCCTCTAAAGCCATCAAAAGGTCACCAAAAGACCATAATACACCCCTTTTCCCTCTCAAAATGAATATTTTTCCTCAAAAAGCATAAAAAACCCTCAAAAAGGGTCCAAAATTGCCAAAAATATTAAAAAGGGAATAAAAATATTAAAAATATTCAAAAAAAGAAAAAGGAGGGAAAAAGATACCTAAACTATGTTGGTCAATACCATTGGCTCCCTCAAAACCATAATGGTATTCCCCACCACCAAAAACTATAAAAAGGTGGTAGGGGCTCCTCACTTTCCATCCATCCATCATCCTATCCTCACGCTGTCAAAATATCTCATGAGACTTTTGGCCATTTTCAGCATCTTGGAGAAAAGACCATTGGATCTTGGAGCTACTCACCCTTGGAGTTGCTCAACACAAATCCTCACCATTTGAGGTATCTTAATACAAAACATCCATTCTTTTATTTCTTGTTATTTCCATGAATCTTTTTTAAATTTATTTGTTATATGCACATGTTAGTTTAGATTTATATTTAATTCATAATCGTTTTTGCTTTCAATATTGAAACTGCTATCACATTGATGATAGGTGTCCATTGCACAAATCTTGGTTGAAAAACCAAGCCAACAGTCCCTATTAAATTAATCTAAGGTTTTTTAAACTATAAAACAAATTAAAGGCTAATCTAGGAGTTGAAATGATAAGATGGAAAAATAATACAAAAAAGCATCATTTTAAATTTAAATCAATTAATTAACACCACACATGATAGATAAGCATTCATGACATTTTATAATTGAAACTTAAAATATGGAAAATAAAAGACCAATGCCAAGAATGTGTAAAATGCGATTGTTGCTATGTAGTGTTGTGAAAGTATTTCAAAGGCTTGCTGGTTTATTTTATAATTATTAATGTGTATTAATGGAGTGGGTAAATTCTTGGTTTGGCCCAAAGAATTCTAACCTCTTGAACTGAGTGCTATAGGGCTTAACCAAGTGTCCAACAAGGCGAGGATGAACCTGCTTAAAGTAGCCTTATGACTCTATGGTGTACACCCACTCAACCTCCCGAGTTCGCAAAGTTATATTCGCTTGGATTTTCCTATTAAAGGTAGTTACTCTACGTCCTTTTCTTATTGAGCCAATCTATTCAGTCTAAGCTGTAGCGACCAAGAGCATACTTCAGATTTCGAGTGTTGGTTTATTTTATTAAAAAATGTTTTGTGTATTGTTAAAACTACACTACACCCCAAGAGTCTATTTTCCACACACCACAGAATGGTGCAGTACTTCGGGAAAACAAGGGGATAAATTTTAGGATTTATTTTAAGAACAATTGTATTGTTTGAAACACGTAAGCATATAAAATATAAATCAATTAAAATGGTCCTTTGAGGATGTTTGTGTTCTTAGGTGTTGTTGTTTAATTAATACAAAGTTAAAAGAAAATGATCTAAACATAATAAAATAAAATAAAATAAAAAACGAAAAAAATGACTCGAATCCCCCCTGGCGGGATGGGGGAAGGCGCTGGAATAGCCTGCTGAGCTTCCTTATTTTGATTACAATCAGGATCTTTTGAAGAAATATTGCTTTCCCTTTATCATTAGGGAACAATACATTTACAAAAATGATAGAAAGTTAAGATGCTTGAAGGGGGTTCTCCAAGTGGTCCAGGAAGCTCTGAATCCAAAGTTTTTTAGTTTTTTAATCTTCAAACCTGCTAAGCATGCAAAACATACCAGCAAGCTTAGTTTATCATATAAAATGGTCAAAACCACTTTAATAGTGCTTTTGACAATACTACAGAATTGCCTATCAAAAACTAGTTTAACTAGTGAATGAAAACTACTTTCTGGATGACCTCGGAAGTCTCTATTTTTTTTTTAATTGAATTTTAATTACCAAACTGATATACATGCAAAAAAACCAGCGAGCTCTTTTTGTCATGAAATGGTAAAAAAACACTCAGAAAGTGATTTGGCCACTCATACAAAATATGCCCATAAAAACTATGAAAACTAGCTTAAAACAAATGAAAAAGATAACTATGTAGGGCAAGCTAGAAAGCTTTCCTTCTTAGGATCTTTACTTGCCTCTTTAAGAGATGGCAAGTAAATGTATGAGCACTAAATTGCTTGATAAAAAAATTAAACTCAAAGAAATTCCTCTTTTTGCTTTTTAGATTTATGCTTTAAAACTTGAAACAAAAATGAGAAAAAACAATCTAGATCTAACTGTTGTATGAATCTTTAATAATTTTTAGATTGAAAGTATTTAGATCTATTAAAAATGAACTTTTGGATCTAGATATAAAATGGAGAAGGAAACAGTGACACGGATATATATGAGAAGTTTGTGGATCTAGAAGTCGGAACCCATGGGGACTTGAGCGAATGAGGAGGGGCTATGGAGTTTACTTCTTGGTGCCCTGGTGGGATCTATCACTTTGTTCAAGTACGTTGGAGGAATGTAAGATCTAGCATGTTCATCCACCCGTCCAGCTTCAAGCAACCTGTAAGATCAAAACAAACTAGCAAAGGGATTAAAAGCACCTGTGTGATTGATTTTTTTTAATAAAACAAAAAATATTGGTTCACGACCATGGTTTTTTTTTTTTTTTAAGTTGATTTTAACCACCTAGGGACCTAGTACATGACCACATGAATTTATTTTAGTGTCTAACATGTTTAAATATGTTATAAAATGGACTCTAATAACCCCCCAAGGCCTAACCACCAATTTGGGCATTCCAGATTTGGAGGTGTAGGAGAAAAACTCATCAATTATATTCGGCTAAAGGAAAAGCATAATTGACAAGGGAAAAAAATCCTTGGAATACCTTCTTGGTTGTCAAGTCCTAGGGAACTGAGTCACTCAAAGACCTCCATTCTAGTACACTTTATTACAAACCCTGTGGGGCATGGTCATGTATTACAAATTGAAAAAGGGGCCCTGAAAAGGCCCGATTCAAAACTTCTGAACACTGATATGCATAAATATTTATGCAACATTGGGGGCTCTTTGGAAGTCCAACTGAAGTGAAACTCAGTTGGTAACATAGCCCACTTGCTTTCGTTTAAAATATATTACAATATTTGTTCAAAGAAACTGCCACTTAGTCCATTTAAACTTGGATCTAAGGGCTTACAATTTAATAGAATGAAATATAAGCGAAAGAGGGTCCATAGAAAGTCTTTTTGGCACTTTCTGACAAAAAATTGCCAGAAATTCCTTCTCTTTTTCTTTGGACATGCTAAAAACCAGTGAGCTAAATATGCAAAGTTAGTGGGTTAAACATATACAAATGCACAAAAAAATCATAACTTTTTATACTTGGAAAAAAATGGAACTTTTGAGCAATTACAAGTATGAAAATACTAGCTCTAGATCTACGAATTTAGCTTTTAAAATGAGACCTTTGTAGATCTATTTGAGGAACAAGAAGCTTTAAAATATTCTTTAGATATACACTACTTGTTTCAAACATAAAAGGGAAAGAAGAGCTTTTTATTGAAAGAAGATGGTGGAAGAAAAACCCAAGCTTGATAGCTTTTGAAGTGGAGAAGAAGTTTGATGCCTGCAAAACAAATGTATCACTTAGAAAAGAGGTAACCGACCACTAAGCTTGGAAGAAGAGTCAAGAAAAGATCTAATCCCAACGCTTAGCACCGAATCTTGTAAAATATCCAAACACTCATACACAAAAGGGATTAAATCTAGTAAATTAAATGGAAAGAAATCAGAAGGGAAATAGTACTACCGAATACATTTGCTGCTTCTAGATCTATAAGCAATTCAATAAACATAAGCAAATCGATAAATATGAATGCTTACCCTACTAGACTCTAAGAGCCTTACTACGCTATATCAATCCACAATTATATATGAAAGCAAAATTGTAAATATACAAGTATACCTCAACCAAGTGCATGCATGAAGAACAATAGCCACCAATTTGACCTCCAAAGTCTTCAAATCTTATTACTCAAAGAGATATTACACGTTACAGGAGAAAAGGTTCAATGCATTCCATCATATACAAATGAGGAGCATTGAACTTGCTTATATAGCATTTGAGAGAGAGAAGGGTGCATTCATGGATAGGGGGCGCATTCCTTTGATAGGGGGATGTCAAATCCTTGACTGATCTTGATTGATGCATGATCTGAGGGATAAGGAGTGAGTGTGCTGCCACATAAGGAAGGCGCCCTCACTCATTTCCTTGTAAACTCCTCCCAACATGAGGTGTATTATTTATTGTACTCTTATTTTTCAATAATATTATGATGGAGTTTTACTCAATTGAGTTTTATTTCTCATATGATTCTGCTCAAATCTTCTCTCTTCTATGCATTCTTGAAAATTCATTGAGGATTTTTCTGTGAACTAGATCCAAACTGTGCTCAAATTTTCAGATCTTGCTTCTGAGATGAAATTTCATGCTATGGTCTATCGCTCTATAGTAGGTAGTATATTGAATATACTCTACCATACTCACTTTCGTCCAGACATCTCTATTGTTGTCAACATTTTCTCCAGATATAAACAAGAGCCTCACAATAGTCACTAGCAAGTTGCCAAATGTATGTTGGCCATCTCAAAGGCACTATTGACATTGGCATTCACTAGTCATTCAATGCTCTCATCATTCATGGTTTTTTCTAATGCTCACCAGGTTGGTGATCTTGATGGGAGGCAATCCACTTCTGTGTACTTTTCATTGTTGGTTCTAGATTAGTTTCTTGGTGTTCTAAGAAGTAGCAGGTCACAGTTCTCTTTCCATAAAAGCCATATGCTGGCACTGTTATTGTTGGTAAGCACCTTCCCTAGATCCAAATGATTCTTGACCAGTTGGATCTAGAAACTCTCACCACTATATTTGTGACAATCAAAGCACCATCAAGCTTATTCATAATCTTTTGGATCATCCAAAGACAAAGCAAATTGATATCTAGATACACTACATTTGATACTTTCATTCTCAAGGATGACTTGTACCAATCTTTGTCCCTTTAGTTGATCAACTTGTCGATATCTTCACCAAATCTTTGACAGAGGTCACCTTCACAAGTTTACAGTGTTGTATAGTTGTGGTGGATTTGGAATTAATGGGGGATGTAGTGTAATTTCTCTCTATGGTTGTTCAGATGAAGGGTGTAATGTTCACTTTTGACCATGATCAACATTATTTGTACTTTCATATTGTATTTCTAGGATTGGTTAAGGTTGTCCTAATTAAGGCAATGTAGGCCCATAAACCTTCCTTGGGGAAAGTGCCTTACCTTCTTAGTTGTGTATACATAGTCAACTCTTATTTGTATTTTCACACACTGTGATCATTCATTCATTCTTATACATGTGAATTAGCCCAAGGGCGCCATAAATCACTACAATATTTGGTTCTTGTTTGATTTATCGTATGCTTGGGTTATTTCTCTATAGCACACTTGTGTATACATATAAAACTTTTACTTGTATTTTCACACATTGTGATCATTCTTTCATTCTTATACAAGTGATTTAGCCTAAGGGTGCCATAAATCACTGCAATCTCTAGTTTTGGTTTGATCCATCTTATGCTTGGGTTATTTCCTGTAAATTTTTATTTCAATGCTCTGAAATCTCAGACCCCAACCTGATTTCAAGTCTCTCTAAATCACAAGTTAAATGCACAAACCGATTCTCAACCCCATAGAATGTATATTAGCACAAACAATTATTTAGAACAAGAAACACATGAGATCATTTACTCTTCTAAACCAACAATACACACACACATAAATGACAGAGATATTTTTGGTCAATGTGACCCTGGGAAGACCCTTGCACGAAAACCAGTGAGAGTAGAATAAATTTTATTATCTCAAGTAGTCACAATGAGGTACAACATAAAAATTCCAACATAAACTTATCTCTGAGCCTATGTTTCTGATTCTTAAGTTTGATCTTTGCTAAATGAATGGGAAATGCACCCCTCTCTTTGAATGCGCTCCTCTTTGAATCTGCTATCTAGCTTAGGCTTCACGCCCCACAGCTATTGAATCACCTTCTTAGTGATTTCCCTCTCTTTGTCTGATGAAATCAATCTATGAGCTCGCCCTCCTCCAGTGAAGTGTGCCCCCTCCACATAAATGCACCCCTCTCTGTCCACTCAATCTCTAAGCTCTTAGCTGATGAATCCATTCTCTCTCAGAAGCTATCTTTTCCTCCAATGAATCTCTCAACCTTAGAAGAAGTGTGCTAAATCTCTCCTTATATATGCGTCCTCCCTCTCTCTGAAAATGCTCTTTATCTTCTCAAGAATACACCCTTGCTCATGCATTGAGCCTCTCTTGTCTCCTCAACTTGATTTTCTTCTCACAAATACCTTATGCTTGCCCTTTTTGACTTCTGAACTCTTTTTATCACTTGAATACATTTTTAGGGTTACATGAAAAATTACACTTTCGCATTAAAAATTGCATGCATGCATTTTCTGTATGCAAACTTAAAAAAGAGTTTTGCTTATGCATGAAGCAAGGTTAAGGGTCCAACACTTTTCCTTAACTTTTTCAACATTTTTCTCTCTAGTGCACTTGTGCTAGGATTTATTTCTCTCTCTAAGGATGCACGTCTCATGGATTTCCTAGTGTTGTTTATATCTTTATTCATTGCATAATTTGGCTTGGTTTTGATTCTTTTCAATTCTCTTATTAACACTTGTGAATCTCAATAGGATCCACTTGTTTACGTGTTTGAAAAATTCATGTTTCTAAGTATTTTTCAACCATTATGTTGTTTTTCAAACCATGGTAAGCAAATTTTGTACTCAGAGTAATCCTAAAACTATAGGTAACTTTAAATCTTGGAACCTATCAAAACAACAAATATTTGAATACTATAGTCTACAAACGCATACTGTAGAAAGTTAGAAACATAATAACAACAAGTACATAGATCTCAACTTTCAATCACATCTATATTTAATTAAATATAGAAAGAAGGAAATACACTACCATATATCAAAATCCAAAAATCATTAATCAACACAGTGGTGCACCCTACATTTCCTTTATAGAATAGGAAGATGAGGGAAGATAAAATGTATCTAGTTACATGCATGAAGCACTCAAGGTGACTAAGTCAAACCCTAACGATAATCTACTCACCTAGTGCACCCTAGTTGCATGGATAAGTCTGTCAAATAAGTGTGTCTCAATTGAAAGATGAATTTGAGCATGCAAGCATGCATCTCCTTCCTTGAGAACTATGCCCTCTATCTAATTTGGAGCCTTATCATCAAAGAGATCTCTAATTAACTAGGGATTTGAGTCTTCGTAATAATAGATCATGCATGCAAAATTGCATTGAACTAAATCCTAAACTATAAACTAAGTTGAATTGAAGCAAAATTGGAATTGCTAAATCTTGAAAGAGCATGCAAACTAAAATTAACTGAAGATGGAAAAATTGGAAATATGCTAAGCTAGGTGCATGTTAAAGGAATGCATGCACCCTCTACTCTCCTACATAATTGGTCCTCCCTCACACTTTATTGTGCACAAGAACCAAGACAAACAGTTTCCATTACCACTGTTGTATGGACTTGCAATAATTGCACCTTTACTATCGTTGCATCTGTTGACTAAGTGTGCCCTAGTACTATGGAGAAAATGATTGGAGTTAAACAAGTTAAGAATCTAACACTCCCTCTTAGCAAGGGAAGTGTTCTCCACCAAACCATTCTCTCCTTGAACATCTCAAACTTCCCCTTTTCCAGGGGATTAATCATGATATCCACAACTTGTTTATCTATCTGAACATACTATAGATCCATTGCTCCCTTCTGGATCTTGTCACAAAGAAAGTGGTAATTGATTTCAATGTGCTTGGAGCGATCATGTAATAATGGATTCTGAGAGACTGATACATCTTTGGTTGCAACAATAGACCTTAGTAAGCTCCAACATCTCACTTGTTAGCCCTACTATCAACTTACAAAGCGAGATGAATTTACAACAAGTAGTGTTTGTTTCCATGTATTCTACCTCTATTAAGTTGGATGCCATTGATGCATGCTTCTTGCTGAACTGCAATATCACTCTTGAACCCAAACTGAAGCAACGACTTGAAGTACTCTACATGTCACTAGCATCCCATACCCAATCAAAATCAACAAACCCATGCAGGGAGAACTCACCATCCCCTACATACCTTGGGCCATAATGTACTTTGTACACATGTTTTGAAACTACTTGGTGAATTTTCCTTGGCTCAACCATGTACTAGCTCAATTAGGGATTTTATTAACCAAATACATCAAAGATTCAATCAATTGTCTATACATCGAAGGAACTAAAAATCTAAATCCAACTCAGCATGCAACTTCAGATTTGGTATCATAGGAGCAGCTAACGATTTATAATCCATCATCTAAAACCTCTTTAGAATCTCAATTGAATACTTACCCTGTTTGAGGAGCACCTCACTTGGACTCTACCATGTCTCTACCACACCTCTAGACCCAAGAAGTAGTGAACAAACCATTGTTATTCATCTCAAACTCACATGCCAACTCTTCCTTGCACCTTGCTATTATCTTCTTAGAACTCCCTATAAGTGTTAGGTTATCTACATATAGGTCCAAAATAAGTAAACTAGGTCTATCAAATAAATAATAAAGATTGGGATCTACAGATGTTTTGGTGACACCGAATCCTAATTGTTATTCATCAATTTGAGAGTACCAAGCTTGTACCTACTTCAACATGAAATGGGATTTCTTCAATTTGCACACATGGGTCCCTCACCTATGCACCTTAAATCCTCTCAAATGATTAATGTATACTTCTTCCTCAACCACACCATTGAGGAAGGTTGTGTTTACATCCATCTGAACTGCCAAATAAAACTTGATGCTAAAGACACAATAGTCATCATAGAAGTATACTTAACATCTAGATCAAAGGTCTTCTCATTGTCAACTCCCTCTCTTTAGGAGAATCCTCTAGCTATGAACCAACCCTTGTAATTGTCTATGCTATCATTATTTTCATGCTTCACCTTGTACAACCGCCTGGAATCAACAATTGAATTCCCTTTTGGTCTAGGCACAATTTTCCACACATCATTCTTCATGATGGAGTTGTATTCCTCCACCATGATATCTTTCCATACCTACCCATATATTTCCTTTTATAAACTAGGAGGATTTGCATCAATGATGGAAGACATCAATGCAACATAACTGAAAAATCTATTTGGAGGATGACTTACTTGAAAAGAAGTCTTTGGAGCACAAAATTGCTCATCTACTTCCAACAATCTCCAGGTAAGACACCTTGGCTTCCTAGCTGTCCTAGAAGGTAAAACTATCTTTGTAATTGTACTAGAACCTAGCTGATTTGAATCTACACTTTATGATTTTTGTGAATCAACAATTTGGATTGCAACTGTTTCTACCTTCTCAACCTTTGTTGGAGATCTATGTGACTCTGAAGGCCATGCATCTTCATCAAACTTCACATCTTAGTTGGCTACTAGCTTCCTTTGAGATGGAACATCAATCTTGTAAGTCTTAGAGGACTCAACGTGGCCAACTAGAATACCCTTCAAATTTAAGGGTTCAAGCTTCATCCTCTTCTTCTCTTGAGCATGAATGTGAACTGGAGTCTGGACTCCTAAGCACCCTAAAATGAGAAACATCAAATTTATTTGTTGTGAAAGATTCATTTAGTGTCTTATCCTTAAACATTCTATGAGGACACATATTTAGCATGTAGACTACTGTACAACATGCATCCACCCACATAAACATAGGAAAATATAACTCATCAACTATATAGTTAACAATCTCTACTATGGACCTGTTCTTTCTTTCTATAACCCTATTCTGTTGTGAGTTGCAAGGCATTGTAAACTCATTAGAAGTAGTCCTCATCAATCACCTTTGAATAACCTTCAAATTTAAGGGTTCAAGCTTCATCCTCTTCTTCTATTGAACATGAATGTGAACTGGACTCCCAAGACCCCTAAAATGAGAAACATCGAATTTCTTTGATGTGAAAGCTTCCTTTAGAGTCTTGTCCTTCAACATTCTGTGAGGACACATATTTAGCATGTAGACTACTGTACAACATGAATCCACCCACAAAAACATAGACAAATCTAACTCATCAACTATATAGTTAACAATCTCTACTATGGACTTGTTCTTTCTTTCTATAACTCTATTCTGATGTGGGTTGCAAGGCACTGCAAACACATTGCAAGTAGTCCTCATCAATCACCTTTGAAATCTCCTCCTTCGATTTATTGGATGGTCATAATTCCTTAAAATATTATAGGAGGTCAGATGCCCAAGGAATCTTCTAGATCCTAACAGGCTATCACCAACCATATCCAAACTTGATCCCACTAAATCCACTCATCAATCCAACTCTCTAAATGTTGTAGATAAAGGATTGAAATTGTTGGAGGCTCCTTCAGAGTCCATTTCCGTTGCACTCAAGATTCGTGGATATCCTTTTGTCCTTGATAAATGTTTCCATCTGAGATCCTTCAGACCTTCCGTGTCAATGGGGGAGTAGAAGTGGGATTGCATCTGATAATGGCCAATCCCTTAACATTGTTACTCTTGGAAAGAAGTCCTTGTCAATTTCCCAACAAAAAGCCAATAAAGAGATTCTCAAAGGCAAGCAAAAAATCATCTTTGGGGGCCTTAGAGTGGGATCAAACCCCAACAAGGTTAAACCATGATAATTATGTTATTCAATATCAATAGGCTAGGGTCACCCCATAAAATACATGCCTCAGATAGGTTGGTTAAGGTTCATAAACCATTTATCATTATGATTCAAGAAATAATGGTGGAAGGTGAATAAGGTAATAATCATTTACTTTATGTTCTATAAGGATGGAAATTTTTGACATATGATGCAGTACCATTTGATTTGACATCATGTATATGCCAAGACCATTCATTTGATACATTGATCCACAAGTGAGCATATTGTAGACATCTTCACCAAAGCACTTGGAAGACAAAAGCTTGAAAAGTTCAGAAAGATGCTTGGACTCAAAAACACCCCTTCAGATTAAAGGGGGGGATGTTAGATACCTAGTCCTTAGGGATTATGGTATATTGTAAATATTAGGTTATCGTGCATATTAGATTATGGAATATTTACCTAAATAATCTGAAGAGTCACTATGAAGTCCAAAGGACCTCTTGGAAGATGAAAACTAAAGGTCACCCAACGTTGTATGTGTATACATGATTCATGTTAATGCAAATTCACTTCAGCGTTTAGAGCTATCCAAGGCTTGTCAAAGAATAATCCTAAGACCCCAGGTAACTTTAAAGCTTGAAACCTATCAAAACAACAATATTTGAATACTAGAATATACAAACACAAACTGCATAAAAATAACAATAGCAAATACACAGATCCAAACTCTCAATCACATTTATCTTTTATTGAATATAGAAAGAAGGAAATACACTGTAATAAATCAAAACCAAAAACTCACTAACCAACACATGGTGCACCTTTCATCTTCGTTATAGAATAAGGAGATGAGGAAAGATACAATGTATCTTGTCACATGCATGAAGCATTCAAGTTGTCTCAGCCAAACCCTAACCCTAGTTTAATCACCAAGTTCACACTAGCTGCATGGATAAGTGTGCTAGGTAAGTGCATCTTAATTGGAAGAAAAAATGGATCATGCAAGCAAGCATCCTCTTCCTTGTGAACTGTGCCCTCTACCTAAACTAAAACCTTATCATGCAAGAGTACTCTGATTAACTAGGGATCTATGTCCTCCTAACAATCTAAGTTACCCGACATAAGGACATGCGACACAAAAATACGAGTGTCCGGCACGGACACGGTAAACCCCGAAATTAGGACATGGAGGACACGTTACACACACACACACACACACACACACACATATATGAAAAATAGACACATAGATCCAAATTTTACAAGTATTCAATAGAAATATGAATCAATAAACATTTGACATTCACAAATCACAATGAGACACATAGATGATAAATCAAGATGTTAGAACCATATTTCTCATTAAGTCATCAAAATCAAAATGTATTACATAGATGTCAGAATGCCACTGACAAATAGTAAATACAAAAAGGGGTAGATCAAGATGGAAGAATCTCATCTGTCAAGAGTCTCAAAACTCAATATTCCTCTTCCGTGCCTAAATCAACAAACTCATCACTGCTCTCTTCTTTGTCTTCGTTGTCCTCCTCCTCTCTTCCCATTTGAGGATATACATCTATTGGTGTGGAGGATGACCCCTCCAAAGGATCACTATCATCAAAATTCACTAGCTCTAGAACTGGATCATTAAGATCCAAGTTGGCTAATGCCAACTCAATACTGTTGTCCAAACCCATATCATCAGGAAAGACATCCCACATCTTTGTCTTTCCCTTCACCCACTCCTCCCTATTCTTGTAAATAAGACGAAGGTTGGTGTGCACATAAACCATCATCTTTTCCCTGGACTATTCAAGTCTGCTCTTCTTCAAACTTTATAAGTTTCCATATGTGCTCCAATTTATTTCACAACTAGAGGATGATGTGACTTGAGAGATGATCCTCAAGGCTAGCTTCTGTAGAATAGCGCATGTTTCCCCATGAGTTTTCCACCAAGCATAGGGTTTCTTAAATCCCATGTCTCCGACCACATCATAGCCTCCAAATCTCCCACTGGCAGTGGAAAACTCTGCAAATACCTCCTCCACCTCATCAAGTAAGTCTCTATCCTAAAATAGACGCCCAAATGCTATCTTCCTCCCTTGTGAAATATCTCCATCCATATGAGGAGGGGCTTTGTGTGAGTGCCCACCATTGTGCCATTATTGACTGTAGTACTTGGGGTTCAAGGAGTGGGCCAAGCAATGCAAAGGTGTGCAATTCTTATCCCACATGGAGATAAGAATATCCTGAATGGTGGACCATAAGTTCTTTGCTGATGTCTCATACTCGAGACACTCATTCTCCACAACAATGGTCCTCATGGACTCAATCATGGAATCCCACCCCTCATAAACATCCCACCTCCTTCTTTTCCTTAACCAACAATGTGCTTCTAAGATTATCTAAACCAGGAGGCACATAACCATTTGCAGCTCGTCCAATGAGACTTAGACACATATCAATAAACATTGGTGACCATGCAACATTGAATGAAATGAAGTTGAGGTAGAAAAATAATATAATTGTAAGATCTACCTCTTCTCGCGCCTCTTGCTGGAAAATCCTATCCATTGGACCACTTGGAATTGTCCTCTTTCTTTTTTGATGAGTATCAATCTCACTCCCATATCTGTTAGGTAGAGGCCTAGTGCTAGAGGGTTTCCTCAAGAATGGAAGAGGATCCTCATTCTTTTGTTTATTGCCTGCTGCTGCCATCTTCCCTAAGCCAATATGATCCTCTCTTTCCATCTCCCTCCTTTGGGTAACACTCACTACTTTACATGAATAAATGCCACAAGGAATGGCCAACAAATGGCCCTTAACTCGGTAATATGTGTTATTTAACTCATATTTACTCCCCCACCAAGCTTTTCCCCAAGCCCTTCTTTCCTTGTCACATACTTCCACAAAGGGTATTTTTTCTCTTGGGCTTGTTGTCTTGCTAAAACAAGGTTTAATGGAGCATGAGCTCCACTAGCAGCAGATGGAGCACTAACAAGAGTAGAAGAGCTTATGCTTGGAGGAGGAAGAGGGGGGGAGACACTAGATGGGGCATTTCTCCCTTTCCTTTTCCCTTTAGTGTATTCCCTAGCTGATTTCGACATTCTTCTTCTTGCTTGATGGTGAGCTTGAATCCTCCCAACGAAATCCACCCTCAATGGCACTTGGAAACCCTTGAAAATCCTTCAAATTCTCTTCAGCTGCAAAAACAATCACTGTCACACCTCTCTCTTCAATTGCAAATGACCAAATGAAATAGAAAAGTTGGGTTTTAACCCCTCGTGGGCCTCATTTGCAGCTTTTTTGTGTCATGGAATCGGGACACGGTCTACACAGTATGAGATGCAAACATGTGCCCGACATGTGTTTTGGTCGTGTCCTAAACTAGGACACGACCAAAACACGCGTCGAGAATGTGTTTGCATTGTGTCTGTGTCCGACATGATGACATGGGACATGGGGGGAATATGGATGTGTCTAGTAACTTAGCTAAAAATAGATCATGCATGTGGAACTGAAGTGAACTGAATCTGAATAGAAACTGGACTGAAGAAAAATTGGAATTTCTAAATATTAAACAACATATAAACTGGAATTAACTGAAAGTGGCAAAACTGGAAATATAATAAGATAGGTGCATGCATGCACCCTCTAGTTTCCTACACAACTGCAACTCCCTTACACTCTACTGTGCACATGAATGAAGATAAACTGTTGCCATTACTGCCAATGTACCGACTTGCAATAAGTGTGCTCTTACTATTGCTGACTGAGTGTTCCCTGGGACTATGGAGAAGATTGTCGGATCTAAACAAAGTAAAAATATAACACATTCTTCTGTCTTAAAGATCTGGCAAGTTCTTTTTCTAATCATACTTTTGATCAAATATAGAGCGCTCTTTATCTTTGCAGGTTGCCTTTGGCATTTCTATCTTTTTAACTGCTTGCATATTTACGATAGATATTCTAATCAGCATGTGACTGGTTCAATATTATTATTAATTCAATCCATAAGGAATGGTAATTTTGAATTCTCTTCATAATGCTAATTTATCCCAGATGTCACTACTCAATCTAGGAACCTTGAGATCTCAATGGACTTGAGTCTCTATAATCCAAACTAACCCTGCTTCTCTATGCCAGAGAAGATCATACGAAAATGAACTTATAACTGAAAGCACTAACATATCTCTTAACAACTTTGACCAAATAATAAGCAATCACATAAATTTGACTCACAATATTACCCTAGAAACCGTTATGGGGAAAACCATCTCCGATGGGGCTTTCTTATTTCTCAAGGCCAGAGCATATAATAAAGAAGAGAATGATTACACAAAGAAGTTCAAAAGATCTAACAAAACCTGACGGGTATAAAACCCTAGATCTGCATGCAAAAGCTGCTGCATGCACATGGGAAATGCACCCTTGCTGTCTTCTCTTATATGGATCTCTGAAGTACTGTCTCTTCCTATCTAAGGATGCAGTATCACCTCTCTCTAACGTCTGCCTTGATCTGCATTGTCAAAGAAGGAAGTTTGAAACCTCTCAGTGTAGAATGCACCCCCTTTGCATGGGAAATGCGCCCTCTCTCTACAGTTGTGTCATATCCCAAATTAGCATTGGGTCACAATGGCCTAATCACATTGGACATATTCATTAGAGTTTGTCAAATTGATGCTAAGGGTCAAATAATTGCCAAGGAGGAAAATTACTAGTTTCCTAGGTTTGGGGTGGAAGCTTTGGGATTTGGGATAAAGGGAATAATAAATGATGTTTGAACATTAGAATGGAATAAATATTTAATAAAGGAGCTAAATAAATATATACAAGTGGAAATCAAAGTGGCATTTGATCATGAAGAGACATGGAGGAAGGGGGACCCACATATGGCTAGATTTCCCCACTACACTTGGCATCATTCTCTCACCAATTCGAATTCAAGGTGAATGGTAACATGCTTGGGGGAGTTCAAAAGGTATTACTCATTGCATGACTCATCCAAGGTCAAAATGTAGAGGAAGAGTAACTCCCATGGAAGAGGAAGAGGCAATTTGGAGCTAGTGAGACACTTGGGCTAGATTCCCTAGCTCTATGACAACAATGATGAAGATGCTATGACACCTATGACAAAAATCAGACCTGAAGGCTAACATATGACATATATGACATGTCAGGGATAAAACTAGACTCCAAGAGGGCACTCAAGGGAGTTAGGGCAGCTAAGATTCTTCCACATGTGATTTGGTGGAAGTGGGAGACTAGGAATTGTTGTACAAGTGGCGTTCTTTGGAATCTCTTCCCAACTTGAGTTGGCATGAGTCTCTTGGAAGGAATTCGACCCATGGAGGACATTAGAAGTTTATAAATTTCAATAACAAATAAGGAAACCAGCTTTTGATCATTTGAGAAATTTGCAATTGCATTTGTGAAGAGGGAGAGCTAGTGGATGACTAGTTTCTTGCCTTAGCCAATTTCAAGGGTGAAAGATTCCCATTCAAGTTGGTAATTGGAAAGGCCATTCAGACCTTTAATTTGGAGCTTTAATGGATTGATTTGTTGCAGGTGTAAGCTACAGGGTAGATCATGGTTTCTTCTAATGCATCACATTCTCTCAACCATTTCCAGTTTTGAAGGCATATTCTTGCTCCTTGAGGGAGGGCGTTTTTAGTGAGCTATTGTACTCTTTGGGGAGCTTCTAATGGCCCATTTATTTTTTAATATGAATTAAATACTTTGTTCTTCATCTCCAGAAAGTTTCAGGTCGAAATTCCGAGTAGAAATGTATAAATCTCATTTTTAATGAAAGAACTGTGTAATTTCCCCACTACCTTGTTGTGAACCAATGTAATGTTGATGTATTCGAATGGATAAGTAAAAAACTAATGGTTTATTGATGAATGGAATTTTATGGATGTATTATACAAGTTTCATGTTCAGTGCTCAAGCATTTGAAGTCATTTTACTCAGTTTATTTACATTTGGAGAAGATTTGGTGCCATTTCCCCAAAGGTCGAACTGGTGATTTTTGTTGTTGTTTGGGAGAGGTTTGGAATAGACTTAATAACTAATGAATGGTTCATTTTGGACCTTAATAAAATCCTTGAGACATCCCATACCCCTGTTCATAAATTCGAGTGGGTTTGGAGGCATTTGGGAAGCAATTTTCAGTACTTACCCAGGGGGATTTGAACCCCAAATTACTAGTAAAATTGCATACTTGGTCCAGAATATTAAGAGAGTTTGCAGATGTATTTTGGTGGCCATATATCATCCCTGAAAATCATATTCAAGTATCAATATCAGTCATACACCTTACTTGAATATTTGAAGGCATTTGGAGTCAATTTGAGACCTAGAGACCAATACTAGTCAATGGGAAATTACTAGTGAAGTTCCCTACATTGGCCAGAATGGAAAGAGGATCTGCAAAAGTATTTTAAAGGTACAAAAGCATCCCTGAAACACATATTTATGTTATAATATCATCCATATACCTTCTCATATATTTGGGAGCAATTGGAGCAATTTGGAGACCTAGAGCTCAAAACTAGTCAAAAGTCGAACTAGGGAAAAAAGTGAAAAATTGTCATTTTAATAAAATTCCTAACAAGGGACATTACAAGCTGTAAAGTCTCCCCTCTTCAGATCTCAATCAATATCTGATGAGATAGTCTTAGGTATTCTCCAATCACTGAAGAAGATCACTCCTGATGCTCTCGGCTCACCTATCCTCAAGTAGAACAACTCTCCAAGAAAACATGTCTTCCCCTCCTTGGGAAGTGCACCCCTCTGCCTTTGGAAAGTCGCCCAATCTCAATACTTTGATGTCTCTACTTAGATGCTCAGTATGCATACAGTAATGACTGATTGATGCCTTAGATCTAGTAAGGACTGATCCCTCTTAGATCCCCTCATTATCTCTCTATAGATGCGCCCCCTCTCTCAGAAAGTCGCCCACTTTGCATGCACAAGTCATCCTCACCCTCAGTATCCTCTTTGTCTAAATAAACTGCTTAGTAACCTCTGTCGGTGACCTCCTACCTCATAATAACTCACTGATCAATTAGTGTTACTGAAACCCTAATATGAGTGCATGCAAAAATCCCGCTTTTGAATGCTTTTTAATTAAAAAGCCTGCATGCATGAGGCAAATCACCCTGAAACATCCACATGCATCCACTATTGGATTCATGCAATCAGGTAGAGTGTATCTCATACTCTACCTCATCCTGATTCCTATACTACAAATGCACCTCCATTCTAGCCACCTGATCATGGAGGACATCCTAATATACCACTATCTCTATCACTCCCTCTTATCGAGGGAAGTCCAACCACTGATACCTGGATCCAACAAATCCTATGCTGTTGTAACTGACTCACCGGTCCTAACCATCACTGCTGCTCTCTGATCTGAAGTAGCATGATCCATCCCCATCAATGTGGCTCTGGAAGAAGCCTCCTGCTCACTCACTGACTTTGTCACTGATCCCTGATCAAAAATCCCTCTGAATCTCTGCTGTAGCCAATCTCTGAGACTGCCATCAAGTGGATCCACTAACCTGTGAGTAATATCCCTCTCTCTCTGAAATGACTCATTTCTCTTCTGAGCTAAGTCCAACTCTGTCATCTCATACCAACTCAGTCTCCGGATGGTACCTGTATGAGCATCTTGCTCTTCCATTTGATATGATTCAAAAGACTCACTCCTCAGTGCCTCATTAACATTGTGAGCATCTTGCTAACCCATCTGATGTGTGGATCCACTCCTCCATGCATCATCACTACTGTGAGCATCTCGCTCCTCTGACTTTGATGAAGATGCAATCAACCAACCAGATGTGCCTGTCGTGGGCTAACCCCAAACCATATACTCACCATCAATCCTGTGAACCATCAACATTGGATCAACTCCCTTTGGATATGTGATTATGGGATCCCTCTGGAATACAACAGAGTACCCGACAACATTCAATGCTACTATTGAGAGTATGCTCCCTCTCAATCCTAGAATGAATAGGACTCTTGGCACCTCGAGGAGTTCTCCAAATTTGAGGAGAAATCGTACCCTACCCACTCCTCTGACCATGTGCTCAGTCGCCTCAACATCACGAACCATTTGCATAGGAGTATACTCAAGGAAGAGGAATGCCTCTTGGATCCCGGTCATGTGACTGCAATGCTTGTAGTCAATCAACCATCTCTCATCAGCATGAACCTCTGGCTGATTGCTATCATGACCTGACACAAATGAGGCAAGTGAGAACTCCTCAAATATAGAGGCAAACTCATCTACCTCCTCTGCTACAGTTTCCTACTCATCCTTTATCTGTTTGTTCTTCTTCCAGTGAGGGAACTGTCCTGCATAGTGCCCATATTCGTTGCATGCAAAGCACTTGACCTTACTTAATTCCTTTTGTTTGAACCTCTTCTTGCCTTTAGCTGCAAGTTCCACATCCTCCTCCTCAGGTATGGCAGAAGAGGAACCCTGAATGTAACCCCTACGGGTCTCCTCCCGTGTGAAATCATTCCACAGACGATCCCAATTGGGAAGGTTCTCTCTGGAAATAATGGATTCAACAATACTACCCATGGCTTTCTCACACCATTCAAAGCTTGTTGAACCAACTCACCATCCTCAACCTTCTCCCCCACTTCCCCCACTTCATCTCTTACCTGTGTAATCCTGGTAAGATATGTGGCCATGCTCTCATCCTTCTCTTTATACTCTTTAATTTCTCTCTGAGTACCATCTTTTTGTTTGCATTTGAAATCTGCTACAATTTTGTCAAGGTATCCCACATCTTAAATACATTGTCCTTAGCAGAGATGTGTGGGATCACATGGTCATTGATTGCATCAAGGAGGATCCTCTGGGATTTGATATTCTTCTTTTCACAGGCTGCTTTTGCAGATGCATCTATTGGTACTGTGACGGGATTTGTGTCTATGCTCTCCACAACATCCCACAATTCACTCTCCTTCAGAAGCATTACAATTCTTTCCTTCCATGCATTGAAGTTCGAGGCCCCATCCAACCTATTCTCGACTCTCAAACTGGTAGCCATACTCTTTGAAAAATATGAGAACTGAAACAAGAGTATGAAAAGAAAAAAAACCTCTCTCGTTCACAGATCTGATAGATCTATCTCAGATCCATTCACCAAACACAGATCTAATAGATCTGACCTCTACAACCGCAGATCTGAGCTCTTGTCTTCAGATCTGGTAGATCTGTTCTCTATCACACTGATCTGATATCCAAACTGAGTCACCACACAGATCTGGTATACTTCTCATAGATTTGAGTGTGAATGCTCCCTTTGACCCTTACCAGGACTCTGATACCATGTTAATTTATCCCATATGTCACTACTTGATTTGGGAACCCTGAGATCTCAATGGCCTTGAGTCTCTATAAGTCAAACTAACCCTGCTTCTCTATGCTAGAGAAGATCACATGAAAACATACTAATAACTGAAATCACTAACATATCTCTTAACAACTTTGACCAGATAATAAGCAATCACATAAATTTAACTCACTAGTCACAATATTACCCTGGAAATCCCAATGGGGAAAATCAGCTCCGATGGGGATTTCTTCTTGCTCGAGCCTAGAGCATATAATAAAGAAGAGAATGATTACACAAATAAGTTCAGAAGATCTAACGAAACCCGACGGGTATAAAACCCTAGATCTGCATGTAGAAGTTGCTACATGCACATGGGAAATGCGCCCCTACTGTCTGCTCTGATCTGGATCTCTGAAGTACTATCTTTTCCTATCTCAGGATGTAGTATTACCTCTCTCTAACCTCTGTCGTGATCTTCTCTGTCAAAGAATTAAGTCTGCAACCTCTCAGTGTAGAATGCACCCCCTCTACATGGGAAATGCGCCCTCTCTCTGCAGCTGTTAAGTCACCCCTCTTTAGATATCAATCAATCTATGATGAGATCGTCTCAGATCTTCTCCAATCACTGAAGAAGATCACTCCTGATTCTCTTGGCTCACCTAGCCTTAAGAAAAACAACTCTCCAAGCAAACACGTCTTCCCCTCCTCAGGAATTGCGCCCCTCTGCCTCTTGAAAGTCGCCCAAGATTAATACTCTGAGCTGTCTCTACTCATATGCTCTCTCTACATACAATAATGACTGATTGATGCCTTCGATCTAGTAAGGACTGATCCCTCTTATATCCCCTCACTATCTCTCTTTGCAGATGTGCCCCCCTCTCTTAGAAAGTCGCCCACTTTGCATGTACAAGTCGCCCTCACCCTCAATCTCCTCTCTCTCTGAAGAAACTGCCGAGTAACCTCTGCTGGTGACCTCTTGCCTCTTTATAATAACTCATTGATCAATTATGGTTACCGAAACCCTAATATGAGTGCATGAAAAAATCCCACTTTTGCATGTTTTTTAATTAAAAACTCTGCATGCATGAGGCAAATCACCCCAAAAGGTACGCATGCATCCACTGTTGGATTCATGCCATCAGGTAGAGTGTATCTCACCCTCTACCTCATCCTGATGCCTATATTGCAAATGCACCTCTATCCTAGGCACCTGATCATGGAGGACATCCCTATATACCACTATCTCTAACACACAATAGTACTCTTATCGTAAAAACTAGGGACACGAGTTTGGTTTTATTCAATAGGGACACAAGCCAGTAAGTTGCTAGAAATTAACCTCCAGTTTCAGCAGTTTTTTAGATCTTTTTGTGGTTTTTGGTCTCATGTGCAAAAATCTTTTTGTGGTTTTTGGTCTCATGTGCTAGGCAAGCCTTAGAGGCCACATATATTTCCAATAGTCTCTTCAGCCACTTTTTTGCTGGTTATTTTTTGATATGTGGTTCTTCCCTATTTCCAAAGGCTATAGTAATCAAGCATGTAGTTCTTTTGAAGAAAACTTGACCAGTTGTGGTGAATAGGGATGCGTCAACATGGAGTATTGAAACTTCACAAGACATTTCATGCACCAAAATAATGATAGGCCAATGAAAAATCAGAACAGTATTTGATAAGGAAACATAATTGTAGAGAACATAGAAAATTTATAACAAGCTTAATTTCCAGCTTTAACTTGAATTCTAGTTTGATTTGGAATTTTCTCATTCTCCATGTTCTATCTCATTTTCCAATTTACTAATTGTTATACTTAATTTTTTTTGGTGTACAATGCAATTCACATTCCCTAGATATCTTACATGCATTGTGTTTTGAATCATCCATGATCAATGTCGATTGCTTTGGACTTGAAAGGATCCTTTGAGAAGATTCCAGTGGGTAATGCTTTGGTCTGATGTTTTGTCTTCACTTCTTGCTTTAATTTTATCCAAAATCTAACATATTAGACTGATTCTCCATGTAGAACTGCTTTGGTCAGATGCTGGATGGTTTAAATGACTATCATTCAAATTACAAACATTAACACCGCTGCAATAGAGAAAGGAAGTATTAGAACATTTAAGACAAGGATTGTTGAGATGGTGAGACGCGTTATTACCATACATTTTCATGTTGATGGAATGACGACTTTAGGAAACAGATTCCAGAATACTGGTTGCATTTTCTATTAACATGATTTCAACGTTGCTTTTGATGTGATTTTTGAGTGATGTCTGATGTGTGGAAGAACTCATTAAATTTAATGTTAATAAGGTTGCATCACCACTATTTGAGATATGGGAGCTTGGAAGCATACTCATTCAAATTAGGCTTTATTGCAGACATGTCTGACGGAAAATTTCATATACAAAAATTTGACATCATGATTTTAACAATCAATTGACTCAAGATCTCAAGTAAATCATTAGACAATGATACTTGAATAAAAATTGGTGAAGAACACTTACTTTGATCCATTGGTGAAAGCTCAAGGGGTTAGGAATTTCTAAGCCTTCGATACGTTGTCTTTCTGGAGTTTTTCTCTAAGATGGGGCAGAGAGAATAACCGTTCACATATCTAACTTAGGGACCATAACCCTAATATATGATTTGGTTGAAACACTTTCAGTTATGGGCCCATCAATCATAACTGAAAGGTTAACAGTTTTCTACACATAAAAGTTCCATACCTTAATTAATTAATTGATATTTTTGTAAGCCCATTTAATTTAAAACCTTATTAGATCACATAATTAGGCTCCTTTAATTGATAGCTAACCTATGTACAATTATATTAATATGCAAGTCCATTGAATAGAAAATTACTAACAATCTCCCACTTGGACCACATATGTTTATGAAAATTGTACATAGCTAAAGCCTTAGAGTGCACAATCTTTTGCTATCTCAATTTTGAAATATTCCAAAACAATCTGATCCATCAATTATACTAATATAGGATCAAAGTGGCTTTCGTCACAGATATTCGTAACTAAACCTATCAATGGTCACAATATCAACAAAATTAATGACATAGATCAAGTATGGATGTGTAGCATGGAAATTACATGTTAAGTGATCTTAGTCATGCCTATTTCCAACTGGTCTTGCATTATGACTCAAACGGTCTAAAACACTTCTAATACTTTATGTAAAACCATAGTAAAAAGTTATCATCTTTATTTTCAGAGTATCATGAAATTCATTTATTTCATAACACTTAATTCTGTACAGAAGGTAAATATGAACATGTCAAAAGAACAAAACCAAATAACAAACTCCCACTAAAATGGCATATCATCTAGCTTAACAATACCCATATGAGCCACATGTTCATGAAACACTTTAGGTGGCAAGCCCTTAGTGAATGGATCCGCAATCATCGAGTTTGTACTAATATTCTCTATTGACACCTGAAGACTCTGAACTCTTTCCTTCACAACCAAAAGTTTAATGTCTATATGCTTTGATTTCGACGAACTCCGGTTGTTCTTTGAATACAACTCAGTAGCCTTATTATCACAATTAATTCTCAATGGTTTCTCTATGCCATCGACTATTTGTATCCCAGTGATAAGATTCCTCAGCCATATTCCTTGATTTGATGCTTCATAGCAGGCTATAAATTCAGCTTCCATGGTAGAAGAAGCTATGAGTCTTTGTTTGACACTTTTCCAAGAAACAGCTCCTCCAGCCATCATGAAGACATAACCTAATGTGGATCTCCTATTATCAAGACATCCAGCAAAATCTGAATCGGAATATCCCACGATCTCTAAGTGATCTGATCTTCGATAAGTGAGCATATAATCTTTAGTTCTTTGTAGATACCTCATAACCCGTTTCGTTGCTTTCCAATGATCCATTCCTAGGTTACTTAAGTATCTGCCTAACATTCCCACTATGTACGCTATATCCAGACGCGTACATACTTGTGCATACATGAGACTCCCCACTGCTGATGCATATGGGATTTTCTCCATCTCTCTCCTCTCTATGTCCATTTTTGGACATTGGAGCAAACTAAACTTATCACCCTTTGCCACGGGTGTGTCTCCTGGTGCGCAATTCTGCATGCCAAATCGGCTGAGCACCTTATCAATATAAGCCTTTTGCGATAGTCCAAGTATACTTCTAGTACGATCTCTATGAATCTGTATACCCAGAACAAAGGACGCTTCACCAAGATCTTTCATTTCAAATTTACTGGATAGAAATTTCTTGGTTTCATGCAATAGGCCTATATCACTGCTTGCTAGTAGAATATCATCTACATATAGCACCAGGAAAATAAATTTTCTCCCACTGATCTTGAGATATATGCACTGATCAACGGTGTTTTCCTTAAAACCAAAAGAGGTTATCACCTGATCAAATTTCCGGTACCATTGACGGGATGCCTGTTTTAAACCATAAATGGACTTCTTAAGTTTACATACAAGGTGCTTTGAATCCTTAGACTCAAATTTCTCTGGTTGCACCATGTATAAGGTTTCATTGATGTCTCCATTGAGAAACGTTGTCTTTACGTCCATTTGATGTAGCTCTAAGTCATAATGAGCTACAAGTGCCATGATGATTCTAAAAGAGTCTTTCGTCCAAACTGGCGAAAAAGTTTCTTTGAAATCTATGCCTTCCTTTTGAGTGAATCCCTTGGAAACTAGGCATGCTTTATATCTTTCCATGTTACCATTTGAATCGTGTTTGGTTTTGAAAATCCATTTACAACCAATCGGTTTCAATTCTTGCGGTAATTCAACAAGATCCCAAACACCATTGTCCTCCATAGACTTCATCTCATCTTTCATGGCTTCGATCCATTTGTCAGAGTTTGGACATAATTTGACTTGACTGATAGATGTAGGATCATCTTCCAATCCCATATCAAATTCATGTTCATGTAGATAAACGACATAGTCATTCTAAATCACCTTTCTCCTTTCTCTGGTAGATCTCCTTGTAGGCACTTCAACTTGAGGTTGTTGGGATTCATCAACTTGAATAGATGATGGTTGCTCAACTGAATTGGGAGTTAAAATAGGTATGACTGTGTTTTCTGTATTGTCTTGATTTACCTGTTGAAAAGTGTTAGGTAAAGTTACCTGATCACTTTCAGCTGTAACTGTAGTGGTAATATTAACACATTCCTATTCAAACACAATATTCCTGTTTTGATCACTCCCACTGTAATCAACATCCTCAATAAATTTGGCGTTCCTTGTCTCGAAAAAGGATCTGTTTGATGGGTCATAGAACTTGAAACCTCTCAACCTTTTTGAGTAACCTACAAAGTAGCAGCTAACAGTTCTTGAGTCCAGTTTCTTTTCATTAGGCCTATAAGGCCTAGCCTCAGCTGGACATCCCCACACATGTAAGTGTCTAATACCAGGCTTCTTCCCTGTCCACAACTCATATGGGGTTTTGGCTGCTGCTTTGCTTGGAACTCGGTTTAATATGTAAACTGCAGTTTTTAGCGCTTCTCCCCAAAGAAATTCTGCTAGAGAAGAATGACTAATCATGCTTCTCACCATGTCCTTAAGAGTTCGGTTTCTTCTCTCAGCTACACCGTTTTGGCTCGGAGTTCCTGGCATGGTGTATTGAGGTACAATCCCGCACTCTATCAAATATTTGGCAAAAGGTCCTGGACGTTGTTCACTTGATCCATCATATCTGCCATAATATTCCCCTCCACTGTCAGATTTGACAGCCTTAATTTTCTTGCCTAACTGATTTTCAACTTCAACTTTGAAAATTTTGAAAACGTCCAAAGACTGTGACTTCTCATGAATCAAGTACAGATAACTGTAGCGGGAGTAATCATCTATAAAGTTGATAAAATACTGTTGTCCATTCCATGAAGCCATAGGGAATGGACCACAAATGTATGTATGTATCAACTCTAAGGGTACTTTACTCCTATTAGCACCTGTTTTCCTTATGTTTGTTTGTTTTCCCTTTACGCATTCTATGCAGATTTTGAAGTCTGATAAATCAAGGGAATCAAGAATTCCTTCTGACACAAGCCTCTGTATTCTTTGTTTAGAGATGTGACCTAATCGCTTATGCCATAACATTGATGAATTCTCATTTGTTAATGTGCGTTTAGTACCAAAATTACTTGAATGCAGATTTTCAATATCATTTGAGGTTTGGTTGTCTAATCTATATAATTTATCAATTAGAGTACCAGTTCCAACAACATTTGAATTTAGAGAAATACTGCAAATTCCATTTCCAAAAGAACAAGTGTATCCGGATTTGTCCAAACAAGAAATAGAAATCAAATTCCGTCTAAATGATGGTACAACAAAAGTCTCCTCTAATTCCAAATAGAAACCAGTATCTAATCGAATTCTAAAGACACCAATAGCCTCCACAGCCACCTTATTTCCATTTCCCACATAGATGTATCTTTCAGCATCGATTGGCACTCGACTCCTTAGGCAATCCTGCATAGTGACACTTATGTGAGTAGTTGCACCCATATCTATCCACCAAGTGTCAATAGGTACCAAAGTCAGATTAACTTCTGAACAAACAAGGTTGGGAAGTTTACCTTTCTTTTCGTGCCAAGTGGCGTACTTGGAACATTCTTTCTTCATGTGACCAGCTTTCTTGCAAAAGTATCAGGTAGTTGCCGAATCCTGTTTCTTTTGTGCTTTAGGCTGCGATGTTCCTTGATTTGCAATTTCTTTATCCTTATTCCTTTTCCGCTTATATGAGACGGCTTTAGTCCCAGAAGTTGATGCCAAATTGGCACTTTCAGTCTTTTCTTGTTTCAGTCTCTCCTCTTCTTGCACACAGTGAGCTATAAGCTCATTTAAAGTCCATTTCTCCTTTTGGGTATTGTATGATATTTTGAATGGACTGAATTGTGCAGGAAGGGAGATCAAAACTAGGTGCACAAGTATGTCATCCGACAATTGAAGCTTTAAGGCCCTCAGTTTTGTCATAAGATTAGACATTTCCATAATATACTCCCTTATGTTTCCTTTACCCTTATACCGCATTGAAACGATCTTACTAAGAATGGTGCTCATTTCGACCTTTTCATTGGTAGCGAATCGGTCTGCAATCTGTTTTAGGAAACCTTTGGCATCTTTATCATGAGGTATACCGCCCCTTATGGATTCCGGAATTGAATGCTACATGATCATCAGACTCATGCGGTTTGATCGCTCCCACTTCTCATATGCGGCTTTCTGTTCAGCAGTGCTAATACTGGTCAGATCCGCAGGGCGATCAAACCTTAATGCATAGTCTAGATCCATACAGCCAAGCACAATCATAATGTGCTCTTTCCATTTCTTGAAGTTTGTGCCGTTAAGCACAGGAATGTTATTCATGTTGGCAGATATAGAATACACTATAAAAGAAAACAAGTAATGCTCACACTTAATCAACCATATATATATATATATATCAAACATATATACATGCAAGTGGGCCCATCTTAAGATACCTAGCACAACACTATTATTTTGTCTTTGGACAAAAATAACAATTTGTAAGTGGTACTCTTAGACATAGTTCATGAACATTGATGACTAAAGCGGCCTAGCAATATGCCTTTCTTTGGACCGACATATTACTAGCATGGTAATCCAAAATGTATCACATATCCATGACTATCCTTTATCTAGCCAAAATAATCTTCCTTTGGGCTGATTATTTCGCATAGGCAAAACATGCCTACATACCAATTTTTTTTTTTTTTAACCCAATAGAGGTTACTTTGGCAACATATTAGTTCAATCTATTCCATTTTAGACATGAGGCACTCATGGCCTAGTGGATAAGGCGCCTAACTTATGGCAGAAAATTGTAGAAAAAAAATTACAAAAGAAATGAAAAACCTTATATGTCAAAGAAATAAAAATTTCTACTGTAAATGCTCTTCAATGGCAGAATAATAGACCCAAAACACAACTAATGATCTAACAAAACCTCGCTTTGATACCACTTGACGGAAAATTTCATATACAGAAATTCGACATCATGATTTTAACAATCAATTGACTCAAGATCTCAAATAAATCATTAGACAGTGATACTTGAATAAAAATTGGTGAAGAACACTTACTTTGATCCATTAGTGAAAGCTCAAGGGGCTAGGAACTTTTAAGCCTTCGATACGTTTTCTTTCTGGAGTTTTTCTCTGAGATGGGGCAGAGAGAATGACCGTTCACGTATCTGACTTAGGGACCATAACCCTAATATATGATTTGGTTGAAACACTTTCAGTTATGGGCCCATCAATCATAACTGAAAGGTTAACGATTTTCTACACATAAAAGTTCCATACCTTAATTAATTAATTGATATTTCTGTAAGCCCATTTAATTTAAAACCTTATTAGATCACATAATTAGGCTCCTTTAATTGATAGCTAACCTATATACAATTATATTAATATGCGAGTCCATTGAATAGAAAATTACTAACAATATCAGCTCCATGAGATGAATTTGTATGACATATTCTACTTATCACTGTTCTCTACCATCATTTTGCACTCTGAGAACTTGGTTTTAATTCTGTTTGATGCCTGATTTGTTGCATACTGAACCTATGCATCATCTACTTCCTCATTTTGAGGTTCTTGTTTTGAAATATAGATCCTTTTATCCTAGTGCGTCATATTTGTTAAGTCACATGTTCTCATCATTTTTGAGTGTTTTTCTCCGCAAGCCTTATTCAGCCTGCTGCAGGTCATTTAATGGCCTGCTGCAGGTCATTTAATGTGGCTGCAGCGGGCCTGTTGATTGTTGGATCTTAAGCCATTTAAAATCCAACGATCAACAGGCCCACTACAGTCCCATTAAATAACATGCAACAGGATGAATAGTATTCACCATTTTTCTCATTGTCTTCTTAAAAAAAAATCGTCAAACTATCACAACATTCATTTTGGCATTGTGATTGTCTTTCATTACATCAAATTATCTCCTCTAAGCATTCCTTGAAACAATACTTCTGCATTATTAGAATTAGAACATTTCATCAGCTATCTTCCTTACCCTTCCATCCTAATCCCACCTCACGAATTCATACGCGTAAGGTTTTTAATGTTCTTAATCTTAGCAAATTTCAATCAAAAGCTATGGTGCGTAAGGTTTTTAATGTTCTTAATCTAAGCAAATTTCAATCAAAATCTATGGTTGGTTTTTATTATGCCGTGGCAACCAAACTCTTTACTTTCTAAATATCCACTGCCATACTACATTTATCATTTTTTTATTGGTGCATTATTGATGAGTTACCCATTGTAAATGTGCTAGTTTATAAGGGCTATTTTGTTGTGGTTTATGAATGTTATAGGCAAAACTCCTATATGAATGAAGGAAATAAATAATAAATAAATGTTATTAATGTGCACAAATGACCAAAATCAGTCATTGGGACAAGAAATAAAGTACAAGTCACAATAGCTATGTGAGAGTGTCAAAGGAAATTCATAGAAATAAAGAGTATAAAGGGACCAACCGAAAAGGTAAACATTAAAATGGAATAGATGGCAATGCCAGAGGAGAATATAAGAAAGAGAGCCTTCACTCAACACCAAAAGTAGAAGATGAGTTAATCTTTGTTGTCACCAATCATTATGAAGGTCCCAATGCAAAGTTGAAAGATGTCCTTGAGAGAGTGGTTGGGACTAACTAGACCAAGCTAAATAACCATGGGGTAGCCAAGGTGGTCACCACAAGGGCATGTGCCAATGCAAAGTTGAATAATATCCTCAAGAGAGTGGCTAGGACTAAGTATACCAAGCTAAATAACCATGGGGTAGCCAAGGTGGTCACAACAAAGACTCCTAACATTCAAGGCCGAATAAAAATATCTAGTAATGGGCATCTCACAATATGGGTGGGGAAGTTGTGTCATGCTAAAGCCAATTGGGTAAGTATGTCTTGGTGACTTCATGAAAGTGAACCATTTTCCAATAAAATAAAAGAGTGTGCACCTCTTAAAGATACAAAGCCAAACATCTCTAATTTAAATAGAGAAAGACAATACTAAAGGACCTTATTGAATCTCGATAGAAATAGTGAAATCTCCCCCATCTCATTAATTATATATATATGACATTTGAAAATGAAATTCCCTTTGTATGAAACTCTTATAGGTGACAAAGCTCCCACATCTTATCTACTCATGGGATATGGTGATCATACTCAATAAGCAATTGATGAGAGCAAACCCACAATTAGATGAGTGTGATCTTGAGACCATGTAATTAGTGGCATTGAACGTAGTTTAGATGGATAGTGAGGCTGGATGTCAATTGCAAAAAGGTGCTTAGAGTAGAAGGTCATCTTAAGGCCAAGAGGATGGTGGGGAAATCCAAATAACTTGAGTGACTTTTTGTTGTTGTAAACTAATCGATTTTTATATTATGATAAAAGCATCATATATATGGTTTTAGCTAATTGGTCTATCACTGGAGAAACCAAAGCAGTAGAAAAACAACAATTTATCATCATATTTCCATAAGATATCAGTATAAAAAATCTCTGCAAACCAATATTTTGAGTTCTTGTAACTAACCAGATGACTAGGATAACTATCTTTGCCATCTACATAGGTAACATAACACGTGTTCCAAAAAATAGAGTTAACATAAAACAAGAGGAGTAAGCTAATCATCATAACAAATGAACACAATGGGTACCTTTGGCACCGGAGGAGCATTAGGAGAATTTTGAGGTTTAAAATGGGTTTACTAAGAGGTATAATAAAATATTGAGTTAGTCATTTTGTGGGGAAGGCATATCTACAACTCACATGTTGCCCTACATCCATGTAACTAAAGTTAAATTGAAAAAATATCTATAAATAAAATTAATAAAAAATCCTCTTTAATATGATTAGAAAATAGAATAATTTTGAGTACATAAATGTACTAAACCAGCATAGATCCATCTTAAACCTGTATCTATCAAGCACCGAGAGGGATCCAATTTCTTGACGTGTATTTCTTTTTTTAAATTTAAACTCAAAAAATTTGATCTCTCTTGATTGATAGATCCGGGTTTAAATTTTTATTTTATAAACGAACATCGATTTTTTAATTACTTTTCATAATATTTTATTTTATGAACCAACATGTAAAGCACCAATACAATTAAAATACTCATAAAATAAAATAAAATATTTTAGTTTTGAATTATAATCATAATTAAATTTTAAATAAATAAATTTACATTCATTTATTTTAAAATATATTCATATATTTATTAAATAATTCTAATACATATTCATTAAAAATTAATCTAACTTATATTAAATAAGTCTCACACTATATTCGTTATATATTATAAGTATTTTATTATAATAAAAATATATAATTATTTAATATAAGACATATTACATATTTTAATTTGAAAACATAAAGGTGGTATACATATTAGATATAGTAGGTATAGTAAATAAACAAGCTTTACACCAATTCATGTGATAACACAAAAATATAGTAGTATAGTAAATTTATTACACAAGCATATCACGTAATAATGTATTACACAAGTTTATACCAAGTGCTATGTAGAAAACTATGTACAAGTTTATGGTATAATATTTAGCATAAATTATGCAAGATATTTCATTGCATCGAGAGTAGCGAGGTGTTTTATAATATAGTATGGAGGAGATGTTGTAACACGTAATGTTGTGTAATGTTATGTAACATGACGTTCCCATAAAATAAAATGTAAATGATGCCGGCTTTAATTTTTTTTTAAAGTATATTGATTTCATCTTAAACTTAGATATATCAAGAGTAGCGAACACGCATATCAAGTACGGGGACACATATCTTGAGGTGTAAATTTTTTATTAATGTGTACAAAATTTAAGATAAAAAAAAAATTACACCTCAAGATATTGGATCCCCCTTGGTGCTTGGTAGATCTAGGTTTAAGATGGATCTATGCCTTGGGTTGGTAGATCTGGGTATTACAAAAGTTTACACCAAGCATGTCACATGATAATGTATTACGAATGTTTACTCCAAGTTCTTCATATAGAAAAATATGAAAAGGACAAGCATGTCACATGATAATGTATTACAAAAGTTTACTCCAAGTCCATACAAAAATACAAAAAGTACATAGGCATGTTTTCAAAATTTGAATTTAAATTTGATTTTTGGTTTTAGTAATATATTTTATATTGAAAAATTCATTGTAAAGGAAAGTACTTTAAAGTACTTCACTTTACAGATATTTCAGGAGTATTAAGTACATATATATTATATTCCAAAATAATTTATGAGTATTTTTTCTATTATGAGTATAGTTAACTATGAGTTCTCATCCACCATTAGGAATTTGACAAGTAGGTATCTTTAACTCAAGCAATGTCACTTCAACCATAAGGAATGATGTCATTATTTAGAATGTGACTGGTTCTTTTAAAGTTGAGTTTGATAGTACGTATTTTTGTTTTGAGACCAATTTTAGACCTCAAAATTCTCCTAATGCCAAACTTTTTTTACCAATTTCAAATCTTTCCTTAAAGACCATACTCATAGTTGCCTTCGCTAGTAGGTTGAGCTTTGCACCCTAGACACATTATTGCCTTGACCATGAGATAAAGCTTGGCATCCACTTTACAAATTTGATTATGGGTTTCATCAAGTTGCAACAAGATTCCCTTCTACTCCTTGTGATTGTCCATTAATGCTTTCCCAACAAAGCTTTCATCTACTAAAATAATGTGATTGTCTTGACATATTTGGTGTCTCGTGAGCAAGATGAGCTGGCATCATGGACCTAATACCCCATTTCCCTCTGAATCTCCTGATATCCTAGCGCCTCTTGTTCGTATTTGACCCATTTCTCATCCTTTGCAATTTTCTCTTCGGCCCGAGGTGAGATAATCTTCTGGAAGACCTCCCGTGTAACCTCTACTTCCTTAATAATTTTGGGAATATGGGTTCTCCCATTCCTTGTTGTCCTCGTTGCGGACGCTCCTTACTGACCATGATGTCGATGTTAAACCAGAAAGTCTCACCTTCAATATTATGTCTATGCCTGCTCGTTTTGTTTGCTAACCCTCTAAGACCTGACCCTTGAGCCAAATTCTTTCTCCACCATATCAATGTGGCCGATTTGTTGCTTCCTAAAAACAATGATAGTAACTATAGAGGGGTCGCCATTAAACTCGACATAATTCTCCTGACCATCTTCGTTCATCATGATCCAACACTGCGAACTGTACTCAACCATCATTAGCATGAGTAGGAGATCTATCATTCAATTGTTAACCAGAGCGTGCATCCTCTTGTTAAGCCTTCGTCGATCACGTTTTATCCCAAACTGTTGTCCCAAATCATTGCCTGGTTAATGGGATGGTGGAGGGTACATCTCCATGTATCCTTCACCGTCCTCCCCCACACCATTGTCCTCTCATCCCCATAAGGTATTGTGTTTGTGGGGATGGTTTGGCTGGGCTCTGTGTGAGCTAATCGAACCCTCACAATCACTCAATCTAGGGGATGAAGATTCTTCATGGCTAAATTTGAGCAATCTATAATTAGCTGAGGAATTGTTACTTCATGTCATGCAAGGTCCATGTCATTGTGATTCTGACTCACTCCTTCATTCACCAATCTATCTACCACATTGCTGGCTTCTTGTATTACGTGGGAGGGGATGATAACATTGGCTTGACTCAAAATTGATCTTATCAATTCAAGGTTCACTTCAAGCCTCTAGTTGTTTGATATTTTATTAACATGAGTGCAATTTTGAAGCTTTCAAAACATATGTGTAATGATTTGTTAATCGCCTTCAACTATCAACTTTGGGAAGTTCTTCCTTGTTGCAATTTGAAGGCCATATGATAAAGCATGCAACTTAGTCACATTATTACTTTCTTTTCCGACAGGGCTAACATAAATTCTTATAAGATCACCTTGGACATTCCTAAGAACTCCCCCAAAATCGATTGGACTTGGATTTCCCTTGGATGCAAATTTTTTTTTTTTAACTCGAGGAAGCCTTTTGGGGGTGGAGACTAGTTGAGAGGGTTGAATATTTTGAGCTTATGTGTTACAAACCATAGGTTTTGTTTTGGGGAGTCTAGACCCCACACCTACATAACGATTTGCTATGTGGTAGAGATTTGCCAATATTCTCCCCCCGATGGAGTGGATTGGAGTGTTTCCCTTATATTTGGTTGGATTCTTCGCCAAACCTGGTCTTTGATCCAAGAATCGTCCTTGAAAATTTGATGATTCCTTTCTTTCTAGATTTCCCATTGTAGGAAGCTAAGAAACATTTGCCCGGTTTTGTTGAGGATGGTGTTTTTGTAACTTGTTTTCCTCTAGGAATCAATGGTCTCCTTAATATTCTCCCATCTTTTGTTTGAATTATGGAAGATGGTAGTTCCCTCATCCCAGAGAGAGGATACGTAAGGAAATAGGTTTAAGAGATTCTCTAAGGTCTTATCTTCCTCTATGAAGAGAGAACATCGAGAGGGTCCTACGAAGCCACGCCAAGTGATTTGGTCCCAAGTTAATGCTTTTCCTCTTGCTACCAGCCATAAGAAAGTTGAAACCTTTGGCCAGAGATTTTTCTTCCAAAATTTTCTCCATATTTAGTCCCTGTCATGATTAGGAGTGTGTTAGAATGGAGAAAGCTTCTTTGAGGGAGAAGTTCCCCCCTCCCCTGTATCCCCATCTAAGTTTGTCTGGACCATTGTGGACTTGAATCTTCCTAGTCGACAACTCATTCCATGGTTCCTCCCAGTCAAAGTGTCCTGAGGGATTGGGGCAATTTTCCTTTGAAGACCAAGTTCTGCAATTCACAATATTGTTGTTGGGATTCCAATATTGGTATACATGTATCTTGTTATGATTATGAAAGAGATCCTTAATCTCTTGGTTGTTCAGTAGATCTATCAACTTCAAACTTTGTTTCTAGGCATCTTACCAGAAGAAGGTTGTGCGACCATCTTGAACTTTTTAGAAACTATGGTTTTGTATAATTTTTTGGTTTTTCCACACATTATTCTAGATTAATGGAGTTAGTGCAAGCTCCATATAGCCTCATCATCCACATATGAAGCATACTTTATTTTCCAAACCTTGCTCCATAAGTTCGATTTATTATGAAGCCACCACCACCATGTTTTTGCTCCTAAATATTTTCTCTCCATCTCTAGATCCTTGATGCTTAGGCCTCTATATTTGTATTTGCAACAAAATTTTGACCATGCTACACTAGCCCATTTCCTAGTAGTTTTGCTCCCTCCCCATAAGAACGTTCTTTTCAAGTTTCTGACAGCTTTTATTATATTTTTTGGATATGCTAAAACTGAGAATGGGTAGATAGACATTGCATGTAATATTGATTTCAATAAGACTAAGTGCCCTGCTAAATTCAAAGTTATGAAAGTCTAGCTTGAGAGCTTCTTCTCCATTTTGGAGATGTGATTCACCCAGGATATATTCTGATAAGCACTTGCAATTATAGGGGCTTCAAAATATCTGGATGGAAGGGAGCTCCTCTGGTAGCCCATAAGTCTAGCAATATGAAATTGGACAACTAGATGTGATGAAGGCTTCCATTAAATCATTTAGGACCTTTTTTTTGGCTTTTGCCTCTCTCATGGTTAGAACTCCCATAAGCATGGTTCCATTTACAAACTAGAGATGAGAAGAAACCAAATCATCTCCTTGTAAACATAATCCTTTAATTATGCCTTCTTCCATTGTTGTTTTCAATGATTGACCTAAACCCTCTTCCATTAGGATGAAATGGAAGGGTGAGAGAGGGTCACCTTGTTTGATTCCATGTGATGGAGCAAAGGTTTCTTATGATGATCTATCAACCAAAAACAAAAATAAATCCAAGGAGGTGAGGGACATTATCCAAGTTGTCCATTGGGTCGAGAATCCAAAAATGAGCAACATCTGGTGTATATACCTCCAACTAATCTTATCAAAGGCCTTCAACATGTCCAATTTAATGAGCATTATTGCTTTTTTTAGTGGTTTTTAGAGAATGTATAGTTCATGTGCACGTATTACCCCATCCAAGATTTGTGGCCCTTCCTCATAACCTGATTGTTCCTCTAAAATAAGAACATGCAGTAGAGGTTTCAACCTATTGGCTATTACCTTTGTGATGATATTATAGATGACATTGCATAGAGAGATGTGGTGGAATTACTAGCGGAGTCTTGGCTACTTCTTCCTTGGAAGTGAGGGTTATGAAGGTGGAACTTAGAGCAGGAAAAACATTCAATATGATTCTTGATTCTTCCACCACCTCCCACACCTCCTACTTAATGATTGACCAACAAGAGTGAACAAAGTTAGTGGTAAATCCATCTGGCCTTGGGGATTTTCCTAGATCCATCTCCATCAACTCCTGCTCAACTTCCTCATGCCCTATTCTTCTAAGGATGCTCTGATTATGTTCATCGGTGATTAGGTGTGGAATATTCCTAATTATTTTGTTGATAGCTTCCTTTCTATTGTCTTGTGATTCAAAATAATAGGGTTTTGTAAAACTTTATCAACTCATTTTCCATTTCTTCATGATTGGTAATAGTGTTTCATTATTCATCTCGTAAGGAGGTGATGCCACTTGGTTTTGATCTTTGTGTTTTATCATTGAGTTATGAGAAAATTCCATGTTCTGCTCTCCTTATAACCATTGAATTCTTGAATTATTCTTCCATAAAATTTCTTCCCATTGATTCCTCTCATTTAGTTGAGTTTGCAAGTCCGTTTCCTCTTTTGATTCTTGATCTATGTATCCTTCAAGAATAATTTTTTGCTAGAGTTGTTCCATATTTTTCTCCAATTCACGTGTTTCCCTAAAGATGTTCCCAAAATTTTCCTTGTTCCATATTTTGATTATGCTTTTAGGTTCTTCAGTCGTTATTGAAATTGATACATCTTTGAGCTTTCGCTGATGGCCGCTTTATTCCATCATCTGACCATGTTATCTTGATAGTTTGGATGTTCTAATCAAAATTGCTCAAATTTGGATGGCCTATTTCTAGGCCGATTGTCGATCTATATATTAAGACATATTGACCAATGATTAAACTGACACAAGGAAGGATATAGGATTCAATGATGAATACCCGAGTTACTAGATTTTAGAGGTCAAGTATCTATCCAAATGTGAGGCCACCTATTGAGATCCCCCCATTTTATTGTTCTAGGTGTATATACCGCTCTTGGGTTCAATGCCCACCAACTTGAGAGTGCAGATGACATTTTTGAAGGCTTCAAAAGACACATCCATTTTTCTGATGCCTCCTTTTCTTTCCAGAAGATAAGTCACCATATTAAAGTCACCTCCAATAATCCATGGCTGGCTCATTGTTGGAGGAGTCTAAGTCGGACTGTTGGCTAGGCTCCCCGCCCGACTTGTTGTAATGTATGTCAACAGTTGTGTCGACCAGTCAGGTTATGTCGGTCGGTTGAACCGACAAGACAGTTACATAACTGAATGTAAAAGCATATATATAGGCTGTTGAGCCGATGTATTGGGTTAACTTAGATATGTTATGTGTACTTTTATGCATATTGTAGAGTAATAAAGGCTTTCTCTTCTCTCCATATATTGTCCACTTGTATCTGTGTCTTGTGCATGCTTGTATAATATATTATGTTTCACTGGTAACAATGCAACCCCCTCGACTACACCATTGGTTCCTTCTTGCTGACACAGTCAATAGAGAACAAAGGCATAGACGACTAGAGATAGAAGAACGCATCCAAAAACTACAGGAGGATCAAGTATTATTTTTGGCTAACTGTCAAGACTTATCACAACAATTCGTCCCACTCCTAGTGAGTTCCGAAATGACCAATACTCTTGACAAATCATTCCATCTATTCCAACCTATCGTGCTGACACTACAGAATGAACTCAACAAGGACCAGCAAGAATAGGCTACAGAGACATCTTCCCTGCTATCACCACAATATGAAGTGTTCACCTTAGTGCAGAACCAGTTAATCAAGTATAATGATCAGGCATCTACAGTCACCGATGTCCTCCGCAACTGGTATACCCATTATGGTAACGTCTTTAGAGAAATGCGGGAAACGCGTGAGCTACTTAATGATATCCATCAGCAACAATAGGTAGCTGAAAAAACCATGACTCAAACTATTGAAGACCAAATTATCATAGAAAACAAAAAGTTTGAGAAATTAGAAAAAAGGGAAGAACAGTGGATGAGTCAGGCCCGACCCAACCTCCTTAAAGTTAAACAACTCCGATCGCATCTTCAAATATTGCTTGCAACTGCCAATGACAATATCAACCTATTTGGACCTGACTTAATTCATTTATAGAACAAGTCAACACAAGAAAAAATAGCAAATCTGTTGGGCCTCACCACACTTACTATTACAATTCAAAATACACTGCGCACATGGGAAGAATTCTAGCACCCGTTATCCATTTAAACTGAATCCATCGTTGAGGTCTGCGTCCAGCAGCAAGCAGCGGCCAGTTCCAGTCATGCATCACAGTAACAATTATACATAATTTTGTACAAAAATTTTGCATCTCCTCATTTCTTCGGGACGAAGAAATATTCTGAGGTGGGGGAGATGTTGGAGGATCCTAAGTTGGCCTGTCAGCTAGGATCCCCTCCCGACCTATTGTAATATATGTCGACAGTTGTGTCGACCGATCGGGTTATGTCGGTCGGTTGAACCGACAAGACAATTACATAACTGACTGTAAAAGCATATATATAGGTTGTTGAGCTGATGTACTGGGTTAACTTAGATCTGTTCTGTGTATTGTTCTGCATATTGTTGAATAATAAAGACGTGCTCTTCTCTCCATATCTTTTCTACTTGTATCTGTGTCTTGTGCATGCTTGTATAATATATTATGTATCACTAGTAACAATGCAACCCCCTCGACTACACCAGTCATTTAGAATATTTCAGATCCCTTTCAATGATTGTAAAAACTTATTTGTATCATCAGTGGTAAAAGGACCACACACATCAGTAATATATCATAATTGTTTGTTGTACCTATTATTTGAAATTTGGTTGAGAGTGTTCTCACTGTAGAGAATGAATCCTCTATACCTATTACTCTAGGATCCCATATAATAGCTAATCCTCCTGGCGATCCTATGGAATCTACAGTAATTGTTTGACAACCTTTCCAACAATAAATAATGATTTTGTTGAGTGTTTCCCTATGACAATTGGTCACTTGAAGCATGCTAATTGTGGGTTTTTCCTTATTAACTTTGTTTCAAAGATTTATTTGCTTACTCTTCCCATTCAAACCTCCTATGTTCCATGAAATAATATTCATGATTAGATAGAGGGAGGGGCAGGGAGAAGCTTATCCGTTACTGGAAAGCATTTACCTGATCCAATTAGTCGTTCTCCTAAATCATTCAAGAATTGTTGATTACTTTTCCTTCCTATTTATATTTCATCATGCATAAGTTTGGAATTTTCCTTTGGTGTCTTGGTTTGAATTCCCAATGTTCTCTAGGAGTGGTCCTCCTTTTTCTTTCCCTTTTCAAATTTAGCTTGGGATCGTTGGATGGCCTCCTCGAGAAGTTGCATATGATGTTTTGGTATTGTCTGGGTGTCCTCTCAGTTGCATACCTCCATTATGCATTGTATATCTAAGTCACTTGTATCAATATCCTCCCCATCCGCTGCTTCCATTATCTCATATTCTCCCCTTGGTTTTCTTCTAATATAACATGGTTGTCTTGCAGGATTGCTTCCCTTGTTTTTCTTCTTTTGATATTCTTTCATTCTCCTCTGTTTAGATCCATGATGTCCTTTTTAAAAACCCTTGATTCCTCTATTTTTCTCTCCATATTATTGTTGCATGTGCTCTCCTTATTTAACACTTCAAATTTGTTGGTGGAGGGGTTTTCAACCAATGTATTTGGAAGACTTGATTTCCTTCCTCTTTTATTTTTACCGGTTACTTTGGTACAACCATCAAGATCCGAGGGTTTATCTAACATTGGTGGTTTTGTGGGTTTGTTGAGTTGGAAATATCTGAAGAGGTTCTCGTGTTCATGGAATTGGAAACAAAGGAATGAAATGAGCTCATAGTCGATCGTTTAGATTCATTCATTGTCTTAATAAGCTGAGGTAGATTGAGAGTCTGGTAATGATTTGGATATATTCATATACACATATTCTTGCATAGGAAGTATACCTGCCTTGTATGTGTTAAGATTTAATATGCTAAGACATAAAATAGCAGCATTACATTCCATTTCACAATAATAGCATATATAGGATCACTGAAGAAACAACAAGCATAGCATAAACACAAGAGACACAGATTTATCCTGGGAAACTCTCATGGGGTAGAAAACCCAGTAAAGCTTCCTCAATATAGATGACCAGCAATATACAAAGATGCAAACCAAAGAAATGATCTCCTCCTCCATCATAGAAGACCTCTCCTCCACAAGTGCGCTACTCTCAAGTGAGTGAGTGTGTCAAATGAGGAACCAACCTCCTCTATTTATACACTACTTCGACTTTTCTTTTACACAAGACATGTAGGCTCGTATTTAACCATTGGGTTAAATACACCATTACAACTGACTGGGATGACCCCTCTAGGGTGGTCTAATAACCCTTTGACCCACATAACACATACAGGGCCGACCCCCCACTAGGGAAGTCTAATAACCCAAGTTACCACATTCTGACGGAGGAATAAACATCTCCAAATATACAATAAGATCTTCACGGAGGAATGAATCATCTCTGGAATAATAAAGTACAAATATAATATTCTTTGAAGTTACAATATCTCAACACTCCCCCTTAACGAGAAGGATATTATAACAACATCTGCACGAGCAAGGAGTCATCAACATGATACATCTATAAATCATTGGAAGCTTTCTCAACATCATCAGTAACTCAACCAGTTACTGGAACATCTTCAATACTGGAAAATCAACATCTTCAGTACTGAGTCTTTATCTTCTACAGCACTCAAACAACTACAGCAACATCAATATCTGAATCCTCACGATCGTCAGCATCGTCATCACACGATCATCAGCATCGTCATCACACGATCATCAACATCGTCATCACACGATCATCAACATCGTTGTCACACGATCATCAACATCGTCACATCATCTTGATCTATAACATCTGGCTCATCCCGATCTACAGCATCTGGATCATCTCGATCTACAGCGTCTGGATCATCTCGATCTACAGTATCTGGATCATCTCGATCTACAGCATCTGGATCATCTCGATCTACAGCATCTGGATCATCTCGATCTACAGTATCTGGATCATCTCGATCTACAGCATCTGGATCATCTCGATCTACAGCATATGGATCATCTCGATCTATAGCATCTGGATCATCACGATCTACAGCATCTGGATCATCTCGATCTACAGTATCTGGAACATCTCGATCTACAGCATCTGGATCATCTCGATCTACAGCATCTGGATCATCACGATCTACAGCATCTGGATCATCTCGATCTATAGTATCTGGATCATCTCGATCTACAACATTTGGATCATCTCGATCTACATGATTAGCATCATCGTAATCAGCAGCATCGTCATCTAGATCAATAGTATTAGTATCCACACCAATACAAGTATATACATCATCAATACAAGTATCCACACAATACAAGTATACACACAATACAAGTATACACATCATCAATACAAGTATACACATCATCAATACAAGTATACACATCATCAATACAAGTATACACATCATCAATACAAGTATCCACACAATACAAGTATACACACAATACAAGTATACACATCATCAATACAAGTATCCACACAATAGCAGCATACCCTGCAACACACACGATCATATTACAGGATGATCAATCCTGCTCTCTTTAGGACATAGGTCCATGGATGATGCAATCCTGTCATGTACCTTTTGAACCGAGGTCCAAGGACGATCTAGTCCTACCATGTACCTTTTGAACCGAGGTCCAGGGATGATCCAATCCTATCATGTACCTTTTGAACCGAAGTCCAGGGACGATCCAGTCCTATCATGTACCTTTTGAACCGAGGTCCAGGGACGATCCAGTCCTATCATGTACCTTTTGAACCAAAGTCTAGGGATGATCCAGTCCTATCATGTACCTTTTGAACCGAGGTCCAAGGACGATCCAGTCCTATCATGTACCTTTTGAACCGAAGTCTAGGGACGATCCAATCCTATCATGTACCTTTTGAATCGAGGTCCAGGGACGATCCAGTCTTATCATGTACCTTTTGAACTGAAGTCTAGGGATGATCCAGTCCTATCATGTACCTTTTGAACCGAGGTCCAGGGACGATCCAGTCCTATCATGTACCTTTTGAACCGAAGTCTAGGGACGATCCAGTCCTATCATTCAATTCTCAGAGACCTCATCTCTACGGCTCAATTCACAGGACCAAAGTCTGAGGATGATCCAATCCCCTTACCTGTTCATTCAGGATTTTATTCTCGGAGACATCTTGTCTACGGCTCAATTCACAGGACTAAAGTCCGAGGATGATCCAATCCCCTTACCTATTCATTCAGGATTTTATTCTTGGAGACATCTTGTCTACGACTCAATTCACAGGACCAAAGTCCGAGGACGATCCAATCCCCTTACCTGTTCATTTAGGATTTTGTTCTCGGAGACATCTTGTCTACGGCTCAATTCACAGGACTAAAGTCCGAGGACGATACAATCCCCTTACCTGTTCATTCAGGATTTTGTTCTCGGAGACATCTTGTCTACGGCTCAATTCACAGGACTAAAGTCCGAGGATGATACAATCCCCTTACCTGTTCATTCATGATTTTGTTCTCGGAGACATCTTGTCTACGGCTCAATTCACAGGACTAAAGTTCGAGGACAATACAATCCCCTTACCTGTTCATTTAGGATTTTATTCTCAGAGACATCTTGTCTACGGATCCTTTTAGAACATATGTTCAAGGATGATGCAATCCCATTGTCACCTTAGACCCTGTCTAAGGACCATCCACCAACCTCTCTGTCGGCATCACTAATATAGGTATCCTCATCATCAACCTCACTGTCGATGCAGGCAATCTCATCATGAGTTATCACATCACTCCCCTTTTCGAGGAGGGTCCTTCTGAACTATATTAAGTTTGTCTCGGAAAACTTTACTTGAGGTAGAGGTTTGGTTAGTACATCGGATCGGTAGAAGTTTGGTTAGTACATTGGTAACTTGTTACAAATTCGAACTTTTGGTTCCTTTCTGCACCATATCTTGGAACACTAGATTCTCTGCCATCTTGATACAACTCTGTTTGTCACATAGTATCATAGTTGGGTCTATCTCTAAGTCAAACAATCCTGAAGCCATACTGCTTCATAACTTAGCAGAGCAAGCAGCCATATATTCTACTTGTGCTAACAGCCACACTAGATTGTTTCTTGCTAAACCACGAGATCATGGCTGATCCTAGATAATAACATCCTCTCAATGTGCTCTTCCTGTCTGATACACTTCCTTCCCAATCAACATCTGTGTAGCCATCTGAAGTCATGATATCCAAGATAATATAGATCAAAGTCTATTGTATCCTTTAGGTACCGTATCACATGATTTGCATCTTATCAGGTGAACACATCTAGTTTCCACTAGATATTGACTCAAGGTGTTCACAGCAAAGCATATATCTGACCTAGTATTCGTTAGACACATCAATGACTCAGTATTTTGTCTGTACAGAGTTCTATCCACTAACTCTGATGAGTCATCTGCTAACACATCAAGTCCTTTTAATATTTCTCAGCATACTTTCCTTGGTTGAGAAAGATTCCTTTTGAGCCTTGCCATACTTCTAGACCTAGGAAGTAATGCATCAATCTGAGATCTTTCATTTTCATTTCTGCAGCAATCTTCTTCTTTCTTTTCATGATCTGTTTCTCATTCTTTGTCAGAAAGAGATCATCTTTATACAATAATGGTATGATATGTTCATCATTCACAACCTTAAGGTAAAGGTTAGGAACAACTTTACTTTTGGTAAATCCCAAGCTTATCAAGAAACTGTCAATCATCATTCACACTCTGCATTGAATGATCTTCTGCATATCTATTTGTGCCATCTCTCGTTAGATGGGTCTACTGATATGAGCCTCAATATCATTTGAACTCAGCGGTGAGTTCCTTCTTGCATCCATGTCATCTGTGTATAGAAACAATATTCAACCTTGTAGCAAAGGTTGATATCCTCATCACCCATGGTGATCATTAAGCTCATCAATTGATTATCGATCCTGGGAACCCATACAGAACCTGATTCACACTTTTTCTTTAATTACACCATTAAGAGAATGGTCTTATCTAGCCACTTGGAGCAAACATTTCATCATGATTCTCTTCCTCTTTCTAAGAGAATCTTCTAGCCACAAGCCTTCTATAGTTTGTTTGATTTGTAAATCTTTTTGTTGAACATCCATCGCTTGTTCAGTGTTCATCATTCATCATGGTCTTTCCTACAAATCAAAATTAAGTACATGATTAGTAATACTTCATAATCATCAAATCATATTGACATGATAACCTATTATGCATACAGATATCATTTACATAGTTATGCAACTATCTTGACCAATACTTTGGCACAACACTTTCCCATATCCTGTATGCATACAGTGGCTATCTAGATGCCTTCCATCTCTACCAGAACATACTATCGAGAGTGTGCACAACTCTCAGCATGTCAGCAAAGAGGTTTCATTCTAGACAAGCAACAATGGAATGTTTGTCCAACTTACCAATCATATGCATATTAGTAGTATACTGTTCAATGCTCTATGAATGTTTACATTCAGCATGATATATTCTAGGAATACAAATATGCATACAAGCAATATCATTTACTATTTCAAATAACAACTCAAATACTTATCTTTTATGTTTGTGTGGTTTCCTCCCGCTTGATCTTCTATATGTCTTTTGAACTTCTATTCATTCTGTACCACTGTGCATGCTCAAGTGTGCACTAGTGTCATCCTCATGATCTCATACACAAACATACATTCATTAGTATATTCTCAAAACATTCTAATTCTAAATAATCTTGAATATGTATAGTCATGATCATTAGTATTCAGGGTTTCAAGGAAGTCTTCTTTTACTCATGCATATTCTTGTTTGATCATAGTACTCTTCTGGTTAATTAAATCATCAAGATAAGAGACATAATATGCATAAACCCTTGATTACTAACTTTATGAATAAGCATAACCAATCATACCAAGTATACTTATATAAGGGATCCTAACACAAGGTAAGATTCTAACTTGACATAGGGAAACATACCTGGATTAGTATACCTGCTTAGTTATGTACAACATACCTAAACAATCTCTTCAATGATTTAGAGATCCTGAGCTAGAACCTGCATGTCTCATAGGTTAAGCATAATATAACAAAGTCATACATACCTCGTAAGTAGAACAAAGATTATGGATGAGTCTTTATCTTCATGTTGTCATGGTCATGGAACTTGATTTGTCTTTTGTGATGTACCTGTATCTTGTTAGCAGACAACATCAACCTCACACAACACCATAATGCATTAGTACAATCATATAGCCCTAATCAATGAATGTCTTCGATCATTCACATGCATTCATACTGTTACTAGGGTGATAAGACAATTCTAACATTAATCAAGATTGTACTAATAAATAATATGAAGACAAACACATCATGAACTTAATCAAGAATCAGATTTCAAGACATACCTGAACCTCCTTAAGTCATACCTGTCGAGACTTCTTGTAGTCTTCTTATGTAATGCCTTAGCCTCAACTCCCCCTGAAACTTGATCTGGAGCTTGATTAGGGTTTGCTAGAGAAACCCTAAAAATTCAATCTTTGACTTTCACACTTCTGAATGGATGGAAGGATGTGTCTTGCTAGCATACTTCAATTTTTGAAATCTCCAAAATTTGACCCCTCAAAATTGCCTTCGAAACTTCTGGATCTTCTGGATAGGAACCCGAACTAGGGTTTGATGAAGCCCACCCTTCTGTCCAATCAAAAAGTTCGATCCAAGGCTCTAAGCTCTTATTTTTCTGAGGAGCTTCCAACCGTGGTTACAGACTTCAAAAATTCTAAGTTTTGCTGAAGCCCTAATTTTCCATCTTTCCGATCAAAGTCCCGAACTGGGGTTTGATCAAGCTCGGTCTTCTACCCAACCAAAAATTCGATCTTGGTCTCTAAATTTTGATTTTCCTGAGTAGCATTCAGCCGTGGATTCCGATTCCAAAAATTCTAACTTTCTCCGAAACCCTAAATTTCGGAAGCCATGTATGAAGGTGCTCCAAAAATAATTCTGTTTTGACAGAAATATGTACTTGATTGTTTCTGTTGTAACTCTGAAATTTTCGCTCCACAGGGTTTGAATACTTTTTTTTTGGTAGCTTGACCTGTCATCTTTCCAATGCAATAGGTCTGACCTCAATTGGATTTTCTGAGAGAGAGTTATGCCAAGTGTCGCAACGTGACCTGTTTATGGGATAAAACAGGAGAGCAAACTTGTACGGCGTGCCACGTGTCTTTGGTTCAACTTCAGCCTCTGCAAATGTTTCCTGAGATAGTACATTCTGTGTACTACCTTTAAATTTTTACAAAATTTCATTTGGAGCTTCCTAGCTCAAGTTATGCCAAGTGTCGCAACGTGACCTGTTTATGGGATAAAACAGGAGAGCTAACTTGTACGGCGTTCCATGTGTCACTGGTTCAACTTTAGCCTCTGAAAAAGTTTTCTGAGATAGTAAAGTTTGTGTAATACCTGTCACTTTTTACGAAATTTCATTTGGATCTTCCTAGCCCAGGTTATGACCTTTTTTCCTAGGTCACCTGATTTTGATTGAGATCTGGAAGAGGCAAAAACCCTAACTTGTACTGATCATAACTTACAAAGTACAACGAATCTGAGGGTTCCCTTTGGACACACGATACCTGGAGATGTTATGTACGACCTGTAAAGGTTTCAGATCCTGAACCTTTGCCAAAATGGATTTATGGTGAAAGTTCCACGATGACTGTTTTTTGCTATATAAAACCCTAACCTTCAAATTGTCGTAAGTAAAGCAAGTGTCCTAAGTGCCATACATTGCCTTCCTTCAGGTTAGCTTTGATACCATGTTAAGATTTAATATGCTAAGACAAAAAATAGCAGCATTACATTCCATTTCACAATAATAGCATATATAGGATCACTGAAGAAACAACAAGCATAGCATAAACACAAGAGACACAGATTTATCCTGGGAAACCCTCATGGGGTAGAAAACCCAGTAAAGCTTCATCAATATAGATGACCAGCAATATACAAAGATGCAAACCAAAGACATGATCTCGTCCTCCATCATAGCAGACCTCTCCTCCACAAGTGCGCTACTCTCAAGTGAGTGAGTGTGTCAAATGAGGAACACACCTCCTCTATTTATACACTACGCCGACTTTTCTTTTACACAAGACATGTAGGCTCGTATTTGACCATTGGGTTAAATACCCCATTACAACTGACTGGGCCGACCCCTCTAGGGTGGTCTAATAACCCTTTGACCCACATAACACATACAGGTCCGACCCCCACTAGGGAAGTCTAATAACCCAAGTTACCACATTCCGACAGAGGAATAAACATCTCCGAATATACAATAAGATCTTCACGGAGGAATGAATCATCTCCGGAATAATAAAGTACAAATATTGTTGGTCCTGTATTTTGACTACTCAGTATAATGTTTTCTAGCTTAAAGTCTTAATGGAATCAAATAATAATCAGTTTTTTTGTATCTGATTATGTCTTTTTGGAGGTCAACACTGCTAGGCTGTGGTAAGTGATTTTTAATTGCTTGTTTGTTACTTTGCCTTGTTTTATGCATATGATTGGGCTTTAGGTTTCATTTAATGATATGTTAGTAATAAGTTTTGTTTCTCTTCTATGCAGGGTTCTTTTGCTACCCGACTCCATACCTGTCTCAGTGTTCAAAGGAGGATTTATGCAAAGATCTGGGGGATTCGATCTACAATGATGGCGTTTTTCCTGGATTCACCTCACCTTTCAGATGCTTGTGAGGATTGCTCAGCTGCTATTTTGGGGATGATCTTCGATTGAGGAGCTGTTGTTTTTCTCTCTTTAGTAGTATGTGTATATCAGGGAATTTGAGCTCCCATCTTTGGCTCAGATATACCGAGATATCTGTGGGGTTGTTATCTATGTCGATCCCTGTTTCCAGGTCGATTGTACTCTGTATATTTAGTATAAAAGTGACTCTTGAAACCCTAAGACGATAGCAGAGGTATTCAGAGAAACTGTAAACTCTATTTTTATGAATATACCCAGTATTATCTTCTTTTTAAAGCTGTGATTTAAATTAGCAGGCGTTGAGGGCAGGGCCCACCTTCAACACCGATCCCTTGTATCTACGTGTGGTTTGTATTTCTGTAAGTAGAGTGAAACTTATATACTCTGGCATTGTTTCATAATAGAATGGTAATGATTTTGTTTACTCGTGCTCCATGATAAGGCTTGTGTTTGCAGAAAACAAATGATTATTATATGCACTCAGTTTAGCTGTAGAACCGAATCAATAAATTAATAAGAGCGGTTTTGTATTTCAACCTCATTAGTCTTCAGTGTGGATTGTTGTTTGGGAATATGGAATGCATAGATCGTGTGATGGATTTGATTTAGGTTATTGTAGAATCGATTTCATGAAGGATTACAAGTAGATTGGATTGTACATTTCCCACATTACCAGCGTTATAGTGATTGATGAATGGCTACAAGATTTGCTTAGATTCCTTTCGTCTGCAGGACTATAGGATCTTTTTATGGTGTGGATTTGAACAACATTTGTAACATTGAGTAGAGGGTTTGAGACCGTAGTCACAGAACATCTAGGGTTTATTTCTTTTTGAATGGAAGATTGGATAAGAGCTGAAGTTGTACTTAAATAAGTCTTGGAAAAGAGTCTTGGTTTGTAATATTGTTTCCTTGAATCAACAATTAGTTTCACAATATGTATATGTAAACCAAAACCAGTGAATGTTTATTACACAGCTCTAACATCTATTGATGAGCAATATCTGAATAGTTTTGGTGTTCTTTTGTGTGCATTTGTATGCACAAAACATAAACAGAGTATATTTGGATAACAATAACCAGTCAAGCTCTCCTTTGATAGGCTGTGTGTGTTGACAATTCAAAGTCAAGAGGTCATAGGTTTACTTCAGCTTTAGGAATGTTTGTGTGGATTTAAGTATTAGATTTGGAGTTCAGATAGGAAACAAGGTTAATTGAGGTCGATTAAGCATATGCATTTGACGGATAAATTCCTCCCTTATCAGGCTGATTGTTTTGAAAGTAAACTATAGTTACTATAGCTTAAGATTGCTGTAGAGACTGTCAATTGCCTTAAAAGATTGCTGTAGCTTAAGATTGTACTTATTTTCCTAGCAGGCTGTTTTGTCCTAAAGATCATAGCATTGCAATTTGATAATTCTTTGTTGGGTACTGTAGGCTACTGTAGGTTATATTGAGTTTAACATTAAGATAGGAATCATCAAATTAGTTTTCTTTTCTATAGAACATATCTAGTGATCCTTGGCATTGATCATTCAGTATTAGCTTCATTTTGTTTGTAAGTAGACTAGAGTTTCTTGAGGAATGAGCATTGAGACTACTTTGCCCGCACATATAGTGTAGCAGCTCAAAGTTTACGATTCTCCGGTTGATAATTAAATCAAGGTAAATTAAATATCATTAATTTTAACCAACAAATATAATATTCTTTGAAGTTACAATATCTCAACAGTATGGTGGCCTCATATTTTTTTGCAAAGGTTCCCAACATATTCCCAATGCCTGCCACAGTTTCCTCATCCTAGTATTCTTGGGGCAAGGAATAAATTTTGATCCAAATTGGGGCTATTATGAAATCCTCCTCTGAGCTGAATTTCTCCATCTAAAAATGAAGGTACATTCCTGTCGAGTTGAAGAAGTATGGGCCATTTTCAAAAACCTTTTCTCGATCTTCCAATTTGGAAACTATCATTGCGAAGAAACCTTTGGATCCCAATTTCAGTTTCACTTTCCCTTTAGGCCGCCATTTGTTGGTGATATTCTATGTTAGAACTTTTTTCGTTGGAAAAATTCCCATGAACTTCCCTATCATCACATTGTCTTGTATATACTGCATAGACAATCCAATCTTATTGGAAGTGACCTCATATCTGGGCATTGGATTTAGTTTGGGGATACATCTGCTTATCAACCTTGTTTCTAATTTTGAGTGCTCTAACTCCTTTTCCATTTCTCCATGACCCATTAGTTGCGAGGGATTCCTTGCACCTCCCTTTCCATAACTGTCATTTTCCTCATTCATGACCTCTTTTCGTTGGTCTTGATTCCGTGGCTTGCGATTTCATTGGTTGAAGAGAGAGATTCTCCCTGCATCCAACAAATATATTGGAGCCTTTGGTGATTGCAAACAATAGAAATCCTAGAAACCCTAGCTTCCTTGATCTCCCTTCTCCTAGTCTCTTTTCAATATTTTCATAAAAAATAAGTAACTTGAATGACTTGTTAATGTATGCCTTCATTTTTATCGCATTACTGTTCTCCCCTTTTAAAAGGATAAGTTGGATAGGCATGTCCACAGATTATTCGAAGGGGGGAGGCACTCAATAGATATATCAATGGATTGAAGAAGTGAAGAATCATATGAGAACCAACCTTGTATTTATTTTGGGAGATCCATAGTGGTAATGTCCTATCAGTATTGAAGGGCCAAGTATGGATATATCTCTTATCTTACAACTTAATCACTCAATGGATAGATTCTATGAATAAAGGAGACAAACATGAATATGCTTTCCAGGTGTAATGGCATCCAAAAGGTGAATTCTAGACTTCTCAAAAATTCGGGCCAAAAAGAGTGTTTCATAGAAGCCCCCTCCAAGCCCTCTTGGCTAGTGATTGTTATCAGTGTGCCAAATAGCATGCCTCCTTTACTATATGGCCCCATTCCAAAATTAATTAGTGGTGGATCTATCATTTCATGGTCCTCTACTCAACCTCCTAAGGTGGACTATAGTGTTAAAGGAGTTGGGAATAACAAGGACACTAGTGTGAGGAGTTGTCAATATGGAGAGGAAAAATGGGGACATTGGATTGTCACACAATACTATGGTCATCGAGCCTCTGGAAGAAATTCCTTTTTGATTGATTAATTTCAAGAAATCAACAATTATTATCCTTGAGTGTTGTTTGTCATTAGTCTTGCATGATCCATGAAAATGCGGGTTCAAAATATAGGTATAATGAAGAACTTGTATGTTCTAGACCAATGATGGATTTTGAGTGTTCCAAAAACTTATTCATCAACAATGAATCTATAAATACTTATGTTTCTGTCAAAATCCCATCTTACAAGTTGGTTTCCATTGCCTCTAGTCTACCAAACTAAGGAAAAGAAGGTTTCTTACACTTTGACTTCTCACAACCAAAAGGAATCTACCTCTATTATGCATGTATTTTAACAAAATTGGATCAACAAAGATGTAAATAAAAGAGAATGATTTAAAAAAATGTCAAAGGTGATTGATCTAGGTATATTATTCTATAACATAGGATTACATGGCTTCAGTCTCGTTGAAGAGATGGTCTTTGAAATGCAATTAGGAGCATATAATTCTCTTATTGTGGTATTTGTAAAGTAAAATATCATTAGTAGAATAGAATGAAAGATATCCGATACATGGCTTGTAATTATAAACAAAGGATAGTTCAAGTTCACTTTATTTGCAACACTCACATGTCTCCACCTCTTTCAATGGGGAGTGCTTGCATTGACATGTTATGTGAATCCTAAACCCAGTTATTAAAACTAAAATATTTACTCAAAACAACAATTACTAAATAAGTCAATCAACAAACACATATTGTTGTAAATTCGAACAACAAATACACAAATATGAACCCTTTCTCACGTTTATCTTCTATTGAACACTAAAAGAAGAAATACATTGCAATAGCTCAAAATAAAAACTCATCAACCAACACACTAGTGCACCCTACATTTCCTTTATAGAATAGGAAGAAGAGGGAATATACAATATATCTAGACACATAGATGAAGTGCCCAAGGTGACTTAGTGAAACCCTAACCCTAATATAATCAACCAATGTGCTCTGATGTATGGCTAAAAGAGACAAATATAGTTCATGCCAACTAGAGGATAATCGGGGCATGCAAGCATGCACACTCATCCTTGGGATCTCAACTCCTCATGAAATCACCTGAACACTTCCTAAATATTTGTGCCCTATTCTAACCATAGATAATTCACACAAACAAAATCTGAAATAGAAAAGCTCATTGAAGTGCTAAATATGAACCATTGTTTAATTCTACAAGTGCTCTAAGATTGGTTCATGCATGCATCCTCTCCATCTCTATCCTACATATTTTTTGTTTGCCTCATCTATTCCACTAGTTCCATTCCCTCATACACATTGCTCTCTCTTTCTTATTGTGCACATGAACCAAGAACAGTAACGAAGCATGCATGTGTGCTCTCCATCTCTCTTCTACATAGTTGTTGTTTTCCTCCTCTATTCCAATAGTGCCAAACCCTCATACACACTCCTATCTTTGTTATTGCACAGAAGAAATGAGAACAATAATGTTGGATCACCATCACTATATGAGAAAAATATTTGAACAACAAAGGTAAAAAATCCAACCCTCCTTTGCGAGGAAAGTCTTCTCCATCAAACAAGTCTCTCCCTCAACATCTCAAACTTTCCCTTAGTCAGTGGCTTTGTTGAGGGAAAAATGACATAATGGTGAGTAATATTCCCTCTTTGTAGGTTAAGCCTTTGAGTTTGTCAACAAGGCTTGGTATTGTAGTACAAAAATAAAATGTGAGTGACCCCAAATTGGTCCTACAAGCCTTTGTTAGTAAAAAAACAAAAAAACAAAAAAAATTGAAAATAACTTGAAAGGGAGTGAGGAAATTCAAACCAAAACAAGTAGCAAATGCTAGAACCAATTTAGATTGCCCAATTATCAATATGTTAGATGAATTGTCACCTAGGAGATGTGGGCTTCAAGGGAAGCCAACAATCTCCCTTAGGGTTTTTCCACACTAAATTCTAAATAACTTGAGAGAACAATGAGTGAAACACTTGCTCCTTGGAGGAAGGTGGAAATGGAGCTTGAATAATGCCAATAGGTGTGGGAAGAGGTGGAAGAAGTCCCAACACAATTCCAACATCATAAATTTGCTCTAATTTCTCCTTACTAAATGCATGCCCATTGCTTCCTTTTATAGGCCAAGAGGTGGCCAAGAAACAACTAGATCCAAATGTGGGCTCATTAACTCCATGATCTAGCTCCAAAGTACACAAAGGAGGGACACTCAATGAACCCAAGTACATGAGGAGCCAAATTCGAATCCTTGGAGATGATGGAGCCTTGATGAGCCTTCAATGCACCATAGGTTATTGTAGTTCCACCGTTTTTATAGTTGCATGGATTTCAAAGGAAAATCCACACTAGTGCAGCACAACAACAAAACTGATAATATGTGTTGTGGCATGGTCTATCATGGGAGTAACCACATTTCCTTTGTTTTTGAATTTTCTTTGGCATTTTTGGAATCATCATGCTTTTTGGATAGGATGAGGATGTCTTCGGTGGGATTCATGATATATGTTGATGATGTCTTATTGCAAGATTAGCCAAAATACCGCATGTGTGTGAAATTTAGGCGTTAACAAATGTCCCTTGATGTTTTAGGTTCAGAAGATACTGTAGAGCCTATAATGCATCATCGTTTCCTTTTGTGTTTTCCCATGTTCTTGGAAATTCTTAATCAAGTGTGTATGGGAGGTTCCCTTGGGGAAATATCACCAGTGACAACCAATTTAAGGATTCATCCTTACATAATTATCATATTTGATAATAAATATATTTTTATAATTGAATTGATGATTTTACAATAGGAATGGCCGATATTAAATATGGCCTAATGGGAATAGACATGTCTATTGATAAATAGACATCTCATTTAATAATTATTAATCAATTATCCTAATATAATAATAAATACATTTGTAATAGCCAATTAGGTTTATTACAAGTCATCCCACTCTGAAAATATTCGACCATGAATCTTCTATGAGCGTGTTGCAGCTAGAATTCTTGCCACAAATAACTGTGCCACAATTTAGCAGTTCTTGGAATAATTGGTCACATTTCCATTCAAATCTTATCATGCTTATGATTCTGTAGATGAATGCATAACAACTAATCGGTATATATTTCGGATTTGCTAATCTGACGGTGTTCCTTTGCTCTTCTAATTTTATGTGGATCTTTGATAATTCTGCATGTTTTGATATGGTTTTCTTATCTGTAGAGGAAACTATTAGTAATATACTTACTTCTTTGTCTGAAAAGTTTGTTGTTAGTTGTTCCCTGGGATCCTTTCGATCTTGAGATTCTCGAATATCTTGACTTGCGACAATTTGTAGAACTTTTTCCTTTTCAAGTGTCGCCTTATGTTCTAAGTTTCCTTCTTTATTAGGATCATTTTTAGTTTTTATATTTTCATCATTGTATCGTTCTACAACTTTAATTCTCTCATAATTGTTGTTAACATTTATTTTATTGAATTCCTCGATTTTCACTACATCGTTATTTTCATTACAATTGATATTGACATTGTGATTGTCAATATCATCTTGATATTCCATATCCCTGTCTTCTACCTCTTCTGTTTCATATTCCTTATCATAAACTTCCTTAACAAGTCCTTGTTCTGGAGTTTTACTAGACAATTTTATAGATTTTTCAGCTGGCGTGTTAATGTGCCTTAATTCCCTACCTTGTAAGAAGCCACAATGAACTTCCAGTAGGCGTGCATACTTTTTACTAAGTATCGCATTTTGAGTTTTGTAGTTGGGATCTCTTTTCTTATCCAACTTGGTGTCTGGTGGTATGGATCTTTTGTGAGGGGGGTATAAAGAGTTGGTCGGCCAGGCTTCCTTTCCTTCCTGGGGGTATTAGAGGTTTTATATTCATCCCTACTTGACGACATAGGTGTCACAGTAGTCCCTTGTTCCTCTTGACTTGGTAACTTGAGAGTCACAATTACTTCTTCTGTCGTGGGTGTGAATTCCAACACTTCTTGACATGAGAACTCGGAAGTCGTAATAGCTTCTTCCTTTCTGGTCGTATTCCCTTCTTCTGTCATGATCGCAGCTGTAGACCCCAACTTTGCTTGACCTAAGAACTAGGGAGTCGACATGTTCCTTTATGATAGGATTCCCTTCTTATGACATGAGTGTAGATGCAGTTTCCATCTCTTCTTGACCTAGGAATTTGGAAGTCACTGTAGCTTATTCTTGATGTTGTGTTATCGTCAACTTCAATTCCTTAACTAATTTGATAATGTCTTCGTATCTGCTTTTTATTTCTTCATGTTGGTTTCTTTTTATTTCTTTATCCTCGATCCTTTTTATATCTTCGACTTCAATTATTTCATCTCTTTTAGGTTTTTGGGATGGGCTAATAATGATCTTGTTGAAAGAGGGAAACATGGTGATTCCAAGTTGTAAAAATATTTAAAAAAAATTGATTTTTTTTTTATACAAAAATAATAATTATTATTAAAGCTCTATATAGTTTATATATATATATTTTTAAACTTAAAATATTAAAATAATAATAATTATTATTTGTAATAATATTATTATTATTTACAATATTTTTTTTGAATTGAAGAATTAGGGTTTACGTGGAGTGATAAGGGGGGAGATGGCATAGAGGAGAAGATGGCGGATTGAAGGAGGAGCGGAAGTGAAGCTAGGTAGAAGTGGAAGAACGTGAGGTCGTAGGTGGAGTGGAGTGAGGTTGGATGACTGGAAGAGGAGGAGCATAGGATTGGGAGCTGGGGGTAAGGCGAGGGGGAGGAGAAGTTGCTAGAGAAGGAGTTCGACACAGGCATGGGCGTGGGCGTGGGCGTGGGCGTGGGCGTGGAGGGGTGTGCTGAGCGAGCAGGCGAGAGCGTGGAGCAGAAGTATATGGAAGGGTGGATGCAAATGGAGAGATGTGTGGAGTAGTCATTCTAGGGTGGCGGAGATGAATGTTAGGAACCCGTGTCAACCCTTCTCTTTACTTTGTTAGTATATTGTTTTTGGACGCATATGCTTTGTAAGTCATCCCGTAGTATTTGTTGATCCATAGTTTGTATTAGCGCATAGTATTGATCCATAGTATTGGATGCATATGCTTTGTAAGTTGTCTCATAGTATTATATGTTCCATGGTATTGACCCATAGTATTGGAGCCTAGACTTAGTATATAAGTTTTTGTTGAGGTCAATGAAGGCACTGTGAAGTTATTTGTATTGAGCTTGCTCAAAGGAGGTTTCCCCCTCGAAGTGGCCCGTAATCAATAAATTGATTTTAAGTTTTGTTATTTCTGATATCTCGTGCATTTTCTCTAATTAATTGTTGCAGGTTCCTCACATATGGTATTAGAGCACTTTCTTGGGCTCGTTGGGTAGAATTTATGCCAATTTTTTTTTTTGCACCTGTATTTGTTCCTATCAATTGCAGGTTCGGATACGGGAATCATCTCTATCCGATTAACTGTGGGATGTACTTGGGCATAATCCCTAAAACTCATTGTGAGGAGTTCCATAGGAACCCTGAAGTAGCTAACCCATTGAGAGGACCTTCCAGTGAAAAGGGAAATGACCCCTACCTGATTGACTAGTTCCCACCCGTGACGTAAGCCAAGAGGTGTCGTTTGTGGCAAAGCAGTTATTAGTTTTACCTGAGTCGTGGAGTGAGGGGTACTGCCCCAATATGCAAGCCTTCAGACAACATTGGTGGCTGAGTGAATCCTATGAACCATTAGGAAGCCGAGCATACCTGGGGTCCATATATTTTTTCGCCATATCTCCTTTGTTTTCACTCTGTTTCTCTTGAAACTTCACTGAAACCCCTGCAATCCCATTCTGCACAATTCATTCATGAGGACTATCCCAAATTCCACTTCCCAAATCCAAAAATATCACATTTTTCTATTTTTAGGGTTTGCAATAACTTCTTCGATTTTCACCCAATCGCCTTCCAATTTTTCCATAGTGTTCATTTCCTATTTCTACTTCTTTGTCCCTCTCTGACAAATTTTCTCATTCTTTCACCCCGCTTCTGAAATCCCCATTTTCTGCTTCCTTGTCCATTAGAAAGTGTCCAAAACCTAGTCAAACCCCAATTACACATCAGATTTTTTTCCCAAATCCAATTTTTCTCTTACTAAAGAAGCTTCTGTTTTTGTTTTTCTACCCATTAGAAAAAAAAACTCCTCATTATGGTTGTCACCTAAACAAATCATGGATGAAGAACTTGCATCCCTCAAAACCAAAATCCAAGATTTGGATGAAAAATTTCTCAGCCTTCATCTTCAACATTCAGCCATGAACAATCAATGACAACCAGAATCTTCAGCAGACATTGGGTTCTCTTCTTCCAACAATTTTCGTGGGCTGAAGCTTGATTTTCCTCACTTCAATGGTAATGATCGGACTAGATGGATATACTGGGCATAACAATATTTTAGTCTGCATAATACTTTTGATGTCCACAAAGTTCCACTTTCATTCTTTCATTTGGAACATGAAGCCCTTCAATGGTACCGTAGGTACATCAAGGCTCATGACGAGCCAAAATGGACATATTTTTTCCAACTCCTTTTGCAACGATTTGGTCCTAGTGCTTTTGATGACTTCACAGGAGAACTCATTAAACTTCACCAAATTGGCACTATGAGAGAGTTCAGATAGACTTTCAGAAACTATCCAATCACACATAAGGATTGTCTGATGAATTCTACAAGAGTTTTTTTATTAGTGATCTTAAGGATGAAATCCGCTCAGAGGTTAAAATGCTCTGTCCCAACACAATGATGGAAGTCCTAGGGTTTGCTAAGTTGGCGGAGGACAAGATCACATCCCAACAATGCTCCAATTCCACTTTTGTTCCATTCAGAAATATGGTTTCCCAACGACCTCCCATCACGCCAGCCTCGCACAACACCTATCAAGCATTTGTTTGAAGGAGAGATGCGAGCACGTAGAGAAAAATGGATTTGTTATAATTGTGATGAGAAATTCACTCGGGGACATAGATGTGTTGAGAAACAACTCTATCTCTTGGATGTGGATTCTCCGCCTGCCTCTGAACTTGGTGAAGAAGCTCTAGATACACTAGATGATCAGGTCGACATTCAGCAGCCGCCTATTGACTCTCCATCTCCGGACGACCACCCAAAGATATCTCTCCATGCTTTATCCAGAATCACCACCCCACAAACAATGCGGGCCAGGGGTTACTTAAAGAATCTCCCTCTTACAATACTCATTGATTCTGGTAGCACTCATAACTTCATTGACCGTCAGATCGCCAAATAGGATGATTGTTTTGTCCATCCTTGCTCCAACTTTGAAGTCATGGTTTCCAATGGGGGCACCTTACCTTGCAAGGGGAAGTGTCGCAATGTGTGTATCTCTATGGAAGATTATAACCTACGCTCTGACATGTTTTCCTTGTCCTTAGGTGGATGTGATGTGGTTTTGGGCGCTCAATGGTTATGCACACTTGGCCCCATCTTATGGGATTTTGCTGAACTTTGGATGCAGTTTCTAGTTAATGGGAAAAAACAAAAATTTACGGGCTTGCAACTAGGGTCTCTCTGCATCATCAGTTCACATCGCTTAGAATAGATCCTTAAGAAGAATTCACATGGTATCATCACTCAACTCCATTCCATTCAAATGCTCCCATCAATGGTCTCCACTACTCCCTTGGATAGATATACATGTGTCTTTGTTGAACCAGTGGGATTGTCGCCTTCAAGAGACCTTTCCGGTAAAAATCTATCCGCCTCTACATCTGAGAAGGAAATGATGGATATTTTGCATGCAGTACAGAAGTGGTAGCCATACATATTAGGGAATTATTTATGCATCAATACTAATCACTCGAGTCTGAAAAATTTCCTGAAACAATGGGTATCCTCCCCAGCACACCTAAAATGGGTTAGAAAACTCATGGGTTATGCATATAAGATCACTTACGAAGGGTAAGGACAATCTGGTGGCGGATTCTCTTTCTCGCACATTTGATAACCTAGTTGATCTTTCATCTATTTCTATGATGGTTCCAAATTGGTTGCAATCTGTTCAACAGGGCTATGTCTTCTATGAACACCATGCTTTTCCATCGGCAGGGCACTCTGGGTTCCTCAAAACGTATGAACGGGAACACTGTAACTTATTTTGGCAGGTATTGAAAATGACAATTCAACAGATGGTGGTTGCATGTGATACTTTTAAGGTCAACAAGGGTGAAAAGACACTCCTTCTGGGATTGCTCGAACCCTTTCCCATCCCTACATGGCTTTGGATAGATATTTATATCGATTTCCTTGAAGGGCTTTGGTGGTACAATAATGCATCTCAAATGAATCCATATGAAGCAATATATGGTCAGGCACCGCCAGTTATTCTTCCATACACCTCAGTAGTTCACTAGTTCAGGCAATTGACTCGGTTCATCGAAACCGTGATCAGATTCTTCTCATTTTGCAGGACAATCTTCACATGGCAAGAATTCAAATGAAACAACAAGCCGATCAACACCATTCTGAGTGCACTTTTCAAGCAGGTGATATGGTTCTTCTTCATCTACATCCTTCCAAGCAATCCTCCCTGAAACTCAAAAAGCATCAGCTTCTCTCTCGATCTATCACAGAGGTATTAATTCAGTGGCACAGAATGCAACTAGAGGATGCTACATGGGAACCACTCCTTCAGATTCCGCATCAATTTCCACATCTAAATATTTGAGGATAAATCTTTTTGTAAGGGAGAGGGGATGTTAGGAACCCATGTCAACCCATCTCTTTACTTTGTTTGTATATTTTTGTTGGATGCATATGCTTTGTAATTCGTCCCGTAGTATTTGTTGATCCATAGTTTGTATTAGCCCATAGTATTGATCCATAGTATTGGACGCATATGCTTTGCCAGTCGTCCCGTAGTATTATATGTTCCATGGTATTGACCCATAGTATTGGAGCCTAGACTTAGTATATAAGTTTGTGTTGAGGCCAATGAAGGCACCGTGAAGTTATTTGTATTGAGCTTGCTCAAAGGAGGTTGCCCCCTTGAAGTGGCCCGCGATCAATAAATCGATTCTAAGTTCTGTTATTTTTGATATCTCGTGCATTTTCATTAATTAATTGTTGAAGGTTCCTCACAATGAACGTTGAGGGAGATGGGAGTGGGTGTGGTACGTAGAGATAGAGGAGAGGGAGGGACACGAGGAGGGGATGAAGGAAGGTAGTGTGTGAGAGAGGGGAAGGGAGAAATGTAGAGAACGTGGGGCATGAGGAGGGGGAGCGATGAAGAGTGGGTGAGTGAAATCAGGCATGTGCAGGTCACAGTGAAGTGCATGAGGGAGTGTAGTGGAGATGGAGCAGGGCGCGGGGATGAGCACAGAGGGAAGGAAGATGGAACAATAAGGGCGTGGAGAGGGAGCAGGTGCAAGGGAATGGAGAGGCACATGTGCCGGGGTGTGGAGGTGTGCATAAGGGAGAGTGTAGGTAAGAGGAGTGCACAAAGGCGTGGGAGTAGCATGAGCGAGTGAGAAGTGTGAGGTATGGAGGAATGGGAGAAGCAATGGGTGTTGGAGCAGCCGACGTCACTTCGAACCACGAGAAGAACTTGACCACGAGTAGCAGAAGAGTGCACCGCCAAGAATTTGTCTTTGATACCACTTGTAAGGATTCATCCTTACATAATTATCATATTTGATAATAAATATATTTTTATAATTGAATTGATGATTTTATAATAGGAATGGCCGATATTAAATATGGCCTAACGGGAATAGACATGTCTATTGATAAATATACATGTCATTTAAAAATTAATAATTAATTATCCTAATCTAATAATAAATACAATTGTAATAACCAATTAGTTTTATTGCAACCAATGAATCTGTAACAAAGACTATTGTTTTATACAAATGAGGTGGCATACCCATGCTCGTGAAATCTATCAAGATGACTACAATAAGAGGAGACCGATGTGTCAACCCAAAATACTGCTGGAACATGGATGAAGGCAGCTTCAATCCATGTACGAGTCACTAATCCTGGAAATGTTGGTACATGTGCCAAAGAAGTGAAACTGTTGATGACCATGATAATCCCAATGGGACGGGGGATCAGAATCACAATGAGATTTTTTGATGGAGGACCTCACTGTGTTGCTGCTACCATGACTTGTAAATGTGAACATGCTACCTTCAAAATGTAAAATCTCCATGATGCAATAGAGGTGTTGATATCAAGCATAAGAGAGACTACTAAGTTAGGGAGCACTGAGGACACTCTCTACTTAGTTCGAGGTGATCCCTTATTTTGATTGAAAGGGACCCCAAGGTACAACTACAACTATTGCAACTCTCAGAATATGGTGATTTGATGTTGATGAGAGCTAAAGTACATGATAAGATGAGGGTCTTATCTTGAGAACCAAAATCATTATGTAACCAACTTTAAGACTGAAATGCCTAACACAAGACTGGTTGGTAAGTGTGAGGCTCATAACTTCCTTTGATCGATGTCAACTTGGGGAGTATTGATGGCAACATTTTTCCAATAAGGAACATAGTGTAACAGATGGAGAAAAACTACAAATGAAGGGTTTTGCTGGGGACATGACACTAAGGGTGATGGTGACTGACAAAAATCATAATGCTGAGGATAGAGTGTTATTGGACAATCTACTCAAGTGGATGCGAGCCAGATCTCCCTAGTTCAATGTGAATGTAGAACAAATAAGACAGTATACAAAGCTGATTTCCTAGATCTAGTTAGAGATCAAGTGATAGATGTCTTACCTTCAGATCGTAGATCTTCTTCTTCTTGTTGTTGCTCTAAATCCTGCGTTTGTCAGATCTTTAGCTGCAAGACCTACCAAGACATATGGAAACAATGCAAGAAGTAAAGTATGTCCAAACAATAACTGATCTAAGTAAACGGTTAAGGAAGTAAACTACAAATAACATCAACATGATAACATTTGTGGAAAGAGTTTATATTACTGTATAAAAGAGGGAAAATACAAACACGAAGTATGATCACAACCCAAGCCTTAACGCTGCAATCCTCCTCCAACAAGCCAAGCCAATGCCTCCAAAGGAAGTATGAGTCTCCCAAAAGATGAGTAGGGATCTCCTAATCTAATTTCACCATCATGTAAGTGCTATAGACTTCCTCCCTTTGGAATGGATAGGGGCCTTGTATTTATAGGACCAAGTGGATAGAGTAGGTTGAGGATCATGGGGAGAGGGATAAGGGATCCTCCCTTGAGGTTAGGGAACCATAGGATAGATCACCTAGGAGTTAGGGATAGGGATCCACCTCATCCAACTTCTAGAACTCGCTCGAAATATCCCTTTATCCCATTTAACCAACCCCGACGTAGGTTGCATGAAGACAACCAATGCCTGAGAAGGAAAACGCAGGTTGTACAAAGATAATCTACGCTGTCGGCTTACGCTGGAAGAATACACTCTATGCCATCCCTAGTTGAGTGCTACTTGCTCAAGGACATCATACGCTGGCCCAACTAGAAATGTGGACAAAAGGAATCAAATTTCTCTAACTGACTTAATTGATCATGGGAACTTTAGGGAATGAGGCATTGAGTTAACAAGGATGTCATGATGACGAGATTTAGGTGTAACAGAATGCCCCCCAAAGCATGAAGTTGGAAAAACAAGATAGGTGAAGTGCTTTGAAATATGGATGGAAAGGACTTGCTGGTTGGAGGATGTTGCTACATTACAACTGAATCTGAGATACCAGTCTCACATGACTCACAACATGGATTCCGACCAATACAATGCAAATCCATGGTAGTAAAGACCAACTGAACACAATCATGGCTACTAGACACAATCGTAGATTCATGATGATATGATAACACAACCATGACCAATACAAGGTGGATCCGTGTAATATGACTCAAACAATCTCCGTCGCAACCTGGGTAAAATATGACTTCCCCAGGGTCTTCAAGCTGAACCCACAATGATACGAATCTAACCGTGTGATTACAATGTTTTGGAGTCGAACATGGTAGAAACCACTTGATTACCACTCATTGATGTATATCGAGGGAAATCACCATTGATGTCAATGATCCCCAAGGTATCATAGTACATATCATCGAGCGCGAATAAACTAGTTGAGGTCGAACGCTTAATGAAATATTTCAATCAAGAGTCAATGATGTAAACTCATGTTGAAAGCGAGGTAACCTGCCATTGAGGCATGTAGGCCCAAGGTACTTGATTGGTTTCTAGATTCAATCCTCAGATGATGTGTTGAAGTCGACAAGGATGAATCCGTCGAAGGAGGGCCATGATGAATCCCTCATTAGTGACAGGAAACTCGACAACAGATGTTTGGAGTAGATCGGACAGTAGAGTAATGTCTAAGACTGACTCAAGGTAGACCGACATGGTAGAAGGTGTACTAACTGCAGATGATGAGCAATGAACATCTCTTGAACATGGGCATGGCATGAATTGGCAGTATTGACATGATCAGAATGCCACTAACTCCCAATGCAACTAATAGTGGAAACATTCTTCGAATGACCCAAATGAGTGACAGGACTCATGAAACCAGTATGACTCGGAGACAGATAGATTACCCAAGTACTGAATGCGAATGCAGATGAGTTTCATGTTCAAGAGCGACGATGCAATTCCATGAATAAAGTGTAACAAAATATCTTTCCTTTTCCCCCATCATGACTAATGAGTGCCTCATGTGTTTTTTAACGAGCTTGAGGAAGGTAACCAGATGCTCGGTATACCTCATCTCATAGATGAGTCCAATCCCAAATGTTTTATGGACCTAGGAGAGGAGGGGTTCGTCCCATGGCGGGCCCTTCAATGTTGAATTTTAACGAGTCCATAGAAGGTAAACTTGGCATCATTTCATGTTTAGAGAGACTGAAAAGAACTAAAGAAGACTCCAAAGGTCCTTTTTCGTAAGGTTAGCCTCTTCGCTCGGAAAAGGGTAAAACAATGCGAGAGAGGACTCTTCCAGTCATGATTGGCTAGAGTATTCCTTTTTCGTAAGTAGTGCCCCTTGGTCCAAAAAATGGGTAAACTGTCACTAGGAATACGATCATTCAAATACTTTTACAAGCATGAATGCATCAAGTTCGCTTAGCGATCTTTTCGTATTTAGAGATCTTGAAAAGAGCTTAAAGAAATGACTACGGGGGGTTTCCTTTTTGTGGGAGTTTAACGAGCCCAAAAAAGTGATAAACTATAACTTGGTGACTTATTCTCATCGTTTTACGAGCACGAGAAAGAACAAAGAGTTAGCTTGGTGTCATTAATACTTGAATTTAATGAGAGAAAGAATGACAAAAAGATGCTCTACGAGTTGTTCATACCTGAGAATACACGTAAAAAGACCACAACCGTGAAGAACAGGATCAAAGCATTACTTAAATTCACCTGCAAGCTTCAAAATTAGGTCAAAAGTAATTAACCGAGCAAAAATGAATCCAACTATAGAAAAATAACCCACATTGGAATAAATTAGAAAGGGAATATTCTCTTTTTCAATATAAATAGGGGTAAATAGTAAAAAGAATTACTATTTGTTTTTTACCAAGTTGGAGAGGTGAATAGTGCCATTTGGAACCATTCTTCATTTGCTGATTTCAGGAGTTGTGATCCATCATTTCAGGTGCTGTTAGCGACAGGTAACCCTAAACTTGTCTCTTTAACTTTCTAGCGGATTAGAATTTTCTTTTTCTTGCATTTAGGTAGGTTTTGGGCATGTTGGGTTGGGGGATTTATGCTCACGGGTTGGCGCAGGTCGCCCTTTCGGGATCTGCGTCGGCGCAGAACCCGAAAGGGATTTATGCACCGACGGCACACTGTTCAAATGTATGTTATGCATCGGCGCAAACGGCCAACTCAACCCCAAAACCTAGCCAAATGGAAGCTTTTCTGATGGTTGGGAAAAGTTCTAATTGTGTTAAAATGACTTTCTTGATAGGTTTGGAGTGAGCACAATGGTTATTGAGTGGCGAGAACACGAGCATGAGTTCGATGACATATAAGTGGAAAATGATCCACAATGTGTTACAACATTGAGGAACTATGGGTTACTCAAGTACTTTCGAGTGTTGGGGATGAGGTCCCAAGTATCACTGCTAACATACCTGGTCCAATGTTGGGATCCAATACAACAACATTTTCAGATTGGTGAGCATACGCTGACCATAGATGTTGAGGACATCTATTTTTTGACAGGGTTGTCCCAGCGAGGAAACCTTGTGTCCTTGACTGGGTCACGAGGTGGTGACTGCTCAGTAGAGGACATAATTGATCAATGGTGTACTCCAGGTACGCTGATGACTGGTGGGAAGATTCCCATCAAGGATGTCAGGGATCGGGCCCTTCATACAACACTCTTTACTATTGTGTGGGTGGCTGGTAGCCGATCTGCTCATCTTGCGAGCAAATCACAAATGATGTATTCCGAGGAGTGCATGACTCATACCATGTTTAACTGGTGTGAAGGAATTCTCACCAATCTCATAGATCAGTTGACCAAATGCCAACGTGGGGCACTGAAGCAGTTTGGATATGGTTCGGTGGTGGTGGCTTTTATGTTGGAGAGGGTACCACACTTGTGCCCACAAGTGGATCTTGAAGACCGGGATGCACGAGATCCTCACATGACCAGGTGGGAAGAGGTGATGGCTCTCCATGGTGGTGTAGGTCCCATCATCAGTTTCGGTACAGGGTTCTTCACATGGTTGTAGGGACAGATCCTCATGGTGGAGGACTACCCATACCATGGTACAGATTCCCGAGGAGACCCAGACTTGGTGCTTCCCGAGGGAGCGCAATGGGATGATATCGGTAAGAACATCTGCTTGTGTTTTTCATTTTATGCATGTTACGATTTATTTTTTGGATTAGTGCTGATGACTTTTACATGTTTCTTGCAGACGTGGGTCCATAGCGACCACTTGGAGTCTCTCGCCTCGTGTAGAGAGGAGTAGAACCAGAGGCGGGTCCTATGGTCCGTGATGCTCTAGAGGAGCTAGAGGCGGTGGATGATAAACTCCATAAGATGACCTTGGAAATCCCAGATCCAGGCATCCATGACCTACCCCATCGCTATCAGAAGCTGACGGTTGGAGTATCAGTTCGTTTCGGCATGCTGCTCTGAAAGGTGGTGAGGGCCATATTCTGCTTCCATGCACAACAGCCTAGGGCTTCGAGGACTAGGGATGCACGACCTAGGGATTAGGCACATGTTTTACTTATGTGTATAATGAAAGCTTATGAGCTTCATATTTTGTAGAGATGACTCTTACTGAAAGCTAGCATGCTTCAGACTTTTGTATCAGCACTACCATTTTGTATCGATTTATATATATATATATATGTAGACACTTCTGGCGGTTTTATACATCTTGTGTTCTATTGGTGATTAATGAGATCTTGTTTACATGTTTTCTTATATAATGGATGATTTACATGTTATGTTTGTCTTTTATATTTTATGAATATGTTATGTGTGTGCAATGTACCAATCTAGAATGAAGTTGGCCATTGAGTCAGCAACTATGTTCATGTCTCGTGGAATGTGCAGGTATTGAATAGATTCAAAGGACATTTCCAGAAGACGAATTCGTCGGAAGAGACGAAGTAGAGTAGGGTGGTGGATAGTGTATATCTGGTTAAGATGAGAAACCACTAGTTGTGAATACAGGTGGATAACAACGTGGTTCATACCCAAGGAAAGAGCATTAAATAGGGTTCCAATCACTACCTTGTATTCTGCGGCATTATTGGTTGCATATCCTAGACAAATTCCTCTTGAGCTGATAAGCTCGCCGGTGGGAGAGTAAAGTAACCAGGTTGCCGAAGCAAGGTTGCGGGTATGCCGACTAGCGCCGCCCATGAATCCATAGCCAGTTTCCATCTGCACATGCAGACAGAACATGGTATAAGTAGTGAAACAAGATCTAGACACACTAAAATAAAAAGCGTCACACCACACAAAACACACACCATGGATAGTATATACAAGGTACTTATGCGTGAAATAATTAGGCGTAGTACCTCTTCAGGTAGATCCCATTGCGGGGCCCTCCCAAATATATCCCATCATAGTCCTCTAGCTTGTAGGATCCCTTCTCCAGAACACGTTTAACTATGTATGGTCTGTGACACATGGACTCGAACTTGCCTACCCCCAACTTTTCATGCTTTTGGTCATATGTGAAGACCAAATCACCCTCGTTGAAGGTACGAGGTTTGACAGACCTATCATACTGAGCTTTGATGCACTTATTATGTTCCTCGTTAGCAAGAGCAGCGTCGTGGCGGGTCGCATTGAGTTTTGCTAGGTAGAGGAAGCGTTCTTCTTGGGAAGTGGTGTTCGGAAGAAGTTTGACTGTGAGTTTGAGAGATGGAATCTCGCACTCTATTTGTAGGACTGCCTCCAATCCGTAAACTAATTGGAACGGTGTAAATCCGGTGGCAGTCTTAACGGAGGTCTTGTATGCCCATAGCACGAAAAAGAGCATGTTATGACAGTTCGACTTATGTGTACCCACCATGCGTTGGATCATGGTTTTTAAGACCTTGTTAATGGCCTCTACTTGTCCATTGGGCTGTGGGTAGTAAGGGGTTGAGTTTTCATGGCAAAAATCTAGTCTAGCGCTCAATTCATCTACCATATGGTTTTGGAAATGAGATCCATGGTTGGCAACTATGGCTTGTGCAACTCCAAACTGTGAAATGACACGATTGAACATGAAGAGTGAGGCGGTTTTGTTGTCTTCGCTGTATGTAGGAATAGCCTTGGCCCATTTAGTAAAATAATCCACGGCTACTATGACATAACCATGCCCCCCGACTGAGGTAGGCTTACAGTGCATGAAATTTATGCCCCATTTTGCAAAGGAACCCACAACAATAACCGGGTGTAACAGGGCTGGGTGGGAGCACTTTTTTGTTTGAAAATGCTGGCATGGGGGACATTTTTTGACGGCCTCAATTCAATCTTTAAAGATGGATGGCCAATAATATCCCGTGCATAGTATTTTCTGGGTCGTAGCCATCCCAGAGAGATGACCGCCACAAGCCCTAGACTGACAGTCATTCAAGACGTCTTCAACCTCCTCGTGTGTTAGACAACATTGAAGAACAAAATCAACACCATGGCGATATAGGGTATCGCTAATGATCAAGTAATACTTGGCGTGGTGATGTATGCGATGATGATAATCATGAGACAGTTGGGGTTGAGACGTTGGGTTTGAATATATAAGGTAATATCTCCATACCATGGGTCAGACGTGCTGACAAGGAACAACGAATCATCTGGAAGAGAATCGTTGGGCTCAAATCCTAAATCAACACGGGGAAGATAACATATGAGCTCGACAAACACCAAAGACTTCTTAGACTTGGCCTTCTCAACGAGGAGATCGAATTCCTGAAGTATCACAATCCAACATGAATACTTGCCCCCGAGTACTTGACGTGTCAGAACGTGGTACATGGGGTTCGAGTTGGCGATAATGGTGGTGGTGCATAGCAATATGTAATGCCAGAACTTTTGGACGAAAATGAATGCCGTGAGAGCGAGTTTCTCGACATGTGAGTAACGAGTTTCAGTGTCAATAAGACCCTTATTGAGGTAATAAATCACATTGTCACGTCCCCTCCCATCATACCAGTGTGATGGAGAGGATTGTGATGCTAAAACTGGGCATCTAGCCCCATGAACTTTTAAATAAGCATTCACGTAATATAAAAGAACATATGGAAATGTATAATTATAAGAAAACACAGCGGAAGTAATTTCAATTACACATCCATCATACATTCAAGATATTCATCAAATAAATAATTGCAAAGTTAACACAAGAGAATACTTATCTTAACAAAGTAGTCCCAAGCAACTGGCTATGCAACTGCAACGTTCCACCCAACCATAGGCCAGTTGTGATCATCAATATCTCCACACACTGCCACCCCCGAGTTGGGCATGATCTCTACAAGGAACCAGGGAATAGTAGACTCACACATAGCCCAGCATACACCAAGATGAGCCAAGCCAATCTACAATTGGGTTTATCAGGGTACTAGGAAATGGAAAGGAAGAATTGCTAAGCTAGTGAGCTCAAGCACAGAGCCAGGGCTACCTCTACAAGATCTATCTAGCTTAGCACCCACAATGCCTACACACCCCACTCAAGGAAGTATTCCCTTCACCAATGCATAGTCCCTCAGGCCATACCTTCCAATCTAGAGTGCCTAAGGTGTGCATAGAAGAGTAGCCAACCCTCTTGATCTTCTTGAGAGGTTATTTCCCCCCACTAGGTTTATCAAGCCAATTCTGTCTACTACCACTCCAAATCTCTTGCTCACAGATTCAAACCAAAACAAGGATGCACATAACAGTAGAAGTATAAGTGTTGGGAATGAAGAAACGTTTTTACAGTGAGATGCCCAAAGATGGGGTTTTCATTAGCTTCAAAAAAACGTGGAAAACCCAAAAACGAAACTGGAAGATGGGGAACAACCCTGGGAAGCCAAATCCGTTTTCAGAAAAATGTCCATGGGTATTTTGGGGCAAAAACGACCTCCCTCACAGTCCCAATCGTGGCCCTCCTCTCCCAGTTGTTGTACAATGCAAAAATGAGCTCCCAAGCATGGAAAATGCAGGGAAAATGGTGAAAAACATGACGGGGAAAGACCCAGTAGTTCAGACTGCGTGAGAGGGCAAAGACTATGGGTTCAGAATGGCTTTGGGCACCATTTCGTGGGTGTTTTCTTGCCCAAGAAGCAAAAATACGAATTCCCAGGTTGATGGCTTGCCCATGCACGAAATTGGCTGCCATACCTCTTCATTCCCAAGGCATTAACTGCCTCAATCAATTTCTGGAAGAATTAAATGATTGGGTCCATAACCCAAAATGGGTAGTTGGTGGTTTATGGGTTTTCTCATTGACACATGGATTAACACCATTGGCTCAAGGGTTTGAATAATTTCCCTCCCTATTCCTTGTAGAATCATGCCCCCATCTCTTTGTTGCATTGCATAGCTAGTTGTGGGTTTTTCATTAAAATTCGTATTTACATGATGTCTTAATTTACATTGTGCCTATCTAGCACAAGAACCATAGGCATCTATTTTTTAATTGCCGATACATAAACGCTAAATCAATGGTGGGGCCTTGGCCTTGAGCTCCTCACCATGATTAAATAATAATATTTACATCATTTATGATTTAATACAAAGGGGGTCAAAATGGGGACGTGACACACATGTTCCTGGGTGTTGTTGTCCTCCTGGACCAAGACCATGGCGATCGTGGTGGCAGAAGAGCAAGATAAAGGATATAATCCTTGTAGTAATTGGGCGGTTGGAGCACAGGGGCATGCGTAATGGCATGTTTCAGATTGTCGAAGGATTGTTGCACTTGATCATCCCATATAAACGTGACGTCCTTCTTCAGTAATCTCATGTAACCCTGTGTATTCTGAGAGAAATTACAGACAAAATGCCGTAGGTAAGTTTCCTTCACTTGCAAAATTTGTAGTTCTGTAATGTCAGTAGGAGGCGGGAGAGCGACAATGGCCTCCACCTTCAAGGGATCAATGTAGATCCCGTCCTTCGAAAGGATAAAACCTATGAGGCATCCGGACTTGATGCAGAAAATACACTTATGAGGGTTCAGGTGGATGTTGTACCGCCTGCATCTGAGGAATACGATCGTCAAATGATCGATGTGGAATTCACGCTGCTGCGAATGAGCATGGATATTGTCAAGATAGGGTTCCACAAAATCCTTCATGTCATGAAAAGTGTACGACATGGCCCGTTGGAATGTGGCACCAGCATTTTTGAGACCAAAAGGGAGCTTGCGATAAGAAAACGTACCCTAAGGGAAGATGAAAGTTGTCTTATGTTGGTCAACCGGGTGGATCTCAATCTGGTTGTAACTAGAAAAGCCATCCATGAATGAGAAGATGACACTTCCGGCACAATTGTCTATGATATGATCGATGAAGGGAGTGGGGTAGTTGTCTTTAGGACAAGCCTTATTCAAATCCCGATAATCAACACAGACCCAGATGCTGCCCTGCTTCTTAGCCATAGGGACGACATTTGAGACCCATTATGTTAATGAAGCCGGCCTTCAAGAGCTTTTCAATTTCTACCTTAATTGTCGTAGTTTTTCAAGGGTGTACCGGTCGTAAATTTTGATGGACAGGTTTAGCAATAGGATAGGTTTTAATCTCATGCAAAACGATAACAGGGTCTATCCTGGGCATTTCCTCGTAGGTCCAAGTAAACACGTCTCAGAATTGCTTGAATAAGGTCGTAAAAGTAGTAATCTCTTCAAGGGAACATTTCTGGCCTAAACGAATATGTTCCACTACACCAGGGGTAATCGAGATGTCAATCGGAGTGGTTGGTTCAATGTTTGCCAAGTTTCCCTCAGTGTCCATATGACACGTAAGTATCAGTGACTGGGGGCAAGGATAGACATCCAGTTTGAAAATGGTGGTGATGTTGTTCTCTATAGAATCCAATGGGGGTAGGAAAGACGATCATTGGTGGAGGTCTTCCCACGGAGGGTCATCCGCACTCATAATATCCATCATGGACTCATTAGAGTGAAAATTACGGAGTAGAGGTTTGGATAAGGATGACGTCCATTGTAGATAAAAAGATGTAGAGGCCACAACCAAGTGGTCCTTGTGTGTTGATTGGATAGCATCATAAGTGAGTTCAGCGGGTGAAAGAGGCATGGTATCTCCAATCAGATGCATGGTGGCTTCATCAGGCACAAGCCATTGATCGGTGAAGTTGGGGAAAGAGGATATCATGTTCACCATGGCAACATGGTTAGGGAAATCCGGGGTTGGAAAGACACCCATAAGAGATGAGTCTTTTATGAGTCCGACCCCCATGCTCTCATATGACTGCAAAGACTGTCCGAGTAACGGGACATTATTGTCGGGATGAGTAGCGGTGTCTGGTGTATAGAAATCCAGTTGTTCGATAGTGACAATTCGGCCTTAGTGGGGGAATTTCACAATACGGAAGACGGATGATGCAACTGCAGTCATGGCATAAAACCAATTACGACCAAGTAAAAGATTGTAATCCAAAGGGGCTGCAACTACTTCCACGTTAATGGTTTCGGTCTTACTCCCCAACTCTAATACCACGACCTGTAACAACCCATGGGGTTGAAATCCACGACTGTTGAATGCTTTCAAGGTAGTGGGAGAATAGTTTAACTCGGGAGACCCAATGGCTCTCCAACATGAAATCAACATGACCGAGGTAGAAGCGCCTTCGTTTAGTACAGTACGATGGATAGTTTTCCCAGCAACTTTCGTGGCAACTTGAAATGCCAGCTAGTGGGAAAGCCTCGGTTTAAATTACTTGAGTCAGAACATGAGGAATCCAGATCAACCACACCGATAGCAGCGAGAAGAGTCTTGCGCTAGTTGGGACAGTTTTGCAAGACGTCTAGTGTCGACATGGCACAAGGGGCTTGGGCCAAGTCCTCTACAATGTTGTAGTTCTGAGTTGCCCAAGCATTGGGATTGAAAACAACTTTTCGAATCGTGCTCTTAGGCAGACGCAACACTGACTCTAAGGAGGGATTCTCAATGGTAAGAGAAGCTATCGGCACGGTAACGTCAGGAATAGAAGTGGAATATTTTTCAGTATTACTTCCAATGGGTTCCTTCGTAGGGACTAAGTCGTATGAGCGTGAACATGTGTTCAAGTTAACGGTCTCACTACACATCATGAGAACATGCGCGGTGGAGGATGCCTCTCTGTGTGAAGGAGAGGTTTGAGCGATTAGTTGTTGGTTCTGAGTGGGGAAGGGACCGTTGAGAATTGCGGGAGTGGGGTTTCCCTTGAGAAACTTTTGCACTTTGTCTCGGTGGGTACATTCCTTCGAGAAATGGTCACCACCACACAGTAAACAAGGATACTTCAACTTCTTCTTCTGTTTGGTGTCTTTAGGGGTGGGCTTGGGCTCTTGCGGGTTAGCAGATTTCTTGGGTTTAACTTTGTTTTTCTTCTTACCACCGATTTTCTGAGGTGAAGCTGATTGAACATAATTCACTTCTTCGGTGGGGGAAGGAATGGGTGACTTGGTGGTGTTGCTTCCATCCTATGGTGGGGATGGGGAAGAACCCTGGGGGTTTTATGGTCCACCAGTTTGAGTGGAAGGATGGGAGTTAAGGGAACCAATGATGCCATTGGCCTAAGGTCCCTTAGGTGGTTTTGTAGGGTCTTACGTAGGTCGGGGTGCGTCAGGAACAATGTCATACAATGTGCCAGATTGAGCATAGACCAGGTCTAATTAATGGGAACGGGAAATAGCCTGTTATTCAGTGACGACCCCCCCATGGCCACATCTCGAGCTATGACGAATAAAAGAGACTTCATAAACCAGTCAACTAAGAGTTGGTCTTGAATAGGAGCCTTAATGAGACGTCATCTCCTTCGCCACTCATGGATATGATCAGAGTTATGAGTTGCAGTGTTTTGACGGAGCGAAGTTAGAAGGTCCGTACTAGTTTCATAGCGTATGGGTAACTGGAAATGAGTTAAGAAAGACATAGCAAGAGAGCGAAAATCGGGAAAGGAGTGCAGTGGTAATCCAATATACCACTTGGCAGCTGGGCTGGTGAGGGTCCTTTGAAACAACCTTAAACGGATCAAGTTGTCCATCAAGGAATTAGATGAGCACCATAGATGGTAGGTCATCACATGGTTTTTCGGGTCTTCACCGGGTTTGCCATCAAATTTGGGAATATCAGATGGTAACTTGATCGAAATTGGTGGCCAATTGTAGCCATGTAGGATGGGATCATTCGTCAGATGAGACAGGTCAGGTAGGTCCAAAGTAGCCAAAAAGAGAAGCTGTTGGTTCGGCTGCGGATACTTATAGTATTAATATGGCATATACGGACTAGTAGGACCTTGGATCGATTGATTATAAGGTGTTCCTGCCGAGAATTAGCCATAAGGGGGTGGGCCTCTGGGTGGTGGACCATAGGTAGGTCCGCCGCCATAATAAGGTGGTTTGTCGTCGGGAGGTGGGGGTCCACCGCCAGAAAAGGGTGGGCCATCGCCTCTGCCACCAGAGTAGGGTGGGCCACCACCTCCAGAATAAAGTGGGTCACCTCCATAAGGTGGGGATCTTCCACTACTAGAAGGTGGTGGTCCTCTGCCACCATCGAAATAAGTTGGGCCACTGCTGCCAGAATGAGGTGGGTCTCCTCCATAAGGTGGGGGCCCGCCACTACCAGAAGGTGGTGGTCCTCCTCCACTTCCAGAATAAGGTAGCCCTACGCCGCTAGAATGGGGTGGGCCTCTACCTCCGCTAGAAGGTGGAGGTCCGCCCCCTCCGGAAGGAGGTGGACCATACGGTAGTGGGGGTGGTGGGGCATGAGGAAGAGTTGGTGGGGGTCGAATTGGTGCAACATTAAACTATCCCCATGGAGAGTATGAGTTTCCAGGATAAGGGATCCCGTGGAGTACGTTTCCGGGATTAAGTTGTCCCGACACAGGGTTAAGATAACCTGGATACACTTGACTCCATGGTGGTTGGGTGTTAAATTTTGAGCATTAATTCACAATACTCTAGGATCTTTACTGAGAGAATAACATATACAGTATATCAATGCATAACAATCACAATAAGCATGACAAGCATCACAAGAATCAAAAGCATGAGAGACAATAGACACAGAGTTTCCGTGGGGAAAAACCTAAGGTGAAAAACCCCACAACTTCCTCAGAGATAGAGAGAGCAATGGCTCAACCAAAGTACAACCAAAATACACTGAGATAGTCTCCTAGTAGCAGATGATCCTCCTCCTCACTAGTGCGCCACTTTCTGAGTGAGAGTGAGTTACTTTTCCGAATGAGTAAAATAGAGATCTCCGATCTCTATTTATACTAACCTTTTTGTCCAGTGACCTTATGGGGCCGACTTGTCTAGTTAGGTACATCCACATTATAATATATATAATTCAGGGCCGACCCCACATGGTGGTATAATAACCCATCGGCAAGTACACACACTTGCGACACTTGTCAATCCACATGATGACACTTCCTTATAGAGGAATGACACATCTCTTATAAGGGTACAATAAATATATATAAAATACACAGATGAAATACATTCCGAAGTTACATATACATCAACACTCCCTCTTAACTAGGAAGGTATTTCTCGACACAGTTCTGCTAGACAAGCCTTCTTCTTGGGATCATCGTCATCATCATTGTCACTGCTGCTGCTATCTCAACCAATCTCTGACTCTACTCGTCATAGGAAGTTCTACAGAGCCAGTCCTTTTTCATACTGGATGTAGGCCCACCACTTGCAGGTCTTCATCATCACTGACCATACTGTTGAATTCTAAGGACTTATTACGTGCATCACAAAACCTGGCTGCAGTATCCCAAGCTATTACGAGCACATAGCTCTACCTGTAGGATCTCCTAGGAGCCATCACAAAACCTGGCTGAAGCATCCCAGGCTGTTACGAGCACACGGCTCTACCTGTCGGATCTCCCAGGAGCACATTACATGTGATCTCACCACAAAACCTGGCTGAAGCATCCCAGGCTGTTACGAGTGCACAGCTCTACCTGTCGGATCTCCCAGGAGCACATTACATGTGGTCCACCACAAAACGTGGCTGAAGCATCTGAGACCTTTTTCATCCTATCCAGATCTCCCAGGAGAAAATTACATGTGGTCATGGCAAAACCTGGCTGAAGCATCTGAGGCCTTTTTCATCCTGTCCAGATCTCCCAGGAGAAAATTACATGCCATAGGACAAAACCTCGAAAGAGCATATGCCAGATATCCTAGGGCACACATTACATGCCATAGGCAAAACCTCGAAAGACTATCTACAAATCTCCCAGGGCACAAATTATATGTCCTCCCAAGCAAAACCTCGAAAGAGCATTTGCTAGATGTCCCAAGGTACAAATTACATGCCATAGGCAAAACCTCGAAAGACCATTTGCAAATCTCCCAGGGCACAAATTACATGCTTATCTGCACAACCTATTCCAAGGCCACAGAGTATCGTATGATACTCATCATACATCATCCTAATGTACACATGATCACCCTAATCATCATCACTGCAACATCCTGCTGCATGTCATCTGGAGAAGCTCGTCATCCACGATCATCCTGATCATACAATGCATCTATCTGAAGCACACCAAGTATCTACCTGATACATATCATCATACATAGTGTATCCACCTGATACATAGATACATGATTCACACAATGTATCCATCAACATACATGATCTACCTAATCATATCTGATACATATCAATATACATGATCTACTTGATCATACAATGTATCCACCTGATACATATACATATACATGGTCCAAGCATCCAACATGATGCATATACAAAATACATACAAATGATCCAATCGATCATATCCAACATCCAACATGATGCGTACATACATATAAATGATCCAACTGATCATATCCAGCATCCAACATGATGCGTACATACATATACATAAAAATGATCCAACTGATCATATCCAGCATCCAACATGATGCGTACATACATATACAAAAATGATCCAACTGATCATATCCAAGCAGAAACCAGAACATCATCCTGATGCTCATCATCCAGCGCTTACATCCACAGCCATGTGAAGGATCCTCCTTCCAACATGCTTGGAATGGCTTCAACAAATGTGTCCATCACTTCTTCCTCGAAGTGTCATCAATCTGAAGAACGCCAAGCCTCTCCCTGAAGTAATCGAACTTTACCCTGGCTAGTGGCTTCGTCAACACATCTACAATCTGCTCATCCGTCGCATCATACAGGAGCTTCACAACTCCTCTCTGCACCATATCCTTGATATAGTGATATTTGATCTCTATGTGTTTTGACCTGTCATGAAACACTGGATTCTCAGATAGCTTCACACAACTCTGGTTATCACAGAAGATACCAGTAGCATCCAATGGGAGATCAAATAACTAAGACAGTAGCTTCCGTAGCCATACTTCCTCACAACTAGCTGAACAGGCTGCAACATACTCTGCCTCAGCTGTACTCAGTGCTACGCAAGACTGCTTCCTGCTAAACCAAGAGATCACACCTGATCCCATACTAAAGCAGCACCCAGATGTGCTCTTCCTATCTGCAGCACTGCCAGCCCAATCTGAATCAACATAACCCTGTAGGTTAAACTTTTGATTCGCTTCATACTTGAGCCCATAATCCACTATACCCTTTAGGTACCTCAGAACATGCTTTATAGCAACCAAGTGAACACTCCTCGGATCCGTCAGGAACTGGCTCAATGTGTTCACAGCAAAGCAAATATCTGGTCTCGTGTTCGTCAGGTACATCAAGGACCCAATCATCTGACGATACATAGAGACATCAACCGGCTCAGATGAAGCATCACATAGAAGCTTCAGATTCAATGCCATAGGTGTGGCCATGGCCTTGAAATCCATCATCCCAAATATCTTTAGGATATCTACTGTGTACTTCCCTTGACCAAGGAAGATCCCGCCTGCACTCTACCACACCTCCATAACTAGGAAATAATGCATCATTCCCAAATCTTTCATATCGAACTCAGCAACAAGCTTCCTCTTAGTATCTGCAATCAATCCGTCATCTCCTATTACAAATAAGTCGTCCACATATAGGAGTAGAACCATAGGATTCCCTTCTTCAACCTTGTAGTAAAGGTTGGAATCCGCTTTACTCTTGGTAAAGCCCAAACTAGATAGGAAACTGTCCATCCTACCATACCAAGTTCTGGGAGCTTGGTTCAAGCCATACAAGGCTTTCTTCAATCTGCATACATATGACTCCCTGTCATGTATTTCAAAACCGAGTGGCTGCTCCACATATACTTCCTCTTCAATTACACCATTCAAGAAGGCAGTCTTGAAATCCATTTGGTGTATCTTCTATTTCATCACTTTTATATTTCTCTATGCTGCCATCTGCAGCATGCTTGATCTGATAGATCCATATGGAAGTCATAACAAAACTTCCCTTCAGGTCTTGGGACTACATCCCAAACATCATTCTTCATGATCGACGGATCATGGCATTCCATTTCTTCATCCCATATCCTGGGAACTTCAATATCTTCAATAGATATCTTTGTTGCTGGAACAAATGTTGTAGTCCTTCTTTTGTAGGTGAAGATATACGGTCTTTCCTACAAAACAAGTTAAATTGCATGATTAGAAACATCTCATAATTTTCAGAACAAATTCTTTACACATAAATAAATATGTCATACAGTCATGCAGTTATCTTAGCCAATGCTTCAATACAACATTTATCCATGTTCCACAACTTTCTAGATGCCTTCCAGTCTCTACCAGAACATTGTTAAGAGCTTTCACTACTCCCAACATGTCAGCAAAGAGGTTTCATTCTAGATAAGTAGCACTGGAATGTTGTACAGTGCCATAGGCCACTTACCCAACATATGCATATTAGTAGTATACTGTTCATTAATGCAATCATTCTAATATTTACAATACATATCCTAAGTCTAGGAACATGAGCATATACATCATTGAACAATTTTATTTAAGCAAACAAATATGCAAGAAATGATAATTAAAATACTTATCTTTGTTTGTTTGTTGGGTGGACTCCCTCTGAGTCTTTGCTTCCTTGTAGGAGCTGTTGGAGTCCTTCTACACCTTTCTGTTGTGGAATGTAGAGAGATAGATAAATCCCTCTGAATATCTGCACCCTTGCAGAAACCACTGGAGTGTGCTCCCTCTTGATCTTTGCTTCTTGGATTACCTGTTCTTGAACTCATATTCATCATTGATCCCTATGCATGCTTATTAGTATCATGATTGTGTTATCCTTGTGATCTCATACAAAATCATACATTCATTAGTATACTATTAAAACACAATAATCTCAAGCATGTATAGTCATGATCATTTCAAACAGAAATAATAAGCATTAGCATTCAAGGTTTATATAGTACTCTTATGGTTAGTCATATCATAAGAAACATAACATGTATAACCCTGTAATTACTCAAACCTATGACTCTTCTGGTTAGTCATATCATTAATTAAGGTAAGACACATAATATGCATATACCCATGATTATTCAAACTTATGACTTTATGAACAATCATGATAGATCCTATGATATAAGAAACACATACCTGGTCACCATATTTGCTAGTTATGTCTAGCAATGTGTTCTTGTTCTCTTCAATGACCTGCATAACTCATTAGTCAACTTTTGCAAAAAAAAATTATACATACCTCTATGTGATCCATGACTATGGATGAATCTTTGTCTTTATGTCACCATGGCATGTTCAGGTTGTCCCTTCAATTTATACAATCCTCTCTCTTGCTCTCCAATCACTACTGCATCATTTATGGTCTTTCCCTTTGGCCACATTAGGACTTGGCCATCCACAAATGCAACCCTCATATCTTCTGCATCCAATGCAGAGATGGAGAGTAAGTTCTTCTTGAGCCCAGGTACATAAAGGACTTCTTTCATCTTTAAAGATTTTCCAGAATCTAGGTTGTAGGAGGCTTCACCACTTCCTTTGATTGGGTATTGATAATCATCCCCAAGTTTCACCTTATGGGGTGATTCATGTTCAGATAGATTCACAAAAGATTCCTTAAACCCAGTCATGTGTTTGGAAGCCCCACTATCAATCAACCAATCATTACAACCATGGGAGATAGTACCTGTGAGAGCAAAGATTAGATCATACTCTTCTTCACTTGATGAGTCATCATCACTTTCTGCCCTAGCCTTCTTCTTTGGAGGTTCATCATCTTCGGCAGCATGAGCATGGAACTTTCTTTTGCTGCCCTTCTTCTTCTTGCTGAAGTTGTTGTTATTATCCCTTTTGTTCTTGGGACAATCTGAAGCAAAGTGACCCTTCTCATTGCATGTGAAGCATCTTAGATCCTTCTTATTCTTTTGATAGGATCTCTTGTGGCGAGAGTGCTCCTTCTTGGGCTTGCTTCTTTTGGTGTGAGCTGCAAGAGCTTGATCTTCACCTCGCATCTTTTCCTCACGAGCTATAAGTCTAGCTTCTTCTTCAGAGCATTCTTCCCGCAATCTGTTGAAGGAGATCAACTTCTTCCTTGCACAAATTCCTTGAATAAAGGAATCCCATGACTTGGGTAGGCCATTTAGAGTGGTCATCACCACTTCACCATTTTCCACCATTTCATCCACTGCTTCTAGTTGTTCCTTGATCTGGGAGACCCTTGAAAAATAAGATTGAATGGTTTCTCCATTCTGAAACTTTACTCCTTTCAATTGGTTCCGCAGGGTCATCTTCCGATTTATGTTCTTCCCTTCAAATAGCTTGGTCAAAGAGTCAAACATCTCCTTGTGTGTCTTTAGAGAGGACACATGGGGTATGAGATGATCTTTAATGGAATCAGCAATGATTCTCTTTGCCTTGACCAAGTTCTTCTTATGCAATACCTTGGCCTCTTCATCCTCTGGGATAGGGATGTCTTCTTTCACATATGAGTCCAACTCATTTTCTTCCAGGATTAACCCAATCCTATACTTCCAAGCTCGGAATTTATCAACTCCTTCAAGCTTATCCTCAAGCTTGGTGTGGTGAGACATCTTAAAGAGTACTTCAAATGGAAATAGAAAATATTTAGATCTTACCACTTGAAATGCTGAAAACTGGATCTGGTCCCGGATTAGGGTTTGTCGGAAAAACCCTAAAAATTCAAAATGTGAATTTCAAATTTATGAAAGGATAGAAAGATGTGCCTTGATGAGCTGATCAACCTGGTGCATTCAGAATTTGAGATTAGCAAAGCTTTACCCTTCAGATTTGTCTTTTTGTCCTCCCGGGTTCACTAGGGAGAGCCCTGAATTAGGGTTTGAGTTTCCAGGAGATCTACCCAGCCAAAAATCTCGATCCAAAGCTCTAAACTTCGATTTTTGCAAGGATCTTCCAGCTATGTCTTCAGATTTCAGAAATTCCTATTTTTGTGAAAACCCTAATTTTTAGGGCCAAATCTGAAAATGCTCAGAATTGAATTCTGACTGGACAGATAGATGCATCTTGATGAGTAGAGTCAATCTACTATACTGCTTTTCCAAAATCTGTGGAGAGAAACCCAATAAACAAGAAACTTAAGTTTCCGTCATTGCAAAATGTCTTCTTCTCAGGTTAGCTCTGATACCATGTTAAATTTTGAGCATTAATTCACAATACTCTAGGATATTTACTGAGAGAATAACATATACAGTATATCAATGCATGACAATCACAATAAGCATGACAATCATCACAAGAATCAAAATCATGAGAGACAAGAGACACAGAGTTTCCGTGGGGAAAACCCTAAGGTGAAAAACCCCACAACTTCCTCAGATATAGAGAGAGCAATGGCTCAACCAAAGTACAACCAAAATACACTGAGATAGTCTCCTAGTAGCATATGATCCTCCTCCTCACTAGTGCGCCACGTTCTGAGTGAGAGTGAGTTACTTTTCTGAATGAGTAAAATAGAGATCGGACCAAAGTACAACCAAAATACACTGAGATAGTCTCCTAGTAGCATATGATCCTCCTCCTCACTAGTGCGCCACTTTCTGAGTGAGAGTGAGTTACTTTTCTGAATGAGTAAAATAGAGATCTCCGATCTCTATTTATACTAACCTTTTTGTCCAGTGACCTTATGGGGCCAACTTGTCTAGCTAGGTACATCCACATTATAATATATATAATTCAGGGCCGACCCCACATGGTGGTCTAATAACCCATTGGCAAGTACACACACTTGCGACACTTGTCAATCCACATGACGACACTTCCTTATAGAGGAATGACACATCTCTTATAAGGGTACAATAAATATATATAAAATACACAGATGAAATACATTCCGAAGTTACATATAAATCAACATTGGGTTGGGTTGGATGGTCCCCCACCAAGGGGTAATCCCATGGTGGATCCCACAACAGGTAAAGATCTGCCAAGGGAATAATCAATTGGCAGTCCTCCACTCGAATTATGGCTAAAAAGTGAGGGTTGCTCCACAGTAACAACGTGTTGACCGCTAGTGGATGGTTGACACATTATGGGTTGTTGACTACTTACTATGGGAGGAACACTACGTGTGATAAAACCAGGAGGTAAGGAGTATCCTCCCCATGAGTTTTGGGGTGGGGGAGGTAACATTCCAGTAGTAGTAGTGGTAGGGGTGTTGGACTGTTTTCCTTCAACATGTTGAGTCATTTGAGATATAGAAATGGTCTCCTATCCAAGGGGTGTACTTCCAGGAAATGAGGGTTGACCAGGTTCATAAGTGGTCGCGTTGTGAATGGATAGTTCCGGTGAATCATAAGATAAAGAATGAATTGGGATATGTCGAAATATGGGTACCTCCATGTCTTCGACCCTTCGTAAGAGACTTTGTCTTCTAAGTTCGTCGTTGAAGGTATGTAATCGGTCCCGGCGATTACGAAAGGGTGCCAGAAGTACTTCGGGAGAACCCCAACTGGGAGGTGAGATGGAAAAATGAGCCATTTGTTGACCTAGAGATGTTTCCCAAAAGGATGTAGTTGGACCAAATGCGGCGGATACAGGGTCATCCTGGGATGAATTTAACCATTCTATAGATCCAGGCTCTCCTGGTATCACGTGAGGGAGGAATGTGTCTCACCAAGTGGAACGTTCCATGTCTTTGCACCTTGATGTGTTGGAGGTTGGTGAGTCTGGAGGAAACATATGTGCTCCCGAATCCATAGTAGAGTTTTCTATTTCAGGTGACACGACCGTGACATGTGGGTCCATGCTTACCCTCGAAATTACCTCCTAGTTAAGGGGATATTTGGGTGGTAAGTTTAAAATTTTGCAGGACCTTCTCCAAGGTAATTTACCCAGAGTGACTGAACCAAAATTTCTCCTAAGTGTATGCTAAACAAAAGAAAAGCATTCCACAAAAATCTACACAAACTAAGGCCGTAAGCAAACTTATGTGATAGGTGTGGATTCAAAATTCTAGAACTTCACAGGATTGTCAAGGCTTCGCAACTCGCGATATACTCCAGGGTCCAATAGGGTTATTCGGACCAATTTTTCAGAGCACTAACCAGGGAGGATTAGGACGATACCCTTGACCATATAACCCGACTACCCAATATTACATGCATAGTAGCTCTCCGAGTGTTGTTCTCAGTGTATTGCTCCGCCAATACGGTCAAATGGTGAGCTCAGTTGGTTTAAGGAATCCTAAGAGTGTCTCTCGATATACGCAAGGTACGTGGGATCTCAAATCCGTGTTGGTGCTATCTAATGCACAACTGTATGGAAAGAGCCTTCCTATATACTACTGAGTACGTGAAACACCTTTCAATATATGCTGAGTATATAAAGTGCATTTCGATATACCCTAAGGTACGTGGAAGAGCCTTCGATATACCGATTGGTACGTGAAAGAGCTTCAATATACTGATTGGTACGTGGAAAAACTATAGTGCCCCTGGAATGTAGTGTAGGAAAATAATGACAACTGCCATGTTTTAAGATGCCAGAACACGTTTCTAACTTAACACACAAGTTACTAAATATTTTAACCTAGTTCTACCGTTAATTTTATCTGGACGGTTAGGTGAATGCATGAGGTGAGTACATAAATGTAAACATAATGCAATCCCTAACTACATGAAAAAAAAAGTGCACTCTTCTTTCGATGAAATCTATGTACGGGAAGGAGAAATCTTTTCCAAATGGTTTCACCAAAACAACAAATTTCAGCAAATCCCAAATCTACCAAAAATGATAATGAAAACACTCTTTTTGTTTTTCAAGCAAAACATGAAAATCAACAACACATCAAATCCAAATCAAAGCACTTCTTTTTGTCTTTTCAATTAGAATGAACCTAAACGATGAAAGAGAGAATCTCTATCTAGAGCACACTAGCTTTTCAAATTCCACAATGATGACCTAAAAGCATGAAAATCAAAAGTGCATATAACTTCTTCGAGCACAAAATCACTTTTTTTGCAAAAATTTGACTACACTTAGATTTTTCAAGAAAATGAATGGCTCATAATTTGAGAAAAATACAAATGATTATCTCTTTTTTCAAACTTTCCAAAAGATCTATGATGAATTCCAATGCATGAACCATTTTCTACAACAATTCTCAAATGCACTTGAAAATGGTAAAAAATGAAGCACTTTTAATTTTTTCAATGATATGCCAAGACTAAACTTGATAGCAATAAGGATTTTAAGCGTAAATGGATGAAAAGAAAGACTACATGCAACACTCTAATCACTCAGAAATTCTCAAAGAAGCAACAAGCACTCCAATGACCTAAAAACACAAAAAATCACTCAAAAAGATCAAATGCAAGCCAACAAAAGATAACCAAGCTCAACAAGGGTTTGGAAGCAGATCTAGCATGATGGATAGATCTAGTGAGGTGATCAGGGAGAACAAGATAGAGTGGATGACCGTGGAGGATTGAAATTTCCCGCCACTTCAATCAAACTCACTTGATAAAAAAGACCCAAAAACCAACACAAGCAAACCAAATGAAACACTACTGAATAAAATAGTCTCTTCCTGGAAGATGCAGTGCAGAGATGTATGTAGATCAACCCAAAAAATCACAAGTTTGGAGCAAAAGACCCAAGCATCAAGTTTGAAAACTTGACGCATGTTATGTTTGGGCACAGAGCGCTCGACGCAGGTTGCAAACAAAGGAAAAGCGTCGACGGCGCAGAATGTCAAAATGACAAAAACGTCGGTGGCGCAGTATGACCAGAGGAAAAATGCGCTCCTGGGTGGACATGCGCCCTGGATGTACTGCCCAGGTGCATCGAGCAAATAACTCAAATGAAACAAGGAAAAAAATCCAACCAATGATCAAATAAATGGGATGAGAATGGCTCAACAGACCCAGAGAAAGTCAACAAACTCTCAGAAGAAAGAAGCTGATGGTGAAAATAGGCTTAAGCAGCAAAGTAATGGCTCATTAAAGAAATCAAGAATAACAAACTCAAACTTGAAATCAAAACTAATGTAAATCCCCAGTATGGTCGCCAAATTTGTTATTAGACAATCTACTCGAGCAGACGTGATCCAGATCTCCCTAGTTCAATGTGAATCTAGAACAAATAAGACAGAATACAAAGCTACTTTTCTAGATCTAGTTAGAGATCAAGTGATAGATGTATTACCTTTAGATCATAGATCTTCTTCTTCTCGTTGTTTCTCCAAATCCCGCGGTCGTCATATCTTTAGCTGCTAGACCTGCCAAGACATATGGAAACAATGCAAGCAGTAAACTACAAATAACATCAACATGATAACATTTGCAGAAAGAGTTTATATTACTGTATAAAAGAGGGAAAATAAAAACGAGAGGTATTATCACAACCCAAGCCTTAACACTGCAATCCTCCTCCAACAAGCCAAGCCAATGCATCCAAAGGAAGTATGAGTCTCCCAAAATATGAGTAGGGATCGCCTAAGCTAATTTCACCAGCATGTAAGTGTTATAGACTTCCTCCCTTTGGAATGGAGAGGGGCCTTGTATTTATAGGACCAAGTGGATAGAGTAGGTTGAGGATCATGGGGAGAGGGGTAAGGGATCCTCCCTTGAGGTTAGGGAACCGCAGGACAGCTCACCTAGGAGTTAGGGCTAGGGATCCACCTCATCCAAATTCTAGAACTCACTTGAAATCTCCCTTTATCCCATTTAACCAACCCTGGCGTAGGTTGCATGAAGACAACCAGTGCTTGAGAAAAAAAATGCAGGTTGTACAAAGATACTCTGTTCCATTGGCGAAGGCTGGCAGAATACACTCTGCGCCGACCATAGTTGAGCGCTACTTGCTCAAGGACATCTTACGTCAGCCCAACTAGAAATGTGGACAAAAGGCGTCAACTTGCTCTAACTGACTTACTTGATCATGGGAACTTCAGGGAATGAGGCATTGAGTTAACAAGGGTGTCACGCTGATGAGATTTAGGTGTAACAAGAGAGACTCAATGACATCAATCAAATGCGACCAATTTTTGATTCCCAAAAGAATTGTGATGCTCCCATGGTTTTGAGTATATTGGGAAATGGTTTGTACATAAAGAATAATTGGTGTGGTCCCCATGGTTTTGAGGGTGTCGGGGGACCAATTTGATGATGGGTTGGATTCCCATGGTTTTTGGTCAATCGAGGAATCAATTTGATGATGGGTGAATTTGCCATGGTTTTCAAGGAGTTGGGGAAATTTTTCCATGAGAATGTGAGGGTTGTTTTGAAAAATGTGAAGATGAGTGCCCCATGAATCAATGCCATGCAGATGGTTCCAGCGGGAATAACCAGATAGAATTGGTTGCTTTGGGGAGAGGGGGGATCCATCGGTGTATTCATGAGAGTGATGATACAAAGAAGATTGCAGATGCTATATTTCTCATGGAGGTATGAGGGATCAAATGTGAGTCTTTATCATAACATGTTCCAAGGAATTTGATGGCATTGATTGTTAAAGGTGGGAGAGTAAATGCATAGCTGTAAAATGGTGAACTATGGGTTGATATTTTCAAAGTGAATGAAATTCCTTTGACTTGTGGGTTTTGAAATCATGGGTGTAAAATAATAACTGGGATACAATGGTGCACACACCCATGGAGGAAACATGCTATCCTCGGTAGTGATATTGATGGCACATCATTGCTGGGAATGAGGACCCTATGGTTATTAGCGAGAATATTGGTAAATGCAATGTAAGCAGAGGGAAAACGTTGCCTATATGCCAGTTTCAAAATGATACTTGTGATGAAAGTCTAGCACCTTTGTTGAGGGATGGAGTATTGTTATTATAATGAAAAAACAAGAGGTTGTGCGCTGTTGGTCATTATCTTGCACAGACGGCACAAATACCCAAGTATAATAAAGAACATGGCAAAGGTATTGACGAAGCAGAAGTAGTAACCAAAAACATATCGCACTTGTGAAGTACAAACAAAACAACTAGTGGAGAAAAATTATCAATTGGAAGTGCAAGCATAGCCATTGTGGAGATCTCGAGATGATGATTAAGGTGGTGCAAACGATTTGTCAAATGGAGCTACAGTTTGGTTGTGGTGAAAGTTTAAAGATTGGGTCAAAACTTTATAAAAGGGGTGGGGCCCATTTTTTGAGGTTATTTGTACTTTGTTCATCTTTTGTGATCTGGAGCTATTTGTGTTGATTATGGGTGATCCGAGCATCCTGTTTCCGGGCAGTGATATCTAAGTAATCCTAAACCTTATCCTATTTTGGGAAGGGTAGTTTTTAGGGTTTTTGGTCCCTAGAGACGTACGACATTTTTTATGGTCTAAAGTGAGATAACATGCAATATTGGGTTTTCCTGCATGGACGCATGGGAAAAATAATTATCACACACTATATGTTAACACCTAAAAAGTGCTCACTAGCTCATTTCCTTATTCACATGACCCATTTGTCCACTTTTCCACCATTTGAGCCTCTAAAGCCACCAAAAGGTCACCAAAAGACCTTAATACACCCATTTTTCCATTCAAAATGAATATTTTTCCTCAAAAAGCATAAAAAACCCTCAAAAAGGGTCCATAATTCCCAAAAATATTAAAAAAGGAATAAAAATATTCAAAAAAGGAAAAAGGAGGGAAAAGGTACCTAAACCATGTTGGTCAATACCATTGGTTTTCTCAAAACCATAATAGTATTCCCCACCACCAAAAACTATAAAAAGGTGGTAGGGGCTCCTCACTTCACATCCATCCATCATCCTATCCTCATGCTGCCAAAATCTCCCATGAGTTTTTGGCCATTGTAGCTACCTTGGAGAAGGGACCCTTTGGAGTTTGGAGCTGCTCACCATTGGAGCTACTCAACACCTTCATCACTTGGAGGTATTATTATTGCAAGCACTTGCTTGCCCCCATTTTCAATACAAATTTATTTTTTCTATTTCTTGTTCTTGTTTTTCAATTCAAAAACTATTATGATATGCACATGCTAGTTTAGTTTTAGTTTTAGATTTACATTTGTTTTTGCTTTAATATTTGAGACTGCTGCTACTAGTTAGCAGGTGCCCATAGCACTAAGCTTGGTTGCAAAACGAAGCCAACAGTTTTTGGTGACACCGCTGCTTTCAAATTTTTAGATCTCACTTTTGCTTTAGATCTTAGTTTTTGTTAGTATTAGTTAGTTTAATTCATAGATCTGCCACCCTAGACAGCAGATCCATTGTTGCTCTAGATCTTGGCCCATTTTATTGCCATTAACAGCCCAAAATTTTCAATTTTCAGGTTCGTTTTTCGGCGTCCGTGTACGGCTTTCACCTCGCGGATTTTTGCCCAACAGTCGCGCAGCTCATCGCGACTACGCGGCTCTTTTCCGCGCGGTTCACCGTGGCTTCGCGGCCAATTAGCGCGCTGCACATCGTGGCTTCGCAGACATTTTCCGCGCTACACATCGCGACTGTGTGGCGAAATCCCACGCTGCGCATCGCGGCTTCGCGATTGAAACCTGCGCTGCCCATCGCGACTGTGCGACAGAAACCCGCGCGGTCCATCGCGGCTGTTCTGTCAAAACCCGCGATGCAATTTTTTCCATTCGGCCAATCCGTTTAAAAAAATAATTTTTTCCTGTATTTTTTGCCCAATTAGCACATTTTACAGTATTAAAATTCCTACATTTTTTACAGCCATAGAAAAATTTTACTATTTAGAATGCACTTTTGAAATAGTCTTTTTAAAAATTTTCAGAAATTGAAAGAAGGATTTATTTTGCCTTTTATCTAGATTAAAAAATTTTACTCTTTACTTCCTTGATATTTTGCCCATAGCAAATTTTAGAAGAAATCCATTTATTTCTCGAAGAAGTCATAGTATTTGCTTTCCTATTTCAAAAGATCCTTTGTTTTTTGAATATTTTCTGCAAAGCATTTACATTTTCAATTTCAGTTTAAAATACCACATGTGCACCCACTCAAACACATAATTTAAACTGAGCCTTAAAATTTACCCTAACTTCAACCAACTTTTAACCCCACTTGGGGAGTACTTAAAAGAACTTTGTAGCTAGGTAGTATTGAGGGGATAGGTGTTCCAATAACACCCCTCAGTTATTACATTTGAGACATAGCAGTTGTCCATTAGAGAACCAAAATCTCCTAGTATTTTTTGGCACGGTCATAACCAGTTTATCGAAAGGCCTCTCCCCTAGGAGGGTTGAAGTCGTGAGGATGGTTTCGGAAGCCTGAGTGGAATACCGAAATCCATTCAGTAACTGAAGGCTACCATTCGCAGTTCTCGGGATATCCCTGTATGGGGGTATTGCGGTAAAAGGACCAAACGGCAGATTTACCTTTTCTGGACATGTCATGAACGGAGTATCCTAGTTGCCATTCTTTAGGATTGATTACCCGGTGTCCCTCCCGGTAGGGGGATATCTAGCCGTTGATTCAACACTCAATATTGTCTGACTTGGATTTCATCACCTTGCAGAGAATATCGTTTGTTGATTCACAATACTTTTAGTTAGGTGTTTGCATGATACAATCCACCTTTGGTCTAGTAGCACCTCTTTTTTCTAGAAGCTGTTTTCCTGTTGGTACTCTGACCATTTTTTGCATCCCTCTGCTTATTATAGCACAGCTGCTATAATAAGTTCTTTTTGAGGTTGATTTTTTGGCCTGAGAGCCTTTATTTTCACTCCCCTTTTTGCACCCTTGGTTGCATTAGGGTTTTGAGTTTTTTATACATTACCATCTTACACAGAAGATTTTTACACAAAAACTTATTTCTCACCATTGAGAATTTTAGACGCTCTCGTCATCTTCAGCGTGAACCCCCAGAGTTCAATCTACTTGGCTCTCCACGTCACCGACGTCGAGCTTTATCCCTTGACTCGACACATCATCGGTCAAACAGACAGTCATCCGATTCTGACACGCCTCACTTCACATCTGATTTTGAGGCAGAATCCGAAAACCCTACCGAGTTATTACCAACCAACCTCATGGCTGGGACACAATTCGACCCACTTTTTACTAGCACCATAGGAGATACATCCACAAACCCTTCTACTGCGGTGCCATCCATGGCAACAACGACACCCCTAGGTATGCCTAATATGGGGGAAACTCCACTTTTAGGAATGCCCAACACAGGACCACCTCCTATTACGGGTATGCCAAACATAGGGGTCACACCCCCTCTCATTTCCACAACCCATATCCCAGGAATCCCTACTACTATTCCTAACCCTGGTGTAACCCATGTTGCACTTGGAAACGCTGGCCCATACCAGACCACAGCTATTGGAGGACACATACCTTAAATACCTAGCATACCCTTAGGCGCTATTGGACCCCTACATCATACCACCATGACTAGTCATGTCCTAGTCACTACGCCACATCCATCTGTTATCTTACCGTACATGGCGAGTCTAAACTTACCAGACTTAGCCAGGTTAACCAATGATCCTATCAGACACGACCCTGCATGGCCTCACATGCCCACCAAACTCCCCTCCGACATCCCTAAGTTTGAGGGCAAGGCAGGTGAGGACCCCCAGAACCATATCATGTCCTTCCATCTATGGTGTTCCTCCAACTCCATAGTGGACGACGCACCTTCACTGGCTCTGCAGCTAAGTGGTATATCGAGCAGCACCATGGGACCCATGCCACCTTTACCTCCCTTTCCTCGACCTTCCTGCAGTTCTTTCAGTTACCTGTCCACTATGACGCGGGAGTCGAGATCCTACTATCTTGCAGACAGAACACGGCCACCCACATCACTGACCACATTCATGAGTAGCGTCGACGCTGAAGCCTCTGCAAAATCAAGTTAGATGACCGTATCTTCTTAGATTGGTTTCTAAAATCCCTCCTCCCTCTCATTGCCAAGGATGTGGCATCCGAACGACCCCAGTCTGAAGAAGAGGCCATCCTCAAAGCCCAACAATTTGACCTCATTTACGCCCAATCGGGTTATCTGTATACCATTATACCAGATGCCCCTCGAGGCGTGTCATCCCAACACGATGCGCCGGGGGCATCCCATGCCGCAGATGGCATCATTAGTCATATGGCCTCGCATCCCCAACCCTTTTCCATTGCACATCCTAGCCATAGTCCCGACCTTTCACGGGCTACATCTCAATCTGGAGCAACCAATTCATATGCTCCCATGGCACATCACCACCATACCCACGGACCTTCATGTCCACCTCAGTGCTTTGGTCATGCACCACCCGCATGCGCACCCCCAGCCGCACCTCAACCAATGTATTACCTGCAACAAGCTGCGACAGCTAGCCCAACACATCTAATAGCTCAGGGTTACCAACAACCCCAGCAGGTAACTGGACCACCTCAAGCCCCACCGGCTTATTATCCACCACAACCTGCTCCCGCACCTGCGGCGAACCAAAATCCTCCCATTGCTCAAGGGCAAGTGTACACACAACACAATCAGCCCCAACACAAAAATAACCAGCGCAACTAGGGTGGGCAACAAAACCGTGGAAAAGGACGTAACCGCGGAAACAACCAACAACAACATCAAGGTCCTCCACCTCCCAATCCTCCGCAAAATAACAACGCTGCTCCTCCCAACCAAAATCCAGATCGTAATCCCAGGCAGCCCTAAAATAATAACCTCTGAACAAACCATCCTTGTTCTATTTGCGGGGTCTATGGCCATTACACACATGCTTGCCCACATTTGGAGCGAGATCGGTAACTCTGGACTGACGATGCCCATCATCAAGGACAAGCGGCTCCTCAGCCACCACCCAACCCTCCACCACCTCAACATCAACCTTTGGTGCTACAAAACCCCTTTCCAACCCAAGTCGTAGTGAACACTCAGCCGTTAGCTCCCCCTCAGGGAAAACTCGCCACCACAACAAATCACTTATGTCGCTCTTGATCAACCCATGTTCGATTCAGATACTCACCACTTGTTGATGATGTCGTCCGCAGATGCCAACCTCCAAACCCGTCGGAACCAATATGGCTCCACCCCTGAAGCCCCTCCCACCGACAAGAACACTAACGTTCATCCCACAGATCAGACGTTACGTATACCTCTGGCTCCACTCGATGGCGCTTCTAAAGCACCTCGCTTCCCACTTCGTCGCATCAACAATAATCCCAATGCTCGCGCTACGTCAAATTACAACATTGTAGATGACTTAGCCCAGTCTCCTGCAGCCATGTCTGCTTTAGAAGTCTTAAAAAACTATCCTTCACAGCGCAAGACTTTGCTCTCTGCCATTGGCGCTATTGACCCCAATGATTCACAACTGATGGCATTCGATTCAGACCAGTCCGAACGTCGCTTGCCTTCCACTTTAGCATTCCAAGTTTCCGTTTCCATTCGGAATCTTGTCATCCATCGGTGCATTATCGATGAAGGGGCCTCTACATGCGTTATGTCCACATTCGTTTGGCAGAAGTTGGGATCCCCTACTCTCCAGCAGTCCACCACTGCGTTGCGAGCCTACAATGGCCATTCGGCTCAACCCCAAGTTCTATTAGCTAATGTACCCGTCCAATTGGCTGGTAAAACCATGCTCATTGACATTGAGGTCATCAATGCCCAACTCGATTATAACCTCTTACTTGGTCGCAGCTACATGTATGCCATGCGGGCTGTTGCCTCATCTGTTTTCCGTACCATGATGTTCCCCCATGAGGGACGCGTGGTCAAGGTCGACCAACTCACCTATTACGATCCCAAGGCCCCCGCCACACCTGAAAATGTTTTCCCCATGGTTGAACAACCTGTTTGTGGTGAAACTACCTCGTTCGTTTCCTCTGTGGGACCCGGACTTTACTCCAACGCGCTGATGACGTCTACATTCCAATCCATTCCACCACCGTCATCGGAGACACATGTCGCTAACCTCTGTACTCTTTCCCACAATACACAAACACCCAACAAACAACCATCCTTGTTACCTAAACCACCATTGGTCCCTAGTCACATTAGTGTTACACCCATCCACACAATCCCCTTTCTATTTCCTCCCTCCGGCGTAGTAAGCACTCCGGTTATGGCTACCCTTAGTCTCCCCGGGTTACATTGGGATTACCCGTGTGGTATATTTCGCCTCCCGTTCCACCATCGACACCGAATGTCATCCTGCAATCGGTGCAACCCATTGTTACTTCTACCCAACCACCTCCCGGTATCACTACCCCTTCGTCATCTGTGAATCCCCCTCCTCTCATCAGGCCCACTGGGGGCAGAGGCCCACAACCATACACTGCGGTACCCCCACCCAAGGCAGTTAAACCTCCCCTCGTGTTCCGTGCTCCTCCTAAATGCTCGTTGTGTGATGAGTTAGGCCATCCAACCCATCAGTGTCCATAGTTACCTGCATTATAGGAACACATGCAAATGCTTGACGACGACCGCAACATCCTGGTCGTCGAACTAGATCCAACCCCTAAGCCTCGTGATAAATCATTGTGCACAAACCACCCTTGTGCGATATGTGGTATTTACGGCCACTACTCACATCACTGTCCTGATATCCCAGATTATAGAGCAGCTCTCTACGAGATGAATAATTTGGACCTTGAGACAGCACCCCCCACAATCGAGGAAATCTACCCTCCCATATCATCCTCATCCGGAGAGATTAACACCGTTTATATGATCTCTTCGACTACTACTACCTCGTCAACCGATTTGACCACTCAAAGTTTCCGCAATGATAAGGAGATTCTAGAGGCTCTTACTACCCCTGATTACCCCTGGGAAGATATGCACCATTGTTCACACTTCCTCCCAGAAGAGACCTCATCCACCACCGCTACCCAATTCGCGGTTGAGTCCAAAGATTTCCCTCCTACTACAGTCGACTGGTTTAAGGATCCTATTCCTACTCCTAATGCCTTTGAGAAAGGTAACATGCCCAATATCTCACCCGTCATCCACATCGATATCTCTGACCCACCGGGTGCCCTTGAAATCATTACATTAGGAGCCTCCTGGAGTGAGCATGAGATTGAGGAATACAAAAAACTATTCCAAAAATCCCGTGATGTCTTTGCTTGGTCCTATACCAAAATGCCTGGTCTTGACCCTGCCATTATAGAGCACCACATTGACACATGGCCTGATGTACCCCCCCGTTCATCAGCAACAGCGACCCAGTCATCCCCCACCTTCTTCCTCCTTGGAAGAAAGTAACACCATTTACACGATTTCCACTGGATACCCCTCTATCCAGTCGGCCACTGCCATTTATCCCTTTCATACACATGTTCCACTCTGCTACGTCAGTTTTGCTGATGGTGCAAGCCGCTGGTCCCCCAATCTGGCCTCCGCAGCTTGGGTAATATATTCCCCTTCACATGAGTTGATCCACATCGACGGAGTATGTTTAGGTGCTGCCACCAACGACCAAGTTGAATATGATGCCGTGATCGGTCTCCTGGCCGCAACTCTCCAAATGAGCATACATCGCCTTAACGTTTTCCTGGACTCACAACTTCTTGTTTCCCAGCTCAACAATGATTACTAGGTACACGATCCCTGTCTGTTCAGAAAATTTTTGCGCACTAAACAAATGATTCGACAGTTTGAATCCATTTCATTCACACATGTCCCAAGAAACCTCAATAGTGTAGCAGACCATATGGCCAATAACGTACTTGACTGGCACACCAATCAAATCATTTCCTAAAAGAAATGCATCCACGTGCAAAACATGTGCCTCCACGGGCATATACCAAAACAAAATGTGCATCCACGTGCATAATGTGTGCCTCCACGGGCATATACAAAAAATCAAAATGTTGCATCCACGTGCATAACATGTGCCTCCACGGGCATACAGAAAATCAAACATGCCTCCATGGGCGAACAAAAAGACAACAAATGCATCCATGTGCATACACGACTATATATCAACATCATATATATATATATGTCAAAACATGTCATAAGTGCCCTCAACACCCAATATACAAAAATACATCAGCCGTACAAAAAATAGCTTCCCCATATGCTCATCAGCATTTGGGGGCAAATACATATCATCTAATCATCACGGTCTCTAGGATCCTCTGGTGCCTCCTCTGCCGGTCCCGCTGGATCATGCCGAGCCCGAACTCGCCTCTCCGACGGCCCCGCTGGATCATCCCGTAAACGAATCCTTCCCTCCGCCGGCCCTGCCTGATCCCGCCGAAGCCTATCCCTCAACTTGGCCGCCATCACTGCCGCTCTCAACAACATCGAGCGCCTCGAAACATCGGTCGACGATGTCCCGATCCAGATCCCTCCACCCATCCTATGGGAATCCTGCTACAATCATACCCAGTGTCTCTCGGACACCAGCAACAACATCATCTCGAGGGCTAGGCCCTCGACCACGGGCCCCAAATCCTTGACCAGGTGGAGGAAGTATAGCTGCCGGAGGTGGAGCAACCACCAACGCCCGTCCCCTGCGCGCCACATAGTCAGCCGGTGGAACAGGACCAACATCTGCACAATGCAAATAAACCATCATATACATATCTAAAACTATAATCATAACCAACAAATCTAAAAGCACATGATATAGTAGAGAACAAAACATACCATCTAAACCCCAGGCCTGTCCCTAGGCTCATGGCATCTCAGGATCTCCTCGGTAATCCATACCAGCATATGGATAGTCCTCAATCAGCAAAGGGATCTGCTCCCACTGCTCGTAAAACTCCTGCAAGAAGAACCCACGGATACCACCACCTCTGCGAGGCATCATCTGCCCCCACCGCACCATCCGTGGCTCGCTCACTAAACCATCACGAATGGGCACCCGTGGTCGCAAAGTCGGTACCCGCTCAAAGAAAAATGAACACAGAAAGGAGGCATAGCAGAACTCTCCCCCCTCCTGACTGACCTTGTCCAGATCTCTCCGGACACCAGCTAAGAACATCTAACCCCATGCGTAATAAGTCCCCCTCAGCACAGAATCCACCATCATCGTTTGTCCCCCTGACAAACGATGTGGCGCCGCAGCACCCAACACCCGCAGAACACAAGCCCCGACAGTGCGCATGTCCCACTCTCGTAGTGATCTCAGACTCAGCGCGCTGTTCTGTACAACCGCCCCAGCGACACAGAAAGTCTCCAAGAGATCCTCCATGTTGACACCTGCTGGGATCCTCGGTAGAAGATCCCCCACCTCCCCTAAGCGAGGTAACCCAGTAAGAAAGTAAACATCTGGGAGGGTGATCTCCAACCTCTCACCCCCAACAACAAAGGCACCCTCTGCAGGTACCCACCAACTCACCAACTTGTTCAGTAGGGGTCCTACTGAACGCATTGGGGGAATCTGAGCGAACTTTAGCAGTCCACCCTCTGCCAAAACATGCCGAACATGCTGATCAGTCTGAATCCGGATCATGAAGTCTTCCTCCATCTCTCGCTCTTGCCATGATGTCAATAGCCTCCTCAACATCCTGCCAAAAAAAAAAGAAACTTTTAGCACCATAGAAATTTTTTTTCAAAAATACCATCGCGGCTTTTCCATCAAAAGCCGCGATGATCATCGCGGCTTCTACACAAGAACCCGCGATGAACATCGCGGGTATTGGCCAGACAGTCGCGATGAACATCGGGACTGTCTCCCCCATACCCGCGATGAACATCGTGACTGTCAGCCTCAAACCCGCGATGTCCATCGCGGCAAAGGAGTCGGAACCCACGATATTCCACATTGGAAGGCCAACATGGAATTTCGCGGCCTTCGGGGGCCCGCCACTAACCAAAAAAGACATAATTGAAAAGGCTAAGGCGAATAGAGTTACCTGAAACTCGTGGAATCGAAAACCAATGGTGAAATCTCCCAGAAATCAAGAAAGAGCTCTGACTGCTCTGCCAAACTCACACGTAACAATGACACGTCATATGGGCCCCACGCCCTATTTATAGAGATTCCACCATTTTTCAAACAACCATTCCGGTGTCATACGACGTCCGTTTCTCAAACCGTTGGTACCATTGGAATCAGAATAGCGAGAACTTCATGACAGTTCTTTCCTTTTCCTATTTTCACCAGGTCCATTTTTTGACCATTTTTTCACGCCCTCATTGCCTCGGTTTGCGTACCACATCGGTCGTCGTCCGTTTTTGACGAAACTTATATCGCCGGATTCAGTTTTCCGCGCTCGTGATGATGCTTGAGATCATTTCTTGCTCTCACGCCCAGATTTTTTGGGCATTTTTTCCATGCCCCCTCGTCGCCTCGGTTTGCGTCCCACATCGGCCGTCGTCCGTTTTTGATGAAACTTATATCGCCGGATTTAGTTTTCCGCACTCGTGATGATGCTTGAGATCATTTCTTGCTCTCACGCCTAGATTTTTCGGGCATTTTTTCCATGCCCCCTCGTCGCCTCGATTTGCGTGCCACATCGGCCGTCGTCCATTTTTAACGAATCTTATATCGTCGGATTCAGTGTTCTGCGCTCGTGATGATGCTTGAGATCATTTCTCGCTCTCACACCTAGATTTTTTGGGCATTTTTTCCATGCCCCCTCGTTGCCTCGGTTTGCGTGCCACATCGGCCGTCGTCCATTTTTGACGAACCTTATATCGTCGGTTTTAGTTTTCCGCGCTCGTGACGATGCTTGAGATCATTTCTCGCTCTCACCTCCATATTTTTTGGGCATTTTTCCCATGACCCCTCGTTGCCTCGATTTGCGTGCCACATTGGCCATTGCCCCTTTTGACAATCTTTATGTCACCGAATTCACTTTTCCGCACTCATGATAATGCTTGAGACCTCTTCTCGCTATCATCAACCCCTTTTTTGTTCGGTATAATTTTACCCCTTTTTCGGGCCGAGCAATCCCTTTTACGAAAAAGGCACTTAGGGAGTTTATGTTAAGCTCTTTTCTGACTCCTAAAACAATGAAAAGATTGTCGAGCAACCTTGCTTCCTTTCATGCTCGCTAAATGTATCTGAAAGGGCGTCTACCTGGTATAAGTTTACCCCTTTTCCGGACCTTGTATATTAATTACGAAAAAGGAATACTCTAGTCACATCGGCTAGAAGAGTTCTCCATGTGCATCATTTTATGCTTTTTCGGGCCTTGGAGACTAACTTACGAAAAATAACACCAATGGAGTCCACTTACCGCCTTCAGACTCTCTAAACATGAAAGTGACCACGAGCAATCACCATCCTGGGCTCGTAAAACCAACAGGACAGTAGTCATAACCACTGTAGAGTCTTCTTATCATTTTTAGACTCCTTAAAAATGAAAGCACCAATGAGCACGAACAGTCCTGGGCTCACAAAATCCACAGGACAGTACCATTTCAGAGCACACTTTTATCCCTTCTTGGAGCTCATTAAAACTACGAAGAAGGACCCAATGGTGCTCCTCGGTGCCACAACAAACCACGTCTACTCATATGGCGGCTTCCCCATTTTGGTCGCCTTTGTTCAGAGTATTCTGCAGTATGTCACCCTGAGAACCCCTCAACAGCACCCATCAGCTTGACCCCCCCAGAGTCAATACATACCCTTCAGTCCTGAAAAGCTATGATCCCCACACCTACAAGTCAATCCCCTACACTGCCAGGTCAACCATGTCATCATGCTCTGAACAAAGGAAGTTTGAGTCTACCCACTATATGACCCCAGTTACTTCCCATCCCCACAAGTATGTCAGTCCTACCATCAGTACTACCACACTTCAGTTCTACACCTCATGCTCCTATCAAGGAAACATCATTGCCTTGTTAGTTGCTGGTCTCCCTCTGTCGACGACAACCAAATTTATTCCAGAGGATAGACCTAGAGGTCCCTGTGTCTTGGACTCATCACCATTTATGATGAGTGCCTACGAATCATTTCGAGAAGAGTCCTCAGTGCTTCTCCAAATGGTTGTTTCTCACATGCTCGACTTCAACACCTTGATCGCATCGTTGAGACTCGCATAGGGTATTGGTCCTTTCAGTTATCAGTTGAAGACCCCGGATACCACCTGACTCTTCCACATTTGAGAGTCTACTTATGGAAACAACCAGTTACATTTTTTCTATAGATATCCGGGTTGTGCATGACGACAGTATTCATATGTACCCTAGTTTTATACTCCCTCGAGTATATAGTTACATGTACATGTACTTCTCAGAGATGACTCTCAATCATTGAGTCCCTACAGATGTTGGACACCTTTAGTTTCAGCAGTTCATCAACCATTCTAAGACCTTATTCAGAACGGTTGTTGCTGTATTCCAGTGTATCAGTTATCGAGATCAGTCATGTTATGATCACGAGTACATCCCAGAATGATGGCCCCTCTGGACCATTATGATGTACCAACAGATTTTTTATATTTTTCAGGTCCCCCTTCTTGGGACTAATTGTTATGTCTTGATACGAGCATGGGTATGCCCGCCTCATCCATTATCAGAGATTATTCCTCATTCATATTAAGGCCATGTAATATTGTTTATTTTTTGCAGCTTCCAAGGGCTGTGGATCTAGTCTCCAACCGGTCTCTTCTCCTCCCCAAACCCCAGAAAAAACGACAAAAGAACTATGATGTCTATCGGCCATACGATGAGCTCCTGCCCTCACACATCATGGGGCAATCTGTTAACACCTAAAAAGTGCTCACTAGCTCATTTCCTTATTCACATGACCCATTTGTCCACTTTTCCACCATTTGAGCCTCTAAAGCCATCAAAAGGTCACCAAAAGACCTTAATACACCCCTTTTTCCATTCAAAATGAATATTTTTCCTCAAAAAGGGTCCATAATTCTCAAAAATATTAAAAAGGGAATAAAAATATTCAAAATATTCAAAAAAGGAAAAAGGAGGGAAAAGGTACCTAAACCATGTTGGTCAATACCATTGGTTTCCTCAAAACCATAATGGTATTCCCCACCACCAAAAACTATAAATAGGTGGTAGGGGCTCCTCACTTTACATCCATCCATCATCCTATCCTCATGCTGCCAAAATCTCCCATGAGTTTTTGGCCATTGTAGCTACCTTGGAGAAGGGACCCTTTGGAGTTTGGAGCTGCTCACCATTGGAGCTACTCAACACCTTCATCACTTGGAGGTATTATTATTGCAAGCACTTGCTTGCCCCCATTTTCAATACAAATTTATTTTTTCTATTTCTTGTTCTTGTTTTTCAATTCAAAAATTATTATGATATGCACATGCTAGTTTAGTTTTAGTTTTAGATTTACATTTGTTTTTGTTTTAATATTTGAGACTGCTGCTACTAGTTAGCAGGTGCCCATAGCACTAAGCTTGGTTGCAAAACCAGGCCAACACTATATACGATGCATAATTTTTTAGAATCATGCGTAGTGAACCGCATGGGAAATCTATGGTTTCTGCACATCATGAAGGGATACAATGCCTCAGCCACGTGCTGGTGCAATGCAACTGTCTGTTGGACAGTCACACTATTAGCGCAACCGAAATGAATAAGTCCAGTGCGACTATGGTCGCATGGAGGGAATAAAATACAATCGCGCTAAGCGTGGCTTAGAATTATGTATTATGCGCTACCAATGCAGGTTTTTTCAGAAAAAGCCGTGCTATATGATGTTTTAAGGGTCACTTGGCATTTTGGATGCCAAGGGTAACCTTGATGTAATGTTATTTATGATTTTAGGTGCTTGTGAGAGAATCAAATGGCACACATTGTTGAGTGGCGAGAGCACCACTATGACGAGCTGGTGACCTAGGTGGCCGAGGATTTAGTGGAACACAGACACTTCAGGATACAGGGCTCTTGAGGTTCTTCAAGTGCCCCTTGCTCCGATATGCAAACCTTTTGTTGTTGATGATCATTCATATGTGGGACCATGAACATAGGGTATTCAGGGTGGGAGACCAAAAACTTAATATTATAGACCAATACATATACTTTCTGACAGGTTTGTCTCCCCATGGGTCCATTGAGGAAACCCCACCTTAGATGGGGGCTGAGTAGAATGTCATAGGTCTAGTGGACCGATACTATGGAGGAGATGCTACATTGGTGAGCTCGGGCTAGATCTTTGTGATTCATATTCAAAGACGTGTTGTCTGGGTAGTGGTGGCGACCATTCTTTGGGTGTTGGGGGTAGCATCCCCGTGGAGAATTAGAGGAGGTTAGCTGGGATTGGTGGAGAGGGTGCTAGCAGGGCACATAGTTGCATGGGGGCCCATGTTGTTGTGGTGACTGAATATACAATTGATGGATTCTCGACGTGGTACAAGAGAGAGGATATTTCACCACGAGAGTGTACTTTGCTCATATTTTTTTGAGCATTTTCTGTCTTTGAGACCATAAGTGGTGGTACCTATGAGGGGGCCTCGAGAGCCCTAGATTATGTACTAGGGGTGAGTGATGTCTCGGGAAGGTGGTGTTAGAAAAACATGATCGCTTAGCAATAACAATAAACAAGATGAAAATATAAAACAGATAAACACAATACAAGAAAGACACCAATATAACCTGGTTCACCCAAGATGGGCTACATCCACACAGAAATTTCCAGTCCTTCATTATTATACCATCCAACAAATGAAGGGATACAAATTGCAGCACATCCGCTGCAACTTCCTCTTCACTCTCTCACAGTCTCTCTTACACAATCATAGAGATATTTACAATGCTACAATGCACAACCGTATTACAATGCCTTCCTTTTTAAAGAGGAATTACCATTGGAAAATACTATGTAACACCCAATACCATGGGCCTGTTAATCACTGATTATTGACCAAGTCATGACTATGAAATTACAACATTTTACAAGACAATTTTTTCCGAAATTTACGGGGGTGCTGCCTCCGAACCCCCTCAAGGGGGGGGGCGCTCCTAAAATGTGATTGTCACCCCTCCTAGACCCCCCATGGTGATTATATTGTGGGGGAAAGTCCCCCTAAACCCCCCTGTCATGGGCTGGGATCCATACATGGATGAAACAGAACTTCTGAATAAGGAATATCTACCTCCACAACCAACAGGTGGAGGGGTGATTGGAAATTTCTTCACCCCGCATTACTTGGATGTGTGGGAGTAGCAGTTTGGCCCCATGGCATTAGAGGAAATTTGGGTAAAAAATGGGCCTCCTAAGGCAAATAATAAAATAATAGTAGAGAGAGAGTAAAAAAATTATTTTTTTGGATCGTATTTTCAACTTATCTCCTTGTAGGTTTACTCAAATTTCAAGCGGGAGGACTCATTGGATGCATAATTAAATTATGCATCCAATGATTATCCATGTTGCATACTTTTAACAACATCCACACCATGAAAAATTGAAAATACATTAAAAAAACATGTTTCTATAATGACTTTTAGGGTTGCCAACATTCATTACTAACTATAATGACTTTAATGTGCCAAATTTTTTAAATTCTTGCTCTGCTGAACAATGGCTTCACTAAGTCAAATTAGAGTTAGCTGATTGAGATTTATAACAAGTACAAGGACAAAGGTGAGGTGGCGATCCTACTTATCATGAAACCTAATTTTTGTTTGTTACATAGATAGAGCATCCTAGATGCGGTTTCATGAAATTTAAGTATGAATATGTAAGTTTTGTCCAATGGATGGTGGATAGAGAGTACATTCATTTTCCTTCCAACAAAGTTAGAAATTTTCCAATATCAAATTAGATTTCTATTAAGTTTTGGAAAAGTGATGGATGGTAGTTGTCCAAATTTAGTAATTCCTGGATGAAACCATTTCTAAATTTGTCAAAAATATGTTTGTAATTGTTGAAGATATGGGGAAGAGGCAACTTGTTTATGATTAATTGGTTTTGGACTGAGAAATTATATTTTAGTATGCTATAGTGCACCATTTGGTGCAAGCAAATGAGCTCCCAAGCTATTAACTAGGGGGAGTTTGGGGCAGATCCTCTGCACTTGGAGGAGATTTTCCAATTGGTCTCTTCCCTTCATCGAGTTTGGATTCTTGCTAATTAGGCCTCGAGTAGGTCTCAGTACCGTTGTCTTGCTTTTTGCTCCTTTGAGACCCTTTCCTTTATAAGCTCATTTGTATGGGTTTCGTGTTGGTTCTCAAAGGAATTTATGTTATATTAGTCAATGTACATCTCCCTTGATTGTCTTCTCATTTTTAGGGAATCCCTAGACATGTTGGGCTACCTCCTACTGTCTAAGAATGACATGAACTAAATTATTAACGAGGACACTTTTGCAATTTTCTTTTCCCTCTGAAATTTTATTGTTTTATTGTTTTCATCCCAATACATAACTAATTCAAACTAACTTGGAGGCCTTCTTCTACGATTTTTATCTAAATTCATTGCATCTAGTATGGAATAGAAAAATTCTAAAAAGTGCTTTCCTTCAAGCAGTGATTCTAATGACTACTTATTCTTTGAAGGCGAATATTTATAGAATTTGTGGCCTTTTCACTTTGGAATTTTTTTTCAAAACAAGAGAAACACCCAAATTTAGAGGCCCACTATGGCTATATTTAACTCCCAATTTGCAAAAGATAAGAGATACGAGAGTATTCTCTTCTAGATAAGGATTCCAACAAATTCCTATACAATTTTCTACACTTCATGGAAGCTGTTAGCTTCCTACTTTTGGCATCACTATTATTTTGGGGGGTTTATCAAATTCCTGTAGAACGAGTAGCTTTCAATATTTGTAGGTGGACTGCTCAAATTCTTCCACATGGGTTTTGATGTGGACATGTTAGACCAGCTTATCCATCTCCTAGATCAACGAAAGCGGGTTTGAGGTCAGCATAGGAGCCACAATTAGTCACGAGTAAAGAGGAAGAGTTAGCGCACCATTGTTCCTACAATTCACGATTTGCATGATCCACTAGAGTGTGATGAGATCTGTTATGATTTAAGGGATTTATGATAGGAAAAGGTATGGATCATTCTTGGTGAATCTATGAGGGAATATCTCTTCTTCAACACCTTGCACACACATATATCCATGGTTATTTTGGGTAGCAGCTATAGGCAACATATAGGGCATATTTGTGACACCTTTTGCTTGTGATGGTACCTTCCTCATATCCTATAAATGCAGAAATATTGTGAATTGTTTTGCAATAAATCATGTAGCAACAATATGGAACTATTGCTTGGCTTATGCTAATATGTAACAACAATTTTTAAGATTATTTGAAAGGTAGATTTCTATCTTTCCAATGCCAAAACTCTCAGATTTTCCATCTACCTATGGATACATCAAAAGAAATCAGGGTTTGAGGAGGTTATACTAGCAATAATGTTGTCCTATAAAAGCAATATAACCAGCAAGGATGACAATTGTGGCCATCACCTTAGCAACAAGATGGGTGGCTCGTATTCAAATATTTTATCTTATTGTTTGTTTACAGTGTCTAGAAGAGAAATTGGCCCCAAGACAAGGGACTTATGCCACAAGCCACTAGAAGATATCTAGGTTGTAATACTATATTGCTTTCAATTAAGTGACGACATTGATATATATAAATTTTAGTTAAGGAATATGTCGTCTTGGATTAGCAAAGATATTTCAAGCACCCATACATATTTAGATTATACTAGTTAAAATTTTAATATTTTATTCAACTCGGACAATCACCAGATTTAATGTTTCTTTTTTTTCTTTTCTCTCATTGCATGAGATAAGAAAATACAAAAAAACAGACTCCTCCTGGAAGGAAAACAAGCCTAGACACCAACAATTCAAAGTTCAAAACTAAGATTCAGAGTGCCTTCCCCTCGGGGGAACCAGACAATAAAAGTAGGTCTGAGTATTACTTGCAAAAAACACAAATAAGTGAGTAAGACCATAACTATCAAAATAATTGTCTACAAGAGGATATAGATAGCTAAAATGACTACGACCCTACTGAAAGGAGAGGTCGAAAAAATCAACCTGCATCAGATGGGCTGTTAGAAGGGATTGTCACTGGTGAATTTGGAGATTTTCCTGAGTGTAGTCGATCTGCTACATCCACACCCAGACCATGAGCGAGCTAGAGAAGAGTCCTCTCCAAATTATCAATTTTGACTGCGAGCTTTATCAAAGCTTCTATGTGCTCATCCTGCTACCAAAATATTTCATGATGAGCCTCTCCTTGCTCAATCAGAGCCTTACCATTCAGAAATTTATGCTCCCATATTTCACCAATTGTTCGTTGATACAAGGAGGCCCAAGATCAAGAATGCTCTAGGTCTAGAAATAGCTCCTCAAATTCCACATGAACATGTTCATTAGTGACATATGTGCATTGGCCTCTGCATCTGCTATGTCTCCTCAAATCTATTCAGGGATGGCCCTGTTGTAAACTCTTGCTGCATGAGTTGCTCTTCTCATACTCTGGGGCACGGGTATACTAGCTCCCCTATCCTTTCCTCGCACTCACCGAAGAGCCATAAGGAAAAACCTAAGTCTACAATTCAAGACAGATTTCAGAATTCCCTTGCACTGCATTTCGGCGATGACCAGCCTCCTCTTGGAAACGCTCCCAAATTGTATGATTAAGCAGATGGGTGGAATAGCCCGTTGAGTGTACTTTCATGATCAGATATGAGAATTGAATTTCGAACCGTACCTGTTGAGATATGAACCGTTGAATGTCATTCACGATGGAGGGAATGGTGAAAATCACTGGATCTGGTACAAGGTGCTCGTGTGCCACGAATTCGCAAGTGCGAGGAGATGCAAATGATGCCAAAGTACCAGGACAGGACGATCATAGTAACTCCTGTCGTGGATAAGTGGAGAGTTATGTGGGCGAACATTGTTCGCCTGCTGCAGGCCATTTAATGTGGTGGCAGCAGGCTGGTTGACAGTTGGATCTCAAATTGTTTGAGATTCGTGAATGGTGAAAATCACTAGATCTGGTACAAGGTGCTAGTGTGCCACGATTTCGCAAGTGTGAGGAGATGCAAATGATGCCAAAGTACCAGGGCAGGATGATCATAGTAACTCCTGTCGTGGATAAGTGGAGAGTTATGTGGGCCAACATTATCCAGCCTGCTGCAGGCCATTTAATGTGGCAGCAGTAGGCTGGTTGACCAGATCCAAAGGATATAATGTTCGCCAGTTAAGAGGGCAGTTGTTCAGCAGAAAGGCAGGGTACAATTTAGTAATTTTGAATCAGGCTTGGCTTCATTGTGATATATACAAATTTCAGATGGAGTCTCTACAGGTAAATTCTAATATACAATAATGAACTACTTTTGGGATATGTCATATCTTCTTCTACAATACAACAGTTTATCAGTTTCAAGAATGACAAGAGTCCTCTATACAAATATACTGAAAAGGTTAAGGAGGCAAAGGGCAAGAAAATAAGTCATGAACGTTGACTCTTGAAAATACATTGCCAGCACAGGAAATTTAAATCCAATAGCAGGTTAAAGGTATTGTAAAATCCAAGTCATGGTGATAAAAAATCACATGGAATAGATCATGCGTTTTGGCCAGAACTCTGTACTCTTGTGGATGGTGCTAATCATTTATATGTTTTGTTTTTCTTTGGAAACAATGCAATTTGACAGTCTTAAGAAGTAGTATAGTGATGTAGGGAAAGGCATTTGACAGTCTTAAGAATTCAGAAAAAGAAAAGATGGCGGGTACCATAGAAACACATGCAGTCAGATCCGAGGCACTTACGGAATACATGGTAGGGTTTCTCCTTCAATGCGTAGGTGGTCTCTCGGATTTGCAATTGGTTTCTCCTTGGACGCACAGGTGGTCTCTCCTTGGACGCAGTGGTCTCTCCTTGGACACAACTGGTTCCTCTCTTCGATTTTTTCAGCTATAGTATCAATGCAGTGGTAAGATTCTTCTATTTTTTTGTTTGATCTATTGCTAGTATCAACGCATTGGCAAAATGTGAATGCATGACCATATGTTTTTTCCTTTTAGCACAAAACTCCCAATGACCCGAAGTTGAACTCATTCTTGAAAAAAAGGGTAACGAAATATTTTTCCATTGACACACCTCTACACACATTATCAACCTTAATACACTTTTACCCTTAACTATTTTGATCTTTACAATAAATAGTAGATATAACATATATTCATATATACGTTGATCTCCTCTAAGGTACCTTTCAGTTAATTAAGTTTCATATAGGAGAGGACTTGTTCCAACTTAGCAAGATATCTGTGTCTCAAACTCATTTTGGAAGATCAATATTACAAGACAATAAGACATTTTTGCATCCAAAATAGTTTTGTTATGCTTCATAAATTCTTTCTTTGGCCTCACCTCTACAATCATGTGAATAAAATTTATACAAGGTTTTGTTGCAACCTGCGTGTTGCCTACAATATCTCTAAACCCCAACAATAAGCAAGGTCTCTATATTCCCCTTCCCATGTGGGAATTGTCTTTGTGGATTTCCCACCATCTATTCAACCACATGCCATGGCTCTAATTAAATTTCCTTATGGTTAAGTAGTTCTCAAAGATGAAAATCATGATCTCTTGTCATGAAACCAACTCAACTAACAATGATACAAGACTCTATTTTGGACACATTTTGGTCAACGTCATATTTCCTACATACATGATTAATGACAGAGGTCATATGTTCATCTCTAACTTTTATAAATCCCTTTGTAGTTTATTTGAGTCAAGCCTAAAATTGCTAGAGCGATACCATTCGATAATTTTATATTAGGACCCATTGATGTTTATGTTAAATAAAATGTGTTAGTGACTTGTGACTAATGTTAAATATTAATGTTAGAGTTTATATAGTTAGACAACACAATAGTGCTATTTTTTTGTCTATGGGAAAATCGACAACTATAATTCCATCCAATTCGGTGACCATGATAGATCAAGATATTGAATATTGCAACTTCCACTATATAATCCATCCTTGAAGCACGTCAACCATTAACTATTTATAACTTGACCCACTAGAGAACCCTTAATACACCTTAACCCTAAACTATGATGACCCTGGTCATAATATGATCCAAAATACAATTGTCTCCTAAGACATTATGACCTTGAACATGTTGATATCATAGTACATTATAACCTCTAATCATGATATCCCAAAACACACTAAGAATCCTAATACCTTGACTCATTAGCATGGTTTGATCCCTAATGATTATGACTCCTACCTCGTCTAAGCCCTAGCATAATCTTCTCATACTCTCTATCCCAGGACCATGACCATATCCATAGAACATTCCATAGTGCACCAAACCTCGAAACGAACAAAATAAGACCTAATGGGAAAATAATTCGTATTTCGAACATGTGTAAGGGCTCGATGACCCACAAATGGCCCATGAGTTTACAAAAATGTTATGACCTAACTCATTAGTATTGTTGAGATATTGTAACTTCAAAGAATATTATATTTGTACTTTATTATTCTGGAGATGATTCATTCCTCCGTGAAGATCTTATTGTATATTCGGAGATGCTTATTCCTCCATCAGAATGTGGTAACTTGGGTTATTAGACTTCCCTAGTGGGGGGTCGGCCCTATATGTGTTATGTGGGTCAAAGGGTTATTAGACCACCCTAGAGGGGTTGTCCCAGTCAGTTGTAGTGGGGTATTTAACCCATTGGTTAAATACGAGCCTACATGTCTTGTGTAAAAGAAAAGTCGGAGTAGTGTATAAATAGAGGAGGTGTGTTCCTCATTTGACACACTCACTCACTTAAGAGAGGCACACTTGTGGAGGAGAGGTCTGCTATGGTGGAGGAGGAGATCATGTCTTTGGTTTGCATCTTTGTATATTGCTGGTCATCTATATTGAGGAAGCTTTATTGGGTTTTCTACCCCATGAGGGTTTCCCAGGATAAATCTGTGTCTGTTGTGTTTATGCTATGCTTGTTGTTTCTTCAGTGATCCTGTATATGCTATTATTGTGAAATGGAATGTAATGCTGCTATTTTCTGTCTTAGCATATTGAATTTTAACATGGTATCAGAGCTAACCTGAAGGAAGGCAATGTATGGCACTTACGACACTTGCTTCTCTTGCGACAATTTGAAGGTTAGGGTTTTATATAGCAAAAACCAGTCATCGTGGAACTTTCGCTATAAATCCATTTATGAGAATTTTCAGGATCCGAAAATTTTACAGGTCGTAGATAACATCCCCAGGTACCTTGTGTCCAAATGGAACCCTCCGATTCGTTGTACTTTGTGAGTTATGATCAGTACAAGTTAGGGTTTCTGCCTCTTCCAGATCTCAGTCAAAATCAGGTGACCTAGAAAAAAAGGTCATAACTTGGGATAGGAAGCTCCAAATGAAATTTCGTAAAATGTGACAGGTAGTACACAGACTGTACTATCTCAGGAAACTTTTGCAGAGGCCGAAACTGAACCAGTGACACGTGGCACGCCATACAAGTTTGCTCTCCTTTTTTATCCCATAAACAAGTCACGTTGCGACACTTGGCATAACTCTCTGTCAAAGAGTCCAATTGAGGTCAGACCTATCAGGATGGAAAGATAATAGGGTGAGCTATCTCAGGAAAATTTTTCAGAGTCCGAAGTGCAAACAGTGACACGTGGAATCCCGTACAAGTTCGCTCTCCTGTTTTATCCCATAAACAGGTCACGTTGCGACACTTGGCATAACTCTCTCTCAGAGAGTCCAATTGAGGTCAGACCTATCAGGATGGAAAGACAACAGGTCAGGCTATCTCAGGAAACGTTTTCAGACCCTGTGGATCGAAAAATTCATATTTACAGCAGAAACAATCAAGTACATATTTCTGTCAAAACATAATTATTTTTTTGAGCACATTCATTCATGGCTTCCGGAATTTAGGGTTTCAAAGAAAGTCAGAATTTTTGGAATCGGAGTCCACGGCTGAATGATAATCAGGAAAATCGAAATTTAGAGACCAAGATCAAATTTTTTGGTTGGGTAGAAGACCGAGCTTGATCAAACCCTAGTTCGGGATTTTGATCAGAAAGATGGAAAATTAGGGCTTCAACAAAAGTTGGAATTTTTGAAGTCTGTAACCACGGCTGGACACTCCTCAGAAAAATAAGAGTTTAGAGCCTTGGATCCAACCTTTTGATTGGACAGAAGGGTGGGCTTCATCAAACCCTATTTCGGGTTCCTATCCAGAAGATCCAGAAGTTTCGAAGGCAATTTTGAGGAGTCAAATTTTGGAGATTTCAAAATTGAAGTATGCTAGTTTGATCAGCTCAGCAAGACACATCCTTCCATCCATTCAGAAGTGTGAAAGTCAAAGATTGAATTTTTAGGGTTTCTCTAACAAACCCTATTCAAGCTCCAGATCAAGTTTCAGGGGGAGTTGAGGCTAAGGCCTTACATAAGAATACTACAAGAAGTCTCGACAGGTATGACTTAAAGAGGTTCAGGTATGTCTTGAAATCCGATTCTTGATTAAGTTCATAATGTGTTTGTATTCATATTTTTTATTAGTACAATCTTGATTAATGTTAGAATTGTCTTATCACCCTAGTAACAATATGAATGCATGTGAATGATTGAAGACATTCATTAATTAGGGCTATATGATTGTACTAATGCATTATGGTGTTGTGTTGATGTTGTCTGCTAACAAGATACAGGTACATCACAAAAGACAAATCAAGTTCCATGACCATGACAACATGAAGACAAAGACTCATCCATAATCTTTGTTCTACTTACAAGGTATGTATGACTTTGTTATATTATGCTTAACCTATGGGACATGCAGGTTCTAGCTCAGGATCTCTAAATCAATGAAGAGATTGTTTAGGTATGTTGTACATAACTAAGCAGGTATACTAATCCAGGTATGTTTTCCTATGTCAAGTTAGAATCTTACCTTGTGTTAGGATCCCTTATATAAGTATACTTGGTATGATTGGTTATGCTTATTCATAAAGTTAGTAATCAAGGGTTTATGCATATTATGTCTCTTACCTTGGCTGATGATTTAACTAACTAGATCAAACAAGAATATGCATGAGTAAAAGAAGACTTCCCTGATACCTTGAATATTATCTATAATCATGACTAGACATTTTCAAGATTATTTAGAACTATAATGTTTTGATAACATTGAGAATATACTAATGAATGTATGTTTGTGTATGAGATCATGAGAATGACACTAGTGCACACTTGAGCATGCACAGTGGTACAGAGTGAAGACATACAGAAGATCAAGCGGGAGGCAACCACACAAACATAAAAGATAAGTATTTGAGTTGTTATTAGAAATAGTAAATGATATTGCTAGTATGCATATTTGTATTCCTAGAATATATCATGCTACTAATATGCATATGATTGGTAAGTTGGACAAACATTCCATTGTTGCTTGTCTAGAATGAAACCTCTTTGCTGACATGCTGAGAGCTGTGCACACTCTCGATAGTATGTTCTGGTAGAGATGGAAGGCATCTAGATAGCCACTGTATGCATACAGGATATGGGAAAGTGTTGTGCCAAAGTATTGGTCAAAATAGTTGCATAACTATGTAAATGATAGCTGTATGCATAATAGGTTATCATGTCAATATGATTGAATGATTATGAAGTATTACTAATCATGTACTTAATTTTGATTTGTAGGAAAGATCATGATGAATGATGAACACTGAACAAGCGATGAATGTTCAACAAAAGATTTACAAATCAAACACACTATAGAAGGCTTGTGTCTAGAAGAGAATCATGATGAGATGTTTTGCTCCAAGTGGCTAGATAAGACCATTCTCTTAATGTTGTAATTAAAGAAGAAGTATGAATCAGGTTCTATATGGGTACCCAGGATTGGTAGTCAATTGATGAGCTTAATGATCATCATGGGTGATGTGGATCTCAACCTTTGCTACAAGGTTGAATATGGCTTCTATACACATATGACATGGATGCAAGAAGGAACTCACCACAGAGTTCGAATGATTTTGAGGCTCATATTAGTAGACCCATCTGACGAGAGATGGCACAGATAGATATGCAGAAGATCACTCAATGCAGAGTGTGAATAATGGACAATTGACAGCTTCATGACAAAGCTTGGGCTTTACCAGAAGTAAAGCTGATCCTAACCTTTACCTTAAGGTTGTGGATGATGAACCTATCATACCATTATTGTATGACGATGATCTCTTTCTGACAAGGAATGAGAAACAGATCATGAAAATGGCTGCAGAAATGAAAATGAAAGATCTCGGATTAATGCACTACTTCTTAGGTCTAGAAGTATGGCAAGATCCAAAAGGAATCTTTTAAATCAAGGTAAGTATGCTGTGAAGTTTCTAAAAAGATTTGATATGTTGGAGTATAAAGCCATGGCCACTCCCATGGACTCCAACATGAAGTTATTAGTTAATGACTCATCGGATTTAGTGGACCTAACCCTATATAGACAAATCATTGGGTCATTGATGTACTTAACAAATACTAGGCCAGATATATGCTTTGCTGCAAATACCCTAAGTCAGTATCTAGTAGAACCTAGAAAGGTTCACTTAATAGCTACAAAGCATGTAGTGAGGTACCTAAAAGGTACATTAGATTTTGGTCTATATTATCTTGGAGGTCATGAACTCCGTTTACATGGTTACTCAGATTCTGATTGGGCAGGAAGTGCCTCAGACAGAAAGAGTACATCAAGTGGATGTTATAGTCTTGAATCTGCCATGATCTCATGGTTCAGCAAGAAACAATCTAGTGTGGCTCTCAGTACTACTGAAGCAGAATATATAGCTGTCTGCTCTGCCAGCTGTGAAGCAGTGTGGCTTCAGAAGCTATTATATGGAGTGTTTGACTTAGAAATGGATTCCACTGTGATTATGTGTGACATTCAAAACTGCATCAAGATAGAAAATCTTGTATTCCACGATAAGTCAAAACACATAGAGATCCGATACTTCTATATACGAGATATGGTGCAGAGAGGAGCTATCAAGCTCGAGTATATAAGCATTGAGGATCAGATTGCTGATATCTTGACTAAACCTCTGTCTCGAGTAAAGTTTGAATACTTCCGAGACAAGCTTGGTATAGTCCAGAAGGACCCTCCTCGAAAGGGGGAGTAGTATAGTATCTGATAACAAGTCTATCCCATCAATTTGCTGCACTTAGTTACTTAGAATTATTTAGATTTAGGAATCTTATATTTTTTCTTTTGATGATGATGTTATACATGTTTTGATGATGAGGATACATGTTTTGTTATACATGTTTTGATGATGAGGATACATGATTGACACATGTTTTGATGAAGTTCTTGGTAAACATGTGAGGGGATTGGATCATCCCTGGACTTCAATTCGAAAGAAGAGCCGTAGATGTATGTCTTCGAAAATGAAGTTCTTGGTGAACATGTGAGGGGATTGGATCATCCCTGGAATTCAGTCCGAAAGAAGAGCCGTAGACGTATGTCTTCGAGAATGAAGTTCTTGGTGAACATGTGAGGGGATTGGATCATCCCTGGACTTCAGCCCGAAAGAAGAGCCGTAGATGTATGTCTTCGAGAATGAAGTCCTTGGTGGACGGCTGAGGATTAATTCATCCTTGGACATGGTCCTAAATGTACGGTTGAGGATTAAGTCATCCTTGGACGTGGTCCTAAATGTACGGTTGATGATTAAGTCATCCTTGGACGTGGTCCTAAATGTACGATTGAGGATTAAGTCATCCTTGGACGTGGTCCTAAATGTATGGTGGAGGATTAAGTCATCCTTGGACGTGGTCCTAAATGTACGGTTGAGGATTAAGTCATCCTTGGACGTGGTCCTAAATGTACGGTGGAGGATTAAGTCATCCTTGGAAGTGGTCCTAAATGTACGGTGGAGGATTAAGTCATCCTTGGACGTGGTCCTAAATGTACGGTGGAGGATTAAGTCATCCTTGGAAGTGGTCCTAAATGTACGGTGGAGGATTAAGTCATCCTTGGACGTGGTCCTAAATGTACGGTGGAGGATTAAGTCATCCTTGGACGTAGTCCTAAATGTACGGTTGAGGATTAAGTCATCCTTGGACGTGGTCCTAAATTTACGGTTGAAGATTAAGTCATCCTTGGACGTGGTCCTAAATGTACGGTGGAGGATTAAGTCATCCTTGGAAGTGGTCCTAAATGTACGGTGGAGGATTAAGTCATCCTTGGACGTGGTCCTAAATGTACGGTGGAGGATTAAGTCATCCTTGGACGTAGTCCTAAATGTACGGTGGAGGATTAAGTCATCCTTGGACGTAGTCCTAAATGTACGGTTGAGGATTAAGTCATCCTTGGACGTGGTCCTAAATGTACGGTAAGGATTGGATCATCCTTGGACTTTGGTCCTGTGAATTGAGCCGTAGACATGAGGTCTCCGAAAATTGATAGGACTGGATCGTCCCTAGACTTCGGTTCAAAAGGTACATGATAGGACTGGATCGTCCCTGGACTTCGGTTCAAAAGGTACATGATAGGATTGGATCATCCTCGGACTTCGGTCTTTTGAATTGAGCCGTAGACATGAGATCTCCGAGAATTGATAGGACTGGATCATCCCTAGACTTCGATTCAAAAGGTACATGATAGGATTGGATCATCCTCAGACTTCAGTCTCTTGAATTTAGGCGTAGACATGAGATCTCCGAGAATTGATAGGACTGGATCGTCCCTGGACTTCGGTTCAAAAGGTACATGATAGGATTGCATCATCCATGGACATAGGTCCTAAAGAGAACAGGATTGATCGTATGATGACGATGCTGATGACGATGTTGATAATTGTGTAATGACGATGCTGATGATTGTATGATGACTATGCTGTTGATCGTGTGATGACGATGCTGATGATCGTATGATGACGATGCTGATGATCGTGTGATGTCGATGCTGATGATCGTGTGATGACGATGCTGATGATGATGCTGATGATCGTATGATGACAATGTTGTTGATCGTGTGATGACGATGTTGATGATTGTATGATGATGATGCTGATGATCGTGTGATGTCGATGCTGATGATCGTGTGATGACGATCCTGATGGCGATGCTGATGATTGTGTGATGACGATGCTGATGATTGAGTACTATCAACTCTGATGATGTTGATGTTCCAGTAACTAGTCAAGTTATTGATGATGATAAATTGAAGAAAGCTTCTAATGATTTATAGATGTATCATGTATGATGTTGATGACTCCTTGCTCGTACAGATGTTGTTATAATATCCTTCTCGTTAAGGGGGAGTGTTGAGATATTGTAACTTCAAAGAATATTATATTTGTACTTTATTATTCTGGAGATAATTCATTCCTCCGTGAAGATCTTATTGTATATTCGGAGATGCTTATTCCTCCGTCAGAATGTGGTAACTTGGGTTATTAGACTTCCCTAGTGGGGGGTCGGCCCTATATGTGTTATGTGGGTCAAAGGGTTATTAGACCACCCTAGAGGGGTTGGCCCAGTCAGTTGTAGTGGGGTATTTAACCCATTGGTTAAATACGAGCCTACATGTCTTGTGTAAAAGAAAAGTCGGAGTAGTGTATAAATAGAGGAGGTGTGTTCCTCATTTGACACACTCACTCACTTAAGAGAGGTGCACTTGTGGAGGAGAGGTCTGCTATGGTGGAGGAGGAGATCATGTCTTTGGTTTGCATCTTTGTATATTGCTGGTCATTTATATTGAGGAAGCTTTACTAGGTTTTCTACCCCATGAGGGTTTCCCAGGATAAATCTGTGTCTCTTATGTTTATGCTATGCTTGTTGTTTCTTTAGTGATCCTGTATATGCTATTATTGTGAAATGGAATGTAATGATGCTATTTTCTGTCTTAGCATATTGAATTTTAACAAGTATTTGTTCCCACAACATGATCATACCCACAGGAACCATCCAAATTTCTCTGATCTTTAAATGGCCAACACAAGGACATTGTGGACAAAATATTCCCTATTTAGGAAATATGTGATGGCTCAAGGACCCACACATTACTCATGAGATTCAAAGAAAATTGTTATGGCATAAGGTAATGGGATTTGGCACGAGAACATACCAATATCCTAAGAACCATCAATAGTGTGCAAAAACCTTAAATGGGAAACATAAAGACCTTATGGGGCAAAGATTCCCCATTCAAGGCATGTGATGGCCCAAGGGAGAACACATGCATGGACCATAAGTTGTAAATACATGTGAAAACCTAAGACATTGGTATTTTTCCCATATCATGACCATATCCTTCAGAACCATACCCAATGAGCCAAACCATGAACTAGTCACCATATTCAACTCACATGACAATGATTCCTATCCAAGACATGTGTGATGGACATAGGGCCCACACAAATCCCATGAGTTACAAGGGCATGTTATGGCACAAGTCATTAGGTTTTGATCCCATACCATGATCATATCCCTAAGGAACATATGTAGAGTGCAAAACCTTTAAATTACTACCATATTGAACTTGCAAGACAAAGATTCCTTGTTGAGGGCACACGTGAAGCCCCAGGGCCCCACACATGTTCCATGAGTTGAAAATACATGTTATAGCCTATTAGACACTGGTATTTGGCTCCAAACCATTTCCATATCCCATGAGAAAAATACAGAGAGCCTTCCACTCTTTGAACATTTAAAATGTATATGATTTCCTTTATTTTCAAGGGTGTAACATAAAGTTTACCCCCCACATATGGTTTAGTCATGGGTCTAAATAAGTTATTATGTATAAACTCAAATAATTCTTTCATGCACCATGCCTTTCCAATAGGGAAAATACACATTTTCTTAACAAGAATTCAAAATTCACAAATCTTGGAAAGAGTTTGAGCTTGTGTTAATCCATGCACCATGTTCTACTTACGCAGTAAAGATAAACTAGAGAAATTCAATTGTACATACCTTAAATTTCATGGGTTGTTTGAATCAAATTTCACTGCCAACACACCCTAAACAGCAATCTTGGTGTCTAGTTGACATGGACCATTGTCTATATAACCTCACACTATCAGTTCATAAGCATCAAAACTTTGGTTTGTGAGACACATCATTCTCTGATTAACTTACACATTTTTACAGAATTACGAAAATCCAGTGTATCTTGGGATCAGTTTCTTATAGAACGAGGGTTTCAGTTAGAAAAATATGTAAATTCCAAAGGCTCTATTCAAAACATTCCATCACCTCGTGTAGATCAAGAGAGAGTGATTCCTGGATCCTCCAAGAAGAAACAAAAATCAATGGAAACCTCAACCCTTAAGGAACCATAAATTTTCGGTAGAATAACCAAAAGGAAAGTGGCACGGTTAAAGGAAATGGTTCAAGTGAAAAAGCAAGAGATTATAGGTATAGATGACATTTTTGAGAAATCTCCTAGGCATCTACGAACTTGGTTTTCTGAGCAAAAAGTGGCAGAATCAATAGTACAGGAAGAGAACATTGAGTTACAAGATTTGGCCATGCCTGACATACATTTTAGACCCACAAGATATGCAATTTCAAGAATTTGAACATGTTCAGGAGGTAAGTCCTGAATATTTAACTTCTACGTTACGAAAGAAACAAAAGAGAATTAGAAAGCTAAAATAGGTTAGAAAATTATAAATTTTTAGATAGATATATCAAGGGTGAAAATTAAAAACTGAAACATAATGGAAATCAATTGAGAGAAAGAAACAATAGTCTACAAAAATAGTTGAGGACTCTTAGGAAACATGCCAAGGCATGGTTTTAGTAGAATTTAAATTTAAAACGAAGAAATCAAGTCTTGAAAATCAAGTTGTTATAGAATAAACATAATACAGAAAAAAAACACAAACTACAGGATTAGATATGTTGGCTTCCACGGTAGGGGAAGGTTTTTTTTTATTCTCCCCCTTAAACAAAGATGAAAGAGAAAAAAGATATGAAGGATGTTCATGGGTCTATCAATGAGATTTTAGATGATATACACACAAATACATTGGCTTTCTCATATGTGAGATTGAATTCTGTTGAATGGAAAATAAAATAAGAATTGTATGATCTTGGGATTATATACAAGCGATAGTATAAATATGAGGTGCAAAAGACGTAGGAAGAGTGTTATGCCAAATATTTATCTAAGGAACATAAATGGAAAACCAAGATAGAGGGACTTCAAAATAAGTTATTATCCCTAGAGGAGAATAAAAAAATTATGTATTAGTTAGTTGTTCAAGAAATATAATGTAGATGTTGGAATCGATTTAATATTGAGAGGGGGGTTGAATCAGTATTAGCGCAGTTATCAACAGTTTTACCTTCTTTAAAATATTAGCCTTAACTTGATATTGATCTTTAGTTATGCATCCAATATAAACAAAATCATTCATCCATATATGCACCAATACAAAGAACACAAAACAAAAATAATTTTTGACTTGGAAACCCAATTGGGAGAAAACCATGGAATACTCTTTTGTAATGAAAAGAATACATTCAAGGAAGCTACCAACTTCCTGTATTTACCAGCACCAATTGGAAGGAGGCACCGACCCCCTAGTTTTAAATTCACTGACCTGGAGGAAACTCCAAATCCATGTGTTCTCCAACACCAATTGGAAGGAGGATACAACCCCCTGCTCCTTGCCCCATCCCGCCGCCAAGATACAATTATGAATTAATGAACTTCCAACTCATGCACACTTCTGATATTCTGATATTAGTTATTTTTTGAACTATCTTCATATGCAGACAATTCATTGTCACTGTGTTTCATACATCACTTGACTTCTCATTCCTCTCAATTCTACACTTATGTTGATGTCTTACTTCATGTACTGTGTGCTACTGATTCTGCGGTCCGTGCTTAGGGATGCTATGATGATTTGGTACTGCACAACTGCATTGACCAACTGATACCGTGCTTTCAATTGATAGTTTGTTGTTCTGAGATAATGCACCAATAATAGATGGAAATGCGCACTTACTGATTCGTCCGTTCTGTTTAAGTGCCACAATCTTTTAGACAACCTGCGACACGTAGTGCATCAATTGATTCATCCTTTCAATTTAACACACTTGTCTCAGATAATCCTCATCATGATGCACTTACTAGAACCTGTTTTTGCTCTGTCATCGTGCATCAAATGGACTTATCAACTTCGCACACTTCACTTCAGTTTGCATGCATCATCCAAACATCTGCGCATCACCTAATATACTTTGGTTCTGTCTCTGCGCTAATTCCTTACTTACAACATCTGTGACTATCTGCATGTTGTATGCAATCCTTTCATTTAATATTCACGCATTTGTGCATACTTTTGTGTTTCTGCCTTTCAGTATTTTCACATCCTTCATATATCTACAACATCATTCTGCACACCATCAGCTGTATCATTCCTCTGTATGTGCGCACACGGATCCTCGCTAGATCATGTTATTATGTCCTCGATCCCTTGATGCCTCGGATATAAATATGTATCTTCCACTTGAACCTATATGTTATCTCCATTGAGATTACTTCAAATCTCCAACTTGCAACTCTATTTATACATGTCATGCACGGATTGTATGTCCAGAAGTTGGTTGTCGCATTCCTTCTTCCATACTTCATGAATTTTGCTTTTTCCATGTGTCATCTTCTGTAATGTTGATGTGTCACCCTTTGTGGGTCTTTCGCATCCATGGTCCTCGACTTAGTGGGACTTACACCTTAGTGATGTACTCTTGTGCACTTGATGTACCATTGCTTTGAGGTATGTGCTCATCCTTGCTCTTCAACTTGATGAGTCTTTAACCCTTACTGTACCATCCCTTGTGGGTGTTGCGCTCCTGATGTGTTAATGCTTTGTGGAATATATGCATAAAATAACTTCTACTTGGTGGGACTTTGACCCTTGCAGTACCATTACATGTGGGACTTGTGCATCTACTATATCATCATCTCGTGGTACTTGCACATAAAAAAATTCAACTATTGTACCCTTCTTGGAACTTGTTCACCCTTTACTATTGGAAGTGTCTTCTGATTGGAAAGACTTGCAGGTTTTCAGGACTATTCCATTTCATAATGTTTTTGCACTCCTGATATTTGACCAAGCAATGTTTACGCATTCCAGAGTCTTCTTTCATTATGCTTGCACACTTGTACCTTTGCTTAACCAACTCCTTGGATGCTTGTGCATGTGCACCTTTTTTCAACTAGTACTTTGACTGCTTCCTTGAGAGAGTATGACTTGGTGGACTTGATATCTGCGCTAGTACCACATGTAATAGGATGCATTTCTTATGTGCTTCTTTGAACTGTATCTACATGATGTCCCTTCCTTATGCTCTTCTTCATAGTGATCATGCATGATGTATCCTTGGACACACATTTTCAGACTGGATGCAACTTCTGGATATACTTCTTCACATTGGCATCCATGTCCTTCATCATCTTGTGCATATACTTATTCAAAGTTGCTTCCATATACTTCTTTAAGCTGGCATAGGAATGCTGTATCGACTTTGATATCAGTTGACATCAATGACTCAAACCGAATCAATTGACATCCTCTTTGACATTAGTTGACATCAATGACAACCAAAGTTCAACAATATCCCCCTTTGGAATCGATATCAACACCTTCTGAAGTTGTGTATGATATTCTTTGAATTGTATGCTTCATCTGTACTTGTCGTAGTGCTTCCCCTGAGTGCTTTGGGATTTTGACTTCTGCGCTTTCTGCTGTCAGTACTTCTTTTGCTTTCTGTTACTTCTACGTAGACCATATGTACAGTCATATTCATGTTATTTCTCCAAGTGATCTACTTCACGCTCTTTCACGTCTGTTGCATTCTATGTTGTTTCTTCAATAATATTCTTACTTCTCTTCATGCATGTTCTTCTCTGTTGCATTCAACTTTATGTACAACCAGCTTCATGCTTTTCTTCTAGCTGTTATGTTAGCTTCACACATTTCTCCCCCTTTGAGATCAATGGAAAAGAGGTGCCATTACTTGTGCAGTGTAGGTTCTCCTTTTGTTTTTTTTTTGCGTCGGCCTCTATCTTAACTATTTTTTCAGGGATGAATCCCCATTTCTTCATGCTTCATTATTCTTGTTGAGATCTGCTTCCTATGTTCATGTATGAACAATAGATTTAATCTTCTGCAGATTTTTTTTGTAGCTGCAACTTTTTCTCTTAGTTCTTCTTCTTTTCCCACATTAGTTATTTCCACCTTTTCATTAGGAACTAATTTCAGAGTTTCTAAGCAATCATCAATTGCTTCTTTAATTTCATTTTGCAGCAGGGAACAAGATTATGTAATATTGAAAGATTCTTCTTATAGAGGTTCAAGCCTTTCAATAGCCTTACATTGTTCTTCATGTATTTTATTTACTTCTTGTTGTTTTTTCTTAAAATCTCCCATTTTGCTTGTCATCTCAATTGTTGAAATACTGGTTAGGTTGTTACAAATCTTTTAATCTAAGTCTTCTACAGTCTAAATCCTCTTATTTACTTCTTTTAGCTACTCATCCTCGACCAGGTTTTTCCATAGTTGAACACTTTCTTCATGCAACTCTTCACATCTTAATTTCATAATTTTAATGTTTTCAATTGCATTAATTATCTTTTCATGTTCTATCTAGACTTCTGGAGGAGTTTCTGGTGCTTTTCTTCTAGTTATAGTCTGCAGTTTCTGAATGAATTCTCCTATTATCATCATTTTTCTTTCTGAGGAGATCTCTTCATTGTTTTGAGATTCTAGAAGTGTGTTGTATACTTCCTCCACTAACTTTTCCACACTATAGGCATCCTGCTGTGCTTTCTCTATTCCTTGGTTTAATGAACTGCCTTTTGCAACTGCTTCCTATGTTTCCTTTTTTAACTGTACTATTTGTTGTGCAGTTAACTCTTTTTTAGTATTTAGCTGTGAACATTCTTCTCATAGGGAATTCTTCTCCTTTTGGATTATATCCAACTTAGGCATGGCTGCTTCATGTCTCATTATGATTTCTTTTGCAATGGATGTGTGTAATGCATATAACTAATATGATGTTAAATGTGATAAAGTTAATTCCACGTGAATCACCTTATTCTGCATCTCTTGAGTAGGAAACGTCATATTCGCAGATGAGATATTCAATTTTTGATGCAACTCTATATAATTCATCTGCTTGGTGGGATGAGATGGAAAATTGTCTTGAGTTGCCTCAACATCTTTTGTTCTCCCCAGTTTGTCTTCATCAGTTGATTTAATACGCAATATTGATCATCGATTTTCATCAAGGTTTCTCTTTGTTGTAAAGAAAGATTTTCAATCTCTCCTTTATTAATTATCTTCTTGATTTCCTCTTCAATAGAATTCATGGATTATGTGCCTATTTTCTCAACGTCACCTGTTTTTAGTGGTTGATCCAAGCCAGTTTCATTTGCCTTTAATTTCTTCTTTGAAGAGCCCCCACCTTGCATCATTTCTTTTCTCTTCTTGGCTTGCACAGACCGTTGCATGGGCTTGGGAGGCATTTCTGAGTTGTTTATCTTTTCCACTGTTGGGGTTGATTGTTTCTGTTGCTCTGCTTCTTCTTCTTCAGTATGTGGAACCCTCCATTCTGTGCCCCAATCTTGAATAAATTTTGCAACGTCTTCTTCAGAGCAAAAAATTCGAGTAGGCAACCATCATTTGCTAGGGTCCCTATTTGCCTATATGTAGGTGTGATGGATTCCAATATTCAAGTGCATGATTCCAGTTCTTCATCAAAGCTCTCATTGATCATATTTACATGCATTCCAAAGCATTATCAGTTTTTCCAAAACCCTAGTTTTATGCTCCTTTAGATTTGAGATTTTTTATTTTCATCAAATAAAATAAGAAATTGTGTGTGCTTTAAAGTGACTAAGTCTAAAGTTTCCAAAAAGCCAAAATATAAGCTACGAACTAAGTCGCATTATACATATTTCTAATTTAGTCCACATGTCATTTTTACTCTATGCCAAATGTGTTCATAGGTCGATAAAGAGAAACCTATCGGATCTTCTTAGTAGAAAATGAAGATGTAGCAGCCAAAAATAGGGCTTTCGGTGGCTTAACACTGATAATTTTGGTCCCAAGCCACCAAAAGCGTAGGGACGGGCAGAATGAGATTCTTTTTGCACAAGATCTCAGTTTTATCATTCCAAATGACATGGGGATAGTTTCTAAGTAAAGATAATAATTAAAGGCACCGGATCGAAGACATCTAGTCACAAGGAAGAACCACGAGCAAGGGGATTTTGCGCCGAGCTTCAGATTTCATTTACCTTTGCCAAGTGTTTTTGTTGAGATTACAGGTGTTGAATTGTGGTCAAGAGCTGCAAAGTTTGAAGGTATCCACCGAACTTCCATAATCAAGGCATTATTGTAGAGATTCAGGTCTTACATCGAACTGACAAAGTCGAAGCTTACAGTTAATCAATACATAGCTTGAAGTGGCAATGAGGATTGCAGAGAGAAAGATACAGGTGGCAATTTCAACCTCATCCATCAGTTTATCCTTGTTGCAGCTGTCAAATACTTTGAAGATTATCAAGATAAGGGGTTGACCCTTAAAATAGGATTTATTCCTAGTTTTTCGAAACTGTTTTCACTATCTGTTTTTAGTAAATTATATCCTGTTTCTTAGGATCTAGAACAATTTTGTAAAGGCTATAAAGCCTATGACTTTGAAGAAGTATGAAAAGGGGGTTCAACTTTGGAGAATTCTCATACTTGTAATCTCAGACTTCTCATTACATATCAGTAATATAAGCTTCTTTTGCCATTGATGTTCATATTTCCATCTTCTATTTTTCTGTACTTGCACTTGAATATTATGTTCATGTTGTTCATGTTTGTTTAATGCCTAATAACTGTCATCTTATCATTGCATTGATAAGTTAGAATTGCAAGTATTCCTTACCTATTGTAATTGGCCATTCATATATACTTTGTGTGCATGTTTCTGGCCATACATCCACTTTTTATAAACTCTTTAAACAACAGTGGTTGAAATCCTTATCCATCTGAGTGTGTTAATGCATGTTTTGAGTGAGCGAGGTTTTGATTTAGTCATCTGACTTGATCCATTGAACGAAACATTGAGATTATAGTTAAGTTATCACGCTTCTTCGAGCTACAACCTAGAAGGACTCCTGGAGTGATAACATTTGGCGTCGTTTCGGGGGAGAGGAGATTGAAGCTCAGCTTCCTTGGGAGACGACATAGATCTAGCTTTGATGATAGACAAAGTATGGACACTATTTTGGTTGTAATCATCTATCTGGCGACTCCATGAAGGACGAATTCAATGGCGACTCCACTGGTATGAAATGAACAAGAGGTATGCATTTTTGCAATTTCTCAAGTATGTCTGGTTACGCTCATCCAGTACCTAGTAGAGATGAATGGGAAAATAGTCTTCCCATTTTTAGAGGAGAAGAGTGGGAAGTGCCAGCTGAACACTTGCTCAATTTTCATGACTTTATTCATCGGCTTGAAATTATACATGAGGATGTTCAAATTAAACTTTTCCTATACTCATTGAAGGGAGCATCCCTTGACTGGTGCAGATCTCTTCCAGACGCCAATATCAACTCTTTGAAAAGGTTTTCATGATGCTTTCAATTTGTTCTGTAAAGATAAATTTTTAGATGATGCCCTTTTTCCAGAATGCTGTCATGAATATAATTTGTTTCATCAAATTAATGGACATGAAAAGTATGGTTGTGTTTAAAAGTCTATGGTTGAAGAAGATACTTTTCATAAAGATTCAAAGGTGTTAGATGACCTTTATTTTGACAGTAAGTTTGTAGATACGTTTGACATCATATCAAATGTATCTATTTTTCACAAAGACAAGGTCATTTATTTTGAGATCTCAGATGATAAAGAGCAGATCGCATATGGTAGCAGCCCTAGATCTGATTAGGAGCATCATGAAGCTGATAGAGAAAAGTTCCAAAAACAATCGATGCTTGATTCTGTGTCAGCTGTTGAACAGTCAATATATGAATTTATAGAACTTGGAAATGACATTCATGATTAGCCATCTCTTGAGATCAACTATGAGGAAAAGCAGTCCTTTGAATTTAAACAACAAAGTAAGATCATACATGAATTTTATGATCCAGTTGCTATATGGATGGAGTCACTGTTGTCAGTTATGCCATATATTACAAAGTTTGGCATGATGGTTTGCAGCAGTAAACATGAGCTGGTTGCAGTTTTCTTGTTGCATATTTTGTTCTCCTTTCATGTCTTTTGCTGTATACACGAAGACAGGTCAAGCAATTTGTTGCTTAAATTATTTTTCTGGAAATTTGTATATACTTGAAACATTAATTTGCAGCAGCTAGAGTAGGGTAGCATAGATGAATAAGCTCATGGCTAAGCATTTCAAGTTTGCATAATGCGTGAGGCTTGCATTTAGTATTGTGGTTTCAGTTTTGAAATAAAGACTCCATGTCCAATGGATGTAAGACATTGCTAGCAGGTTTACAATTGAACATTTGTGGATAGATTGCAGAGATCTGGTGGCAGTATAAACGACTCCATAACCCCATGGATTATGCATATCATCAAAGGTGAATCTTTGCAGAGACAGGGTTTTCAGGTTACAGGCAGGCTATAGGTTTGCAGAGGATCAGTTATACAAGCCAAATGAATCCATATCCCAATGGTAAAGGCGACTGGAACTACTAGGTTCTTGAAACCTCACAGGGAAGCTTTCATCCGCGAGTAGGATCTAGATGTTAGCGACCAAACAAATGCAATGGTATTTTTGAGAGCATCATCATTACTCTCCATTTGATTTGTCATTTTCTTAGATCCTTTGGACAGTGTCATATTCCTGTTCTTCATCAAAGCTCTCATTGATCATCTTTACATGCATTCCAAAGCATTATCAGTTTTTCCTAAACCCTAGTTTTATGCTCCTTTAGATTTGAGATTTGTTATTTTCATCAAATAAAATAAGAAATGGTGTGTGCTTTAAAGTGACTGAGTCTAAAGTTTCCAAAAAGCCAAAATCTAATCTATGAACTAAGTCACATTATACATATTTCTACTTTAGTCCACATGTCATTTTTACTCTACGCCAAATGTGTTCATAGGGCGATAAAGAGAAACCTATCGAATATTCTTAGTAGCAAATGAAGATGTAGCAGCCGAAAACAGGGCTTTCGGTGGCTTAATCACTGATAATTTTGGTCCCAAGCCACCAAAAGCACAGGGACAGGCAGAATGAGATTCTTTTTGCACAAGATCTCAGTTTTATCATTCCAAATGACATGGGGATGGTTTCTAAGTAAAGATAATAATTAAAGGCATCGGATCGAAGACATCTAGTCACAAGGAAGAACCACAAGCAAGGGGAATTTGCGCTGAGCTTCAGATTTCATTTGCCTCTTCCAAGTGTTTTTGTTGAGATTATAGGTGCTGAATTGTGGTCAAGAGCTGCAAGGTTTGAAGGTATCCACCGAACTACCAGAATCAAGGCATTATTGTAGAGATTGAGGTCTTACACCGAACTGACAAAGTCGAAGCTTACAGTTCATCAATACATAGCTTGAAGTGGCAATGAGGATTGCAGAGAGAAAGATACAGGTGGCAATTTCGATCTCATCCATCAGCTTATCCTTGTTGCAGCTATCAAATACTTTGAAGATTATCAGGATAAGGGGTTGACCCTTAAAATAGGATTTATTCCTAGTTTTTCGAAACTGTTTTGACTATCTATTTTTAGTAAATTATATCTAGTTTCTTAGGATCTGGAATTGTTTTGTAAAGGCTATAAAGCCTATGACTTTGAATAAGTATGAAAAGGGGGTTCAAATTTGGAGACTTCTCATACTTGTAATCTCAGACTTCTCATTACATATCAGTAATATAAGATTCTTTTGCCATTGATGTTCAGATTTCCATCTTCTATTTTTCTGTACTTTCACTTGAATATTATGTTCATGTTGTTCATGTTTGTCTAATGCCTGATAACTGTCATCTTATCATTGCATTGATAAGTTAGAATTGCAAGTATTCCTTACCTATTGTAATTGGACATTCATATATACTTTGTGTGCATGTTTATGCCGATATAATAAGTTTTCTCCATACATCCACTTCTTATAAACTCTCTAAACAACAGTGGTTGAAAGCCTTGTCCATCTGAGTGTGTTAATGCATGTTTTGAGTGAGTGAGGTTTTGATTTAGTCATCCGACTTGATCCATTGAACGAAACATTGAGATTATAGTTAAGTTACCAGGCTTCTTCGAGCTACAACCTAGAAGGACTCCTGGAGTGATAACAAATATTACTGCATCATCCTTTATTTGTGTGACTGAGAATCCTCTACTTGCTCTCTGGGTTCCGTATTTTTCAGTCATCTTCCTTCCTAGAGTCTTTTTTTTACTTCTACTAATCAGAGGACTTATATCCTCCCCATTTGATGGTAGCCTAATGATCTTCTCTATAATAATTGCATTAATAGGAATAGGTTTTTTCAGCCATAGATATACATCATGTACTTGTGATAGTAGTAGTTTTGCACACATCTTTACCTGTGGTGATCTTAAAAAATGAGGTATTTCCAATAGATTTAGTATTCTTGTTTTTGATAGTTCATATTCCCATTCCTTGAGTACCATAACAGTTGGTATCTTGGGGTTTGAGCTTTCCTTATTGTCCAGATAATTATCCACATCTAACCCATGAAACTTTTCCTCATCGGTAACATCGTGATCTGCAAATGTGAACCTATGTAGTAGGCCATGTAGGTTTCCTTCAACAAATACCCCTTCATATCTCTTTTGATCCTGTAACTGTGTGTATTGTACTTCCGACAGAGCCACATGCATAGCATCGGGTTTCTGAGCTGGAATGTAATCATGTTCAATATTTTCAGTCTTCATAGAGTCTTCCTATTTCTTCATAAACAAGTTCTTATTTCTGCATTGTCTTATGGTTGCCATGATCTTCAACTGTTACTTCTTCAAACACTGTTTACTCAATAGATCTAGTTCTCAATAGGACCGATAGTTCAGACTGAGCATTCTCTTTATTTATAGAGGCCCTCATTAATTATTTCCACCTTTTGCATATTTGTCAGGATTTGGCCCATTTTAGAAATCAAAAAGTTCCAATTTTATTCGATCTTTGTCCAAATTCACTTAAAAACTTCTCATAATTAATTATGTTGTTGTTTGAGAATTTATTGACATTCGTGCCACTACTCCACTAAATCATTAATGCTCACCAGTTGTCACATTTTATGTTGTCGCACAAGTATTTCACTGCGACGAGCTCGACTATCAGTGAGTCAGTTTTGTATTGGAATAGAGAAGGTTTGGTATTCCAAGTCCTTCAGCTTCTCATTCAGAGATCCGACTGTTTCAGGCTTACTATTTACATGTTTCTTCCTCTAAACCATCTTGCAAGGATCCTTTCCTTGATTTTCAGAGATACTACAACTATTGACAAATTGGAAATGCTTACTAGCTTTCTTGATCCAGTGCTTTATAATCTTTCATGACTTTTCACAGTCCTTATCCTTGTGACCAATTTTGTTTCACTTGAAACAAATAACATTTTTGTAGTATTTTCCAATATGTCCGGTCATTTTGCATTTCCAACTTTGAACTGATTTGCCCAAGTTCGTCTTCTTTATTTGTGCAACCAACTCTATAGCCTTTTTGTCGTCATCCTCAAAACCTATACCTATTTTATCATAAGGAGATATTTTCTTGTTGAGAACCTCATTTAGTACCTTTGTGCTTTTAGGAAAAAAAATTGTCACCATAACTTGATCTTGCACTCTTTTCATTTCTTCTTACTTTTCCTGTAATTTGATCTTTTCTCATCGAGAATTTTTTCCTACTCTAAATTCTTTTATTTGAGAGAGATTTCTTGTAGTTTTCTTGCTTGAATATGAACTTGACTATCACATTGTCTATGTAGATGATACTTTAATGAAAAAAATTCCTTGGTCTTTCCTTCATTTTCTTTTGTGGCATTTCCCAACTTCTCCTTTAGAAGAGTAATCTCATTTTCAAGTCTTTGATTATCTGCAATCGACTTCTTTAGTTTGGTCTCCAAGGAATTATTCCTAAATATTTCATTTTGACATGTCTCATTTACTTCCTGTAATTGACTGGTGAGAGCTACTTCCAATTCCTTAGATTCTTCTTCTGTCTTCTTCAGGATGTTTAGAGTCTTGGTTTCTATCCTTTTAACTTCTTCTATCATCTTTCTCTGTGTGCGAATGATGTTATGTGCTTCTGCGACAATGAGCTTATCTAAACAAACATCTTCATGTAACCATGGTGCTTTGCTTAGAGAACATTCCTTTCCCATAACTGCACATAGATCTATATTCTAGATGTTAGTCAGTTACTGAAGACACCTGCTCTGATACAAATTGTTGGAATCAATTTAATACTGAGAGGGGGGGTGAATCAATATTAGCACAGTTATCAACAGTTTTTACCTTCTTTAAAGGATTAGTATTAAATTAATCTTGATATTTAGTTATGCATCCAATATAAACAAAATCATTCATCCATATATGCACCAAGACAAAGAACACAAAAAACACATGATTTTTGACGTAGAAACCTAATTGGGAGAAAACCATAGAATGCTCTTTTGTAATGAAAATAATACATTCAAGGAAGCACCAACTTCCTGTATTTACCAACACCAACTGAAAGGAGGCACCGAAACCCCAGTTTTACAGGCACTGACCTGAAGGAAGCTCCAACTCCATGTGTTCTCCAGCACCAACTGGAAGGAGGCTACAACCCCCTGCTCCTTGCCCCTTCCTACCGCCCATATACGATTCTGACTTACTGAAAATCCAACTCATGCATGCTTCTAATATTCTAATATTAGTTCTTTTTTACGCTATATTCATATGCAGACGATTCACTGTCACTGTGTTGCATACATCACTTGACTTCTCATCCCTCTCAATTATACACTTCTGATTATGTCTTACTTCATGTATTGTGTGCTACTATTTATGTAGTATGCGCTAAGGGATGCTCTTTCGATATACTACTGTGCAACTACACTCACCAACTGATACTGTGCTTTAAATTGTTAGTTTGTTTCTTTGAGATAATGCACCAGTAATAGATGGAACTACGCACTTACTGATGTGTCCATTTTTTTAAAGATCCACGGTCTTTTAGACAACCTGCGACATGTTGTGCATCAATTGATTCGTCCTTTCAGTTTAATGCACTTGTATCATATCATCCTCATCATGACATGCTTACTGGATCCTACTACTGCTCTGTCATCATGCATCATATGTACTTCTCAACTTCTCACACTTCACTTTAGTCTTCGTGCATTAGCCAAACATCTGCACATCACCTGTTATACTTCAGTTCCGTCTTTTCGCTACTTCCTTACTTACAACATATGTGACTGTCTGCATGTTGTTTGCAATCCTGTCATTTAATCTTCACGCAGTTGTACATACTTCTTTGTTTCTTCCTTTCAATATTTGTGCATCCATCACAAATCTACGACATCATTCTGCGCATTATCAGATGTATCATTCCTCTATATGTGCGCACTCGTCTCCTTGCTAGATCATTTTTTTTGTCCTTGATCCCTTGATGCCCCGAATATAAATCTGTATCTTCCACTTTAATCTCTTTTATCTCTCCATCGGGATTACTTCAAATCTCCAACTTGCATCTCTATTTATACATGTCCTGCATGGATTCTATGTCCACAAGTTGGTTGTAGCATCTCTTCTTCCATACTTCATGTATTTTTCTTTTGCCACATGTCATCTTTTGTGCTGCTGATGTGTCATCCTTTGTGGGTCTTGGGAATCCATGGTCCTCGACTTAGTGGGACTTACACCTTAGTGATGTACTCTTTCACTCTTGATGTACCATTTCTTTGAGTTATGTGCACATCCTTGCTCTTCAACTTGATGATTCTTTGACCCTTTTTGTACCATCCCTTGTGGGTGTTGCGCTCCTGATGTATTAATGCTTTGTGGAATATACACATAAAGTAACCTCTACTTGGTGGGACTTTGTACCTTGTAGTACCATTACGTGTGGGACTTGCACATCTGTTGTATCATTAGCTTGTGGTATTTGCACATAAACAACTTCAGCTGTTGTACCCTTCTTGGAACTTGTGCACCCTTTACTAACTGAAATCATCTTCTAATTGGAAATATTTGTGCGCTTTCAAGAGTATTTAGTTTCTTATTGTTTGCACACTCCCGATCTTTGACCAAGAAATTATTGTGCATTCCAGAGTCTCCTTTCAACATGCTTTCACACTTGTACCCTTGCTTAACCAACTCCTTGGTTGCTTGTGCACATGTACCTTTGTCCAACCAGTTCTTTGATTTCTTCCTTGAGAGAATATGACTTGGTGGACTTGATATCTGCGTTGGTACCACATGTAGTAGGATACATTGCTTATGTGCTTCTTTGAACTGGATCTGCATGATGTACCTTCCTCATGTGCTTCTTCATACTGATCATGCATGATGTATCCTTGGACACACATCTTCAGACTGGATGCAACTTCTAGATATACTTATTCACACTGGCATCCATGTCCTTCTTAATCTTGCACATATACTTCTTCAAAATGGATTCCATTTACTTCTTTAAGATGGCATAGGAATGTTGTATCCACTTTGACATCAATTGATATCAATGAATCAAACTAAATCAATTGACATCCTCTTTGAAAATAGTTGACATCAATGACAACCAAAGTTGAACAGTAGGAGTCCTGCAAGACTATACTCCATGTATTCACATGAACAATGGACTCAATTTAGAATCTCAAGACTATAATCAAGAAAAAGTTTGAAATCAAAACTATGCTTGACTTTATAGATGTGTACAATGATTCTAGAGATAGAGAGAAGAACCTCCTATGTGACCTTTACCAGTTTAAATTCTTCTTAGTGAATGAAACTAAATGGAATCCTAACTTAATTGTATGATATGTACAGTTAAGGGAATTTTCCTATTCCATGCAGGATCAATTAAAATGGGATATTAATATGAGGTCATTTCAAGAGAGTGGATCTCTTTCTGAATTGCAGGTAAGAGTAGAACATCATATGCCTATAGTAGTTTTCAACAGTCATGAGGACATATTGGCAAATCCTAAATAGTTGAAATCCTTCATAATCAATTAGAGAATAATACTTAATGACTTTGAGGATGTGAGGGATCAATATGCTTTAGCAGCTCTTCTATATTCTAAAAGAAGATGGAATTTATTATCTCACTCACTACAACAACATGCCCATGAATTATCCCCTCCTCGGGATTGCATTAACAAGATCAAATCTATACATCAACTCCTTAGGAAGAAATGGTACAAAACGAATTGGAATTAGGTTTCATTTCCTATTATAGTGGTGAAGGAATAAAGTTTATAGGGTGATAGGTCAATGGAATGAATATGAAGAGATGGCAATATGGATGGAAGTGGGTAGAATTCTTGGGTTTTATTTAGAAACAGAAAATGGGCATCCCTCCTATAGATGGACACAAAAAAACTTGGAAATTGTTAGTATGAATTAATTCATGGCCTAAGTACATGTCATAACTTAGGTGTGGGGGACATGCTGGGTGCTCGAATTGTGATTATTTTGGCTTGCAATTTTGGATTTCTGTGTCATCCATATCATTCTTTTTTCCATTTTAACCTACATATTTCCTTCCTAAACCCATGAAAACTCCATAATTCCATGACAATAAGCATTCCAGGAACTCAAGGTTGTTCTCCACCTATGTTCCTATTATTCGGCATTTTAAATAAGTTTGAAATCGTTAAAAAAGTGAAGTAACAATAGTTTACAGGAATCTCAAATTCCTATAAATCGAGTAGCTTTCAATAATTCCAAGTGGACCACTCAAATTTTTCCACATGGGTTTTGATGTGGACATGTTAAACTAGCTCATCCATCTCTTATATCAATGAAAGTGGGTTAGAGGTTAGAATAGGAGCCACAACTAGTCACGGGTACAGAGGCAGAGTTAGCGCAACACTGTATGATACAATTTAGTGATTTGTATGATACACTAGATTGTGATGATATATATTATGATTTAAGGGATTTATGAATGAAAAAGGGATGCCATTGTTTTTCCCAAATGCATAAAGGGATTTCCTAGCTTTTATGTAGCGAATCATGCATTCATTGCACAATGACTATAAAATTCAAGTCCATAAAAACAAATGACATATGAGCATACCGATCACCAATATTCATCAAGAGAATTGGGTTCCAAAGATAATAAGATGCTACATGTGAATGAATTTCCTTCATAAATGGATGTTAACCTTTGATTTATTAAGCTCCTGATCGATAGAAAAACAATATTATCAATATTTAGTATCCTAGTATATTGAGATTTATATGCTGCCACTAGGAGCAGGCATAAGAACTAATACAAAGAGGAGAATATCATAGTATTTAGGCATTTATATGCTATCACAAATATCAAATCCCACTACCAATGCATAAGAGAGGATCATAGTATGTTGAAATTTATATACTATAGCTAAGATCCGACCTCACAACCAATATATATTTTAAAGTGACTGAATCACACAAGCTTATGCAACTATTTATTATCGTGTTTATTTCACACACAATGTCCCATACAAGATGTTGCACAAAGAAGGGGAAGCTTAAAAAAATCATTTGTTGGTATGAAGACATGAGCTTACCTTGGGACCTTGAGAATCACTTCTCCAGAGAAGCGTCTTGGTTTTCTTGCAATCAACACAGACCCTGGGGGTATTATTATGTGAACCACCACTTATAGATAGTATTCAATATGCCCAAGAAACATGGATTAGAGCAAGGATTCTGCTGGGATATTGGTATGCATTTTATGTGAATGACTTCCTCATAGCTCTAAGACCAAGGCATCAAGAAACTGTTGATCACATTGTTTTTTATACAACGGGATTTATGAACGAAATTAACTCACAAGAAATCAATATCTTGGAGACAAACCAACCATATGAAGGGTCAAATATATTTCAATGTCACGATCTAGGGGATTTTTCCCAGTGGATTCCTTGTCTAATGATAAAACAATTTATCTTGAATTTGGCCACTCCTCAAGATTCTCTTCATTATTAAACAATTTCCTTCTACTTTTATAAGCCGAACAAATCGAACTAATTTCTTTCTATGGCTAGTGACTAAAAGTACGAATTCTTCCTCATTTAGAAAAGCATGGTTAAAATTGAATAGGGCGGGGATTTTATGGTCCAATTCTAACTAGAGAAGAATAAGGAAGTGGTAAGAAGTGCCTCTTATCCCAACCTAAGAATTCTATCTTGTTACTTCTTCCAAAAATATTCCTACCACAAGGAATTTTTCCAACCTTTTGGAGATTCCAACTCTTCCTATTATGGATTTCCTCTAGGTGGGGACAAGCTTCAATGGGTCAACAACCACTAGATTTAAACTCTCAAATAATAAATTAAAGTAGTGTGTTAGAGGGTCATGTTTAGCTACCTTATACCCCACTTCCCTGGATACTAAAGTCATATTTAGATCTCCCTCAACAACGACATTATATTCTTTCATAAAATATCGATTCTTTAACAAGTCCCATAATGGTTTCATGTCTGCATAAGCCCCATAGAGATTAACTAGTATGGATAGCCTTCTTAGAGCATTCAAATTACCTTATAATGGAATACATATAGGTATAAAGTGGGTTAAAATTACATCAAAACTTAAATTCCAACCTGTTAGTAGACCTCCAAATATTCTAGTGAAATGGCATCAACATAATAGAAATTCCAATCTTCTAGCAAAGAAGATAGCATAAATGGCTTTGTAACCAATAAACGTGATTTCTTGAAACATCACCACATCAATATTATAAATGTGGAATATTCACTTGACGGATTATTTTTTTAGGACACTTTAACCCCTCTCACATTTAGGGAGAGAAAAAACATTAAGGCACATTTTTCAGGGATGTTTATCTGCTCTAAGAACCCCATTTATGGTTAATTTATTTCCTTCCAAAACATCTTTTGAGGCATTTGATTTTTATAATGAGATGTGGGATTTTCTTCCCACTAGGCCAAGGCTTTTCAACATATTTCGGAAGAACCCATTCGATTTCACCTCCATCCTCCAAAATCTTTCCTTTTCTATGCCTAGACTGATAATTGGAGGACAACAAGTGTTTTCATATTTGGGTTTTCTGACAACCCTCCTATGACTTCTGGTCACTTTTGTAGGTCTCAAGTCTTCCCCTCCCCATTATATAGAGTATATTTTCTATGGGGACAAGTAAAAAAACCTTTGATTCATGATCACACCTTCAATTTAAGGATAAATTGAGGGATTTTTTTAAAACTCTCTAACAAAACCCACAACTTGAGTAATAGGGAATCCCTTAGGAACAATTGAATTAATCAAGGGGGGTTGAATTCTCCAACAATACCTGAGAAAGGCTTGCATGCTCCCTAAAAATGGGCATAGAATGATCCACTTATGGTGAACAAAGTGTAGGATCTCTCATAGCATTTTATTTTGGGATAACTAGATGTGAACCTTCAAAAGAGCCATCCTCCTTGAGGAAATCCTCGTTGTGCAAATTGCAATAGATCCCAATATTTTTTACCCATAATTTCTTCTTAAAATTCTAGTTTGTGCTTAGTGAGTTGTAGTCCTTCCAGAGGTGTCCATTCTTATGACAGGATTAGCAACGAAACACAAATTTCTAATAGTCTAAATTTTTATTAAAAGACAACTCTCCCCAACCAATATTGAGCTCATTCAAAAGGAATTTCCTAAGGTCAATATCACCCAGAACTCTAGCAATTTGCTTGTATGGATTAGACCAGAGATGTTCTTCCCAGTATATGAGCATTAATTAAACAGGAAATCCTCCTCGATTCAAGTAGTTCTCTACGATATCCATGCTTAAATATTCGACGTGTTAAGTAGGACGTATCTTAAGTGACGCCCTAGCAAATCACTTAATTCACACCATGTGACATCACTTAAGAGATGCCCAATGATGTTGCTTAAGAAACGTCCTTCTTAACACGTTGCTTAAGTGATGTCACGTTGGTATTTTTTGTGAAAAACCCACCCAGATGATGTCTTTTCGACTTAAAAAAATTATTTTACCTTTAAACATCGGTCCAAATGTCAAATTTGGACCCCAAATGTAGTAGTTTGGGTATGATAAAGGAATCAATTGTTACATTAGCTCAACTACCTAGTCAAATAATTTTGATGGATGTAGTAGTGGTTGATGTACTTGCAAAATATGGGATGCTATTATCAATATCTTGGGAAAAGAAGCTTGGGTGTACCATGCAAATGGATATGAAATATGCCACTCTTCTAGTTTTTGCAGGAGAAAGTAGAATATTGTAGAGAGAAGAAAATTTTGTTTATGTAGTGAGTGACCAAAATAGCCCCAAAAACTATCATCTTTATGCTCTTAATGAATACATGGGGTGATGTATTCTAATTGTTAACAAGGAATATGATGATGGTCAAATCATATAAAAAATATCTCTTAGAAATGAAATAAATAGTGAGCAAATCTAAATTATACTTTTATGGGGCATCATCCAAGGATGATACAAGAGATGGTTCTCCTAATTCCTTCTTCAGGAAAAAAGATTTCCCTATGATTTAAATTGGATTTTGAAGCTACTAATAATGTTGCAGAGTATGAGGATTTAATTTTAGGTATAGAAGCTGCAAGAAGAATTAAAATCACAAAGATGGCAGCCTTTGGAGTTTATAAATTGGCAGTTTAGCAAGTTGATGGTGTTTACACCAGTTCCCATACGGACACATATTCCTCATAACCAACAACGGCCCATGGTATGGAGATATCATAGCATATATCCATACTCAAAAGTTTTCTCCACACCTATCTTGTGATGATCACCAATGCATATGTCATCAAGCCTCATGAAACCTTCTCCTCAGAGATGTCATGTATTGTCGTAGGGTCAATACTATCATACGTCGTTGCATGACACATGAGGAAATCAAAAAAGTTCTCAATGAATGTCATAGTGGAGCATGTGGGGGTCATTTCTCATGCCTGGACGCTGCCCAAAAAATCCTACGCGTTGGTTATTTTTGCCACCAGTATTCAAGGATTGTGTCTATGCAGTCAAAATATGTGCTAATTGTCAGGTCTTATCCTCCAAAACATGGTCACCACCTACCCCCCTCCATCCAATAATCATAGACGGGCCATTTTTCAAATGGAAAATCGATTTCATAGAGTGTCTCCCTACCTCGTAGCAAGGCCACCAGTACATAATAGTCGTCATCGACTATTTCACTAAGTGGGTTGAAGCCATGCCCACGTTCAATTGCAAAGGCACCACTACCACACACTTCTTCTTTACCACGTCATCTCACACTTCAGATTACCTAAATAATTAGTCTTTGATAAAGGAACCCACTTCCACAATGAGAATTTTGTGGAGCTATAACCACTGTTGGGATTCAAACATGACTTCTCAAAATATTACTACCCCCAAGAAAATGGCCAAGTCGAAGCCGTTAACAAGGTCCTCGATACTATGCTCCAATGCATAGTAAACATGAACAAATCCAATTGACATCACATGTTATTCCCTGCCCATTGGTATTATCGAACCTCAGTCAAAATAGCTACAGGATTTAATCCATTCCACATCATCCATGGAGTTGAATATGTGCTTCCCATCGAGTGCCAAATCCTAACACTCCAATCAGCAGTAGAATTATTACTTGACACTCCAGCCCTTGATTAATGGTTGTTTACTTTGGAACACCTAGATGAAGAACAAAGGGACTCACTTCAAGAAAAATATTCCATAAAGGTACACTCCAAAGTGCACTATGACAAACACATTTGACCTCACACCTTTGATGAGGGCGACTTTGTCTTGGTCTTCAATGCCAAAAAAATACAACAAACCAGGACCCGGTAAATTTGTATGTAAATGGACATGCCCTTATGTCATTAAGAAATTCCTACCCAAAGGGGCATACATCTTAACTAACCCCAAAGGATTAACCCTCAACATCCCTATCAACAGGTTGTACCTTAAATACTTCTACCCCTAATCCACATGCACCCCCCAGGTGTGCTATGTTTTGGTTATCAATTTTGCATCGTCAATTCCTTTGTCATGGTCTATATTACACTTGGGTATTTGCACCATATGTGCAGCATAACGACCAAGACATGACCTCCTCTTGTTTTTCCATTATAAGAAAAATACTCCACCCCTCAACAATGGCGCCAAACTTCTATTGCAGGTATGATCTCGAATACTAACTTATAGGAAATTCCTTCCCTCTGTTTGCATTGCATTTACTAGATATTCCCATTGATAACCACAGGGTCCTCATCCCCGGTAATGATATGCCATCAATATCACTACTGTGGGTAGCATCCTCCCTCCATGGGTTTGTGCGAGATTGCATCCCAGTCCTCATTTGACACCCATGATGTTAGTCCCCATAAGTCCGAGGAATTTTCCCAACATATGAAAAGATCCACCCATAGTTATCATTTTATAGTTGTGCATTTAATCCCCTACCTTCTACATTCGATGATGTCAAATTCCTTGGCACATGTTATGAGAAAGAAACAAAATTGACCTTTCATACCTCCATGAGAAATTTACCTTCTACAATATTCTTCATACCATCACCCCTTCCAAGACACTAATTGGGCTCCCCCACCTTCTGAAGAAACCAACTCTATCTAGATATTTATTCCCATAGGAACCAACTACATGGCATTGATTCATGGGGCACCCATCTTCGCGTTTGCAAAACAACCTTCACACCATCGTGGAAAAGGTTCCCCGACTCACTAAAAACCATGGGAACTTCATCCATCATCAAATTGATTCCCCAATTCACTCAAAACCATGGTAATCCCACCCATCCTCAAATTGGTCCCTTGACATGCCAAAACCCATGGGGACCCCACCAATTATTCTTTATATACAAACTATTCTCCAATCCCCTCAAAACTATGGGAACATCAGTATTCTTTTGGAAGCAACCCCTGGTCACCTTTGATCGATGTCATTGAGTCACCCTATCCCCAACATTATGTGTTTTGTCAGTCACCATCATCGTCAGTGTGATGTCCCTAGCAAATCCCTTCATCTACAGTTTTTCTCCCTCCGTTACACTCTATTCCTTTATTTTGAAGAATGATGTAGTTTTCCCCAAGTTGACATCGATCAAAGGAAGTCATGAGCCTCATGCTTACCATCCAGTCACATGTCAATTTTTTCAGTCCAACGGTTGGTTACAAAATGATCTTTGTTTTCAGGATAAGACCCTCATCTTATCATGTACTTCATCTCTCGTCCACATCAAATCACTACATTTTGGAGTTGCAGTTGTACTTTGGGGTCCCTTTTCAATCACTATGGAGGATTATCTTGAACTAAGTAGGGAGATACATCTATTCTTCCAAACTTATTAGTCCCTCCTATGCTCAATGTCAAAACATCTATCCCATCAGTGAGATTCGTACGTTTCAAAGGTAGTGGTGTTCACATTTATAAATCATGATAGCAGCAGTTTAGTAGCATCTCAATCCCCCACCCTAGTGGGCTTATCATGATTCTCAACAGTACTGCTTCCTCAACATCTGTAGAAACATTTCCAGGTTCGGTTATTATTGCATGGAGTGAAGGAACCTTCATCCATGCACCAGTATTTTTTATGAGTAGTCCCTTTGGTCCTCTTATATTGTATCCATTTTGGAAGATCTCCAAGAGCATGTGTATGTCCACCTCGTTTGTATAAAACAACACTATTGGTTACAGCTCCACCAACAACCTTCTCTCTTAAGAAGGTCCTATTTATCCACCTATGTTTCACACACTTTCAAGAACAACAGAGATAACAGAAAAGAAACAATGATGCATTGTTGGTTCTATAGTACCCTCTGAACCTCATACATCAGAGGGAATTTGTTAACGCTCAAATCGTGCACAAATGTGACATTTTTTCAATATACACGATAAAGCATCATCAAAATATAGCACACATCCCACCGAAGACATCCTCATTAGATCCAAGAAGCATCATGAGTTCAGAAATGCCCAAGCTTATAGTAAAAAAATACAACCACACGACCACGTGTCTATTAATACACACTACTGCGCATGTTATTAGAACTATGACCATGTGACCATCATGGATATTCCTTCGATATCCCTGTGAATGATGGAAATGGTTGAATCTCAACCACTAGAAACACATTAAAGACTCATGAAACCTCCATTACCTCCACAAATTCGAATTTGGCTCCTCACACACTTGGGTTCCTTAAATGGCCCCTTCTATGTACCTTGGATCTAGATCATCATATCAAGGAGTTCACATTGGGATCTAGTTGTTTCTTGGCCATCTCTTGGCTTATAAAAGGAAGCAATGAACATGCTTATGAAAGAGAGAAATTAGAGCAAGGTTATGCTATTGGAATTGTTCTTGAGCTCCCTTATAGATCACCTCTTCCCTCTTGTCTAGCATTTACCAAGCTCCCTTGCTACCTTCCTTCATGGGGCAAGTGTTCTTCTCATTTGTTATTCAAGCTACTTAGCATCTAGTTTGGACTAGATAGACCTCTCTAAGAGGGATTGTTTTCCTCCATTGGAGCTCACATATCCTAGTTTTTGTACATGCTTTACCATTTACCAATACAAAAGTGGTTTGGAATCTATTGGTTGTTGGAGTTTGCATTCCTACCCCTTTGTTCTTTGTTTTATTTTATTTTCATTTTCTTTGTTTATTCCTTCTTTTACTAAAAACCACTTATAGGATCACTTGGAGCACCTACCCACACAATAGGGGCATCTAATAATGAAGCTTTGTTGCAACCTACAAGACTTTACTCCTTACCAAGTGGTAAGGATTCACCCTTGTGCAATCTTTTTCACAACAAGGGCTTGTAAGGAAGAATAATGGGGAGACTAGACTACATGTAAACTTCATAAATTTAAATAAATTTTCACTAAATGAGAATTGACCTATCCCTAAAATGGATCACATCTTACAAAAATTAGTGGGATCCAACATAATTTTTATGATGGATGGCCTTTTTGGATATAACCAAGTGGCAATGGATATGGATGATAGAGAAAAGACTGCATTTACTACACCTTGGGGCACCTTCATTTACAATAAAATGCCATTTGGTCTAATTAATGCATGGGATACCTTTCAAAGATATATGGACATTGCTTTTGTGGGTGAAAATGATAGATTTACAGTCATTTACTTGGATGATATGACATACTTTTCTGAGTCAGATGAAGACCATCTCAAGCACCTAAAACAATCTTAATAAGTGTAGAAATTTTGGTCTATCTTTGAACCCTAAATAGTCTCATTTTTTCATGAAATAGGGTAATCTATTGGGTCACATTGTCTTTAAAGAATGATTTAATAGTGATCCTATGAGAGTAGAGGAAATAAAGTTGATTGGATTACCAAGAAACAAAAAAGAGATACAATCATTTCTGGGTAAAATCAATTTTCTAAGAAGATTCATACCAAATTTTGTTGAATTTATTAAGAGTATCACTGACATGTTCAACAAGGACAATGATATTAAATAGAATAGTAAAGAAAGATAGTCATTTCGACGAATCAATACCAAAGAATCCCCAGTTTTGGTAATTCATGATTACACAATAAATATTTTTTTCTTTTTTCTTTTGTTTATGAGAACCCTATTGTAGATGTATTATTACAAAAGAATGCTGAGGGATATGAGCAGCCAATAGCATTTTTCAATAAGGCATTGAGGGATGCAGAATTGAAATATAGTATAATGGAGAAACGACCATATGCCTTGGTGAAATACCTCAAGTCTTTCAGATATTATGTTTTGCACTCCATTCATTGCATATGTACCCATAAGTATAGTGAAATATATCCTCATTAAGCTTGATAGTGAAGGAAGGAGAGGCAAATGGATATCCAAAATTCAAGAATATGACTTGGAGATAAAGCTAGGAAATTTGGTCAAAGGTTAGGGATTAAGAAAAATGTCAGCCGAATCAAACTGCCAAGCCCTATATGTGAACATAATTGCTCAGATACCAATAGTAGTGCAATCTGAGGGGAATTCACGGGAATTCTCTTTGAAAATAAATCCAAAATTTTCTAATTGTTTGTGGTATAAAGTGTTAGGTCAACCTTGACTCTGTAAATGAGTCATTAAGCTAATATTGGTTTAGGTCAAAGCAGGTGATTTTTGGGCCTGCGGTATTTGGCAGTCCATGGTATTTTCCCATGGTATTGCATGTGATGAATCCTATTTAAGGGATTGATGAACTCCATTGTAATTTTCCTAAAGTGGTCAGTGATGGTCGGATTGGCCATGCCTTGGCTAGAGTGGTAAAGGGTAATAGATTTATTAGTGGTGGTTTTCCTGGTTTTGGGTTTCCACATAAAAATATTCTTCTCCATTGTGTATGCTTTCTTATTATAATTATTATGCAATTTTTTTTAATCCTATTTTTTGGTATCAAATACAAAGGTCTATTTGGCTAATAAACTCACAAGAAAGGGAGGGTTCATGGTTTGAGTGGGAGCAATGGTGAAAGAAAGAAAGTTTAGGGTCGATAAATTCAACAGCCAAAACTACGAGCTATGGAAGATGCAAATGGAGGACTATCTATATCAGAAGGATCTATTCCTACGGTTGGGAAAAAAATCAAGTAATTCAACAACTATAAAGGATGAAGAATGGGATGTTATTGGCATAAAGGCACTAGGAATGATACGACTATGTATGGAATCATCGATGGCTTTTAAAATTTCAAAAGAAAAGAAAACAACGGATAATGTATTAGACCAGATAGTGGAGGTGAATACTGTGGGAAGGATTTTGATAGTTACTGCTCATACCATGGGATCAATAGAGAGAAGACAGTTCTAGGAACACCACAAGAAAATGGTGTGTCAAAAAGGATGAAAAAAATGATCATGGAGTGTGCAAGGAGAATGATATTGCATGTAGGGTTTTCCTTACAGTTTTGGGTAGATGTTGTAGATTATGTTGTTTACTTAATAAAGAGAGGGCCTTCAATCTCCTTGGATGGTGGCATTCAAAAGGAGGCATGGACAATTAAAAAGGTAAACTACTCATTTCTGAATATTTTTAGTTGTGAAGCATTTGTCCATATTGATATAGAAAATAGAACAAATCTTGAGGTAAAATCCAAGAAGTGTACCTTTATTGAATACATAGTTAATGATTTTGGTTATCGCTTATGGGATTATGAAAATCACAAAAATATTAGGAGTAGAGATGTGGTATTTAATGAATAGGTCAAGTACAAAGATCGGTTGCAAGGAAATAAACATGAAAACGAAAGAAAAGAATACATAGAGCTTGATGAGATCAAAGAAAATGAAATTCAAAAGGTGCCAAAAAATGCAAATGTACAACAACAACAAAAATAGGTACCTTAATCTCCTGCAAGTGTTGTTAGAATATCATCTAGGTTAAGTAGAACCCTTGAACGATACTCTCCTTCACTGTATTATTTATTGTTGCTTGATTGTGGTGAACCAGAAAGTTATGAAGAGGTGATATAGGTAGAAACTAGAAAGAAGTGGGAGCAATGCATGAAAGAGGACATGGACTCTTTGGTAAGTAAATGAACTTGGGACTTGGTTTATTTTCCTATAGGTAAAATATCATTATAGAATAAATTGGTTTACAGGTTGAAGGAAGAAAATGGAGGAAAAAAGTGGAACAAGGCCAGACTTGTTGTAAATGGGTTTGCACAAAAGAAAGGTATAGATTTTGATGAAATATTTTAAGTCTAGTGGCAGTAGAAGATTTGCATCTTGAACGGTTAGATGTAAAAATGGATTTTATCCATGAGGATTTGGAGGAAGAGATTTATATGCAACAACCACAGGGGTATGAGCTCAAATGGAATGAAAATTTAGTATGTGTGTTGAAGAAGATATTGTATGGATTGAAGAAATATCCAATGAATTGGTATTTGAAATTCGATAGGTTTATGCCAGAACAAGGTTATAGAAGATAGCATTCTGACCACTGTGTTTTTTTCAAGAGGCTAGATAATGGAATTTATATTATCTTGTTATTGTATGTAGATGATATGCTTGTTGTAGGGTCTAACATATATGGTATAAATGTGCTCAAAAGAAAATTATCTAATTCATTTGTGATGAAGGATTTGGGTGTTGTAAAGGAAATTTTTGGTATGAGAACAACAAGAGATGGGAAAAATCGCAAATTGACAATGTCTTGGGGTGAGTACATAAAGAAGGCGTTGGATAGGTTTAGAATGAAAGATGTAAAACCAATTAGTACAACTTTGGATAGGAATTTCAAAACAAATATAGAGATGTGTCCCAAGACACAAGAGTAGATATAATACATGTCCAAGGTCCCTTATTCATTAGAAGTTGGTTGTTGAAACCAATTTAATACTGAGAGGGGGGTGAATCAGTATTAGTGCAATTATCGGCAATTTGTACCTTCTTTAATAGATTATCATTTACTTAACATTTATGTTCTATTATGCATTAGTAAATAAACATCCACACATATACGCACCACATAAAAAACACATAACACAAAGGATTTTTACATGGAAAACCAAACGGGAGAAAACCATGGAATGCTTCTTTATAGTGAGAAAGAGTACATTCAAGGAAGCACCAACTTCTTGTGTTTACTAGAACCAACAGGAAGTAGGCACCAACCCCCTGGTTTTATAGGCACCGACCTGAAGGAATATTTCGCTCCTTGTGTTTCTCCAACACCAATTGGAAGGAGGCACCGAACCCCTATTTTCTTTGTTTTATAGGCACCAACCTGAAGGAAGATCTGACTCCCTATCTCCATGCCTCGTCTAACCGCCACGATGTCCAATATATCTTATTGTCTTACTGATATTCAACTATGTGCACTTCTTCAGATATTATAATGATAATTATGTTGTGCGCACCTCCGTATGTAGAATATACTATGTTACTGCGCTGTATACATCACTTGAGTTCTCAAACTTCTTAACTCACACTTTTGTTGATGACTTATTTCATGTACTATGTGCTTTGTTGATTCTGCAGTCTGCGTTTCTAGTTCAATGATCTTCTCTTTCTCACTACAATGAACAATTTATATTATGATTACAATTGATAGTTTGTTGTTCAGAAATGAAGCACTAGTAACAGAAGGAACTGTGTACTTTCTGATGTGTCCATTCTATTTAAGTGTTGTAGTCTCTCAGATAATCTTCAACGTCCTATGCATCAAATAATTGGTCCATTCAGTTTAACGCACTTGTCTCAGATAATCTACATCATGATGCGCCTATCGGATCCTGTTGTTGTTATGTTGTTGTGCATCAGATAGAGTTCTCAACTTCACACACTTTCACTTCTGTTCATATGCATCAGCTAGACATCTGCACAATATCTGATAAGCTTTGGTTTTGTCTCTGGGCTTTTGTATCTACAACATATGTGACTATCAACATGCTGATTGTATTAATGTCCTTCAAAACATCAAGCACTTGCACACACTTCAATATTTCTTCATTTCATTATTTGTGTATCTGTCATAGTTCTATCGCATCATTATTTGCACCATCAAAACTTCATTCTACTGCACGTGTGCATTCAGCTCTTCGTTAGATCATTTTGTTCTATCATTGAACCCCTTAATACCCCAAAAAATAAACTGAAACTTGTACTCAAAGATTTTATGCTCTCGTCATCAAGCTTACTTTCAATATCCAACTTGCATTTATATTTAAACATGTCCTGCATGGATTGTATCTTCACAAGTTGGTCATGACATCCTTTCTTCCATACTTCATGGATTGTGCATATTCCACATGTCATCATATGTGTTATTAATGTGTCATATTTTATGTATCAAGCGCCCTCAAGGTCCAAAAATTAGTGGGACTTCATACCTTGGTGGTGTATCATTGTGCTCTTGATGTACCATTGCAGTACTATATGTGCACAATCTTCTACTTCATCTTGATGTGTCTATGACTTGTGATGTACCAACCCCTGTGAGTAATGCGCCCTTGATGTTAATACTTTGTGGGATTTGCGCATACTCCAACTTCTTTTAAGTGTGTCTTTGACCCTTTCCGCTTTATCACTTGTGGGTAATGCACACTTGGTATATTGATACTTAGAGAATTCTGCGCATACACCAACTTATATCTGGTGGGTCTTTGAATTCTTCCTTGTCATCACTTGTGGGACTTGCACACTTGTTGTACTGTCGGATGTGGAATTTTCTCATTGATGGTCTTCAACTGCTCTACCTTTCTAGGAACTTGTGCGCATTCCACTTACTGAAAGCATCTTCTAATTGGCTATGCTTGTGCGCTTTCAGGATTTCCAACTAATAACTCCATGTGCACTTCCAACCATTTGATGGAGTATTCTCACCATCTTATCTTAGTCCTGCATGCTTTGCATGCATGCATGCATTCTATGTAGCACTCCATGCATCCATGCATTAGTAGTTGAGTCTCCTAGCACCTAGTCCTTACTTTGGTCCCCCCAGAGCTTGTTTTTGGCCATCATTATCCCTCCTATCCACTCAAAGATTCTTGTTTACATCACTGGATTTCCAATGCATCCTCATGCAAATATTTAGGAGACTACATAGTCAGTTCCATGATTTGGTGTGCCTTGTCCCCTTGATTGCTTAGTTAACTGACTACAGATCCCAAGTTGACTGCTACTGAGTATAGGAGCACCCTCTTTGACCACTGACAGTTAGTTATGCACCTCCTTGGAGTATCCTACCCTATTTTGGTTCCCACGTGATTTATTTATGCTCAGTTCTACCTTAGTTAACTAATTATTCATCATCAGTGGCCACTGAACCTTATCGAGAGATGGTTCCAATGCAAACTAATCCTAGACTTGCAGAGAGGGTATTTTTTAAGGATTATAAAAGTATACTTAAGTATAGTATTCTAGGCGATTATTTTGGATTGAAAAAAACATATATATAAATTGGTAGGCAAATATTAAATATGAAACATACAATTTACTACCGAAACTTACAAATTTTGGAGAATATTGTGATAAAAAAACATATTTGATGTAAATATAGGCGATATTAGAGTCTAAAAATGACCAAATAGTGAATTTAGTTTTTGAAAAAAAGTAAAAAAAATAGCCAATTGGTGAAATTTCACCCCTAAAAATTTCCCTACTTGCGTTGAATTTGAATACTTTTGGGTGTATCAAATTCATTCTATTGTAACATTCTTTGGTTTCCATATTACAACTGATTACTATATCAACAAAAAAATTTCATGTGTGTTTCAATTTTATTAGTGAATTGATCCATGTTTTCTTCTAATTCTTCTCATTAATAACATTTTGAAATTGTGAGGTTTGTTGAAGCTTAGTGACCTATCCATGTGTAATTTCACATGGTATCAGGTCTTGTGAGATATTTTGAGTTGCAGTAGTAGCAGCAGTTGTAGCAGTAGATTGAGCAACTACTTTCAATAAAGCACTAGAAGCCTATGGATTTCCACAAAAAATCCGAGTGCCATTGCATTGAATTCAATGGAGAAATCCTTTGAGGTCTATCCAGGTGTGAAGGATCCGGATAAAAGTGCTTATTCTCCTAAAGCAGTGCTTAGTAGAATCAGGAACAATCCTCCAACTATATTTCCAATTTTTTGCAAGTTATTCCATCATCAGAAGCGCATTCAGTCAGCTAATATGGATCTAACTTCGATTCCAAATCTAAATCATTTCAATTTATTTGAATGGAAGGATCAGATGGAGATCTTCATGCGCAGAAGAGGTTTATATAGGGTTCTAAAGGGCATTGAGGTCTAACCAAATGGTGCTACAAAAAGGCCAAGTATCTAAACAAGCTTGATGAAGTGTATGGATTGTTATGCCTCAACATTTCCAAATATCTAATCTTTCATATCTCCGGTTTGAATACTCCTAAGGAGGTTTGGAAAAATATCGAATCCTTATTTAGGAAACAGGATGATCTGAGAGGACAACAATTGGAAAATGAGTTGATCTCACTGAGCCCCAACATTTTTGAATCCATTATAGATTTCTTCAAAAGATTCAAGAACTTGGTTTTGCAGCTAAAACTATGTGGAATTGAGAAAGAAGACAAGTAGTTGATTCTTGCTATTCTTCCAAAATTGGGATCAGATAATTCTTTGTTTGTATCCACCTTCCAAACAACAAAGATTTCCATCCCAAACTGGAAAATTCCCACTGTAGATGCATTCATCCTGTCTCTCACAAAGGAGAAGGAAAAATTAGTGTATATGGGAGTAATAAAACCATCAAGGGATTCAGCTCTTGCTGCAGGAGAAGGAAAGAATGCGAATTGGAAAGGAAAGCACAAGGGTAAGGAAAAGAAACCTTATGAGAAGAATTAAAAGGTGAATCCCAAACAGTTAGAGGGAACCTTGAATCCAAAGAGAGGCAAGCAAAAACAGAAGGAGAAGACCGAATGTTCATACTGTAACAGAGGTTTTCACTAGAAAGTGTTTTCATGAAGAAGGCCATTGATCTCATGGCCAACTTCTAGAAAAAAAAAATATTACAATACATGCAAGTGCTAGAAGAAAAGAAGTTGATCCTATATCAGAGGATAAAGAGAGTTGCCATTCACTCATGACTGGAAATTCGAATGCATCCTCCTTCATCATAGATTCTAAAGCATCCAGACACATGTCTGCATCCAAGGATCTATTCTCTGAATTCGAACGAACAGTTGGACCTTCTATCCTAATGGGACATGATTGTGAAGTTCCTTCAAAAGGGATTGGAAGGATCTATCTTGATAACAGATACTTCAATGATGTCCTCTATGTTCCTACTCTAGTAGCTAACCTCCTTTCAATTTATCAAATGACCCATACATGAGTTCCAAAGAAAGTAATTTTTACTCCTAATGTGATTGAAATACAAGATATCTCTTATGGGAAAATCATTGCACAAGGCATTGTAGATCACCATTCCAAACTCTATGAGTTCTCCCATTTCTTTCCTTACTCAAAACAAAGTGCACTTCTTACTCATGCAAATTAAGTGAGCATACTTTGGCATGAGAGGTTTGGGCACCTCAACTACAAATATTTGCAAGAACTGCACAATCAGAAAATGTTTGAAGGACTTCCAAACATCATATTTGATAAGGGAACTTGTAAAGGTTGCTTGATTGGTAATAATTCAGAGCACAAGTTTAAAGAAGGAAAGGAAAAAAGAGCCTCTTCTCCTCCCGAGTTGATTCACAGTGACATATCAAGACCTCTTCCTCACCTATATTTGAATAATGCAAGATACATCTTAGAATTCATAGATGATTATTAAATATTCAGTTGGTTATACTTTCTAAAGTTGAATTTGGAAGTCTTTGAATACTTCAAAAATTTTAAATCTTTTGTAGAAAAATTCACTAATTAGAAGATCAAGGTCTTTCATACTGATAATGGAGGAGAGTATGTGAAGAATTAGTTTCAGTTATTTTGTGCAGATGAAGGTATTGAAATGAAACACATTGTTCCTTACACACCACAACAAAATGGTGTAGCTGAGAGAAAGAACAGCACTTTGAAAGAGATGGCTACTTGCATGCTTGAGTATAAGGCATTGGATCCTAGACTGTGGGAAGAAGTTGTCAACTGTGCTGCATACCCCCATAACAGAGTTCCACACAGAAGCCTACAAGGAGAAACTCCTTTAGAAGCACGAATGGGATACAAGCCAGATGTGTCTCATTTGATAATATTTGGATCCAAATCTTGGTAAAGGATTCAAATCTTGGGAGAAGAGGAGAGCCTTAGAGCCACAAATAAAAGAGTGCATATTGGTTGTTTATGCACATAATTCAAAGGCATACAAATTGCTAGATCTATCTACCATGCATAAATTTCTTGAAAGAAGTGTCCAGTTTGAAGAATGGCCATTGCATGTTGCCCACCATGTCAAAGAAGACAACTTACCAAATACTCCACCACAACATGTTGAACAAGATAACGAATCATCCTCTCATGGAAGTTCAGATTTTGACTCAGAAAGTGAATATGAGCAAATGCTAGATCCAGATACACAAGAACCTGAGATCCATAAAATGAAGATCCACCTCTACTTCCAATATAGGCTGCAAAGACCATTGAATCTGTTGGTGATCTTGTTGGAGGTCCACAAGATCCAAGAAGAACTAGATCTGAGTTTCAAAATGAAATATTTGCACTATCTCATACATATCCCTTTCTTTCTGATGGATGTTTCTTGATTATTGGATCTGGTCCTATATGTTGGTCGAGCAAAAAGCAGACATCTCTTTCTCTTTCATCAGATGAGGCCGAGTATAGAGGTGCAGTGAATGCAACCACACATTGCAGCTGGTTGCAGGGCATATTGTCAGAGTTTGGGATTCGCTACAGTACTCCAGTAGTCATCTACTGTGACAATCAGAGTGTTATTAGGATTCCCACATATCCGGTTCTAATACAAAGAACCAAACACATTGAGATACACATGCATTACATCCAAGGATTGGTGCATGATCATACCATCATGCTACTCTATTGTCTTTCAGAAGAGCAATATGCAGATAGTTTCACCAAGACATTTTCAGTGAAAAAGTTCACTCATCTCCGATACCTTCTTGGGGTGAGTGCTACCTTGGTTGATTGGTCTTTTTTATAGTATATCTTGAGGGGGGGTTTTGTTCCCACTGGGTTTTCCATCTTTTCTCATTTTTTCTAGATTGTTGTATGGGGTGACCTTTGGTCTTAGTAACCAGGGCCCTAATTTCCATTTATTTACTTATATTTTTCCTCAAAGTATGCCTTAAGGGGGGGTGTTGGAATATGTAGTTATGCTCATTTCTACCTCAATTAAATGATTATTCATCATCGGTGGCCACTAAACCTTATCAGGAGATGGTTCCAATGAAAACTAAGCCTAGAATTGCGGTGAATTCGAATCCTTTTGGGTGTATCGAATTCATTCTATTGTAACATTCTTTGATTTCCAACTTACAACTGATTAATGTATCAACAACAATTTTTCATGTGTGTTTCAGTTTTATGAGTGAATTGATCCATGCTTTCTTCTAATTCTTCTCAGTAATAACATTTTGAAAGCGAGGTTTGTTCATGCTTAGTGACCTATCCATGTGGAATTTCACATGGTATCAGAGCTTGTGAGAGATTTTGATTTGCAGTAGTAGCAATAGTTGCAACAATAGATTGAGTAGTTTCTTTCAGTAGAGCACTAGAATCCTCTGGATTTCCATGACAAATCCTGGTGCCATTGCATTGAATTCATTGGATAAAACCTTTAAGTTCTATCCAGGTGTGAAGGATCCAGATAAAATTTCCTATTGTCCTAAAGCAGTGCTTAGTAGATTCAGGAACAATCCTCCAACTATATTTCCATTGTTTTTGTAGGTTATTACATCATCAGAAGCGCCAATGAAAACTAAGCCTTAGACTTGAGGTGAATTTGAACCCTCCTGGGTGTATCAAATTCATTCTATTGTAACATTCTTTGATTTCCAGCTTATAACTTATTAATGTATCAAAAATATTTTTTCATGTGTGTTTCAGTTTTATGAGTGAATTGATCCATGTTTTTTTCTAATTCTTCTCAGTAATAACGTTGTGAAATTGTGAGGTTTGTTCAAGTTCAGTGACCTATCCCTGTGGAATTTCACACCATTAACCAAGCAATTCTCAGGCTTGTTTTCACACTTGTACCATTTGTTCAACCAATTCCTTGTTTGTTTGAGCACATGTACCATTGTCCAACCAGCTCCTTCATTTTGATAACATGAGAGAGTATGACTTGGTGGAATTGATTTCTGCACAAGGACCACATGTAGTAGGATACATTACTTGTGTTCCTTCTTGAACTGGATATTCATGATGTATCTTCTTACGTACTTTTTCAAACAGAATGTGCATGATGTATCCTCTTATGTACTTCTTCAAACTTTTCATGCATGTTGTATCCTTGATACACATATTCATATTGAATGCCCTTCTAGATATACTCCAAAGTTGCATACATATCAGTCATATTCACCATTTACACATATACTTCTAGTGTTCATGTTCTTCTTTATCTTGCGCATATACTACTTCAAAGTTTCTTCCATATACTTCTTCATACTTTTGCAGGAATGTTGTATCCACTTTGACTTCAATTGATATCAATGACTCAGATTGAATCAGTTGAAATCCTCTTGTGAGAATGCTATATAGGTTGAATACCATGAAATAATTCTAATATCCAAGAATCTTGAAGCAAATAATTCCTCACAAGAATTTATTCAAAGATATGCAAGAATAAGAAGAAACATTGAAACAGAAACATAAGAGAAGGAAATCAATTGATGGAAATTTCATCTCATATATTATTCCTCAATATGAATACAATATATAATACATCTCAAGAGATAAAATATAATTCCTTAATGGCAAGTTGTAAAGCACAAAAAATTAAGGCTTACTAAAATATAATTCCTTAATGGCAAGTTGTAAAGCACAAAAAATTAAGGCTTACTAAAAGCATAAAACCCCCCTAGGTGTCAAAAGCACTTTCCAAAACACTCTAAAGGCTCACGAATTGGATGAATATGGTATGGAAGATCATGAGTGATGTAAATGGAATGTAATGATGAATTTATGAGAGAATAAAGTGGTGGTGGTCGAATTGGTCAAGTGGAGAGAGTTTCCAAGTCAACTAGCTTTACCTTATCCACTAGAAAGTAGAAAAAACAGGATAAAGCTATCTAAATCAAGAAAGTGTCTTTCTAATTCAATAATGGAATAAAATCAAACAAAATCCAAGTAAATATTATCCATAATCTATCCAAAATCGTTTTTGTGAGTTAGGATGGCATATGGAGGCATAAAATACAAAACTAGGCCAGCTACATAGTCTACACCTAGGAAAATTAATCTAGATGACTAATAAAATATATCCTAAGTATGGAATGGGTTTTTAAATATTCCAACACCTCTTTGACATTAGTTGGAAGTCAAACAATTGAAATCATCTTTAGTTGACATCTATGACAACCAATGCTCAACATTGGTAGCTTGATGTATGCAATGGTATGCACAAGACTAGATGTTGCACATGCATTGGGAGTTGTGAGAAGGTATATGAAATATCTAGGTGGAAAGCATTGGAAGGTAGTAAAATGGATTCTCAGGTATTTGAGAAGTACTACTACTCATGCTTTATATTTTGTAGGTTCAAACACTTTACACAAGGACATGTTGATTCATATATGGTAGGTGGTAAAGGTAGTAGGAGGAGCACCATAGGGTATGTATTTACCATAGGTGGACCAACAATAAGCTGGATTTCGAAACTAAAAAAGGTTGTTTCACTTTCAACAATGGAAGAAAAGCATGTTTCTATTACAGATGCTAGTAAAGAGATAATTTGGATACAAAGGTTCATGGAGGAATTGGGTAAGAAGCAAGATAATATCAAGTTGTATTTTGATAGCTAGAGTGCCATTCATATTGCAAAGAACTCAAACTTCCATTCTAATACTAAACATATACAACTCAAGTACCATTTCATATGATCAGTTTTGGAATATTAATAGTTGAAGTTGGAAAAGATACATACTAGCCAGAATCCTTCAAACATGTGAACAAAGGTAGTAACCAACAATAAATTGAGTTCTTGCTCAGTTTCAGTTGGCCTTCAAGCATGAAGGTGAACATGATAAATTTTCCAGGTCCAAGGATGGAGCATATTCTAGAAAATGTAGTAGTGGTGAAATTGTTTTGATTCTCCAAGTGGATATTATTGGTTGTGGAGCCTGATTATCTTCTTGATGCATCCAACTCCTATTTTTGCGAGGTGCAAGGGTTGCTTCCCTCATGAATTTTTTATTTTGGGGAAAATGCCTTGTAAAATATTTTAATTTCGTATTCATCTAGACCATTCTTGAATTAGTCAATAATGTGTTTAGTTATTTGTTTAAGGGCCCATGATTTTGGGTATCCCATGGTATTTCCCCATGGTTATTATTAGGTCATTGAATTGATGATAGAACTTATGTATTTTCCCTTGAAGAAAACCCTATTTAAAGGGAAGGAATTTTATTGTGGTTGTGTGTGTCCGAGAGAGGAGATCGTGAGAAAGAGTGAAGAGTAAGTTGCAATGGATGTGTTGTAGGTTGTAGCCCTTCATTTTTCTAGATAAATAAAAGAAGGACTGATTGTTTCTCCATGGATGTAGCTTGTATTGGGTGAACCACGTTTATTGGTGTCTTTCATAGATTATTTGTTTCAGTCCAAAGCCATTTCATATGTAGCCATTAGTACAGTGAAATATATCCTTAGTTATCCTGATAATGAAGGAAGGAGAGGCAAATGGATAGGTAAAATTTGAGAATATGACTTGGAGATAAATCCAACCAAACTAGTCAAAGGTTAGGGATTAGAAAAATTGTAAGCCAAATAAAACTACCAAGCCCTATATGTGAACATGATTGCTCAAATAGAAACAATAGTGGAATCTGAGGGGAGCTCACATGAATTCTCTTTGAAAATAAATCCAAATTTTTCTAATTATTTGTGGTATAAAGACATAGTGGTTTATTTTCAACATCTTCAGTGTCCACTAGAATTTGATAAATCCAAGGCTAGGTCCCTAAAATCAAGAGGGATCAAATATTGCATTTTGGATGAGTATTTGTTCTAGAAAGATCAACTAGGGATTTTGTTAAATTGTGTCATTGAATAAGAAACAAATGAAATAGTAATTGAGTTTCATAAAGGTGTATGTGGTTGGTCATCATGCTTGAAGGGATACATCATACAACTACACACTATTTTACAAAATGGGTAGAGACTATTGTGGAAACAAATGCACAAGTGCACTCTTCCACTTGGTAAGGGGATAAGCCTTGTATTTTGTTGCAAGGCCTCAATCCTTGGAGCCCCTTTTGATAGTGGTTGGTATTCCTCCAAGTGATCCTGCAATAGATTGTTAGTGTAGTTCACATTCAAACATGAAAATATTGATATAAACAAAATGATAGAGATGAGGGGAGAATGCAAACTCCAACAACAACCAAAGATATTCTAAACCACTCTTGTATTGCCTAATGGAATAGTTGTACAACACCTAGGAGGTGAAGGTTTCAAGGGAAGCCAACAATCTCCCTTAGGTAGGCCTTTCTTGTCCAAACTAAATGTTAAGTAGATGGAAGAACAATGGAGAGAAACACTTTCCCCTTGATGGAATGTGACAAGGGAGCTTGGGAATGATTATAATGGTAGAAAATGGTGGGCTATGAAGAAGATCCAACTCAAATACAACAACATAACCTTGCTCTAATTTCTCTCTACAAAATGAATGTCAATGGATTCTTTTTATAGTCCAAGAGGTGGCCAACAAACAACTAGATCCAAATGTGAACTCTCCTCCTTCATGAACTAGTTCTAAGGTACACAAGGGGGGATGATTAATGCCACAAAGTGTGCGAGGAGTCAAATTTTGATCCTTAGGGAGGATTCAACCATTAATTCACCACGAGGATGAAGTGGTCCCTCTTTTTTGACAGTAGCATGGATACTGAAGGAAAATTCGCGCGGGTGTAGTGCGGGCATTGTTCAAATAACATGCACTATAGCATGGGTCACCTGTGTAATACCCACGCTACCCTTTGTTTTGACTATTTCTGGGCACTTATGGACTCATTGTAATACCCCATTTTTCCCTTGATGTTTATTGGCTTCAATGTAAATAATGTATATATACATTATGTGTATTTTCCCTAGTGTGGAGCTCAAGGCCAAGGCCCCACTAGTAGATGTTAAGTTTATTGCTTAGGCAAGTATTTGGACAGTTTGATTATTCATGGGTTGATTAAGCCATGAAGAAATGTAAATGATGTGATTATTATTGAATGAATAAAATAACCAAGAAGCTGGCTAAGGATCCAACTAATGAGAAGGGGCTAGTGTATCCACTAGGGAGAGGTGAGGGGGTTTGGGATTGGTTTCCCATATTGCCACATGTCTGACTGGGAACCCATTTGAACTCCCTGCTGACATTAATGCAACTACAGTGGGTGGTTGAGAACCCTAATTGCTGAGACCACTAGAGTATGGAACATGCCTGTGATTTCGTATGGCAGGGCATGGATCTGATCGCTTGTGCAGGATGACACTCAGTCGCCAGGGGGAACTCCCTAAACTTGTTCGACTATCCGGGGGGATTGGGACACTCATGTAGGAGGGATTGATTCCTCACTCACTCACAGGAGACTCACACACTTTCCATTAGAGATCCATCGACCCTCGTAGGGAATTCGTCCAAGAATCTCTTGTACAAACTGAACCAAGCCGGGGAGGGAAATCTGAGGTTACCCATACTTCCTGTGTGTTAGAAAATCCTGAGAACTGATATCCGTAGCACCCAGTGTGCAAGCCCCAGTTATAGCGGCGGAGTGGCATTGATAGAAGATGTTGCAAAGTGGTATTGGCAGAGCGGCCGTGAGGAAACCCTAAGCCTAGTAACGAATCAGTTGTTGAACTGTGGGAGAGAGTTGGGTCGCTTGATAAGCCTAGTGAAGGCTATAGTCTCAAGGAGCTAGTGACTAGACCTTTCTATGCCCATCCTGGAATAGCACTGGAAGGGAAGGACCATGAGAGACTGTGCCGCAGTGATAAGATCTTCCTTATGTTGGATGTGGTTGGTATTGTGGGGGCTAGGTCGGCTGAGAGCGACTAGACCTTTCTATGCCCAACCTAGAATAGCACTGGAAGGGAAGATTCCTTGAGGGACTGTGTAACAGTGATATAGGTCTTCCCTGTGTTGGATGTGGTAGGTATTATGGGTGCCAGGTCAACTGAGTACTGAGATCCCTACAGCTCTGTGGTTGATCTCACTGGCTTAGCAACGCCTTCCTTGTTGTCCCTGAATTGCTTTATAACCATTATAGGTTGGCTTAGAATGGGTAGGTTCCCTGGAATCCTTGATAAACCCAACTACAAATTGGTTTAGCATGAGAATGGAGGCTTGACTGTGAGAGAAACTATTATCCCTCCTTAGTGGATACACTTTCCAGTGCGGGGGTGATCTCTCAGCTGAAATAGTATAGGCAGGACATAGATTTAAGGTTGGGTGGAACGTTGCTCTCACTTAGCCAGTTGCTTCGGAATTGAAAGATAAGTATTTCTGTTATAGTAACTGATGGTGTTTCATTGTTTTGTGATGAATGCTTGTGTATGATTATGGACTGTGGTATGTATGTATACGAATGGTATTGACATGAAGTCATGTATAGGCCTGATTTTATGGTTATATTTATATATTATAATGCATGATTTTAATGCCTTGTAATTCTTGCATATGATAGATGTGTTGATTAAATTTGTTTAATGCATTTTACATGTTATAATGAATGATAGTGTTTCATTGTTGGAGATGAATGTTTATGTATAAATAACCTTGTGAAGGAGATGTATCCTTACACCTTATTCCTGGGGAGAGAAGGGAAGCCTGGAAGTGGTTTTAGAAACCTCTGTGGGTCAGATGGAAAGGAATATCTTGGAAGGTAGAAGGTTGGAAGTGTCTAAGTGGAGATATAGACAGAACTCCAGAGATTAAAATGGGAAGGTTAGACACCTCACCTGATTAGGGGACTCTACCATTGGACAGAGCTCTCCAAGAGCTTTCCAATGGTACTTGCCCCATTTGGATGCTTGAGGAAGGCGTTATTCCCCTTAGAAGATTTGATGAAGTTTCCCTTATAGAGGAAGGGTTCCACACGCATGGTTCCGCAATTGTGGGTTGTGGGATCGTCGAGTTCAAAAGTATGCATTTTGGGACTCCACAATTCTGCATCCGCAATTGCGGGATTTGGGTTGCGGGTTGCAGAATCGTCAAGTTCATGATTGTGTGTTTGGGGCTTCCGCAATTCCACATCTGCGATTGCGGGTTGCGGATTGCGAGATGTGAATTGCGGGACACAATGTTGTGGGTTGCGGGTTGAGGGAGTGACCTCCTGCGGAAGTTGGAATTCCGCATTTCCACATCCGCAATTGTGGGATGCAGATTGTGGGATCCATTGTTGCAGAATGAAGGTTGCGGGTTCACAGCTGTGGGTTGCGGATTGCGGATCCGAACTCTCTTGACCGTGTGTATGGGCACTCAGTTGATGTTTTGGGAGAAAAAAATGGATCATGGTCTCCAATGGCTAGGTGGGTTGGTGGGGACATGACAAAGTAGTATCAGAGCTTCAATTGTAGCACTGGGAGCTGTTTCGGCCGGACCGTGCATGAATTTTGGTCAAGAAATGTGCCCATGGCATGATCTTAATAAACTTATTGATTGATTAATTGTTCAAATGAATAATTCCTAGTTTGAATGGGTATGATAGAGCTTATTTGCATGCTTCTGATGTCTAATAAATGTCTCTAATATGCACATAGATACCAACAGCTGTAAGACGAATTGTATCATAGGGAAACGCATAGAACGGTGTAAGAATGGTTACTCTGAATGATGCACAGGACCCATATGGGCCAGAAGATGATGTGCTGGGTGAGAATGTGCAAGAAGGACATATAGAGGCCGAGTCTGATGGAAGAGGGGAGCAAGTGATGCCCCCAAACTTGGCTGAGACTATGGTTAGCTTTAATGAGAGAATGATGAAAGCGCAAGAAGAGCAACATCAACTCAATGCAGCCATTTTGCAGAGTCTGACAGACTTGCAACAAAGGATTAATGGTGGTTCTAACCCGAGCGACAAAGGATGAGAAGAAAAGAATGTAGAGAGTCAGTCTAGGGGACATTCCATGAGAAGAACTACAAGCCCTAGAAGAGGTTCTATGGGAAGAAGGCACAGAACACCTTCTCCTAAGTTTTCTTCTAGCAGGTCAGCCGATTCTGAGCGTTCTCAAGGGATCCCAAGATGCACTGCCAGTAAGAGTAAAGGAAGAAAGAAGCACAGAGGTATTCCACATGGTGAATTTAGGAAGGAAAGACCTCCTACTTTTGATGATGAAAGTAAAGAAGGTCAAGAAGCAGAGGCATGGATTCTTGGAATAAATAAGTACTTCAGAATGCATAAATATTCGTAGAATGAAAAGGCTAAGGTTTCTATCTATAACCTTAGTGGAAGAGCTTCTATTTGGTGGGATCACCTCATGCAAGTGAAAGGAATCAGTGAGAAAAGAGTCATCTGGGGTAGATTCCAAAGATACTTTTAGGAGAAGTACCTATCAACTAGGTATTATTATAGCAAAAGAAAAGAGTTCAATGAGCTCAGACTAGGATAGAACACTATGGACGAGCATGTTCATAAGTTTCTGGAGTTGTTGAGGTATGTGGACTACATCAAAGATGAAAGAGTGAATAGTCAAAGCTTCCTTGGTAGTCTACCACAGAGCTATAGAGATAGGATAGAGTTTGTAAATCCACCAAGCTTGGATGAGTCCATTAGGATGGCAGAGCATTTCTATGAACATAATAAAGGTAAGGCATAGGCACAACCACCATGGAAAGGTAAACCCAAGGGAAGGTTTGATCAGAAGAAAGGTGAGTCTAAACCACCATTCAAAAATCATCCTAGAAGATTTCCACAAGGCCAACAAGCAAGGAGAGAATTCAAGCCAACTATAACAACTGATAGAGTGTTAAAAGGGCCACTTCAGTGTTGGGGTTGTGGGGAGAACCACATGCTTAGAGATTTCCCAACTACAAATAAGAACCCCAAGAGCTTGCACAATGTTAAAAGAGTAGCTATAGTAGGGGATATGGCAAGAGAAACACCTAGGATTTATGTAGCACTGGATGATCACCAAGCAGACCATCAGTCAGCAGTGGTGGAGGTTGCAGGTAAGATTGTTGATCAACCTATTTCTGTTTTGATTGATCCAAGGTCTACTCATAGCTATGTATCTCCTAAGGTAGTTGAAAGTTGTTATCTTGGTGGAGTGAAGCATGACAAGGATTGGCTAGTTCAATTGGCCATCGGTACCAAGAGAAAGGTAAGTGAAGTAGTGAGGGAGTGTCCTATAGAATTGAATGGAATCCTCACACATGTTGAAATAAATATTTTTCCATTGGGATCGCATGATGCCTTAATTGGCATGGATTGGTCGGAAAGTCATAGAGCCAAGGTGGACTACTATGAGAAAGCATTGGAATGCCTTGATGATGAAGGCAAGCCAAGGTTGGTCAAAGGGATTCCAAAGCATGTTTCAGTGAGGTAGATTTCAACTCTGCAATTAAGGAAGTTTTATAAAAAGGGTTTCCAGTTATATGTTGTACATATATCAGATTCAACAAAAGATAAGGTACCCAGGGTAGAAGAATTCCAGATATTACAGGAGTTTGAGGATGTGTTTCTAGATGAGGTTCTAGGATTGCCACCCAAGAGAGATATTAACTTTTCCATTAATCTTGTTCCAGGAGCAGCACCCATCTCCAAAGCTCCTTATAGAATGAGCACACTAGAATTGGTAGAGTTGAAGATGCAACTGCAAGAGTTAATGGACAAAGAGTATGTTAGACCGAGTGTATCCCCATGGGATGCACCAGTGTTGTTTGTTAAGAAGAAGGATGGAACATTGAGGCTATGTACTGATTTCATGCACCTCAATAAGGTGACAGTCAAGAACAAGTATCCCTTGCCAAGGATTAATGACTTGTTTGATCAAATGAAGGAAGATAAAGTGTTTTCAAAGACTGACTTGAGGTATGGGTACCATCAAGTAAGGATAAAGGAAGAAGACATTCATAAGACAGCCTTCAGGACTAGGTATGGTCACTATGAATTTACAGTGGTGCCATTTGGTCTTACCAATGCGCCTACTACCTTCATGTGTCTCATGAATAGTGTCTTCAACAAGTATTTGGATAAGTTTGTGGTTGTGTTCCTGGGTGACATTCTTGTGTATTCAAAGGATGAAAAAGAGCATGATGAGCATTTTAGGATGGTATTACACGTCCTTAGAGAACACCAGCTCTATGCTAAACTGATTAAATGCAACTTCTATCAAGAGAAGGTGCAGTATTTGGGTCATATTATATTAGTAGATGGCATTGCAGTAGATCCAGAGAAGATTGAGGCCATCATGGATTGGTCCACTCCAAGGAATGCAGCAGATGTTAGATCTTTTATGGGCCTTGCTGGTTACTATAGAAGGTTCATTGAAGGATTCTCCAAGATAGCCCATCCAATCACTTCATTGAAAAGGAAGAATATCAAGTTTGTATGGTCTGAAAAGTGTGAGAAAAGCTTACAGCAGTTAAAGGAGCTACTTACTAGCGCACCTATTTTGAGGATTGCATATCCAAGTAAGGATTTTTTGATATGCACTGATGCTTGCATTGAAGGACTTGGTGGAGTACTAATGCAAGAAGGGTTTGTAATTTTTTATGAGTCAAGAAAGCTAAAAGAGCATGAAAGAAATTATGCCACCCATGACTTAGAGCTAGCAGCCATCATTCACATTCTCAAGAGATGGAGGAATTATCTTTTGGGAAGGAGATTTGATCTGAGAATTGATCATATGAGTTTAAAATACTTGTTCGACCAGCCAAATCTGAATGCAAGGCAAAGTAGATGGATGGAGTTCCTTTGTGAGTTTGATTTGGAGATTAAGCATATCAAAGGTAAAGAGAATAATGTTGTTGATGCACTCAATAGGAAATTCCATATTGCAACAATAGGTAGATGTGAATCAGACTTGAAGGAAAGAATTTTAGAGGCTCAAGATAGTGATGAAGTCTATCTCCAGATTAAAGAGAAATTGCAACAGAATGTTATAGAGGAGAAGTATGCAAGATATCAGTGGGGTGGGGATGATTTTCTCATTTATCAGAACACCAAACTGTACCTTCCAAATAGTGCAGATTTGAAGAAATTGGTGATGGATGAGATACATCAGAAACCATACTCAAGACACCCAGGATATCAGAAGACTATAACAGCAGCGAGGAAGCATTACTTTTGGCACAGTATGAAGAAGGACATAGTTGAGTACATTGCTAGATGTTAGAAGTGCCAATAGGTCAAGGCAGAGCACCAACATTCAGCACGATTGTTGCATCCCTTACCCATTCCAGAGTGGAAGTGGGAAGAGATTTCTATGGATTTCATAACAGGATTTCCTATGACAGTGAAGAAACATGATTCAATCATGGTTGTGGTGGAAAAGCTATCAAAGGTAGCTCATTTCATTCCAATCAAGTCCACCCACAAGGCTAATGACATTGCAAATATCTTCATGAGAGAGATATTCAGGTTGCATGGATTTCCCAAGGCGATAATTTCTGATCGTGATGCAAAGTTCACCTCTAATTTTTGGAAAGGATTGTTCCAAGAGTTGGGAACTCAATTGAAATTTAGTACAACTTATCATCCTCAGACAGATGGTCAGACTGAGAGAGTGAATAAAATCCTTGAAGATATGTTAAGGATGTATGTGATGGATAAGCCATCTAAGTGGGAAGACTATTTACACTTAGTGGAATTTGCTTACAACAATGGGAATAAAGCATCATTGAAGATGAGTCCTTTTGAGGTATTGTATGGCAAAGGATGCAGAACTCCAGTGAGCTGGGACAGCCCAGTGAACAGAGTAGTGCTTGGACCAGAAATGATTGAGGAGATGGAACAAGAAGTTGTTAAGATCAGGTAGAATTTGAAGGAAGCACAGGACATGCAAAAGAGTTATGCAGATATGAAAAGAGTGCATAAGGAATTTCAGATTGGGGATCATGTCTACTTGAGAGTGAAATCCAGGAAGAGCTCCATGAAGTTGAGAAGTTGTGCCAAGTTGGCACCCAGATATTGTGGACCATTTGAAATCCTTGATAGGATAGGGCCAGTTTCATATAGGATTGCATTTCCTGCTAACATGAAAGCTCATAATGTTTTCCATGTATCTTTGGTTAAGAAATATGTACATGATCCTAATCATATCATTGATTGGCATGTGATACAGGTGGAACCAGAGAGAGAGTTCTAGGTGGAGCCTACATGCATCCTCGACAGAAAGGTTACCTTGCTCCAGAACTGGGCCATAGGGAAGGTAAAGGTGCAATGGAGGCACCTTATCCCAGAAGAGGCCACGTGGGAGCTGGAGGATGCCATGAAAGAGGCATTCCCATTTTTGTTCAGTTTTGAGAACACCAAGGATGGTGTTATTTTAAGGGAGAGGGAGTTGTAATACCCCATTTTTCCCTTGATGTTTATTGGCTTCAATGTAAATACTGTTTATATACAGTATGTGTATTTTCCCTAGTGTGGATCTCAAGGCTAAGGCCCCACTAGTGGATGTTAAGTTTATTGCTTAGGCAAGTATTTGTACAGTTTGATTATTCATGGATTGATTAAGCCATGAAGAAATGTAAATGATGTGATTATTATTGAATGAATAAAATAACCAAGAATATGGCTAAGGAGGCAGCTAATGAGAAGGGGCCATGTGTATCCACTAGGGAGAGGTGAGGGGGTTTGGGATTGGTTTCCCATATTGCCACATGTCTAACTAGGAACCCGTTTGAACTCCCTGCTGAAATTAATGCAACTGCAGTGGGTGGTTGAGAACCCTGATTGTTGAGACCACTGGAGTATGGAGCATGCCTATAATTTTGTATGGAATGGCATGGATCTGATCGCTTATGCAGGACGAAACTCAGTGGCCTGGGGGAACTTTCTGAACCCGTTCGACTATCTGGGGGGATTGGGACACTCATGCCTGAGGGATTGATTCCTCACTCACTCACGGGAGACTCACGCACTTGCCATTAGAGAGCCATCAACCCTCGTAGAGAATTCATCCAAGAACCTCCTGTACACACTGAACCAAGTCGGGGAGGGAAATCTAAGTTTACCCATACTTCCTATGTGTTAGAAAATCCTGAGAGTTGGTAGCCGTAGCACCCAGTGTGCGAACCCCAGTTACAGTGGCAGAGTGGCATTGATAGAAGATGTTGCAGAGTGGTATTAGCAGAGCGACAGTGAGGAAACCCCAAGCCTGGTAACCAATCAGTTGTTGAACTATGGGAGAGAGTTGGGTTGCTTGATAAATCCAGTGAAGGATATAGTCTCAAGGAGCTAGTGACTGGACCTTTCTATGCCCATCCTGGAATAGAACTGGAAGGGAAGGATCGTGAGATATTGTTTAGTAGTGATAGGATCTTCCTTGTGTTGGATGTGGTAGGTATTGTGGGTTCCAGGTCGGCTGAGAGCGACTGGACCTTTCTATGCCCATCCCGGAATAGCACTAGAAGGGAATATGCCTTGAGGGACTGTGTAACAGTGATATAGGTCTTCCTTGTGTTGGATGTGGTAGGTATTATGGGTTCCAGGTCAACTAAGTGCTGAGATGCCTGCAGCTCTGTGGTTGAGCTCACTAGCTTAGCAACGCCTTCCTTGTTGTCCCTGAATTGCTTTATATCTACTGTAGCTTAGCTTAGCATGGGTAGGTGCATGGGAATGCTTGATAAACCCAACTACATACTGGTTTAGCATGAGAATGGAGCCTTGACTATGAGAGAACCTGCTAGCCCTCCTTAGTGGATACACTGCCCAGCTCGGGGGTGATCTCTCAGCTGAAATAGTATAAACTGGATAGAGATCTAAGGTTGGGTGGAACGTTGCTCTCACTTATCTAGTTGCTTCGGAACTGAAAGATAAGTATTTATGTTACAGTAAATGATGGTGTTTCATTGTTTTGTGATGAATGATTGTGTATGATTACGGGTTGTGGTATGTATGTATATGAATGGGATTGAAATGAAGTCATGTATAGGCCCGATTAAAGGACTAAGTTTATGGTTATATGTATATCTTATAATGCATGAGTTTATTGCCTTGTAATTCTTGCATATGATAGATGTGTTGATTAAATTTGTTTAATGCATTTTACATGTTATAATGAATGATAGCGTTTCATTGTTGGAGATGAATGTTTATGTATAACTAACCTTGTGAAGGAGATGTATCCTTACACCTAATTCCTCGGGAGGGAAGGGAAGCCTGGAAGTGGTTTCAGAAACCTCTATGGGTCAAATGGAAAGGAAGATCTTGGAAGGTAGAAGGTTGGAAGTGTCTAAGTGGAGATATAGACAGAACATCAGAGAAGAAAATGGGAAGGTTAGATACCTCACCTGATCAGGGGACTCTACCATTGGATAGAGCTCTCCAAGATATTTCCAATGGTACCAACCTTGCCCCATTTGGCTGCTTGAGGAAGGAGTTATGCCCCTTAGAATATTTGATGAAGTTGCCCTTACAGAGGCAGGGTTCCGCATGCATGGTTCCGCAATTGTGGGTTGCAAGTTGCGGGATCGCCGAGTTCAAAAGTATGCATTTTGGGACTCCGCATCTGCAATTGCGGGATGTGGGTTGCGGGATTAGCTGTTGCGGGTTGCGGGATCGTCAAGTTCATGATTGCATGTTTGGGGCTTCCGCAATTGCGGGTTACGGATTGCGGGATGTGGATTGCGGGACCCACTGTTGCGGGTTGCGGGAGTGACCTCCTGCGGAATTATGAATTCTACATTTTTGCATCCGCAATTGCAGGTTGCAGATTGTGGGATAAGGATTGCGGGATCTGCTGCTGCAGAATGAAGGTTGCGGGTTCGCAGCTGCAGGTTGTGGATTGCGGATCCAAACTCTCCCGACTATGTGTATGGGAACTCAATCGATGTTTTGGGAGAAAAAAATGGATCATGGTCTCCAGTGGCTAGGTGGGTCAGTGGGGATGTGACACTCATGCTGTGTTCTGGATCTGTTGAGGATGCATGTTGTAAGATGGATTCTCTATGTTGATTACTCTTTACTGGATGAATCGCTGAAATATCACATGTGTGCGATTTTTAGGAATTAACAGATGCCCCCTGATGTATGAGGCTCAGAGGGTACGGTAGAGATGATAATGCATCATGTTTTCTGTTGTTTCTCTCATGGCTTGTAGGATGAAGTATATGTGTACAAAATAAGGTTCTCCCATGGGGGGATATTTTTGGTGATGACCATTGGAGTTGTAATAAATAATATTTTTTATACAAATGAGGTAGGCATACCCATGCTTGTGAAATGTTGTCAAATTGATTACAATGAGAGAGGACAAAGGTGTCAACTCTACTATACTATTGGGGTGTGGATGAAGGAAACTTCAATCCATGTTAAAGTAAATTCCCCTGGAGCTACTGTGAAATATTGAAGAAGTGGAATTGCTGGTGACCACGATAAAACCACTGTGGCGAGGGACTGAACTTATGTGTTAATACACTTGAGGGCTGCACCATATTAAATATACTGCTATGATGATTTCCAAATGTTAACACCGCTACCTTCAAAAGTATGTTCCCCCCTGATGCGATGATGTGTTGACTTTGAGCATAGGGGAAACCACTTATTTAGGGAGCAATAATGACTCTCCCTACTGAGTTCGAGGTGATCCCTTATAGTGATTGAAAGGGATCCCAAGGTACAACTACAACTACTGCAACTCTCAGAGTATAGTTTTTTTACGTCAACAAGAGTTGAAGTATATGATAGGATGAGAGTCCTATCCTGACTCTCGTCCTATCACAATTGGTGGAAGAATAGACCTAACACAAGACTGGTTGATAAGTGTGGGGCTCATAAATTCATTTGATCGATGTAAAAATAGGGAGTGGGGGCAACAACTTTTATTTTGGAAGGACACATATTGAAACATGCATAGACAAAATGCAAGTGAAATGGATTTGATGGAGATGCAAAACGAAGGGTAATGGTGACCGGAAAAACAAATACAGTTGAACATATGGAGACTCAAATACATTGATCAAAGGAGACCATGGGTTGCTGCCAAAATAATATGGCGTTTCCTCAATGTGAGGTGATGAGGGAACTTGTCTGTATGTAAATAATAATGGTGGGATCCCCACAGTTTTCAGTGTGTCGAGGGATCATTTAGATGATGGGCGGAGCCCCCACGGTTTTGAATGAGTTGGGGGACGCTTTCCAAAATGAAGTGGAGGGTAACTTACAGATGCAAAGACGGGTTCCCCATGAAACAATGGCATGCAGTGTATGCCTGCGGGATAACTAAATGGAACTGGTTACTTCAGAGGGTGGGGGGGGGGGGCATATGTGTCTTTGTGGGGGTGATGATACGAGGAATATTGCGGAAGGTAAAGTGGTCAAAGAGGTATGAGGGGGCTCTGTGAATTTATCTCATAACATGTGCCAATGAATCTAATGAGCTCTACTTGGTGGAGTAAATGCACAACTATAAAATGATACTCTAAGGGGGGATCTTTTCAAGATGGATCAAATTCCTCAGACTTGTGGGGGGTCGACATCATGGGTGAAAATTGATGATGGGGATGTTAGTGGTGCGTACATCCATGGGGGAACATACTATTCATGGTAGTAATGTTGATGGTACATCAAGGCCATGATGGGGGGCAGGCTATGGTTACTAGTGGGAATGCAAGGATATGCATTATAAACGTAGGGTAAATAGTGTCTATATGGCGGTTTCAGAATGATACCTGTGGTAGGGTGCATTCCCATAGCTGTTAGAGCTTGGAATCTTATTCTTATAATGGAAAAAAATAGGTTACATATTATCTTTATCACGGTCCTGCATGTTGATGTATATGTAAATTCGGAATGTATTTCATCTATGTATTTCATATATATTTATTGTACCCTTATTAGATATGTGTTATTCCTCTATAAGGAAGTGTCATCATGTGGATTGACAAGTGTCGCAAGTGTGTGTACTTGATGATGGGTTATTAGACCACCATGTGTGGGGTCGGCCCTGAAATATATATTATATTGTGGATGTATCTAGAAGGAGCACTCTCGCTACAAGAGATCCTATCAAAAGAATAAGAAGGATCTAAGATGCTTCACATGCAATGAGAAGGGTCACTTTGCTTCAGATTGTCCCAAGAGCAAAAGGGATAATAACAACAACTCTAGCAAGAAGAAGGGCAGCAAAAAAAAGTTCCATGCTCATGCTGCCGAGGATGATGAACCTCCAAAGAAGAAGGCTAGGGCAGAAAGTGATGATAGTGATGATGACTCATCAAGTGAAGAAGAGTATGTTCTAATCTCTGCTCTCACAGGTACTATCTCCCATGGTTGTAATGATTGGTTGATTGACAGTGGGGCTTCCAAACACATGACTGGGTTTAAGGAATCTTTTGTGAATCTATCTGAACATGAATCACCTCATAAGGTGAAACTTGGGGATGATTATCAATACCCAATCAAAGGAAGTGGTGAAGCCTCCTAAAACCTAGATTCTGGAAAATCTTTGAAGATGAAAGAAGTCCTTTATGTACCTGGGCTCAAGAAGAATTTACTCTCCATCTCTGCATTGGATGCAAAAGGTATGAGGGTTGCATTTGTGGATGGCCAAGTCCTAATGTGGCCAAAGGGTAAAACAATCGATTATGCAGTAGTGATTGGAGAGCAAGAGGGAGGTTTGTATAAATTGAAGGGTCAACCTGAACATGCCATGATACATGAATCCATGGAGCCAAATGAACTTTGGCATAGAAGAATTGCTCATATGCATTATAGGGCACTTCCAATTGCAAGCAAGGCTGTAGAGGGTCTTCCTGAAATCAAGACCAAACATGAAGGTGTTTGCAAAGGATGTGCAAAAGGTAAGAACATTAAGAAGGCTTTCCCAAGCAGTGAAAGCAAGGCAAAAGATATCTTGGAAATCATCCACTCAGATGTATGTGGTCCTATGTCATCCAGTTCTCTAAGTGGGTATGTTTATTATGTCTCATTTATTGATGACTTCTCCAAGAAGACTTGGGTATACTTCTTGAAGAATAAAGATGAGGTGTTTGATAAGTTCAAGGAGTTCAAAACCTTGATGGAGAATCAAACTGACAAGAAGATCAAAACATTCAGATCCGACAATGGTGGAGAATTCACCTCAGGTGACTTTAAGAAGCTTTGCAGTGATTCATGGATTAAGAGGGAGTTGACTGCTCCTTATAATCCTCAACAGAATGGAGTTGCAGAAAGGAAGAACAGAACAATCATGGAAGGAGCAAGGGAAATGCTACATGACCAGGATCTACCTATGCATCTATGGGTAGAAGCAGCTAGAACAACTGTATATGTGCAGAACAGAACACCCCACAAGATATTGGACAACAAGACACCGGAAGAGGTCTTTTCTGGTAAGAAACCTGAAGTCAGTCATCTCAGAATATTTGGTTGTCCAGTATACACTCATGTCCCAAAGGAAAAGAGGACTAAACTAGATCCTTCAAGAAAGAAGGGTATCTTTGTGGGTTACAGTGAAAGCTCGAAGGCTTACAGAATATACTTTCCAGGGTTCAAGAAGATTGATGTGAATAGGGATGTAACATTTGATGAAAACTCAACATTCATCAAATCAAGGAAGGCACCTATCGAAGTTTATGAAGAACCTAAGGAAACTAGATTTCAAGACACTACCATGACTGAAGCAGTTCCAGAAGTTGTTCGTGAGTTTGAAGATCCGCAAGAACCTGTAGATCCACCCCGTGAGGATAACTCTCATAAGAGGAAACCTGCATGGGCTAGAGAGCTCATTCAAGATGCAGAAAGATTTGGTATTCCAGAAAAAGGACATAGAGCAAAGAAGAGAACCAGATCACATACTAGCTATGTTGCTTTACTCTGTGACATTATGAACAAAGAGCCTTCCAGTTATGAAGAAGCAGCGGAAAAGAAAGAATAGAAGGATGCCATGGTTGAGGAATACCAATCAATAAAGAAGAATGATGTTTGGTATGTTGTCCCAAGACCTAAAGAGAAGTCTGTTGTGACTTCCAAATGGATCTACAAAATCAAGCATGCTGCAGATGGCAGTGTAGAGAAATACAAGGCAAGATTCATAGCTCGTGGCTTCTCTCAGAAAGAGGGAATAGATTATGAAGAAACTTTTGCACCTGTAGCCAGGTATACTTCCATCAGAATAGTACTTGCCCTGGCTGCAGCGATGAAATGGAAAATACACCAGATGGATGTCAAGACTGCTTTCTTGAATGCCGTAGTTGAAGAGGAAGTATATGTGGAGCAGCCACTTAGTTTCGAAATACATGACAGGGAGTCATATGTGTGTAGATTGAAGAAAGCCTTGTATGGCTTGAAACAAGCTCCCAGAACTTGGTATGGTAGGATGGACAGTTTCTTATCTAGTTTGGGCTTTACCAAGAGTAAAGCGGATTCCAACCTTTACTACAAAGTTGAGGAAGGGAATCCTGTGATTCTACTCCTGTATGTGGATGACTTATTTGTAACAGGAGATGACAGATTGATTGCAGATACTAAGAGGAAGCTTGTTGCCGAGTTCGATATGAAAGATTTGGGAATGATGCATTATTTCCTAGGTATGGAGGTGTGGCATAGTGCAGGTGGGATCTTCCTTGGTCAAGGGAAGTACACAGTAGATATCATGAAGAGATTCAGGATGATGGATTGCAAGCCCATGGACACACCTATGGCATCGAATCTGAAGCTTCTATGTGATGCTTCATCTGAGCCGGTTGATGTCTCTATGTATCGTCAGATGATTGGGTCCTTGATGTACCTGACAAACATGAGACCGGATATTTGCTTTGCTGTGAACACATTGAATCAATTCCTGACAGATTTGAGGAGTGTTCACCTGGTTGCTATAAAGCATGTTCTGAGGTACCTGAAGGGTACAGTGGATTATGGGCTCAAGTATGAGGTAAATCAAAAGTTTAACCTGCAGGGTTATGTTGATTCAGATTGGGCTGGCAGTGCTGCAGATAGGAAGAGCACATTTGGGTGCTACTTCAGTATGGGATCAGGTGTGATCTCTTGGTTTAGTAGGAAGCAATCCCGCGTAGCACTGAGTACAACTGAGGCAAAGTATGTTGCAACCTATTCAGCTAGTTGTTAGGTAGTATGGCTACGGAAGCTACTGTCTGAGTTATTTGATCCCCCGTTGGATGCTACTGGTATATTTTGTGATAACCAGAGTTGTGTGAAGCTGTCCGAGAACCCAGTGTTTCATGATAGGTCGAAACACATAGAGATCAAATATCACTATATTAGGGATATGGTGCAGAGAGGAGTTGTGAAGCTCGTGTATGTTGCGACGGAGGAGCAGATTGCAGATGTGCTGATGAAGCCACTAGCTAGGGTGAAGTTTGAGTACTTCAGGGAGAGGCTTGGCGTTCTTCAGATTGATGACACTTCGGGGAAGAAGTGATGGTCACATTTGCTGAAGCCATTCCAAGCATGTTGGAAGGAGGATCCTTCACATGGCTATGGATGTAAGCGCTGGATGATGAGAATCAGGATGATGTTCTGGTTTCTGCTTTGTATGATCAATTGGATCATTTATATATGTATGTATGCATCATGTTGGATGCTGGATATGATCAGTTGGATCATTTATATGTATGTACGCATCATGTTGGATGCTGGATATGATCATTTGGATCATTTATATGTATATGTATGTACGCATCATGTTGGATGCTGGATATGATCAGTTGGATCATTTATATGTATGTACGCATCATGTTGGATGCTGGATATGATCAGTAGGATCATTTGTATGTATTTTGTATATGCATCATGTTGGATGCTTGGACCATGTATCTGTATATGTATCAGGTGGATACATTGTATGATCAGGTGAATCATGTATGGTGATATGTATCATGTATTTGTATTTGTATCAGGTGGATACATTGTATGATTAGGTGGATCATGTATGATGATATGTATCAGGTAGATACTTGGTATGCATCAGGTAGATGCATTGTATGATCAGGATGATCATGGATGACGAGCTTCAGGATGTTGCTCCAGATGACATGCAACAGGATGTTGCAGTGATGATGATCAGGATGACCATGTGTACATTAGGATGATGTATGGTGAGTATCAGGTTGATACTCTATGGCCGTGGATCAGGTTGTGCAGATGAGCATATAATTTGGTTCTCGAAGATTTGCAGATAGTCTTTCGAGGTTTTGCCTATGGCATATAATTTGGCCCCAGGATATCTGGCAAATACTCTTTCGAGGTTTTGCTCTGGAGGACATATAATTTGGCCCTGGGAGATCTGCAGATAGTCTTTCGAGTTTTTTCCTATAGCATATAATCTAGCCCTAGGATATCTGGCAGATGCTCTTTTGAGGTTTTGTCCTATGGCATATAATATGTCCCTGGGAGATCCGATAGGTTGAGATGTGTGCTCGTAATAAGTCCTGGGATGCTCTTGCGAGCTTTTACCATGACCACATATAATCTGTCCCTGGGAGATCCTATAGGTAGAGCTGTGTGCTCGTAACAGCCTGGGATGCTCTTGCGAGGTTTTGTGGTGACCACATATAATCTGTCCCTGGGAGATCCTATAGGTAGAGCTGTGTGCTCGTAACAGCGTGGGATGGTCTTGCAAGGTTTTGTGGTGAGGTCACATATAATATGGCCCTGGGAGATCCTATAGGTAGAGCCGTGTGCTCATAACAGCCTGGGATGCTCTTTCAAGGTTCTGTGATGCACGTAATAAGTCCCGAGGATTCCACAGTATGGCCAGTGATGATGAAGACCTGCAGGTGGTGGGCCTACATCCAGTATGAAATAGGACTGGCTCTGTAGAACTTCCTATGACGAGTAGAGTCAGAGATTGGTTGAGATAGCAGCAGCAGTGATGATGATGATGACGACACATCGATGACGATGATCCCGAGAAGAAGACTTGTCTAGCAGATCTGTGTCAAGAAATAACTTCCTAGTTAAGAGGGAGTGTTGATGTATATGTAACTTCAAAATGTATTTCATCTATGTATTTCATATATATTTATTGTACCCTTATTAGAGATGTGTTATTCCTCTATAAGGAAGTGTCGTCATGTGGATTGACAAGTGTCACAAGTGTGTGTACTTGACGATGGGTTATTAGACCACCATGTGTGGGGTCGGACCTGAAATATATATTATATTATGGATGTATCTAGAGAGACAAGTTGGACCCATAGTGTAACTGGGAAAACAGGTTAAGTATAAATAGAGATCGGGAGATCTCTATTGGGATCATTCGGAAAGTCACACTTCTCTCACTCAGAAAGTGGCGCACTAGTGAGGAGGAGGATCATCTGCTCTAGGAGACTATATCAAGTGTATTTTGGTTGTACTTTGGTTGAGCCATTGCTCTCTCTATCTCTGAGGAAGTTGTGGGGTTTTTCACCTTAGGGTTTTCCCCACGGAAACTCTGTGTCTCTTGTCTTTCATGCTTTTGATTCTTGTGATGCTTGTCATGCTTATTGTGATTGTTATGCATTGATATACTGTATATGTTATTCTCCCAGTAAAGATCCAAGAGTATTGTGAATTAATGCTCAAAATTTAACACTGCACATACGGTGCACATACCCAAGTGTAGTAAAGGTCATAACCAAGGTATTGGAAATGCATAAATCATATAGGAAAAACATCGCATACCTGTGGGGTACTTGGATAGGAAATGTGTCTAGGTGAAATTGGTGGGAATCCATATTGGTTGGTTCCATGTTAAAGAGCTCGAAGCTGATCCGGATTTTATGAGCAGAACGAAATGAATACAGATTATTATCAAATGCTTAACACAAAATAACAGAGATACAGTCAAACTGGTTTTCTATTCAATAAGGAAAGAAGCTAGAACTGTAAAATGCAACGGAAAACAAGCTTGCTGGAATGGTGGTGGCTTATCTCTGAGAAGAGATGTGACGGTTGCGCTCATTTCGCAAGAAGATGGTTACAATGAGGCTCTCAAGGCCTTTTACAATAAACAGGAATGTCAAAAACCCTAGACATCCAAAAACCTAACCCTAGGAGATGAAGCGCCAAAAGTCATGTGGGCCCCGTTTGGGTAAGTTAGTACATCAACTTCCCGGGGTCGTAACTTTTGCATACGATCTCCGTTTGGGGCGCTCGGTAGCCCGTTGGAAAGGTCTATCCGAGATTTACAACTTTCGACTGGGATGAAATGTATGCTAAGGGAAACCATTTGGCCCCCCAAATTGCCAAAAAAGGTCGTTTAGGGCCTCAAAATGGCCCCGGAAGTTCAGGACCCGAAAAACTGCTAAAAATAGTACAATACCAAAATTGCCATAAAACTGTTTTGAGCCAGTTGGAAAGGTGGGTGGCCACCAATATCCACCTGGATCAAAAGCGCTAGTCGCAGTAGTGCGAATGGATTTGGAAACAGAGTAATGGTTTTTCCGTGGCATCAATTGGAAGTTTGGGTCAGATGAGTATAAAATAGGGGTGGGGCACACATTTCAAAATCATTCACACTTTGTGCCACTGACCTCCTAGAGTGCATTTTGAGCATTTCTGGGAGATCCAGTGCATTGTTCATGGAGCCACAAGTTCCATGTATGCCTGAAACTTACACTCTTTAATTTTATCCAAGTAGAGTTAGAGTTGGGGGTCCCCTAGGTGGCCAGGGGTCCTTTTTTATGTTTTTAGGATGAACGGGTGAGATTTTTAAAAAATCTCTCACTGTCATAGTGAAATATTTTACGAAAATCATGTGCGGTGTAGCGCACTCACTAGCGTGAAAATAATGTACTGTACCATGCATAGAGTGGAATAGATAAGCTTCAGTCGTGCACTGGTGTTAGTGTGATTGTTCCTAAAACAGTCATGCGGCTCGTGTGACCAAGCTGTATATATCTTGCGCGTTTGTTCTGCGCGGCCGAATGGTTGTGGTTGGGGTAGCTACTAGAGATTGGCTAGCCATTGTGATAGCTGATTTAGAGCGGAGGTTCACTGGGATTTCAATTGGGGTGAAGAGTGGGATTGGGCCGACCTCGAGGATGATGAGGTGCACTTGACGCTTCACCTACCAGATGAGTGTGGAACAGCTTGGAAGATCATGTGGTGGGTCAAATTTGCGTTCCATCTAGCATAGGAGGTCTAGGGAGGAGTGGCCCATCCTCCGCAATAGCGGCCACGACAATGACCAGAGCCAGCGCGAGGGGAGGTTGTACGTCCACTGGTTATTTTGGGACCCTGAGATCCACTAGCTAGCGAGGCAGCTTGATTATTTTTGTATACGGTTGATGAACCCCATTTTTGTATGTATACATTTTTTATGAGCCTATGGGAGGAGGTTTTTTGATGTATTCCCATAAGGCTGCGATCTATATGCCCCAGGAGGGCCATTTTTTGTACATGATAGACATTTTTTGATGATGATGATATATATATATATATGTAAATACCATTTTTGCAGCACAGAATGCATGCGCCTCTGTATGTATGTGATGTATGTGTATTTTTATTTACGTTTCCTATGTGTTGATGTGATGCATATGTAGTAGTTGATACTAGCATATTTGTTTTGGGCATGTGTTATTGACTGTAGGACTAGTGATGATGAAATACATATATGTGTAGTCGTAGGTGACACATGTCGACATATTTATGTATGATTGATATGCAGGGTTATGCAGCCAGGTGATGTACTAGGTTCCAATTAAATACTTCATTGGAAATAGAGTCTGAGAATGCAATGGCGTTTCTCGGTATATGTGTGAAAGTTATGGTTTCAAATTGTCGAATGAGAAGGCGCATGGGTAGAAACTTTCGGAAGAGGAGCGAGTTGCGAACATGAAATACATTATTCAATTGCAATACGACAAGTTGGGATTCGAGGTGCACTTGTAGATGGTGAATTCCTAAGTGTAGGGTATCGTTTAATAAACCTATTACGGCATTGTACTCTGCCTGGTTGTTTGTTAGTTCCTCCAAGAACAACCCGCCGGTGTGATGGAGTGCATGGGAGGGGGAATATATAACCCAAGCATCTGATGTGAGGTGTTTATACCATTAACTGGCACCATCCGCATATTCGATGTAGATGTTCGTCTGGGAGACCATCTGCATTTGAAGAAGAGAGGTAGCTTACTTTCTAATTCAAGCTATTTTTAAACAAAAGTAAAAAAAAAATTGACACAAAATAAGAATATCAATGGTTGTTGTTGGATGTCTTGTTTGTGATGAGGGTGTACAAACCCCCCTTTTGATTCCTTTTTTTTTTGGGAATGCTTGCAGGTGTTCTACGTCTTCATCGGAAGACGAGGAATCACTAGAAGTGTGGGCACTGACTAAAGGAAATTTAGCATCAATGGTATCTGGTAAGGTCGGTATTACTTCCTTGATTGGTAAACTTTGCGGGGTTGTAATTAACCTTGCATTATCATTAGTTTGAGACGAGTTTATCATTCAACACACACAATGGGGCATTAAAAGGAGTAATGGGTGGTCTCTCCACAAGATTGGAAAGGTCTTGGTATGTGTGGATGGAATCGTTCTTGGTCTTATTGAGTGTTGATTTGATCCATTATGCATGTGATGGTGCTAGGGGGGAGCATATGGGAGAAGTGCCCATATGAAGAGCATTCATTGTGTGATTGTGTCGTCATAATTTTAGATGGGTCTTGCGATGCTACAGGCTCTACCGCGTTGTCTGCATTTGGTGCAACTTGTGTGGAAGGTGTGACTAGCGATGTTGCTGATGTGGTGATCACATTAATGGATTCTACTTCCTGGTTTAAGAAGGGGGGTTCCTCAATTGTTACTTGAGTGAGACATATTGTTTCCAATTCATCTCGATATCGAGGGAGTTCGAGGCAATGGTCGGTATAGTGCCCATGCTGAGCACAAATGGAACATGTGTGATTCGTATGCAATGTTTTGGACTTAGATGTGGGTGAGGGAGGGTTGTCTTGAATACTAGTGACAACAATGGGGCCCGTTGAAAGCCTCAAAGTTGCTTACCTAGGTAAGTTTCAATATAGATGTACTCTTTACTTCCTAATATTGGTCTAGGTGCACTAATTACTAAAAAATTAAGTAATTGGGTGAATTAGCCTTAATTTAAGTTCACTAGTAAGAAGCAGTTGGGATTCGAAACTAAGCTATGCAGATAAAAAGCATATAAATAACAGTAGCACGGCTAAACCATAATCTGTCGCGCGGACTGCACGTGTTAATACAAAACATACGTGTTGTAGTGAGGGTAATACACTAACCTTCCTCGAGGGTGCAATGAGTGGTGTAGCGCAGGAATTACACTGGTAACATGCGCTATGCGTGTGACTGTTCGAGTCGATTCCACGCTATCAATGCGACAAAGATGCCGAGAACCACGTGGATTTGGAAAAATAAATGGGGCCATGATGGGGCCAAATTTTGGAAGGAAGAGGTGGAATACCTGATCTCCTGCAAGTGACAAAAATCCAGAATTAGCTACTTAGCACAAAACAACCCGGTTTAATAAAAAATGAACGAAAATAAGTATGGTCACCATTAGAACAGCTGTGGAAAAAATTGCGCAAGTTCACTTTTCCACTTGGTAAGGGGCTAAGCCTTGTAGGTTGCTACAAGGCCTTAGTCCTTAGAGCCCCTTTTGATGGTGTTTGGTATTTCTCCTAGTCATCCTGCAAGATATTGTTAGTGTAGTTCACACTCAAACATTAAAATATTGATACAAACAAAATGAAAGAGATGGGGGGAGAATGCAAACTCCAACAACAACCAAATTTATGTTAAACCACTCTTGTATTGCCTAAAGGAATAGTTGTACAGCACCTAGGAGGTGTAGGATGCAAGAGAATCCAACAATATCCCTTAGGGATGCCTTTCTTGTCCAAACTAAATGCTAAGTAGATGGAAGAACAATGGAGAGAAACACTTCCCCCTTGATGGAAGGTGACATGGGAGTTTGGCAATGCTTACAATGGTAGGAAATGGTGGGCTATGAGGAAGCTCCAACTCAAATCCATCAGCATAAAATTTCTCTAATTTCTCTCTACAAAATTCATGTCAATGGATTCTTTTTATAGGCCAAGAGGTGGCCAACAAACAACTAGATCCAAATGTGAACTCTCCTCCTTCATGAACTAGTTCAAAGGTACACAAGTGGGGCTAATTAATGCCACCAAGTGTGTGAGGATTCAAATTTTGATCCTTGGGGAGGATTGATCCTTTAATTTGTTGCTGGGATGAAATGGTCTCGTTGTTTTGAAAGTAGTGCAACTATCGAAGGAAAAGTCATGCGGGATTGTTCAAATAACCTGTGCTATAGTGTGGGTCACCTATGTAATACCCGCACTACCCTTTGTTTTGACTTTTTCTGGGAACTTATGGACTCATGTTGTGTTCTGGGTATGTTGAGTATGTCCGTGGGGAGATGCATTCTCTATTTTGATGACGCTTTAGTAGATGAATCACTGAAATGTCGCATGTGTGCAATTTTTAGGCATTAATAGGGACCATTCTTTCCAAAAAAACAAATGAATTAGTCATAATTAGATTCTTGGAAGAAAATATATGTCTATATTTAGGTGCCCTAGGAAGATCATCACTGACAATGCACAAGCTTTCAAGTATGCTAAGATGATGTAATTCTACCAAGACTATAACATAAGGTTAGGAGATTCAAATTCTTATTACCCACAAGGAAATGGTTTAGTAGAATCCCCAAACAAGAGCTTGATCAAAATAACTAAGAAAATGTTGTCCAAAAATAAAAAGGCATGGGATTCCCATCTCAAATATGATTTGTGGAAATACATAATAAATACTAAGATATCAATAAGTACCTCACATTTTTAGTTGGCATATGGTAAAGAGGCCATAACCATATTCAGCTAGGGTTACTAGTCATGAAGCTATTGCAAAATGAAGAAGAGGAACCCAATGATATGCAGAGGAGGATACATCGATTGATTTAAGTACAACAAACAAGAGAACATGTGGATGCCAAAAAGAAAGTACACCCTAAAAGGTTGAAGGCCATTTTTTATAAGAAGGATATGGAAATAAATTTCCAACAAGGAGAATTAGTACTCAAGTGGGATGCCAAAAGATCAGAAGATGAAGGAAAGAATGGACAATTTGAAAACCTATGGATAGGACCATTTAGGATTTGAACAGTCCAAGACAATAACACATATACTCTGCTCATATGGATGGATAACTTATGCAAGATACTGTGAATGGGAGGTTTCTCAAATGTTTCCTACAATATTGAAAATCTAAAAGATTTTTCAAATATGTATAGTAGTATTTAGATTCCATTTTTAATTCTTTCCTTACTTTCTCTTTTAAGATTTAGCTTAATTGTGCTACTTCTTGAAGTTTTAATGAGTAAGAAATTCATGATCAGAACATAGGCATACTCCATAACCCAATGTAAAAGGAATTGATCTACAATTCTCATCATATCCCAAATGAAATGATGTCCCCATTAGAGCAAATGTTAGTACAGAGAATTATTTTCAAATCCAAGGGGGCCTAAACAGGCTATTGAGGGCTAGAAGTTCAGTTTTGTTACTGATAAGAGGAACACTCGAGTGCTAGTTTCACAAGCTAAGTGTTAAAGGTGTTAGTTCCTTAGTGCTAGAACTTGATTTGAAGGTTTATAAGAACTCAGTGCCTAGGAACTAGGCCTAATAGACCACATGATCAGAGGTTGGGAATTGGAGGCTAAGAGAAAGGGTCAAATGTTAGTGATGAGCATGATCCACTAGATGCACTAGTACAAAATGGCAAATTTTCTAATGGCCATTCGAATTTATTCTGACTCCCTTTCATTATTGTAACGACGAACTGTGGTTTCCCTAAACATTGTTTCAAATATAGTCGCACGACCGAAATTTTTTACAACCATCAGTCTTCTAATGGATTATGTCATCAAACCCTTGACCAAAATAAGTCACCTTTAAATCTACGATTTGTTTTCCTCTATCGTCTTTACTTTGACAAGGCAATTGTCAGTATTCCGACGGAAGCACGTCACACGACCAACGAGTCCAACCATGGAATCCACCTTATATTCCAACAATTTTTATTTGGATACTATGTCTGTAATCATCGCACAAGAGATGATTACAGGCATCGTATCCACCTCTTAATGTGATGGTTAGCCATCGCAGTACTGGTGTCTATCACTAGTCTTTGATGGAAATGCCATACCTTCCATGGTTTTAGTCAACGAAATTTCGATGGTGAGCATATTAATATATATATATATATATGAATTACTGTATGGTATGCCTGAATGCACAAAACACCAAAATTATAACTAGATAAATCTCATGGGGAAAATACTCTATATTCATTAAGGGTCTACAACTATGAGAAGAATTTTTACCACTGTAATTTAGAGCTTATGTTACACAAAATTGTTCATGGGAAAATCATTACGATGTTACACACTATGCTATGATGGAAGGGAGATTTACCAAAACAAATCTCTCCAATCCCCTTGGTATGTGACTTCACTAGATTCATCTTCTAAAAAATAATGAACTCTTAGGCTTAGAACTTCCAAAATGAGCATACCTAATATTGAGTGGATTGTGGCACAAACTAAATCAATTCCATCCATCAAACCACAAATACAAAATCATAAACAATAGAGAATCCATACATACCAAAGGTGTTAATGGATGCCATCCATATAGAGGTTCCATTCATCCTCAATAATGTTGAATATTTGGATGAAAAAAGGTTCCATCTTCCTAGAATTTCAATGTCCCTTGAGGAATGATAAATGTTGGGATCAAAATTAGCAAAGAAAAAAACATCTCATATTCATAACTGAACAAGGGATAAAATCCAATTGGATCACCAAAGAAAGAATTATGATCCTACACATGTTCAGTTGTTGCATCACACAAAGCATAGAGAAATTCAAGCCCCTGCCCATATACAACTCAATGCTTTTGTGTATAGTTAAGGCCACCCTTCTAAGGGTCAAGTATTATCATGAGTATTCCACTTGGCTCCTCAACCCTAACAAACAATGACAAGAACTACAATTGAAACCATTTAAAAGGTTTGGAACCTATGGTAATATATATTATAAAAAATCATTAGTCATAAAGGGACCAAAAATGTCTTACCTGACCTTGAAAATAAGTGCGTTCCCATTGTCACTTGACATGTCATCATTTATAAAGGAAAAAAATTGTTAAAATGAGGATTTCATAGTTTCCCATGCTTAAATAATGTAAGAGAACAGGATAAAACATTTTACAACATGAAATACCTTTAGATTGTATATTAGTGAGCTTGCGTGCAAAATTCTCCATGTTGGAATACGTAAAATAGATGCACTATAAAAAAAACATAAGATCCTGTAATAAAACCATAAATAATAGAAAGTATGCTATCATTTATCCTAATATGGAACTCTAAACAAATATTATAACTAGACATGGGAAAAACCATAGTCACCACAGTCATTGCCAAATCTACGAGTTAAAGAAAATAGATACAGTAAAATAATATGTGACAAATACTATTCTTCATGAAAGGCTAAAAGTTTTTCAAGATAGTCATTTGCAACGATATAAGATGGGATAATTTTACTATCCAACAAATGACCACAATACAACTAAAATAATAAATCTAATGTAGATAATTACTAGGAGTGTGTTGTAGCCACAACGATCCCATCTTTTAGGGAAAGATGGGAACCCCGTGCCATGATTAAATTCCTTAGTTTATTTTTCAAAAGATATTTTTTTTCCATTTTTACTTGTTTTTATTTAGAAGTATTTTGGATTTGATATGAAACAAATTAAAATCGTGATTAAGTAACCTATTATGGCGTTCCCGACATCTTAATTTATTTGTTTAATAAAAAACAAAAAATGGGGAGCCAGAAGTTGAGACGTTTATATACATATGTTATTCTTGTTGATGTTCCAATCCCGACATTTCCATTATTTGACTTATCGGAAGTTGGGGTCTGATGTAAGTTCAATCTCGACATTCTAATCCCAACGTTTGCGATTTTAGTCGGGATTAGTTAACCGTTGATCTATGACCATCTCTTTTGCATTAAATGTAAATCATATTTGGTCTTAACACGGTTTTATACTTAATTAAATTTTGAATTGCTCTTCCTTTACCACACAGAGAATTCAAATTTCAAAACAATGAAATATCTACTTAGTCCAAAGCTTGCATTGGCCTTTTGTGATTTCCTTTTAGATTTATTCTAGGTATTTCAAGTTCATGTTGAGTTTGTTCTAATTTTTCACAATTAATTAGCTTATGTAATTTTATTATGTGTTGCAGGATTAATCTCAAATCACCATGGATAGAAGAACCAAGTCGAAGGTCACAAGAGATGAACGCCCAGGTTTTTGACATCAATGCATAGGTTTCTGATACACTCTATTTAGACTGGGCTCTAATTTATAGTATTTTTGACAACGATGACTTCCGAATTTCAAGACGAAGCCCCCATTTATCATAAAATCATCTAGTCCCAACTTCATGCCATTTCTATGTTCCCATCTCTCATTCCTTTAACGTATTTAGTCAAATGGACGATTGACTACGCCCACATCTTGACCAACACATTCAGGGACTCCAACTAGAATGTTTATGCTTCTTTCAATCCAGACAAATTCACCATAATTTATGCATTAAAAACTCTATAGCATCTCCTGACGCAAGACTTCATAAATTCCTTTGAACATAAATATGTGCCAGAGGTTCTTGTAAATACATGGATGGCTGACCTTGACAGTTTTATACTTGAGATGAATAAGCAAAACTCAATTTTCTTTCTCAGGGAACCCTATAAATTTCTCACAACCATGATATTTAGGTTCTATGAGATTGATAATTGTGCTTATTTCAAATTGGAATGGGCGCCTTTGGCTCATCATGTGAAGACAACAAGGAAAATATTTAATTGGGCACAGATGTTTTCAATAACCCTCAGGGATGCTCTTTCTCAAGCACATAATACCCCAACCACCCGGAATCCCAAATTCTATTTATCACCATACCTAGTAGATATCATGTGTGCTTCCTTTGCTTATCCTTCCATGAACTGGCATTGGACCAGGGAAAGATGTCCAATCCATATATACTATTCAATCCTCTGGGATGATAATTATATACCCTACATTTATGACATTTGTGACCACTTCATTAGTGTTGTCTACTTCATCATTTTCAAACAGAATGCTCCTAGGATTTCAGAGGATGATATTTCTTTAATAGAAACTATGGGCAACTGGTATGTAGGAGAATTGTTCACTTATCTTAGGATATGGGAAAGAAATTCGGTACACCTGTTACGCAAATTTGTTCCATACAAATTGATCCTTGAAGAGGTAGATTTTCAAACTGTATTTGATGGAGTCCATGGTCAGTGCCATTCCTTGAAAAGAAGAGCATGGCCAAAGTTTCCTTTACACATGGGGAAACTTGTTTTCCAAAATACAACACATAGTTGCATCGTAACAAAATAATTAAATAAGTTGTAGTTAGGGTTTGCAGTGAAAATTATGCATGACCCAAAAGGTTTCATAGCATATTACTTTGTGTAGGCACACTTAAAGAGCTCATATCAGCATGACGAGCATCCGGATGATTCTTTATATCAAGATGTTGTCAGTTTTGCAGAATGTTTTAGCAGGATAGAAGGTGTAGATCAAATAATCCTCGTGCATGAAGCCTAGAAACAACAAAAGGTTAAAGTGATAGAAGAGAGAGATATGCTCTTTCAAGAATAGCAAAGAGCTTCTAAGGAGGAAATGGAGGCAGCTAGTAAAGCCATAGTGGTTAGTCTAGTTCTCCCTAAGTCTGTAGTGCATGATCAATTGGAAAAACAACATGGAAAGCAACCTATAGCAACTACTCAGCCTTATACTTCTATCCAGACTCTCAATGCCTTGATTCATCAAACTCAATCTCTTCAAGGTAAATCTATTCATGATATTGAATCTGTCCATACTACTATTTCTATTCCTAAGTTAGTTCTTGTAGTTCCTGTAAAGACTGAGGTTGAGGTGAAATAAACTTCCAAACCTCTTTCTAAATCCTCTGTTGATAGTTTTATTGATTTGGAAAAGGAACAACTCTTAGAATCATTTCATCCCACTCTTTTAGTTCAAGAACATCAACAAAATCCTAAGGAAAATACTCAAGTTATCAATGGCAATTCAACCAGTCCTATACACTTTTCCTCTCCAGATAGTAACTTGTTAGGAATTCCTTATGTTGAAGACCCTGTTAAAAACCCTAATAAAACTCCCACAGGGGAAGGAAAGACACCCCCCACCGAAGTCTCAAGCCTACCCATTAAAGTTTTATGCCAAAATAAGAAGCAAAAAACTCCAAAAAATAGCTAAGTATTAACAGCTTCCGACTGGATGAGCGAGCCACAACAAGAAATATGATAAAAAGGAGGTTTGACATTCTTAAGAGATTGAAGGGTCAAGATTGGATATAGAGCTATATAGAAGGCCGTAGAATGATTCTGCAGAGGTTCCGATTCCCCGAACCCACATTGTGGATTGCGGATGTCAGAGGAGCAATTTTCTCAAAATTATGCACAGGGGTTTCCGACCTTCCGAATCTCGCATTGCGAACTACATATTGCGGAGGTGGGATTTCTACAAGGGCATGAATTTGAGTTTCTGATTTCCAAGTCCCGCATTGCGGACTGCGGATTGCGGAGATGTGATTTCTTTGAAGGCGTGAATTTGAGTTTTTTTATTTATGAGTCCTGCATTGCGGACTGCGGAGGTGTGTTTTCTTTGAAACTGTGCAATTGGTATTACGACTTTCTGACACCCGCATTTCAAATTTCGGATTACGGAATTCGGAAGGGTAATTTTTTTGAAGTTGTGCATTGGCTTTCAGAATTTCCGAATCCCGCATTATAGATTGTGGATGTTGGAGGTGAAATTTGGTAAGTTCTGCTCGGCAATTCCAATTTCTGACTCCCACACTATCGCTTTGCGGATTGCAGATTATGGAATGAAGTTGGTTTATCAGAAAAAATTGCGCCTACGTAAAATGCAAAATTTGGTGTGAAAAAGACTCGATTTGTTCTGCAACTAGGAGTCGTTCTGAAGGCAAAAGAAAGGCACAATATTTCAACCCTGCAAATCAGTCGGAAATGCCTCGATTCGAAGGACAACAGGTAGTTTTGACAGTCTGAGTTTTCACTAGAATCGCACTGATGTTTCCCATCGGCACATCTTAAAATCAAGAACTAGTTAGTTCGAGCAGCTCAGTGTGAGGAAAGAAGACGGCCTCATCACTTCCAGATTATTATTATTTTGAATAAATAGTCTATAAGAATGATAGTTAGATATGATGTTTTACAAATAGTTGTAGTTTCGAATTTAATAAACAACCACATACGGCTGAGGTAGTTGAGAAGGTTTTGATTTTTTGTAATCCTATAAAGGCAGGTTTTGAATAAGACCCAAGGGTTGGGATTTTGAGATAAAAAAACTATGAGTATGTAATGAAACCCATCCTTTTTATTAATGAAAAGACTTGATCTTGGAGCAGAGATTCTTGAAGTGAGTGTTTTGATTTTTGTAATTCCTGTGCATGTTCTCCCTACTAGTACTTCTCATTGATTGTCTTCTTCTAAGTGTCTAAATCAAGATTACATGGTCTGAAATTCATCATTTGATGCTTCAAATTCATATGATTAGATATTCCACTCTTTCTGTCTGAAATTACAAGTTAGAATTCATTCTCAATGCTCTAATTTGGTAATGTATTTTGTTTCCCTTTCTGCTATCATCTGCTACATATCTCTTTGACTTGAAAAACCCTCATTTATCTTTCCTCTTCCCTTAAGATTATAGTTCCATCAATCAATCGATGACAGAAACCCTTTGAAAAGTTTGACTCCATGCCCTGTGATATACCTATCCTCAACCCAACCAATTGAAATCCCTAAATACGTTTATTTGAATTTCTAGCTACCACTATCAATACATGACCAACCAATTCAAATAATATTTTGCATGCTGAAAGAGTTGTGACAGAGAGAGCCCTCTCTGTGTTTGGAAAGGTTATTTTCCATCCACAAGAGTGTAGTTGAAATAGTTACCTCAGTGATCCCTTATGCCGCAACCCAGAAGAATCCTGATTGATAATAGACCCTATTATACAGTCCACTCACAATTCACCACCACATTAACCTCTTCACACTAATACTTCATATTGATCCCCACAATATCCTAATCCATCCATTCAACCAATTGTTAAGGATGTGGTATATCCTCTAGTTGATTCTTTATCCTCACAGGAAAAACTAGTCCTTCATGAAGACACTTCACTAGATCAAGATAATACTCATACCACCCTTCCACATTTTGAATTCAATTCACCTTCTCCTCATCCTAATAAACCTTTGATAGAATATTTTCCTTTATACTCTTATTCTCAAACAATTCCATCAGTTATCCAAAACCCATCTCAGGAAGTTGTCACTATTGTTAGTCATCCATTTCCTATTGCCAACACTGCAGAACTTTTGGTTTCCACAACTGAAGACTCAGCTGAATTTGGAGATCATGTTGTGGTTATGCTTGGAGATTATTGTTTCAGTAAAATACGAAAGGTTGTACTCACAAAAGGCTCTAAGAGAACAAGGGAAGGATAATTATTGGCTGGACCAATTGAAAACCAAGCTATATGGAGATAAGCCATTGATGATCGACAAAGGGAAGCTATAGAAACTGTTGCAGCTATGGGAGCCTTTGTTTGGAGAAACTATGATTTGATATCCACTTTAACTAAGCTTCTAGATTAAGAGAAAGTTAAGAACATTGTGCTTCAAACAAAAAGGGATTCTCTTCACGATAATTTTAACAATCGGGATGAGGAATTGAAAACTCTACACCATTTGCAGTTGCATGCATTATAGGACCAGATCCTATAGCTCTCACAGCAAAATGGGATAGAAGAGAACAAGGTAATTGGGAAAGCTTCCAATCTTGGTGATATGAATTTTCAATTGGAGCAGTACAAGGAACATGAAGCTTCCTCTTCCTCTTCCTTTTTCATGTTAACAGTACAAGAGTTCAAGGATGAAGCCATTGACACAAATCAAAGTTTGAAGCAGACACAGGCCTTTTGTTTCCAAGGTTTCAATGAAATACAAGATTAATTCAACTCTTTTGAGCATTTGTCAAACATTTTAGAAGACCATGATAGGACAAGAGGAAGAAGGATAATTATGCCTATGAAAAACTTTGTGAGTGGAAAGCTCATTTAGGGTTCCTCGTATGGATTCGATCAAACTAATGAGAAATAGGATATCAATCAAATCATGGGAACTTTCCTTTGATGATGCATTCCATATGATCGAAAAGGGGTAGAATATTTGTGAATGATAATGGATGTTGACTGATGGTCACATGGAAGATCTTGGGATGCCTTCTTTTGCTAAGCTGGAAGACTCAAAGCCATGGAAGTTAAGGATCATTGAGGTGGATGACCAAAGATAACATATAGAAAATGTAATCTGAGATACCAGTCATCTTGATATTTCTGCCTTCGGATCATTCATTTCTACTATGATTCACCTGAAATAGACCTTGCAAGGGTTTTTGGACACTTGGTCTAGGATACAGATAAAGGAGATCATGCCTTATTTATGTAAGGTGTAGCTCCAGCTAGAACATGCAAATTATCCTGATGTTACTGAAATGTGGGAATTCTATGCCAATTGGATGGATTATCTTACTGGTCCTGGTCAGGGTAGTTAGTATTTTCTTGGATATAGGATATTTTCCCTATTTTTCTCGATTTGGAGATGCACTTTTGTAATATTTATTTTCCATTGATCAGTGAAGAAAAGGGGGGGGGCTCCAGTCAAAACCACTACGGAATTGTTATGTCTTTTTGAAAACAAGCATTGTAATGATTTACAGACTTGTTAATTGAAGATAGAATTGGTTCTGCATTTATTTTTGGCTTAATGAGATTTCAATTTTCCTTAAGATTTCAATATTTTTATTGATTTGGATTATGTTTTATATTAGCCTTGTTCATTAATACTTATTGTTGCAGAGGTTAAAATTGTTGACTGTGTATGTTTGCATTGAGTGATTTGATTATCATGAGCAGAGTGTATAGATATTTACCGTGCTTTCATTTATGGTAACTATCTATGTAACATATTTGTAATTGATTTACTTGGATGATTTAGAAGTCTTAATCATTTTTTTTATTGATTAGATGTCATAGTTCTTTAATTTGATGTCCTCTCTGTAAATTGTTTCACATAATTTAATGATGTTCTCATTCAATTATAAAACAATAAATTTGTGTTGGAATTAATAAGAATTTGTTATAATTGTTCCCATCACATTTTATCCTAATCAAGGGATCAAATTAAAAGAACCTTTTGTTGTTAGGAAGGTTTTCCTGTTTAACCTAACTCAACTTGAGTTTCATTCCATTTCCTTAAAATCAAATTAGATCTAACCTAGTGAGATAGAGTTTTATTCATAATTTAAGAAGAGTTTCTTGTAGAATAGATAACCTCACTTAGCGGCTAACAGAGCTGTAAAACCCATCGAGAATAGTCATACCAAACAAATGATGGATAGGATAAATCTTGCATAGGGTTTTCTGACACCTTTAGATTAGAATATTTCCTTTGAATTGACACCTGGACCAGCCTCAAGCATCAATAGAGTGCAAAGGAAGCTTCTTTCAATCATTAGGTAGAGGAACTACAATGAATTCTCCAACAAACCCTAATCTAATCTAATCGAAGAAGAAAAGCACAAAAATCTAACAATGCTTCAAGAGACCACGCAATAGGTAAGATTCCCTTAGGGATTTTGTTAATAAACAACTTGAATCAATTACAAACTAGTTTAGTGGTTTATTTATACCACTCAATTAGGATTTAGGTGCTAACCCCAAGAGGTGACTAGGATGACCTAAGCACAAATAGACCAAAATACATTAAAATACAATTAAGTGTAATAAATGGGTTTACCACACAAAAGTTGACCCATTAAGGTGTTAGGGTTAACCTTGACTCGAGAATGAGTCAAATGGCTTAGTTCTCGGCACATGGTTTTGGGCCCATGGTATTGGCCCAAGGTATTGCATGTAATGAATAATATAAAAGGCTTGGCACACTCCATTGTAATGTGTCATGGAGGTGAGCGGGTGAGTTCACTTGGCTTGGTTGGATGTTTTTTCCAAGGTAATGAAGATCTTCATTGGTTTGTTTTTCCCCTCATGGGGTTTTTTAAGGTAAATGGTTGTGTTCAATTTTTTTATTTCTATGGTTATGATTATGGTTTTTCTCTCATTATATGGGTATGCTCTTGTAAACCTAAAAACGGGTATTAGAGCTCAGGTGAGCTTATGTGAAGGAAGCTAACTACTACATTATATGGAAGACCTATGAACAAAAAGTCGAGATATAGGGTGGCCTAGGGGGGGTGGACCACGCCCCCATCCTGAAGGTTTGGGGGGGTTCCATGGCGAGAAACCTTGAGAAAAAACAATTGGCCCATTTTTTTTGCACCTGGTTGTGCTCATTGAGAATGGTGGTGCAAGTGTTCAGAGTGAAAGGCCAGAGATCCCTCGGAAGCTATGGTTTGGAGTACCCACAGTGGAAATATCCCAGGACATAATTCTATCGAGGAGATAGATGACCAAAGGAACTTGAAAAGAAGAGGCCACAACTGAGGTTCGAACCCCATATTCCAAGGAAGAGCAAGTGGTTGCTTGTGTAAAGCTTTCGGATACCTAAATCGTTTTCAAGGTGGAGGTGTGAAGCCATGAAGTTCCTGTAGTCACCAAGGTGAAAAAAATAAATCCATGATCTAATTCCTCTATCCCTGTGGAATAAATGGATCCGTTGGTGAAATCCATCTTTTTGAGAAGCTCACTGAACAATTTGAGTTGCCATTTGTCAAAAAGGACACAAAGGGAGACACCATTATTGAACAGTGCCAAAGGGATTCGTTGAGCCACTATAGCTGCATGAAGAAGCCGATATGAAGAAAGGGTTGTGCCTCGAAGAGAGAGAGCTTGTACCCAAGTCGTTACGATATTGGCATGGATTCCAACACTTAGGATGTAGATCGAACCTTCTATGAAAGGTCAAGATATTTTTAGTAGGTGATTTGGTAGGTATAAAAAAATACTTATGAAGGAGATTTGTAGAGGTCGAGTTGGTGCTGCAGAAAATATGTGTGAAGAAGGGTCCATGGAGCACGTGAGGGTTTTTCTGGTCACATTGAAAGAGAATGGAGTGAAAAATTGTTGTTGCATGAGGAAGCTAATATTTTGGAGGAGTATATCAAGTTGTTGATCCACCAATTTGTCCCTCTATTTTTGAAGGAGAATGCCTTTTATTTATTGGAAGAAGACCCACATTGTTGAATAAGAAGGAAGATCAACCCACCATTGAAGAGATCACGCATGAAGGAGCTCTAGATCCTGACCACATATGTTTCAGGGTAGAGGCTGCGAAGTGGAAGCTATGATAGAGTCACAGTTAAGATCCATGAAGAAAATATGAACCCCGCGGTTTTGAGGGAGGAAATAGAGCCTGTGCATAGGAATTTTGGAAAGCCTTGAGGATACTCAAAGAGAGCACACATGATGTTGGTGGAATTAGAGGCCTTCGAAGCTTCTGGAACATAGTAAAAACGTGTGGTGTAAAGTATCTCTGCGGATATGGTAATGACATATTCATTTGTATGTACTAAATCTTCTATCATGGGATCTGCTAGCCCACACAAGCCAAATTGTTGAGGAGGCTAGTAGCAGAGATAATAACAAGGTGAGATACTTCACGAAGATGGTAAAATAGAAATAGCGATAGAAATAGATGGTGATGGTGACACATGAACAAAAAAATTATTATTACAATGGAGTTGAAATTTTGTAATTGCATGTAAATGGGCATGTAATTGTAGACCTGGTTAGGCATGCATACCCTTGGTAACTCACCGATAAAGTTGAGGTGTTGAACTAGATGATAGGGGGAGGGAACCCCTGGTAACTCACTAGTAAATTCATGTAGACCTAGGTGATAGGGAGGCATGAGGGATTCCTCAGTTAAAACTTTGAGGGGGGTTGGTGATTACTCCAAGTCAAGTTTAAAGGGGGCATTGTTAGGGTTAAGCTTGACTCAAGAATTATTCAAATGGATTAGGTCTCAACACATGGTTTTGGTCCCATGGTACTTGGTAGCCCATGGTATTGGCCCAAGGATTTTCATGTAATTAATACTATAAAAGGTTTGTCACACTTCATTATAATGTGGCTTGGAGGTGAGCGGGTGAGCTCACTTGTCCCAGTTGGATGGTTTTGGCCAAGGTAATGAAGATCTTCATTAGTTGGTTTTTTCCCTCATGGGTTTTTCCAAGGTAAATGGTTGTGTTCAATTTGATTGTTTCTATGGTTTTGATCATGATTTTTCTTTCATTACATGTGCATGCTTGTTTAAATCCTAATATAAGGTCCTCAATACCCTATATAGTGTGATGTCGCATACCCACCAGTGAAGGCTAGCCATAGAATCTCAACAGACACCCTTAAGTTGAAAAAAGGGCCACAGATACATACTTACATCCATATATCAGCACAATATATCATGACAACAAAAACCAAGGAAATATAAAGATCTAACTCATCTAAGTAACTAGAAACAAGGAGAGATAAAAGATACATGAAAAATACATCAAATCCCAAAGCAAGTTGAATTCAAGGCATGTTGGAATTTGATGGCAACACTAACTGGGGAACTGAGAGGTAAGCTCCTCAGCCATGTCATTTATCAATTCGTTTGGGGCCTCCAAGAAATCCAATACTCTTAGCACAAGAAGCATGTGACTAGATTCAATTGGACTCCCTTGCAATAAACATATATGATTTATGAACATCATGCTGCAACATTCAAAACACCTCAACCACTACATCAAAAAGTGTTTCCATTGTCATTCTTTTTTCTTATATTGATAGAAATCATGTTTGGACTATCCAAGACAAGGGCCTTTTCCATAAACACAAGAAATAATTAAAACACATAAATCACAATGAAACAACAACATGCAAAACTTAGTAGTCGTGAAAAAATCTATGGAAAGAAATATTGAACAATAAAAATCAATCCATTACTCAAAGAAGCATAAAATACTACTATTAAGGTGATGCAATATTTAACATTCATCAATCTAGAATAGGATCTGTTGGGTGTATTTACTGTCTTAATGAATCACCAAATATTTAATTATCGACTAGGGTTGGTAATCTTAGAGTTATGGCACAGTATATGCTGAGGTAGAATGGTACCTAATACATTGGCTCGGACGACCTTAGAAATGTTTAATAATGAAAGGATCAAAAGATATTTCAAAATGAAAAACCGAGTCAAACTTCAGAAAGACAACTACTAAACTCATTAGACCTCACTAAACGAATAGATCAAAATAGTATCAATCTATACTACTCTACTCTATGAACAATGACTAAAAAAGATAAAAACAACAATACTATTCTAGGTAACAATACTTGATCAAAAGCAAACTACTCTTATGAAAAATGGAAACTACTGATCAATGATTCAAACTCTAATCCAGGAATTAGAAAGTAATAACTATGAATAAGTTCATAAACCTATCTATGAAATGATTCAGTTTACAGCTAACTATGGAAACAAGAAACTATGTTATCTTACAGCAAGATTATAAACTACTTAATAAACCTAAGAAATTCAACAGTTATACTATTCATGCATTCAACAAATACTCAAAACTAAGCTAAGCTACCTAATTCCATTCTCCTTGAGGATTCTGGGGAAATGTGTCAAACGTAGTAGTAATGGGAGAAAATGTATCAAAATGACTTTCAAATGTGACAAGGAAACAGAACGGAAGTAAATCTAGTTTAACTTCTACAAAGAGATGCAAGCTAAAAAGTGACCAATTACAACTAACTTTAAACATTGTAATATATTCTTTATCCATAAGAAAATGACTCTAGTTATGCTACCTAAGACTAATTCAAAATGAGATGCTAGTAACAACCAATCTATTAACATGTATTTCTAATGACTAATTTGAAATCGAAGGCATGCAAATATCTATGTTATCCTACAAAGGTGAAGCATAAAATATAATTATCAACAAAAGTTTAAGAAAATCTAAGCATATGCAAGTGACTTGGAAATAAATGTAATCTAGAAGCAAGTATAAAACTTAATAAATATATCTTATTTCTGAATCAAATCCTACCCTATGAACATCTTCATTAACTATGTAAATGAGAAGAGAAAATCCTATGTTTGAACTAAAAACTATGAAAAGCTAATGTATTTTTGAAAGTGAAGTTATCAAGCTTAACCCAAAATCAACCTTAATAAAAATGAAGTGAACTAATACTAAGAAAGAAATTAATGAGTTCTAAAACAGTAACAAGTTAAGAAATCAGACATAAAAGATCAATTATAAAAGCATAATCTGAAAAGTAAGCTAAAACAAAGTTAAGGAATGAATAAGAACTAAGAATGGATATGAAACTGAATTGAAACACTACGTAGTTTAAAACAAGGTCCTAATTACATACACAACTACTAGTTAACTATAGGAAATGATACAATTCGAAAACCTAAAAAATTGAACTTTAAATAAGCATAAAAACAAGACAGAAAATATTAAAGTATGTATGACAATCCGGATGACAGTCCGAATGACCGAAAACGATATCAAACATGAAAATGAGTAGACTAAGTGATTCTAACGCCAGCTGGTTTATGCATTTTAATCTACATTGTAAGCAAAGCAGTAAATAAATTGTTTAAAGATGAAATAAAAAGAAGCAACTACACTAATCTATATCTAAGGAAATAAATCATTTCCTACATAATAAAACAAAGCTAAAAGGTAAGTGAAGCTAATCTACAGTTACAGGAGAATTAACAGAACTGAATCTAATTATGAACTGAACTTGAAACACTAAACTAATTAAACTCTATTTAATTGCAATGGAAATACTGAAAGCAAGCTAAAGGAAACTATGCATGACCGATCACTTTAGATTCTAAAAATGTAAATTGTGATAGCAGCAAGACATATGTTTACAGAAAATAGAGAAACGACATCTATAGGAAAAACCAAATTAAATACATGTACTGAAAATAAAAGATACTTATCTGCAGAAAGGAAATAATAAAATATACACAATGAAAAACCTCTGGTTGTTGAGGGGACCTTCTCAGCAATAAGGGATTTTCTAACTCAAATTAATCACCAACAAAACATGGATTTGATCATCAACAACTAAAATTAGAGACTTCCATTAACTGAGTCAAAAGTTACACAACGTTCTCTAGCTCTACGTCTATTCTCTCTATTGGCTAACTAGCTAAATTTGTTTCTCAACGAGAGACATATTTATATAATCTTACAATAGAAGAGAAGGTCGACCCTTTCAGTGGTCGACCTCTCTAAAAATAGGAGGTCTTAATTACTGAAGAAAATGGCTACAGGACGGATCATGACAATGCACAGGTCGTCTCCCACAATCTGCGCGCGTTGGTTCTCCTCACGTGAGCAGTTGGTGCGTTGATTTTGCTTTGACGTGGGAAGATGATAAGTTGTTAGGCTGAGCGAACATGAACGTGGATCTTCTAGAACACAGGCTCACGAACCATGAGGGACACGTTGCCAACAAAACCCATGTCACGGTTTTTGCTTTAAGTGCCCCGGAATATTCCAACCAATGAATCCACAGGTGTGAAAGAAGGGGTGAATGATGGTCCAAATGTGGCTGGGCATCTTCAACATGAACGCATGTCTGAATGAGAGTTTATTTGAAGACCATAGCCTGCGGAATGAAATCTATTTTCCAAACAAGTCGATAAATGCTAGATTAATGTTAATAAACCACAAAATAATGATAATTAATCAAGGTTCATGTGATATTCAAATAAGTTCATACCTAGGTTTGATTGGTGGTCTGAATGGAAAGAAGTATGAATTAATACGCCAAAAATGACAAAATTAATTCCAACAGAGCACGTTTAATGACCAAAAATAATGACAAAATTGGGCATCAACACTCCTACAAACCGGAGATATGCCAGGTCCCACTGAGCAAAGCAGAGAGGAATTCAGGAAGAAGGCTGAGCCGTGGTAGCAGCTGCCTTCGACTTAGAAGAGGAAGTAGATTTAGGCTTAAGCTTCATGGATTGGGATCTCAAGGTATCGTGCCTCGTCCGGAGAGAGTCATGAGAAGATGTTATGGCTCTCTCCAAGTCTTCCACACTCTTCACTTGTAAACGCAGTTCCTTGTTCTCTACGCAAAGCTCAAAGATTATCTCAATGTACTTCTCATTCTGGATTTTTAACTGTGCTATGTCCTCAGTCAATCTACCCACAATCTGATGGATTGGAGTGGATGGTTCTGCAAAATACTCAGGATCTTTGCAAGGGCCCGATCCATTTAGACACGTTTCAGGATCAGTAGAGTCGGTTTGTTCTTCAAGAGCCTTGTCTTCAACATGTACAAGATCAGGTTCAAAGGCAGGGGCTTCAAGCAAGCAAGCAGAGACATTGGCTAATGCAAGAAGGGGTGTTTCAAGGACAGGGTCGTTCATCTGGTCATCAGGGCTATCTGAATGCATCGGCTGAATGACGAATTGATCGATGGACTAGACGACGGTCTGGTCACAGACTGATCACGATTTTCCCTCCTAGATTTAGTGGGTATTGGTGAAAAGAGTGTAGGTTTCGTGGTCTTGTCCCCATGGAGTACAAGCTCAGGAGAGGAGTATGAATGGACAAGGTGCATTTCTCCTAAGGTACCCTCATTAAACTACACAGACTTAGTATCCCTTTTTTCTTGGGCAAAGGTTTGAGCAGGCTCATCAGCACGAGTTTGAAATCAGTGACGCTTGCCAGAGGCAGAGGCTTTGACAAGGGGATTCTTGAACAAATGGGGGTTCAGTACTTCAAACAATAAACTTTCCTGTGTTTGCCCCTTTTCCTTCAACTAGTGAATGATCAGTATTTTAATGAGACAGTGATGATATAAAATACCAACGGGGTTAACTACATTTTTCCTAACTTGGTTCGACATTTTCTCAAGGCTCTTCAGAAAATAGAATGGAAAATTTAGGGCTTGGTCATTAACAAAGTGAGCTAATAATCGGAAGTGGCAGGCTTTGAAGACGGTAAAATTACCCTCACAGGTGATCAATCATATGATAACGGTCAAGGGCTCAAGGTATTCTGGCTTAATCCATTCCCAGTGGAACTCTTTTGTGCCTGCAACGTGTTGGTAGTCGGATTTGAGAGCAAATTCGTGAGCCGTCCACGGGAGGAATAAATGCTTGTGCCAATGGACACCCTCTCTTGGAAGATTCGTGGCCAACACAATAGACTCCTCAGTCATAGGAAAGGTAAGATGGCCAACTTTAGGCATTTTTTCGTCGAATCCCTTGGCAAATAGAAACGATATCTCGTCATCGTGGCCCTGGAGAAGATGAGGAACGGACCCAAGCCTGCTCGAAGAAAAATCTCACGGCAAGCTTTAAATTCAAAGATTCGGAGCAAATCCTGGTAGCTTCCAGGATCATTGTAGATCGACATTGTTGAACAGAGGTAGATGGGTACGAGGAGTACAGGGAATGCAAGGAATTTGCAAGAATGCAGCTGGATGGACTCGGAGAGGACAAGAGCGGACATGATGAAGGTAAAATTCACGCAAGCATTGGTTTAAAATGAGATCCGCTTGAACGGTTGAATGATCGTGGGAACATATTTAACATGTTTGGATGATCATGCTATTATTCCGAAATCTTGAATCGTGTGCCATCATAAAGATGTGTGCATTGATGAATTCGTATAGTTATGAAATATTCAACCATGTCCAAAGTAAACTTTGGACAAGTTGAATGTAATTTTCATCATGAGATTATAAGCATAGGTGACATAAAGGAACATGATGACTTTTGATTAATACAATGACAGATCGCATGACGAATTTTACATATAACTTAATGAAGAGTTAAAACAATATGATAGCCATATAATGATTCTGAAAATCACAATAAAGCATGATTAATTGATTCATTTGATGAAGTCGAGATAAGTAAAGAAATGAGATCGTGTGCAGAGATGACATTTGATTAATCCCTGGTATGGTTAGTCAATTGGATTTACCAGTAGAATTCAAAAATTAGATACCTTAACACACTTAATCATGTTGTTATAAGCTATGGTTTCATTTAGATCATCATTCGGTAATTCATTCGGATCGTCATTCATTTTCCTCATTCATCACTTCATTCGGATCGTCATTCGACCCTTCCTTCGATCCTTCATACGGACCTTCTATACAAAATGTGCTTTGTTGGATCTGAGTGCTGTTGATTATGCAGAGAATTTTTCGGGGACTGCCAGCACACAAAATGATGATGTAAACATGTTTTTCTGAAACTTCGGTCGCGCTCTTCTTTATTTATCATGGATCAGAACAATCTTCTGCTACTTTCATTCTTCCTGAAAACACCTATCGTTTTGTCAGATATAAATGAACTTTTTATAAATAATCAGAAAGTAAAGACAGTTATGAACCTCACCCAAACCAAAATTATGGCGTGTCCTCAAGCCATCAAAGAAAAACCGATTGATATTCAAATATTTTCAATTAATAGTTTAGCCAATAGCTCTAAAATGTTGTTATTACTTTTTTTTTTGTAAGAAAAAGAAATGATAACTAATAATGGAGATGATTCATATATTCACATTCATCAAAAAAATAATAGTGCTTAGGAATACCATATGAATAATGATAGTACAATCGATGCGAAAAATGCCATGGGAAAACCAGTCATCCTTGACTCATTTTAAAGATATCTTGTCATCCAAAGAATATAGATAAAGTTCACCCTGGAGTTCATTAGATTTCTATATTCATGGGTCCCATTTATAGGATAATCATATCCTAGGTATTGTTTGAGTTAGATGACAAGGTCCAAGTCCAACTTATAGCCATTCTCTAATGACAGTATAAATAATTGGCCTAAACATGTATTCATATACTCAGGTTTTTTTTTTAGATGAGCCATGTGCATAGTAATTAATTAACCATATCTCTTTTACCCGATATTGCCCCACTTCCAGCAGGCCTGTTCAGTACCTCTACGGGTTTATCTTGGTACCATGCAAGCATAACCCCGCTGCCAGCGAGCCTGTTCAATACCCTGACAGGTTTACTTGCATTTACCGAGCTTCCTTGTTTAATATTTTACTTAGCATGGACCCACTGCCAGCGAGCCTGTTCAGTACCCTGGGGGGTTTGCTTCGTATAATAATTTTAATATGTGGAAGCCAGTTTGCACTAGAGTGTATTAAGCTTTCTAAACACATAATTCAAATTTTTAGAGCGAACCTTATGAGTAACTTTATTTATAATAGCTTGGATTATAGATCATGTCAAAAGAGAATAACCTAAAGTTGTTCCTTGACCTCTCAGTCTATCTTCTTCATAAAAGATCAGTAATGTTCCCCACAAGTAGAAATATCACTCACTCTTGGCCTACCTTTTTAAAGAATGCTTAAGAGACAAGTTTTGATAATGAGTCTGGGATGAACTAGTAGTCCATAGGTGTAAGATAGAACTTTGAAAAATATGATGATTAGAGTAGGTCTTAAGCAACTGTTCTAATGATAAATTAGAAATGTGCATGTCTGAATCAAATACCATATACAGAAACATGAAATTAACAAAAAGAATCATAGAAGAAAGTGGTTAGAAATGATATAAATAACACTTTGACTTTTCACTGTAAATTTTCAATTTTCAACAATAATCGAAAGAGAAGGAGTTAAGATGCATTATGAGTTTTTTAGAGCACTTCCCTTTTTCAGATAATATTTCATGAGCTGATTATAGAGATAAGGTTCTTGTAATCAAACTGCAAGACCACTTGTTAGATGAATCAAATTTATTCAAAACAAAAACATATGTACAAAGAAAAGTCATCTGAAAATTTTCAAAATTAGGGAAAGGAGAGGAGTCTTCCTGTTTTAATTGAAAAAATTCCATAAGCTGATCATAAGAATGAATTTACTGTATAAATGAAATCAGCTATTAGAAATGAATCTTATTTATTTAAAGAAAAAAATATATTTATACAAATGAAGATAACCCAAAATAATTCAAGAACCAGGAGAAGGAGGAATGACTTCCTCTTCAACCAACTCCATCTCTTTCTGTTGTAAGGAATTCTACACAAAATCTTGTTTAGATATTGGTTGATCATAAAGTCTAAGTATATGTCCATTTACAATAAAGGAAATTTGCGAATCATCAATTGTCTTAATCTCAAAAGATCCATTATCAAAAGCTGTAACAATTTCATATGGACCCATCCAATGAGTAGTTAATTTACCTTTAAAGTTTTTGTACCTTGAATAAAAAAGTAATGCCCAATCTCCAATTTTGAATTGTTTTTGTTTAATATATTTATCATGCCACTTCTTGCATTGGTTTTGTATTAGAATTGTGCATTGAATGGCATCTTGTCTAATCTCGTCTAATTCATTTATCTGTAGGATTCATTGTCTCTATGCTTCTTCTAGATCCATCCCTAATTGTGCAACCATACAAAAGGTTTTGACTTGAAATTCAATGGGTGAGAAGAACTTGTTTACCATAAACAAGTTCATAAGGTGTGTGGCCAGTGGTATTCCCCCAAGTTATTCTATAATCCCACAAGGATTTTGGAAGCCTATCTACCCAGTCTTTGTGGTGTAACTGGATAGTCTTAGTCAGGATGGATTCTAATACTTTGTTGGTAGATTCTACCTGAACATTGGCTTGCGGGTGATATGGTAAATATTTGCAATGTCTAATACCATATTTTTCAGTAAGCTCTTTCATCAACTTGGAGGTAAACTGAGATCCTTGATCGGTTACAATTTCCCTAGGCACATCGAATCGGGTAAATATTTCTTCATATATAAACTCTACCACAGATTTTTCTGTGGCTCAGAATAAGGCTTTAGCTTCCACCACTTGGTGACATAGTCTGTATAGACTAGGATGTACTTCTTCTTGTTGGCTCAACGAAATCTAGAGCCCATTTTTCAAAAGGCTCAATCATAACCTGGGCTGTAAGGGGAATCTCATCAGATGGTGTAGGTATACCCATTCTTTGGAAACTGTCACATCCCTTGACATACTTGGCAGCATCTTTAAAAATGCTTGGCCAATAATACCCAGAGCGCAACAATTTTTATGTTGTTTTCTTATCAGAAAAGTGCCCACCACAAGGTCCACCATCACATGCATGGAGGATCTGTGCCATCTCATCCTCTTGTACACATCGTCTAATAATAAGATCAGGACCAGTACAAAAAAAATCATTATCAACCCAAGAATAATTAGAACTTTGCACTATGATCCTACGTTTCTCAGGTGGGGAGAGATGGTTTGGTAGTTTTCTAGTTGCTAAATAATTGGCTATGTCTAAAAACCAAGGGGTTCGAACAGACACAACGAACAAATGTTCATCTGGAAAGCTATCATCGACGGGACTGGAATTATCGTCAATTTGAATTCGAGAGAGAAAATCTGCTACCACATTCTCTCGACCGAGACGATCAACAATAGTGATGTTAAATTCTTGTAACAAAAGAAGCCACCGAGTCACCCTGACATTGGTGATTGGTTTATTCATTAAAAATCTAATGGCGGAGTGGTCTGGGTGCACAAAAACTTCATATCCTATGATATAGTGACAAAACTTGTTAATGGAATATACTACTGCTAGAAACTCTTTTTCAGTAACAGTGTATTTCGATTCTGCAGGAGTCAAATTTTTGCTATCAAAATAGATGGCATATGATGTTTGTCCTTCCTTTTGTCCTAAAACTCCTCCTATAGCCATGTCAGAAGCATCTGTGGATATGTGGAAGGGAAGGGACCAATTGGGGTGTTAGGATATTCCTATACTCCATCCTAGTCCTACCAGCATTTTCATTATTTGCATTTTCAGTCTTGCATGCATTTATGCATGCATCCTAGTCATCAGTCCTAACACCTAGCCCTCAGTTAGCTAGCCCCCAGAGCTTCTCACTGATTAGTTTTAGTCCTTCTAGTGCTTAGTGCACCTTGTATGCAGTTACATGCATCTCATGCACCCTCTCTCACCTACCATTCAGTGGTACTTCAGTTATCTTCAGTTCTTTCCTTGATTTAAGGCTAGTCTGACTCTCAACTGACTGTATCACTCTGATAGACCTCCAATGAGACTAGACTGCCCATTCTGACTCCAGCTAGCTCCTCATGCGCCCTCCACTGAGCCTCCTTCATTCAGTTAGTGCCTCCATGTGCCAGTTACACCTACCACACTCAGTTAGACTCAGTTTGACATCTGGTTGATAGTTACTTGTGCATTGATGACTTCACTGATGATGATGAGGACTCCTAGTTGTTCTCTGATAACACTCTATTGATCTGATGATCACTCTATGAGAAGCTAATTCGAATTGCCACCTTGGCATTCGAATCCTCTCCACCATTGTACTATTTATTGTTCATATTTGTGATTAATGCATTAGTGTGTGTGAATTTATTTTGCTTCTATCCGAGTCCTACTGTATTATTATTCTGTTGCTCATTTATATGGCATTGACCACTCTTCTTCTATATTCCTACTTAATGATAATCTTTCTTGTGAGGTATGCATCAGCTCTTAGATCTACTGCGAGGATTTTCACATGGGGCCCCTAAGTATTGGTGCCACTGATAGCTTTGCCTTTAATGTTTCAAAGGCATGTTGAGAAGGTTCAGTCCATTGAAAATATGTATCTTTCATGATTAGTTTGAACATAGGTGCAGCTATCTTAGTGAAGTTTTCAATAAAACGTCTATAATAGCCCGCATGGACAAGAAAACTCCTTTCCTCCTTCTAAGTTTTTGGAGGAGGAAGATTAACAATTATTTCTATCTTGGTAGGATCCACCTTGATACCTTGAAGAGAGACATGATGTCCCAAAATTATTCCCTTGGTTAGTAACATCTTACATTTTTCATGACTAAGGGCTAAGTTCGTTTCTTGGCACCGAATAAGAACAGTTTCAAGGTTATCAAAGGCTTCTTGGAAGGTATTACCATAATCTGTAAAATCGTCCATGTAAACTTCTACACAGTCATGTATAAGGTCAGCAAAAATTCCTAAGACTGTACGTTGGAAAGTGGCAGGTGCATTACATAGGCCAAATGGCATTACTCTATAGGCATATGTCCCCTAAGAACAAGTAAAGGTTGTCTTGTCTTGATCCTCAGGTGCTATTAATATTTGGTTGTATCTGCTATACCCATCGAGGAAAGAAAAGTATTGTTTCCCTGACAAGGTATCTAGCACCTGGTCAATGAAAGGTAATGGGAAGTAGTCCTTAAGAGTGGCCTTGTTCAATTCTCGAAAGTCAACACAGATACACCATTTCCTTGTAACTTTCTTTGGAACTACTACCAGAGGAGACACCCATTTACTGTTAAAAATTGGGTAGATGAAACCAACATTAAGGAGTTTTTGTAATTCATCTTTAACTATATCCTTTAGGGCTGGATTCATTCTTCTGCGGGGCTTCCTAACAAGAGGTATGTTTGAATCTGTGTAATGTGGTGAATACAAGTATCTGGGTGTATACCCTTCATATCGGTGTATTCCCATGCAAATGCTCCAGTTTGACTTTTGAGAACTTTTACTAATTATTTTTGATGACTTTCATATAGACCTACATTTATATGTAGAAATGTTTCAGGACTAACCTCACAAGGTATGGTATAGGATCATATATGTTCTTCGATTGTGAAGACACAAGGTGTACTTGTAAATGTTGAGAGGCTCATATTTTCTTGGAATTCATCTCCAAAGATTTGGTCAAGTTGGGAAAAAGATTGAGGAAAGTCTATACATGTTGTGGAAGAGACAAATTGGTTCAACACATTTTCGGTATTTTTTTCTTGAAGTGCCCAGGAGAAATCACTAACAAGGGAAAGTTCTTCCAAGTTCTCATCCCCAAAAGGACAATCTAGCAAAACAGGTTTTCGGTTATTGGTTGTGTTGGTGTGTATAAAGCGAGTTTCCTTGTACACAACCCATCAGAGATTATCATCTATCCATCCCTACATCCTATAAATGCATTAGCAGTGGCTAGCCAAGGTCTTCCCAGAATAATAGGGTATCCTTTAGAAGGGTCCTTTGATTCTATGACCATAAAGTCCAAGGGATATTCCCATGAAGCCACTGATACAATGATATCATCTAAGATCCCAGTAGGTTGCACCATAGTGCGATCTGCTAATTCTAGCATTTTTGGGGTAGGGCGGAGAAGCTGTCCTAAATGGAGAGTTTCTAAAACTGTGGTAGTCATCAGGTTAATAGCAGCCCCTAGATCAATAAGTGTGTTTCCTATAGCAGTGTTATTGATGATAACAGTTACCATAGGATTTCTTGGATTTGTATACTTTGGAATTCTAGGTTGGTTTTCTATGTAATCTGACATTTCACCTATGACATGAATTGTCGGAGGGTATTTTTGTTTTTTATTGGTATTTTAATACAAAGTTCCTTTATCACTTTAATATAGATTGGTATATCTTTAATGGCTTGTAACAAAGGGATCTTGATAGAAATATTTTTCAATTCGTTAATGATATCATACTCTGGATAAGTTATAGGTTTTTCTATTACTAGACGCTCTGAATATGGGGTGCTTTTTCTCTTGTAATTACTTCTTTATGAGGATGGTTTTGTGTTGAAGCTTTAGGAATAACCACATCTTTAAGAATGGCATCATTCGAAATTTCATTACGTATGTCTTCTTCTTCATTCTCTTCTCGAATAACAAATGATGATTTCGGATGATCTTGCAGAACTCTTCCAGACCACAGTTGAATTTGATGCACTTGTGCTGTCGAAATGGCATATGATGGAAGAGGTAGAAACCCAACGTTGTTAAGAGCTTGAGTTGGCTTGTTGTTAGGATTTGGTATCGGTTGTGCAGATACTATTGTGGTTCTTGAGGGATTCATATTCTTGAAATGGTGAGGTTGATTTGTGATAGGGGAAGTGAAGAAGGTACAAATCCATGCAAGAGTTACTGGATATTGGGTGGGTAAGGATAGTTAGGCATATGAGGAGGAGTTGGTTGAGCATATGCTTGTCCTCTCCATCCATGTGGTCATTGCTGTTGTTGAGCATTCTGAGGAGGATATTGAGGTGGCCAATTTTTCCAACCTGAAGTGTTCCATTGTTGAAGAGGTTGATAAGGATGGTAATAAGGTGGAAATTGTAATGATGGATCCTGATATGATGGTTGATAACTAGGTTTCCAAGGCCTCCTAGATGTCTCACCAAAATTTCCACTCTTATATACAGCTTGCAACCTAGGCAATGATGGACAATTATCAGTTGGATGTTCTTCTGTACAAAGGTGACTTACTGAAACATTATTCAATGGACATTCCCATTGGGGATGTTTAGTTCTACACCTAGGACAGAAAACAATCATTGTTGCACGCTCTTCATCCTGTCTCTTTTAGCTTGTAATGCATCTAGTTGAGAACCCATGGCTCCTAAGATATCTGTTTTGAAATTTCAAAGAGGTTTCCCAATTCTACCCTTGTAACTCCACTAGGACTGGATGTATTTCCTTTTAGGTTCCTAGTATAAGATTCTCGAAAGTGTCTTCCACTTTTCCCTCCATTCCTAGAGTAATTCCTACATAGCTCACAAATTTGTGTGAAAGACTTATGAGAGATGTCTCCTGCTGCCATGAGATTAAGGTTTTCTAAGAATTCTTCTGAGATTCCCTTAAGGAAGAGTGTCCTTACTGCATCTTCTCGAATATCACTATATTTGGATTTATGTAACACATAGTTACATCTTTCGAGATAGTCTTCTAGGCTCTCATCTTCCATTTGTTGTATTTTGAAAATATCATTGCGAGAGTCCTTACGTTTACAGTAATCCTGATATTTCCGTAGAAATGCAGTCTTCATGTCATCCCAAGTTCTAATACTAGATTATCCTAACCCCATAAACCATCGAGGAGTACAATATTTTAATGTGGCAGGATTTTTTTTTAGCTTTTGGTCATCTTCTAGGCAGTTATAGCTCCTACACAAAATGTCAAATTCGAATAAGAATGTATCCGGATCCTCACTACTCTTCCCATAAAAGGTTGGTAGTGAGGAGGGAGGGATGTTTTTCATGGTTACATCTTGTGCAATGTCTAAGATAGGTAACCCAAAAGTACCTTCAGTTCTAGCCTCTCCCTCTTCTTCATCTTGACGGACATGATCTTCATTTTCATTCTCCATGAAAACTTGATTTCCAAAGAGAGAATACCTAGGTTTTTCTTTTCTTGGTGAATAAGGGATGTCCCAATGTTCCGTTTCAGGTATAGTATTCCTCTTTTTATGAGAGGAATTACCAGCTACATGGGAGTCCAGTTTTTAAGGTCCTACAGTTGTTGTCTCAATCTGTGAAACAACTATGTTCATAGAATTTTCAAAAAGAGCGTCTACTTGTGCATGATCAACAAAGTCTACTAGGTTTGGACCACCTACTATTGAGAAGGTAGTGTTTTTGGGTTTTTGAGCTAATGGAGGGTTGAGAGGTTCTGTTGATTTATCTTTTTGAGTTTCTTCTTATCTAAGTTTAGTCTCAATATGAACTTGAGATTATTCTAGTGGTGTTTCTTTACGGACAGACTTTTTTTATGTGTCTATGGTTCCCCCTAAATGGTTTCCAGAAAGGACTTCCTTAGCTTTCCAAGTAGGACTATCCCGTTTAGGTGTTTTCTGATACCTTTTTGCTGAGTTAGTAGTTGGGGTGGTACGCCCCCCATAAAGGTTAGTAGGGATTTTAGTAGGAAAGCTAGTTTTAATATATATACCTTTTGAGTCTCTAAACCTATTCATGAAAACAAAGCTAAAACTGAAATAAATTCTAATTGCATTACTACTATTGCTTGGTTTTGGGGATGCCTGTTATAATAGATGCGCGTGTTCTTACCTCTCGTCTTACCGCTCACCCGCCACCAGTCTATTTCTAAATTTTAAAAGGAAAATTCAATGTATCACTAAGTTTTAACAAAAAATTCTACCTATCTACAACTCCCTGGCAACAACGCCAAAATGTTGGGTGTATTTACTGTCTTAATGAATCACCAAATATTTAATTATCAACCAGAGTTGGTAATATTAGATTTGTGGCACAGTATATGCTGAGGTAGAATGGTACCTAAGACATTGGCTCGACCGACCTTAGAAATGTTTAATAATGAAAGGATCGAAAGATCTTTCCAAATGAAAAACCGAGTCAAATTTAAGAAATACAACTACTAAACTGATTAGAGCTAACTAAACCAATAGATTAGAATAGTATCAATCTATACCACTCTACTCTATGAACAGTGACTGAAAAGATAAAAACAACAATACTATTCTAGGGAACAAGACTTGATCAAAAGCAAACTACTCTTACGAAAAATGGAAACTACTGATCAATGATTCAAACTCTAATCTAGGAATTAGAAAGTAATAACTATGAATAAGTTCGGAAACCTGTCTATGAAATGATTCAGTTTACAACTAACTATGGAAAAAAGAAAATATGTTATCTTACAGCAATATTATAACCTACTTAATAAACCTAAGATATTCAACAGTTAAACTATTCATGCATTCAACAAATACTCAAAACTAAGCTAAGCTACCTAATTCCATTCTCCTTGAGGATTCTGATTAAATGTGTCAAATGTAATAGGAACGGCAGAAAATGTATCAAAATGACTTTCAAATGTGACAAGGAAACAGAACGGAAGTAAATCTAGTTTAACTTCTACAAAGAGATGCAAGCTAAAAAGTGACCAATTACAACTAACTTTAAACAGTGTAATCTATTCTTTATCCATAAGCAAATGACTCTAGTTATGCTACCTAAGACTGATTCAAAATGAGATGCTATTAACAATCAATCTATTAACATGTATTTCTAATGACTACTTTGAAATCGAAGGCATGCAAATATCTATGCTATCCTACAAAGGTGAAGCATGAAATATAATTATCAACACAAGTTTAATAAAATCTAAGCATATGCAAGTGACTTGGAAATAAATGTAATCTAGAAGCAAGTAGAAAACTTAATAAATATATCTTATTTCTGAATCAAATCCTACCCTATGAACATCTTCATTAACTATGTAAACGAGAAGAGCAAATCCTATGTTTGAACTAAAAACTATGAAAAACTAATGTATTTTTTAAAGTGAAATTACCAAGCTTAATCCAAAATCAACCTTATTAAAAATGAAGTGAACTAATACTAAGAAATAAATTAATGAGTTCTAGAACAGTAACAAGTTAAGAAATCAAACATAAAAGATCAATTACAAAAGCATAATCTGAAAAGTAAACTAAAACAAAGTTAATGAATGAATAAGAACTAAGAATGGATATGAAACTGAATTGAAACTCTATGTAGTTTAAAACAAGGTCCTAATTACATACACAACTACTGGTTAACTACAGGAAATGATACAATTCGAAAACATGAAAAAACTGAACTTTAAACAAGCATAAAAACAAGATAGAAAATATTAAAGTTCGTATGACAATCCAGATGACAGTCTGAAAGATAGTCCGAATGACAGTCCGGATGACAGAAAACGATATAAACTATGAAAATGAGCAGACTAAGTTATTCTAATGCCATTTGGTTTATGCATTTTAATCTACAGTGCAATCAAAGCAGTAAATAAACTGTTTAAAGATGAAATAACAAGAAGCAACTACACTAATCTATATCTAAGGAAAGAAACTGTTTCCTATTGCATAATAAAGCAAAGCTAAAAGGTAAGTGAAGCTAATCTACAGTTACATGAGAATTAATAGAACTGAATCTAATTATGAACTGAACTTGAAACACTAAACTAATTAAACTCTATTTAATTGCAATGTAAAGACTGAAAGCAAGCTAAAGGAAACTATGCATGACTGGTCACTTTAGATTCTGAACATGTAAATTTTATTAGCATCAAGACATATGTTTATAGAAAACAGAGAAACGACATTTACAGGAAAAACCAAATTAAATACATGTACTGAAAATAAAAGCTACTTATCTGCAGAAAGGAAATAACAAAATATACACAATGAAAAACCTTTGGTTATTGAGGGGCCCTTTTAAAAAATTAGGGATTGTCTAACTCAAATTAATCACCAACAGAACATGGATTTTATCATCAACAACTAAAATTAGAGACTTTCATTAACTGAGTCAAAAGTTACACAACGTTCTCTAGCTCTGCGTCTATTCTCTCTACTGGATAACTAGCTAACTTCGTTTCTCAATGAGAGATGTCTTTATATAATTTTACAATGGGAGAGAAGGTCGAACCTTTCAGTGGTCAACCTCTCTAAAAATAGGAGGTCTTAATTACTGAAGAAAATGGCTACAGGATGGTTCATGACAGTGCACAGATCATCTCCCACAATCCACGTGCGTTGGTTCTCCTCACGTGAGCAGCTGGTGCATTGACTTTTCTTTGACATGAGCAACTGATGCATTCTCAGGATGAGCAAATAGGAATGCGGATCTTCTAGAACGTAGGCTCATGAACCATGAGGGACACGTCGCCAATAGAACCCATGTCATGGTTTTTCTTTAAGTGCCTTAGAATATTCCAACCAACGAATCCGCAGGTGTGAATGAAGGGCTAAACGATGGTCCAAATGTGGCTGGGCGTCTAAATGAGAGTCTGTTTGAAGACCATAGCCTGCAGAATGAAATCTATTTGCCAAACAAGTCGAGAAATGCTAGATTAATGTTAATAAACCACAAAATAATGATAATTAATCAAGGTTCATATGATATTCAAAGAAGTTCATATTTGGGTTTGATTGGTGGTCTGAATGGCAAGAAGTATGAATTAATACACCAAAAATGACAAAATTAATGCCAACAGAGCACGTTTAATGACAAAAAATGATGACAAAATTGGGCATCAACAGGATCCCAAACTAATGTCAATGTATTTCATCGAAATTTGGTAGGATAAAATTAATTTTTGGGTTTGCAAATCATCTTATGACCTAATATGTACTCCACTTAGTGTCTAGACAACAACCTTCAACCTTCAAGGGAAAGGGTCACTCCACAATATTTTCCACATGGTAACCAAAAATATTTTAGATGACATCTATGTGGAAAAATGCCCTTCAAGAATGTGGGTGAATTTGCAAGAAAGGTTTCACAAAACCTCAAGATGTCTTCCAAGAATCAAATTACCTTCTCAAGGTGACATGAAAACCAAGAATAAGGGTTTGATCAACCCCAAAATTCCTTACTAGACCAATGATGCATCTCAAGTACTTTTCAATTATGGAAAAAACACTTTACCAGTTGAATGATTCAATTCCAACAAGTATATCCATATGTCTTAGGCTCTAAGGACCCTCTAAGGAGGACATTTATTAACCAGAGATGCCCTCGAGTGGATTAATCCCTCATAAAAAATATATTATAAAAAAGGAGATAAATTATCCAATACAAGGTGATGTATCCTATGTTATAGGCCAAGACAAATGGCTAAACACAGAAGTTGGCCTCATCATATTGTTGTAAAACTCCTCTAAATCATATTAGCATTGGAATGTTAATTCATGAGAGTAGAAGATGAGATAACTAGGGCATGGAGACTCACCTTCAAAGGAAACCAATATACTCTACATGTGAGAAGAGGATCTCATGGGAATCCTTAAACAATAATTGATACCATCTTAAAGGTAGATCGGTCCTATTTGTTTCCCAACACTGATAAGAAAATTGTTTAATGCTTTGTCCATGCTCGGATTTTCTTCTTTACCACTGTTGAGGGTCAACATAAAGTCAAAATGTGCCTAAAATTATTAATTTCGGGTTTTATTATTGTCTTACCCATGAAACTACTTCTTTATGATTGTTTGAAGGTTGATCTTGGCCATATACAAACTTATAGTGAGGCATGGGCAAGAAGAACCAAATGATCCTTGACACTAGAAATAAGAAAATCCACGATTCCTGGAATGAAGGTGAGGATATTTGAGTCTAGTGATAGCACATCGAGGAGGATTCCATCTCATTAACCTATCTCTATTTGTGAGTGAATTGACAATGTCGAGTTTGAAGTTAAAGCATTAAATTTGTAAGTGGTTTCCTGTTAAAATCAATTTACAGATCTTAAATATTTAGACAATAGATTTGTAAAATGAGTATATGGTTGTGGCTATCACTTTAATGAAGTTCCAGATCTGAAATTCATTCATATCATACTTTAGTTTGCAATTATATTGTGTTGTGAAATGCCAGTGAAACCTACAACATATTCATTAATTACATGGTGAACTTTCTTGGGTTTTGATATTGGAAAAAATATTTATATGAAATGTTTGAAGATAAATATGTCTAAACAAGAAGTCTGGAGCTTGCACATAGCCTTATTAAACAAGAATCAACCCAAAACTCAGTCTGATAAGCTACATGACTAAAGTGTTTGATGAAACTGCCACTTAAATATTCCAACGGCTAGCATTAAGGTTCATATATAATTTATGAGGTCTTTATAGTGGTATCAGGGGCCTATGCGTTAAGTGTTTGATGATATTCCTCAATCCAAAGTCATAATCAGTCATCATGAAACTTGTCTTACCTTACAAGAGATTCAATCAATACAACCTTCACCATTTTAAGGTGTGTTATCTCATTTCCCATACGATAAAAAAGAACAGGTAAAAACATGGATAGTTCTCCTTGAATTTTATCACCAAATGTTGAAATGTAAAAAACCATGCAAGAAATTGCACACTCCTTCACCTTCCGAGTACAAAAATAAAATTCACTATGACTAAAAATAGAGAGAAAGTTCAAAGTAAAAGAAATTCAAATGTTATAAATGTATAAATGCACCAACTTAAGCTTCATCTTGGTTTTTCAGATGCATTAGAATAGCCAATATAAGAATTTAAAGGAATAAGACCATTGAAAATTTATATACAAACTAAGAGTTGACCTGGAATTAATATTGATTTTCCCATGTTGTTAAAATAGCATTGTCAATGGGGTGAACATATGGATTAAAATCGAAAATATGTGACTGCAATATAAAAAGGGCCCATCAACTTAAGCACAAATCTATGACAATGATCTCTTTCAATAAACCATCGAGGGCTCAAATAAACCACAAATGCATTAAAATACCAATTACATAAAATATATATAGCATAAACTATTACATAAGCTTCATCTTGATTTGGCAAATGCATAAAAATAGCCAATATAATAATTTAAAGGAATAAGAGCATTGAAAAATTATATGCAAACTAAGAGCTGACCTGATCCTGATCTTGATTTGCCAATCTTGTTAAAATAACATTGTCAATGGGGTGAACATATGGATTAAAATCGAAAACATGTGACTGCAAAATAAAAAAGGCCTATCAACTTAAGCACAAATCTATGACAATAATCTCTTTCAATATGTTAGAGCATTAAAACCCACATAATACTTAGGATATAATTTATTTCATTTTTTATTACTTTCCTAGGTAGTTTTACCATGTTTTTGGCCACTAGTTTACTTCTTTGGTACACCAATTTCCATCCTTATCCACATGAGCGCACTCATGAGCATCTTGGATGCTGTTATGGTTGTTCTAAGTGTAAAAGGAACCTTTCCTGCTTTTGCACTGCTTTTTTTAATTTTCAGTAGATAAGGTAAAAGCTAGGCACTCTAGAGGTTTTGGCAACTGCTTGTTTTTGTGGCCAACAAACATTTCCTCTTTTTCACTCCAAAAGCAACCATATTTTTCTAATTTCATCCTACATCACCTTCCAAAATCATTTTGTACAATTAGTGAACTTTGTGGCTGAGTTGGAGTAAGATGTTTCTACCTTGGGGGGTTTTAGCTAGTTTAGTAAGCTTGCTCTTTGTGACCAATCCAAATGCCTCCATAGAAATTATAATTTATGATGTAAATCTATATATTTTCAGCCACTTTATGGTACATGGTTGGCCGATGTACATTTATGCTAATACACTTTAATAGTGTGCATAGTTCTAAGACTGATTTTGAGTGTTCTCGACAATTCTAGACTAGCAATTTGTGTGAGAAGTGTTTTCAATATTATGATAAGCCTGTGATGTGATTTCACATGGTATCATAGATGTTTAGGTGAGAAAAGTTGCATCCATTATCACACCAGAAGCAAGGATTTTCCACAAAAGTCACGCAGACCATTTCCTTGTACTATTGAGTCTAGATCAAGAGGTCTACCTAGGTGTGACAGAATCCTGAAAGTGCCTACTATAATATTTCACATATCTATAGTTTGAATCATTCTCCGGAGATTTGTTTGGTTGTTTTTTTTAAGTTACATATCATTCCTCAATGTGCACCTCAATATGCTCATGGATCCATCTCAGAATGTGCTTTTGAAACCATTTAATTATTTTCAATGGAAGGCGTAGATGGAGATTTTGTTGAGGTCAAAGGCCTCTATAGAGTAATAATGGGCACTGAAGCAGATCCTACTTTATCTGTAGAGAATTCAAAGTGGCACAATTAAAGAGATGAGGATTATGGCCTTCTTTGCCTCAGCACATCGAAAGATCTTCTATTTCATTTGGATGGTCTGACTTCACCGAATGAAGTTTGGGACAAATTGAAATATTTGTTTGGTAAAACCGATGATCTGAGAGGACATCAACTAGAGAATGAGCTGATTTCTCTAATTCCTAGTAGTTTCGAGAATCTATAGTATTACTTCTCCAAATTCAAGTAACTGGTTTTGTAGTTGAAGCAGTGTGGTATTGAGACGAAGGATGAGTAGTTAGGTTTGGAAATTCTTTCGAAATTGGGGCAATCCTACTTAGTCTTTGTCTTTACCTTCCATACCACAAAGATATCTATAAATAATTGGAAGATTCCCAATTTTTTTGAATTCATGGAGTCTTTGACTCAGGAGCAAAATAATCTTATGTTTATGAGTGCCTAAAGCCTTCAGAAGATCAAGCTCGAGCTGCTAGTGACTCAAGGATTTCGAAGGGTAAGAATAAGGGAAACTCCAAAAATCCTTATGATTAAAATAAGGAGAGATATAAGCCACAAGAGGATCCCTCCTCCAAAAATATCAACAGAAGAATAAGGAGTCAACCAAGTGCTCATATTTCCAAAGGGGCTTTCATCCTAAAAGATCCTATATGAGAAAGACCATAGATCAGATGGCACAACTCCTTGAGAAGAACCATATCCCTATTCCTAAAGCCACAAAGAAGAAGGAACGAAGTTCTAACTCATATGAAAAGGAGCGAGTCCATGCTCTAATGTCCAGCACATATTCATCCACTTCTTACATAATTGATTATGGATCTTCAAGGCACATGGTTGCAACCAGAGAATCATTTAATACTCTTAGTTCCTTCGATGGCCCAAATCCTATCATTATTCTTGGAGGTGACTCAAAAACTACTTCAAAGGGTAAAGTTAGACTAGATCTTGACAATGGATCATTTTTAATGTCCTTTATGTCCCTGGTCTAGCTGTAAACTTACTATCAGTATACCAAATGACCCATACCAGTTCACCCAAAAGAGTTGTATTCATCCCTATTGATGTGGATATCTCTGATATCTCCATAGGAATATTTGTTGCATTAGGCACTGTGGATCATTCCACCAGAGTCTACAAGTTTTCACAGTTTTTTCCCATCTCTCCACTAGTAGCGCTCCTCTCTCATGCTAATGAAGGAATCAAGATTTGACATGAGAGGTTTGGACATCTAAACTACATATACCTTCATGAAATTCATGATAAAAACATGGTTGTAGGGTTTCCAAACATCACTTCCACGAAGGGAGTCTGTCAGGGTTGTGTTCTAGGAAAGCACCCAGAGAGAAAGTTTGAGAGATCAAGGCCTGAGAGAACCTCTGAACCTTTGGAGTTGATCCATAGTGACATTTATGTTCCTTTCCCTCACATGTCACTGAAAAAATCCATATACCTATTAACTTTCATTGATGATCATACTAGGTATTGTTGGGTCTATTTTCTACAGTTTAAGCCTGAAGTTTTTGGCTTTTTCAAGGTTTTTAAAGCCTTGGTTGAGAACTAGTCTGGAAGGAAAATAAAGGAAATAAGATTTGATAATTGGGGAGAGTACATCAAATCTGATTTTCAGAATCTCTGTGCAGTGGCTGGCATCCATATGCAACACATTGTGCCATACACTCCTCAACAAAATGGAGTTGTTGAGGGGAAGAATCGATCTATGAAGGAGATGGCGACTTGTATGCTGGAAGCAAGGTACTTACCACCAAATTTGTGGGCTTAAGAAATCAAATGTGAATCCCACATACAAAATAGAGTCCCACATAAAGCATTGAAAGGAGTTACCCCCCATAGATCTTGGAGTGGCAAGAAGCTTGAAATTATACATTTTAGGATTTTGGGTGTTAAGGCATGGGATAGAGTGCCATCCAAGAAGAGAAGGGCCTTAGAGCCACAGAGTAGGCCATGTTTATTTTTTGTCTACTCATAAGAATCAAAGGAGTACAAATTATTGATCTGATCAACCACAAAGCATTCATATAAAGAAGTGTTCAGTTTGAGGAAGAGATCCTACAAGGAGTTGAGATTGGAGAATCTTCTCAACCACCACCGGAAGAAGAAAATGAAGAGTTGAATGAGGATTCTGATGATGAATATTTAGATTTGTATGATGATGATTATTTTTATGATATTATTTCATAACCAAGCTCATCAACAAGGCCAAATTGGGCAGAAAAAACCATAGAAGTTGCTAGTGAACTTGTTGGGAATCCTGGGGATCCTAGGAATACAAGGTCACAATATGAGAATGCACTTTCAGTAAGGGATACATATATTTTTGAGAATTTTTTTTTCATGATTGAATCAGATCCTCATACATATGAAGAAACCTCAGAATATCCAGTATGGATATCTTCTATGGATGAGGAGTTCCACTCCTTGCAAAATAATGGAACTTGGGAGATAGTCAAGCTTCCACTAGGCAGAAATCTAGTAAGATGCAAATGGATCTAGAAGACTAATATGGTTGTTGATTCTGATGCAGTCAAGAAAAAATAAAGGTATATGGTCAATTTATTTTCACAAGTTCAAGGTCTGGACTATAATGACACCTTTTCCCCAGTGGCAAAATGGATTCTATTCGACTAGTTTTGTCAGTTGCAATAGCAAAGTGTTGGGAAGTTCACCACATGGAGGTGAAGTCTACTTTTCTTCATGGTGATCTCAAAGAGGATATATATATGCAAAAACATAAAGGATATGTTTTAGATACATCACTTGTGTGCAGGTTAAGGAAATCACTATATGGACTCGAGCAATCTCCCATAGCTTGGTATGCAAAAATGGACCATTTCCACCTGACACAAGATTTCCACCGGTGCAAATCTGATCTGAATGTGTATCTAAAGCAAATCAATGGTAATATTGTTATTATAGTATTATATTTTTATGATTTAATAATTACATGAAGTGCCACTGACAAAATTTCATCACTAAGGATAGCTTTGCATCAAGCTTTCTCCATTACAGACTTGGGGATTTTTAGGCAGATTTTGGGGCTTGAGATCACTCAGTCATGCAATGGAATCATTGTATGTCAATCTAAATATGATTTTGATCTGTTAAAAAGGTTCAATGTGGCATAATGTAAGGCTGCAAACATTCCTTTCCTTTCAGGATTCAGGCTAGAAGAAGGGGATCCTACACCCTTGGTGAACTACACTCTCTACAGGAAACTAGTTGGAAGCTTGTTGTACTTGAATCACACCCGACCAGATTTGAAATATGCAGTAAGTCTTGTTGCAAGGTATATGGAGCAGCCACATTATATCCTTTGGAGGGCTGCAAAAATAATCTTTCACTTTGTGCAAGGCACCAAGACACATGGGATCCACTATGCTACCAATTCCTCACTGGATCTAGTTGCATTTTCTGACTCATAATGGGATGGGGATAGAAAAGACCGGAACTCCACTTATGGGTTTGTATTCATGCTTGGAGGAGGTCCTATATGATGGTATAGTAAAAATAAAATTGCAATTTCACTCTCTTCGACAGAGGCAGAGTACCAGAGAGAAGTGAATGCAACTACTTAGTGCATCTGGTTGCAACGAATTCTTCATGAGTTTCAGATTGAATTTAGAACTCCCAATGTTATTTGGGTTGATAATCAGAGTGCTATAAGGATATCCTCATATATATTACTTAGAAAAATAACCAAGCACATTGAAGTGCACATGAACTACATCTAGAGTCTAGTGCATAACAAATTGATTGTGTTGGAGGATTTCCCTATTGTTGAGCAAACTGCTGACATTTTCACTAAATCCTTCACAGAGAATAATTTCAGCCATATTAAGTTGATGCTTGGAGTGAATGAACATGAGGTGAAGGCTGATTGATGATCAAGTTCAAAGTTTTTGTTCTTGTCCACTTTGAGGGAGAGTTTTGTCCCATGAGGTTTTCATTGTTTCCTTAGTTTTTGGACAACGATATGTAAAGGGTGACCAATCCTTTGCTGTTGGGCCCTGATATTTCTGATATTTTTGTCACATACAGTCAGGATTAAGGGAGGGTATTAGAGCATTAAAACCTAGATATTACTTAGGATATAATTTATTTCATTTTTTATTACTTTCCTAGGTAGTTCTACCATGTTTTTGGCCACTAGTTGACTTCTTTGGTCCACCACTTGCCATCATTATCCACATGAGAACATTCATGAGAATCCTGGATTTTTTGCTGGTTGTTCGAAGTGTCAAAGGTGCCTTTCCTTATTTTTAACTGTTTTCTTCTTCTTTTCAGTAGATAAGTTAAAAGTTAGGCACTCTAAAGGTTTTGGCAACTGCTTGTTTTTGTGGCCAACACACCTTTCTTATTTTTCTCTCCAAAATCTACCATATTTTTATAATTTCATCCTACATCACCTTCCAAAATTATTTTGGACAATTCATGAGCTTTATGGCTGATTTGGATTAAGACATTTCTACCTTGGGGGGTTTTAGCTAGTTTAGTAAGCCTGATTTTTGTGACCAATTCGAATGCCTCCATAGAAATTGGAATTTCTGATGTAAATCTATATATTTGCAGCCAATTTGTGGTACATGGTTGGCTGATGTACATTTATGCTAATACATTTTAATATTGTGCATAATTATGAGTTTGATTTTGAGTGTTCTTCACAACTCTAGACTAGCAATTTGTGTGAGAATTGTTTTCAATCTTATGATCATCCTGTGATCTGATTTCACACTATAAACTATTGAGGACTTGAATAAACCACAAATGCATTAAACTAGATATTAAATTAAATATATATTTTAAAAAAATGATTCAACTACAATTATTTAGTTTACTCTAAGATAAATTATTATGATAATGTGAGAACATGCTTTGACAATGCTTACAAGCACCTTATTATAAGCCTTCTTTTTGGACTAGCCCCTCATCATCCTAGATTCAGACATGGATTTACTCGATGATAAAAAACTACAAACATGATAGATATAGAACTAAATAGAACTTATGAATAAGCTTCTCTTCATTTTGAGAATAATTGATTGGATTCGTCTAATCTTGGAGAAACCTCCCTTGATCTAATGGAACAGCAACAAAGTCAACATTTACTTTGTTTCTACTCCATTGGATTGAGGGAGGTTTGGTCCAAGATTATCGAAATCCTAATTTATTCTCTACTGAACAGAGCCAACCACATGAAGGTAGGATATCTTATGGACCCTCCCCGCCTCACATCACTCTCAATTCCCCAATACCCAATCTATCTACTAGAAAATATGTATTAAAAATATTCAAAATTTTCATGCAAAAGTAAATTTAACAGCTTAGTGTGACTATCCAAATCTAATTATATTGAAAAGAAACTATATTAAAACTAACATAAGTACAAAAAAATATGCAATAACTCGTTCAAAGGCGATGCAAAAACAACTATTCATGAACTCATTCAAACACATATGTAAAAAAAATAGTTTTATAAATGAGGTTTATCATCCAAAAAGTGTTCCCAGTAAACTAGTAAATCGATCTATCTTATAATATTATACATCAACATTTTTTTTCCTCTTAGAATGAGTTAATGCAAATTACTTAAGTTTTTCATCAATGACCGCATCATCATCTGGTTGGCGCTCTTCTGCTACTTATTGTACTTCAGTCCTCTCACACATTGTACACCTAGTCACGTACTCACTGTGTGGAGGCTGTTGTAAGGGGACATCACCTACAATAACAAAAAAGCTTTGGTACATAAAAAAATTGTGGAGATTCAGGAGAAAGTACTTGAAGCAGTATCGACGGAAAAACCAATGGGATTACAGTGGAATGCGACACCAAAAATGTTGTTGGAGTGCTACAACGTGACAGGAGGACCTGATGAAAAGGATGATCCACGAGTTTTTTATGTACCACAGTCAGAAGGAAGCTGGGATGTCGAAGCACCAGATATTCCCTTCAACAAATTCCAAAAAACACTGTGAACCAAGACGGTTAATATTGGGTCGGAGGCAGACCCCAAGTTTGCAAGTAACGGATATTACTGGGACGACACGACAATTGCAAAATTTATTGATCTACTACATGAGTTTCAATATTTGTTCCCAACAAATTTTCAGAAATGAAAGGAATTTTTGGAGACCTGGGAGAAATGAAGATTCCACTGAAACCTAATGCGAAGCCCATAAAGCAGTGACCCTATAGATTGAATCCCAGGTACAAGGAGCGAGTGAAATCTGAGATAGAGTGAATGTTGGATGAACGAATCATAGAGACTATGGAGGAATCCAAATGGATAAGTCCGATGGTTGTCTGAGATAAGAAGATTGGAGAAATCAGGATTTGCTTCGACCTAAGGAAACTAAATGATGCATGTCTTCATGATCCATTCCCTACACCATTCACTGACGAAGTACTAGAATGTGTTGGAGGTCAGGAGATATATTCATTTACAGACAGATTCTCAGGATACCACCAAATAAAGATCTTGAAGGAAGATTGACATAAGACAATGTTCGTAATAGAATGGGGTTGTTTTCAATACATAGTAATGTCGTTTGGGCTCAAAAATGCCTCAGCGATATTTTCAAGATTAGTTTTTGTTGTATTCAAATATTTCATTCATAAATTCCCCGTAGTATATATGGACGATTGGACCGTATATGGCCTAGTTAAGGACCATGTTGCGAATCTAAGGCTGATGCTAGAGAGATATCGACAACATCAAATTTCGCTAAACTTGAAGAAGTGCATCTTTCGTGCTCCATTTGGGATTTTGTTAGGACATATTGTATGCAAGGAAGGGATGTCGGTTGACCCATCGAAGATTGCAATCATTGTCAACTTACCACCAGCAAAAACAATGAATAAATTAAGGGCGACATTGGGACATACTGGGTATTACAGAAATTTTATCGGGGGATATGTAGCGATCACAACACCAATGGAAAAATCGTTAAAAAATTATGCTAAGTTCAAGTGGAATGACGAGTGCCAGAAGAACCTTGATATACTCAAAGAAAATATGGTCGCAGCACTAATATTGGTTTTTCCCAATTGGAAAAAAGAATTCCATGTTCATGTCGACGTGTCATCAGTCGCACTAGGAGTGATATTGGCCCAGCCAGGAGAAGGAGAGATCGATCATCCAATCGCATTCGCAAGTAGGAATTTTTCCACTGTGGAGAAAAACTATACGACGACAGAAAGGGAAGGGCTAGCAATGGTCTATGTGCTACAAAAATTATGGAACTACCTACTTGGAGGACATTTCAAAATGTTCAATGACCACTCTGCATTGAAATACTTGGTCAATAATCCTGTGTTGGGGGGGGGGGAATATGTCAATGGTTGTTGTTGTTCCAAGAATTCGACATTGAGATCATTGTGAAACCAGGGCGATTGAATGCAGGACCCGATCACCTATCCCATATTGAGTCAGGTGAAGAACCAAGGAGCATTGATGAGGGATTACCAGATGCGCAAATATTCTGAATTGGAATGGTCGATTACCATTACGAGCAAATAATTCAGTTCTTGACTGCATGACGTGCACCAGAAGGATTGAATACCAGTCAGAAAAATTCGCTAGTTGTGAGGGCTGCTGACTTTCAGCTCATTGCAGGTCAACTCTACAAAATGGCGCCAGATGAAATCCTTTGTCGATACGTCCTTCCGTATGAACAGGAAAGAATATTAGTAGAATATCATGATGGTATCGCAGGAGGACACTATGGAGGGCGTGCCACTAGTATAAATATACTTAGAGTTGGACTATGGTGGCCAACGGTGCTTGGAGATGTTGCAGATTACGCAAAAAGCTACGACGTATGCCAAAGAACAGGAAAACCATCACGAAGGGATGAAATGCCGCTAGTACCTCAACTAACACTACAATATTTCGACAAATGGGCGGTTGATTTTGTGGGAACTATCAACCCACCTGGAAAAAGAACATGGTCGCGATATATAATTACTGCGACTAGTTATTTGACGCAATGGGATGAAGCTGCGCCAGTAAAGGATTGCATGGTTGCGACAACAACACTATTTATCTTTGATAATGTGGTCACCAGGTTTGAGTGCCCAAATATACTGATGAGTGATCAAGGCACTCAATTTGTCAACCAAACTATTAGGTCCATGATGGAAGAATTCCAAATTTAGCATCGAAGGAGTAACCCATATCACCACAGGAGAGCGGTGCGGTGGAGGAATTGAATAAGGTATTGGAGCATGCGCTCGTAAAAGTGTGTAACACAAACCGCGCAGACTGGGATTTGAATATTCCAACGATACTGTGGACCTATAGAATGACGTGTAAATGATTGACAGGCTAGACTCCATTCAAGTTAGTTTATGGACAAGAAGCGGTGATGCCAATGGAGTATATTGTCCCAAGTCTGCGCATCGCAACAGCAACAAGAATGAGTGACGACGGAGCAATCAAAGAATGGTTGGCATAGTTGGTACAACTTGATGAGGACAGGTTTATCACAGGATTCCATCAACAAGTAGAAAATGATCGACATAAGGCTTGGCACGATCTCCACGTTAAGGCAAAGCACTTCCAGCATGGACATATGGTACTGTTGTATGACTGTAAGTTTGCGAAGAACCCAGGTAAGTGGTAGATGCATTGGTTGGGTCCCTATATTATAAATTTTATTACTGACAGAGGTGCGGTCTAGTTACAAAATCTAGATGGGACACTGTTGACAAATCTAGTGAATGGAATCCGGTTGAAGCCCTATCACCATAGTCAGGTGTATAGCGACTGAAACAGAGATCGCGGAGTGAAAAAAAATAATGATGATGACGATTACAAGTTGGATATCCGTCGATCGCATTGGTTCTGTCGACAAAACACTAACAAAATAAAGAGTAAGCAATGCAGCTTGAAGCTTGTCGACGTTTAGCACATGTGAGTCAAATCAGATAATAATTACCACATTTTGAGTGTCAACAGAAGGTGAAGGAGGTAGATGATGACACACTCGATGACAACATTCGGTAAATCGGTGAAATATTTGATGGATGATTTGGTAATCATTGCTCAAGAGAGACAAGATGGATGGGGATCGAGCAAGTTAAGTTATAAATACCCAAACAATTGGATATATATAATCATTAAGTCTAATGTGCATTATGGATGAGAGTCATTGAGCCTAATGTGTGATTCTAAGGAAGTTGTAGAGTGAGGAAGTGAGATTAGAGGGTTGCAATGGGGCATTCGAAATTCAGCATGAGCACACAAGGTGCGCTAAGGGCAGGGATGACACAACTAGTGGTTGCACCAGTGCGGACGATGAGGAACAAGAAAAATACCAATAGATTGATGGATACCAACTGAAGGACGAAGTGGGATGCCTACAGCTCGGCACGAGTTTCATTTGATGGAGAACCGGCGGGTTTTTCGACCGCCGCCAGACCAATGCAAAGGACACTCTGGCTCCAGTGAAGGATGATCAAATTCACAAAACCGATGTGTCGAAACTAGAGCAGTTGGATGTCATAAGATTCGTTCACCATGGGGACTAGAAATATTTCTCCTCTGAATGGATCAAATCCATTGATAAATGCAGCAGTTAAGTCACAGCGAATGACGACGCAAGTGGGTAACGGTACATTTAATGACCAATGCATGTGGAGGATTCAATAAATCAAATGTAGTATTTGGTAATAATTATTCAAAATTGGCAACATGGACAAGACGCAAGTTGATGCACCAACAGTTTCCAGCTGAAGTGGCTCGAGGTCGAGCCACAATTTTGTGTTGGGGGCCTGTTGGCACGGGGTTGGAGTGCACAAGTGTGGAACCCCAAGCGGCGAAAGGGTCAAAGGAAAGAGCAAAGGAATGGTCGCAAAACCAATATATGCGGAATTAAATAGTTAATTTAGTTAGAAATGGGTCATTAGGACCATTTGTAATGGCCAAGTGCGCCTATAAATAGATATAAGATTGTAAGATTTAGAGCATAGTCAATCGGGGAATCAGATGAGAAGAACTTTCTTTTTATTGTAAGCCTGAGGGAATTTGTGTGAGTTATGAAATATGAGATGATTCCTTCGCAATTATTGTATTTCTGTCTTTTGGATCGGTCTATGGAGCATTTATCTGTTTTGGTTCTGTACTATGATTAATATGCATATCTGTCATCTGTTTATCAAAATATGATGTTTTCTTGAGATCGCATTAGATATTGTCGCATATATGTTATGTACCGCAGATTCCTCAAACATGCTACGTTGATTTGTTTCATTCATTAAGTGTGAGATGATAATACAGTTAAGGATTACTAGGGTGATAGTATGATGTTTTAATGCGAATGCAAATCTCTGGCTTGTGTCAATTGAGAGTGGAATAGCACATGTCTTCTCCCAACTGCGGAAACTTGGTTCCTGCATCCCCCCTTAGACATATTGGGTGAGACTTAAATCGCTCTACGGATGTTGATGGAAAGGGTAAAACCTTTGTGGGCCGATGCTTAAGGGTGTCTGGTCGATATTTGTTGACAGTAGTGCGAAGTGAACCCCTATCGACAGAACTGTGTCAAAATAAACCGCATAGCTTGATCCTTGATTCCATCTGTTGTATATCCACGGTTTCCATTGAGCAAACCAAATTCGCTCTTCATTCTCTTGGAAATCTCTTTGTCCTTGTTCTTGCCTACGAAATCCACTGCGGTCTAACCACAAGTATCCCTGGTGCATACATGAAAGTAGTGTGCGCGCAACCGTTGTGAGCTCTGGGATCCTGTCAACTGCGGAATTCACAACAAGTTCAAAAACCCTAATGGCTGCAATGGCACAATCCAGTCTTGCACTTGGATTTTGGTCCTCTTGTTGGCTTCATCGTGTCTGCGACACATAGATTGGTCTGGCTGAAACTGTGGGTACTTCGCTTCTTGTAGCAAGTCATGATCTGCAAACTTGCACTCTGGAATTTTACCAAGCAAATTCTTTGTTATGCGCGCATAACTTGACATGGGCGACAACGAGATATCATACTACGGATTCCTCGTGAATATCACCACTGGAGCATTATCCTTTCTTGGAGGGATATATTCTGGAACAAGCAGAATCATCCTGTCACGAATTTGTTCGGATGGAAATGGATTTGGAATATTTGTGGCCTTCGTCTTTTCTTTCTCAATGGCCTTCTGCTTTTCTTTCTACTTATGTTCTGGAATGTTTCGCGGTGAAACTCTAGATGTTCCACCTCTCTCTAGGACTGCTTTCTTCACTGGTGTTTTCATGACGCCTTCCAAACCAAAATGCCAGAAGTCTCTTAATATCTCGTCTAAGGTCGATTTATCAGACATACACTGTCGGATTACTCTTGCTCTTGACTGGTAAAAACTTGGAAATTACATGCATTAAAAATTAAAATTCGTTGTAAACCCGGTAACTATGTGGTCTTTACTATTTATAGGCATAGAGACACTAAGGCGTGCCCAGAAAATGGCTAACGTAGCATTAAATTCCGTGTCCGTTGGAAAAATATTTCTTAGATATTGGTCCTTTTCCTTCATTTAATGTGTCTTCAACGAACAAATGTCTTAAAAGTGGAAAAATCTGATTCCTGAAAGTACTATGTAACGACTACTTTCCAACCAAAAACTATAATGGCTAGTTTTCTTTTACTTTGTTGACGGATAAGCGAATTGTGATGTTCACTGCGCATTTCCCTTCTCATAATTTGAACTTCGCAGTGCTACTCCCTTCTTTTACTTCGCATCTTACCTTGCTATGTGTGCTTCCCAGCACATCTTCCCATATTGTGAAACTGCGCAATTTAACAAAACTGTGTGTAGACTCTGCCCTTTATTTTAGTGTCCAATATCAACTATACTTGAAACTTAAAATATTCTTGCATCGCTTAACTAATACCTGGAGGAGTAGGGCCACCCCTGTAAGGATTTAGTCTAGTCCCATTAACAAGTCCTTGCAAATTTTCTCCAAGTAATGTGGCTAACTGAACTGCGCCACCATTAGTGACATGGTTAACAATGTATGGTCCTAACCAATGCATTTTGAATTTTTCAGGAAACTTCATAAATTTTCTATCATAGAGGAGGACAAGTTCTCCTACCTGAAAAAAATTATTCTTGATGTGTCTATCATGCCATACCTTTTCTTTTTCTTTATGTACTTGTTGGTGAAAACCTGCAATGAAGCGATCTTCCTCCAATCCAACTAAATGTAGTAATATTTCATCCATTGTCTGATCATCATCCATATATGTGAATGCTGCAATTCTCAAGCTTGGTATTATGTATTACATGGGCATGGCAGCTTCCTGTCCATATACTAATCTGAAAGGTGTATGACATGTCAACTTCTTACAAGTTGTTATATATGCCCATAATAATCACTACAACAAAATAGCCCTTTAGGGGCGGTTTGGGCTTGTGGGGGTCTTGGTAAAATCCCCCCTAAAAGTTTTTTCAGACCTTTGGAGGCGATCTTTTAAAACTGCCACTAAAAGTCATGGAAATTGGACTTTCTGGGGGGGGGGGGGGGTTTAAATCCGCCCCCAAAAGTCCTAAAATTTGACTTTTGGGGGCGGTTGTTCGAAACCCCCCTTAAAAGCCCAATTCTCATAAATTTTGGGGGCAGTTTGTCAAAACCCCCCTTAAAAGTCATGAGAATTAAACTTTTGGAGGCGGTTTGTCAAACCCCCCCCTAAAAGTCATGAGAATTAAACTTTTGGAGGCGGGTTTTTTGGAACCCCCCTTAAAAGTCATGAGAATTGAACTTTTGGAGGCAGTTGTTTGAAAACCCCCCCCAAAAGCTCAATTCTCATAACTTTTGGGGGTGGTTTGTCAAAACCCCCCCTAAAAGTCATGAGAATTGAACTTTGGGAGGTGGTTTGTTTGGAACCCCACTTAAAAGTCATGAGAATTGAACTTTTGGAGGTAGTTGTTTGAAAAGCTCCCCTAAAAATCCAATTCTCAAGAATTTTGTGGGTGGTTATAAAAAGACCCCCCTAAAAATTTTCTTCCAATTTCAACATGCTAGTTATTTTCATTCCATCACCCTTTCTTCTCATTGTTTTCCCCTTTATGTGAAGGGTGACCCAAGTGGCTTCCAATGGACAACAATGACAACAATAAATCGTAACATAACACAATGTCAATATCTAAGGCCTAGAATATATTGCAAACTAATGAGTTGGATGAATTCAAGATGCAATTACAAGAATTATTAGATAGAGGGTTCATATGACCAAGTGCATCACCTTGGGTAGCACACATATTTCTACTCAATAAGAAGGATGGAACCTTTTGGATGTGCATTGGTTATAGAATGTTAAATAAAGTGACAATTAAGAACAAGTACCTCCTACCCAAATTGATGATCCTCTTTATTAACTCAAATGGGGACAAGTTTTTTCAAAGTTCGACTCAAGTTTTGGGTATCATCATATGAGAGTGGAATAAATTAGCATACCAAAGACTTCTTTTAGAACTATATATGGGCATTATGTGTTCCTAGTTTCCCCCTTTGCATTGACAAATGCTCCATACTTTTCATTTAATTAACAAATGATGTGCTCCAAAAGTATTTAGACAAGTGTGTTTTGGTATTCATTGATCATGACATCCTAATATATTCTCAAAAATAGGAGGAACGCAACACTTATCGCATTTCTTCCTATTGTTGTAGAAGCTACGTGAATACCATCTATATGCTAAGTAAAGAAAATGAAAATTCTTTAAGAAGGAGATTAAATATATCAGGCTTGTCATATCTAAAGAAGGATTAAAGATACACCGTAATAAGATCGAAGCTATGTCTAGTTGTACAACCCCAAAGAATGAGACCAAAGTAAGAAGCTTCTTGGATTAGTTGGATATTATCAGAGAGTTGTCAAAGGATTCTAAAAAATTATAAGATCCTTGTCGAAGTTACAAGATAAAGGTGTCAAGTTTATGTGGAAAACCTTACATGAAGAAAGATACCGAGAACTTAAAGAGAATTCTCATGACAACACCTATAATGATACTTCCTTGCTTTGATAAGGATTTCCTGGTATGGATAAATGCGAGTGGTGAGAACATTTAGGGAGTGCTCATGAAGGAAGGAAAAGTGGTGGAATATGAGTCTAGGCAGTTAAACATTCACAAGCAAAAATAAGCATACCATGACAACTTGGATCTCTTAGTAACAATAGATTCCCATGTCCTAAATGCATGGAAATACTATTTGATTGATAGAAAGTTTGAATTATGAATAGAACATGAGGTCTTGAGATACTTGTAGACTCACCCGCCATTGTTGTTTCTCTTCCTTCATAATTTGGCCTTTCACTAGACTACACTTTCCTAAAATACATGCTTGATTGATTACATATATGTTCACCATATTTACATGCTTTGTCAACAAGAAATAAACAAATATTTTCCTTCCAATCACACAAAAATCATAAACATTGTATGTAACAACCATTTTTCGACAAGGAAAAGGGCAGATAACCTACAAATAAAAGAACGTTTTTCAAAGAGTTTGAGGTGGGGATTTATGCCATTTTTACATACATGTTTCAAGAATGCACATCCATTCTAAAATTCATGCATGTTAATAATGCACACGCACTCTAAAACACATGCATGTTCCTACTACAGTGGTACTAAACAACTTCCAAATCCTTTATCATGCATATTCGGTTGTTGGTGGCCACGATTGCTCACAAGGATTCATAAAAGGAAGATTTATTATAGGTAATCTAATCACTGCCTAGTAATCCCATCAGTGGGTTTGGGAGTCTATTTTGCATATGAAATGTAGGTTCTGAATGAGTCAATAAAATGGAAATTGACACTGAAAGAGGGACTAACACCTTCTAATAATCCTTGCAAAAAATGGTGCTCTTGTTGCACTGCATTCACTTTTCATTACTAGACAAGCACAAGGCATCCAAGTGGTGAGAACTAACCTGAAGCAAATCAAGTGAAAGAAGCTTAATTTTGGTTAGGATGGGAAATAAAGTGTATTAAGGGAGAGGTTAGTTTGTCTAGGACATGGGTGTAGAGGATAATTCAAGGTAGGAATGATGTTGTTTGGAGCTTTAAAGAGGTGTTACTGTGATCAAGGATGGAGAGAAACAAGATGAAAGAGAAGTAAGGGAGGGCGGAAAAAATATTATAAATCTGAATACAAATATTATTTCAATCTCTTGTGATCATAAATTTGGTGTTTAGTCATGTCAGATCACGAGGGATTCACTAGCGAGGCAATATCATATCACATCAATTCATATTGGGGGTTTGAATACTCCTAAAAACCTAAAAAATATCCACCCTTTTGTTTTTTTTTTCAAAAGAGATCCATTTGACCAAAGGGATACTTTCTTTCTGCATCCGACCCAACCAAAGGAAGTTGAAACATATTCTTCAAACAAAATCAAGTTCATATCTACACCAATGATCGGGTTCAGTTCCTTTAAAATTTCGTGATCATTTAACAAGTCCCAAAAACCTTTGCAGTTCATAATTAAGGCCCATAGCAATTTAAAACCTTGACCACTTTTCCTAATTATTTGGCTTTCCCATCAACCAAGATACCTACAAAACAAACACCCAAGTTTAGGGCTCCAAACAAATAATTCCAAGCGGAGACCATCCCACCTGACATGCCATTTGAGTTTCAGGCACATATGTTCGATGTAGGAAAAAATTGTTGAAAGGGAATCAATTGCCCTTTCCCTAAACACCACTATTGCTTGTAGCATGAAAAAAGCCAGATTATACAGAGCTAAAATTCTATGGAGGGCTTGATGTTTTGGGGCACCCCCTACCTCTCACACATTTAGGGAAAGAAAAATCATGGTGGAACCTTACCCTTAGGCTTCAATGCTCTAAGTGCTCGATCAATAGTTTGTTGTTTCCCTTGCAAAATTTATTTGGAGGCTTTGATCCTAGCTTTGGACAAGTGAAACTTATAACCAGGAAGACTTGGCACCATTGAGATCATGGATATTAAAACCCCCTTCCACAACTCCTACGTCAATCAACCTCTTATACTTAAAAGAACGAAGATCATAATGAGGCAAAGATTAAATTCCACCAAGACTTTTGTGGCCCTCTTATCCTCTTGTGCAAGACTACGTTCATCAAAGAAGATAAAATTACCAATGGGACCAACAATGGATACAAAATCCGACTTCGACCAAAGTTCGTGAGGATACCCCAGGAGCAACACCCAAACAAGCTGAACTACAAATAGTTCAATGCAAGGATTGAACTTGGGCACCCACTTATTTAAAACCAAGCTTGATGGTCCCCAAAGGCATGCCTACGATGAAATTTCCTCAACATCTTTTTCATAATTAAGTTCGAAGCATAACCATCATTTCACCAAAATTAGAAATCTTGGACAATAACCTAGAAGTGTCCTTGCCTTCACAAATGGACCCTATCCACAAGATACCTTCACTTCCTCGTAAATTTGCTCCATGGGGGAAATCATAATTGGGTTCTTAATGCATGAAGCATGGGGTTCTATTAAAACATTCTCTGGACATGTTGTTTTAAGAATTATAATTTAACAACGATAACAAGCAATAGGAAGCATTCCTACTTTCAATACCTCAAGATGCTAATAATATATTGGATTTTGTAGATTGAATTAGCAGATTTGGCTAGAGATTCATCATCAATATGGGTTTAACCGCTCTCTTCACCAAGTTTAGGTTTTGGAAATACACTTTCTTTGTGTATAGGATGAGGCTGATTTTCTTTAGGGCTTTATAGCAACATGGACATCAACCAAGTTCAGTAGATATGTAATTCTAAACGAACATGACTTATCCTCTACTTTTTTTCTTGTTAGTTTTTAGGACATCAAAATCCATTGTAAGTTGAATGACTCAATTGATAATCACCCCATTCAATTGATTCAATTGTTATTTCAAAGTTGTTTAGATATGTGTGATGGAGGCTGGATTTTTCCTCTTTGAGTTCAATGTGTTGGTCTTAGATTGATTGTAACTATTTGAGCACAATCTCTCGAATTATTTATTTTGATATATGTTATGCATCAAAGCATGCATCCATGATTCTTTTTAATGATGCTAGATTTTCTTCCTTGACCTACAATGTTGGAATGAGTTTAAATATTTCAACATGGCATTATTCCTCTTTATCCTTGAGAATCTCAAAACCTCTTGAAGTTGGAGTGCAATAAGGGAACTTTGTTATCTTAATCGAAGACTTATAACTAAACAAGAGCAAACTGTGTAGACTATGCCCCCCTTTTCTTTAGCATATAGTATTAGACCACCTTGTGCAATTCAAATCGATTTGAGGGCTTCAATTTCTACTTCTTTTAGTTATTATATTGTGATGAACCACAAGTAGATGGCTTTAGAGGGGCCACATGTGTGGAATGAAGTAGAGGGCATAGAATAACCTCTCTCATCCCAAACTTGAAAGTCATAAAAATATCACTATAAATCTGAGTAATTTTGGATAATATGGCATCATTTTCTCTTTTACTGCAAAAATATATGGTCTCATTCTCGATATTTACTATCGTTATGGAGTATGCATGTATCTCAACATCATAGTTTCCATTATATCTAGGTCAAAATGTGTTCATTTGCTTCAAGAGTTGTTCCTTAACATTAGGTTAGGTATTGTATTTGCTTTTGTGATATTAGTCCTCTTTTGTCCTATATTTTTACTTTCAGAGTGGAGGAGATGGACTCCGAGATGAACTATTTAGTCTTCTTGCTTAAGCCTAATAATTACTCAACCAAAGTCTAGGGTTGGTTGCTTAAGAAAGTTGAAAAAAGAATCAGTAACTGGTCTTACTGATATCTTTCTCTTGGACGTAGATTAATTCCAGTTCAATCGGTACTGATGGTTATCCCTGTCTATTGGTTCTCCATGGCTTTGTTACCTTAGTCAGTTTTGGAAAAGCTAAGGAAGAAGATCTCTAATTTCTTATGGTCTAGATCAAACAAGGGAAACAAGATTCACTTGGTTAATTGGGACAAACTTTTGTATCCAAAAGCATTGGGGGGCTAGGATATTAAAAATATCAGGTAGTTCAATATGGCTCCCTGTTTGAAGAACTGTTGGAGAGCTCTATGTGGTACTGGATTCAAGTTAAGCAATTAGGGCTTCAAGATCCTTAGGTTTCAGAGTGGTCCCTTTACATCAACTCTCTTAATTTCACAGGCATCAAATTGTCCTCTTTGGAAGACTCTTTAGTTTGGGACAGGAATAACTCTAATGGACAACTTACTACAAAAAATGCCTATGTTTCTATTGCTCAAGCTCATTGCTCATCAACCTCTAAGTGGTGGCATTCTAAAATTTGGATGTGGATTAAATCCTAATATTGATGATGGGATAATCCTAACATTCTCAAATTCTTTTTTTGGTTTTGTTTAGAGAACCGAATCCTATCTTGGGATAATCTTTAGAAAAAAAGGATGGATTGGGCCAAATGTTTGTCCTCTTTGTAGGAAAGATAGGGAATCCATCGAGCATTTCTTCTTCCTTTGCTCTTTTAACAAGTAGGTTTGGCGTGAACTTCGTCATCTCCTTTAGGTGTTTGTGGACTGGGGCTCCTACAGTTTTGAAGTTTGCTTCTCCTCCTAGTTCTGAAAGATTAAACACCACAAGTTTCTCCCCCTCTTTGTTTGTTGGCATATTTGGCTTATGAGGAATGAGGTTTTTTTTTTGTGGATCGCTAGCCATCTGTGTACTTTTGTGTCTTAAAGAGCTTGGGAATGTATAAGGATTTCATTCCTACATATGTGACCAAGAAAAAAAGGTTAATCTCAAGCCCTTTCTTATCGGTTGGTAAGGAAACATGTGATTTCGATGGTGTTGTCCAAGGAGGTCTCGGGGGATGTGGTGTTCTTTTTCAGATTAACGAGGATCGTTACCTTCAGCTCTGGCTAAGCTGTGGCAATGCGACCAATACTAAATTTGATCTTTTGGCTCTCTCACTACAAGAAAAAAGGTCATTGGTGAGGGTCCAAAAATGTCACCATAAGCTCATTAGTGACGGTCAAAAGGGGCCCTGTCACCAAAACCTGAGCGTCGCCAAAGGCACCATCACCTTAAGTGGAGGGTATGTGGTGACATTGAAGGTCCACCACTAATAATTATTATTATTCCAGGTTGTGACCATCACCAATCGTTATGAAGTGTTGGTGACGGACCTAATTGGGCCCTCACCATTTGATGCATATATGGTGATGACAATGACCGATCATTGGTGAGGGTTGAGACATGCCACCATAATCTCATCGGTGATGGTGAAAAAAAAGGACGTCACCAAAATTTGAATGTCACCAACGGCTATGTCCCCAGAAGTAGAGGTGGTGTGGTGACATTCAATGTTCGTCACTAATAAGGATTATTAGTGACAAATAGTGACCCTCACCAATTTATATGAAGTTTTGGTGATGGACCTTTCATGACCCTCACTATTGATGCATATATATGGCGACATTCATTGACCATCACCATTTCATATATAAAAAATGAATTTTGATGATGCATTTTTAACCCTCAATATTGATACATATTTAGGAACGAATAATGATCGTCACCATTCCCTATGAACATTAGGGCACGATGGAATCAAACCACCAACCTCCTGCTTGTAAAGTAGGTGCTCTTCCATTGAGCTAGCACCCTTCAAAGAATTAGACATTGAAACTTTGTAAATTTTAAAATCTAAAACTTTCATTAAATTAGAAAACTTTGTAAGTTCTTTGCGAATATTTTACTAAACAAGTGAGATAAGTAGCATAGTTACTTGTTAGTGGGATTCAACCATGATCACAACTGGGTTACTTGTCAACTTTTTCCAAATGGAATACGCATAACTATCTTCTAGGTCTGCTATCCTCTTGTCAAACCTTTATATTTTCTCCTTCGAGTTTCAATTTTCATGTTGAATTTGCGCATCAATGGACCTTAGGTATTTGCATCGAAGGTAGTGAGGTGCTATACAAACCAGCATGCACTCACTAAACATGATGAATATACCTTAGGTGGATTGAATGGATAATTGGTTGGAAAATGAATTGTCACCATAAACACCTCCCTAGCATATGGACTGCCAGTAGGTCCCATAATTGCCGCTTGCCAATGGAACATATCATCTGCCATAGGGGAATGAACCTCCTCTGCCTCCTCTGCCTCCAATATTTGAATAGGAACCTCTTCCTAAACTTCTACCTACTCCAAAAATAGGCCTCTAGCCCCAGCCTGTATTATCAAGGGCACCAATGTAATTTATTGGAGGGACCATACTGGGTCCAATTGGATGTATCTGCATCATACTTCTTGGTCCAGGGACAAAACAATCTACATCAGCAAAGAGGTGAGCAAGAGGGACATCGATATTGAAAGGAGGATGCCTTATCTAGGCATGCCCATCTGTATCTGATGATTAGACATATCATCGTCTTCTCTTGCAACAATGCATCCTAGAATTGGATTTGACAAGCTCACAAGAAAAAGTAATTGTAAAGTGACAAAATACTATTGTAAATTTTATCTTAATAGCGGAGATTAGAAATCTTATGTAAATGATTTATCAAACTTACAGATGCAGACATCCCGAGAGGACCACCTAAGCATACCTAAATGCAACAGCTATTTCTAAACTTATAGAAGTAGTTTCTTGCGAGCTGCCACAAATGAAGTAAATTGGCCTGATTTTACATCCTACTCTTCAGATCTCACCAAAAAATATTTTAATTTTTTAAAGCGGCAACCATGGACTTCGCCTTTGACATAATATTTATTATTTCTAGAATACGAAGGCTCCAAAAAATATGACATTTAGCCGCATTTGAATGTTTGAAAGGGATTAGGGCCGATATGATTCAGTAAGGGCCTTTGCTTTGATCCTTTCTTAAATTGATATATTCCTGTATCAGAATTTCACGATTTGAGAATTCATGTTGCCACTATCTTCAGTTAATTAAAGCGAAAGTTTGACCAAATCCTTCATATTTTAGTGCCTGTGTAAAGTGGCGTAAGATGAATTAAATAAGTCATCCGGTTTCAGTGATTTTCTCCAAGGTAGGTTGGTCACACGTTAGAAAATCTAGAAGAGCCTATTAATTTTAAAGTTATTATGACCTAACATTGACACTTTTGTTCAAAGGTTGTTTTCCAACACAGTGATTTTGGAACTGTGAATTTTCTATCAGTGCAATGTATTTTAATAAGACAATCATTTGGAAAAGGTCCTAAGGTCCTAGTAGACAATATTTTGGCAATCTTCAAAGTTTTCATTCTGGGTAGTTGTATTTTTTTTAGACAACATAACTGGGAATCCTTAGCAATATCTCTGTCTTGTCCAGTATTTTTGGGAGAGAACTTTTGCATTCACCCCAACAAAGTTTTTTAACTGGGCAGATCGTGGGCTCTTCCTAGTTAAGATTAAGACATTTGTTCATGGTGCTCCAGAAAGTACAGAACACACATATGACCCAAAGAAGTTGCATGATAGGACTCAGCAAGATCATATATACTTGCAAAATTCTCCAAAGTAAGGTCCTAAACAAAAGACACAGATCTCAATACTGAGGCTGGCCAATATCATAACAAAAAGGAAAACTCGCAATGAAATAAAGTAATACCCGTGCAATAGAATATTCACACAAACGTTTGATGCATTCTAAAAGATATTGATCAGTAGCCCTCAGAAGGTCTTGTGCAATATCTTTTGTCATCTCTACTATACCGGTGTATATAAATATGGCACCAGTACCCCATCAAAATCATCAAACATTCTTGGATAAACATATTGACTTCTAACATGTCATGGTTTCTTTCATATTCAACATGAATTCTTTACAACAAGAATGAATCTTTCGTTATTGCCATAAGCAACACATTGAACAAACCATAAGAATTACCTCATCATTAGTTCAAAGACTGCCCAGATTATATTTGGAATTTCTATATCCTTTGCCTCTTTTTCCTGTTGAAGGTTCACAAATTTAACCCCAAACAATTTCTAGTTATTGTTTGAAGCCACAATGCACTTAACATGTTTGACAATATCAAATTCCAGAGTAAACAATGCAGTCTACAACTACAAATGCTATTACTTGAATTTTATAGGAATCATAAAATGAGGCACAAGCCATATTTAAGATAACCACTTGTATCCCATGCCAAAACAAAATGACACTCGTACCCAGTAGCCACCATCAAACATGGCATGAAATGCATCTGAAGATGTTAGAAGTGCAATCCTGTGGGCATAAAATCACCTACATGCATTTAAGCACCATATTGTTTGCATTTGCCAAAGTAAAAACAACATTCTATAAGAACTCATTCAATATTTCTCGAAAGTTTTATCTTAAATTTTCCATAGAAACCAACTCAACATCCTTCCAGTAGCTATCCACTTTCAAAGATCTAATGGTATTCCATTGACAATAAACATATTAAATGTGTTATTGCATAACATCACTCACCTTCCACTAAAAAGGTAACATCTGATAATGTGTGACTGTTGACATACTACTCTCCCAAATATACCTGCAAAGTTTTTTAAACACGGACAACAAACAAAGATTACAAGAAATTCATTCCGAAACTAAATTGATCATATTGTTTATTAGAGTAGAAATACATTAATAATTGATACCCAATGCTCATAAGTTCAGAGAAATCATACAGGTTGCATATTGTATCTTGTTCCCAAACTTTATCCAATATAAATCTTTCAAGCAAACACATTTCATACTCTACCTTAAACATCATCAAACTCCATGTCAATAGGAAATAGTCACAAAATTAGTGGTATTTTTTCGAAGGTCGGTTAATAGGAAATTGTCCCATGTAACCTATAGACATCACTAGACCTGGAGGTTAGCTGAAGTTGCCCTGAGCCAGACATGATATCTCTCCCCCTAAATTTGGGGAGGTGACTAGTTCAACTCTCTTGATCACCTCGGGTTAGGCTCCATAATTAGGGCCAACGGCTTACCATCCATGGATCATGGGGAAGTACTCAAACAGTTTTTAGAATTGTGCATTTCATCAAAATAAACCTACAAACATCACGAAACAACATACAACCCAACAAATATAAATACAATCCAATCACAATAAGCACATTCACACACCACTTCAGAGAACAATCTATTCAATTTCTTATAAATCTATTTTAGCTTGCTCTTGTATTTCTTCCGATCTTAAAGATGATTATGGTTTGCTCCTCTAAAATTTAAACTCTCTGCTAGTATACATATAATCTAGAGAGAGGAAGACTTCAGAATTTATGCTCTAAGCAAAGTCAAGCATATATACTGTCAGAGAAGAATATCTAAGGCTTGTTGCAGATTAGCCCAATGTGGGTATTAACTTTCTCATGCAGAAAGATTTAAATTTCTTATATAATGCCAAAAACAATTATGATTTCAACACGTCTGGTTCACAGAAAACCTCTTCCAGTGGAAACTCTTGGGAAAAAAGGAAATGATCATCCAGGTGTCTTTCAAGAGAAGAAAAATCCTTGACCATGTCTACCTATATTGTTAGGAAATCAGAAAAAATGTTACCCATAATCATTTTAATCCTACTTGACCACCAATTCTCTAAAGAGATCTAGAAGCGGTTGTATACAAAAGCAAATAAGATTCAATGGCCCAAATACACTAACACTAAAATTAAATAAGAGAACATGACAGAAATTGAAGTAACATGTGTTGTAGTTCATAATGAGAATTCACAAGTGGATTTATTGAACTTATTTTCTTATCGTAGAATTTGTTTAAATGAAAGGATCTTTTCTTAGTAGTACGTAGTACATACAAATACAACAAAATAACAAGACACTGATTTGCAGGTGGGCAAAATTTGGAGTTAAATTTAATCCTACATATGCATTTGAAAAAGGACTTTGGCATAAGTATTTATAAGGTTAGTTCTGACTTTTAGAGTGTAGGATATCCTGACCAAGAAAAAGGAGTCCTATCAGCCAATTCAAAATTATATTTAGTAGATTAGGCACATCACTTGTAAATGACATGCTTGGTCCTATTACAATCAACTCCCATCTTTTATTGGACAATACAAATAGGAGAGAAGACATACGTCTATTATTAGAATCTTCCAAATAGATCAGTTTGATTGTATATATATCAACATAAAAAAGCAAACAACTAGTGAAGACCTATCTTCATACTATTTCTACTAGCCCCTCTTTTGACTGGCCTCCAATAGAATATTATCAAAAAATGTGATAAGAGAAGCATAGTTTAATCGCAAGCACTTACATACCTCAAGAGGGATTTCATCTGCAGCCAATGCACAGTCATCAACAGTAAGAGGATTTAACCTGTTGGGATCAATAAGTTCATGAATACCACAAAGAAGTGGCCTCTAACGCTTGAGAAGAGCAGTAAATGGAGGCAATATTGTCTCTAAAGAGTACTTCTTGTGAAGAGGATTCTTGTCTACAAATACTGCATACCAAACCTGGATGCAAACATATAAGAAATTTTCCAATATGTCAATGAAGAAGAATGTAAGGAAAATGGAAGTAGAGGAAAAAACACACCCCTTCTATTCATTACAAAATGAATAGACAGTTCATGCTATGGCTAATAGCCAAGAGAAGATAATTTTATTGATATCCAACAAATGAAAACAAAAGTAGGCCAATAGGACTCAAGTATATATCCAGTGTAAATACAAGAGAAAAGGAGTGTGAATGCATCTCCAATTGCTACTCTATCAAATATTGGATAGCTAGTGTCATCGCTATAAAGGAGGTTTGTATTCTAAGAATATTTCACCATTGTTAATCCATTCCCCTAATAAATCCATGTTACTGCTCCCTATTCCTGAAGCTACTACAATGACAAAACTATAAACAATACCCATAACCTTCTAAGATCTCAGAAGCCTGCACAATTAGGTACACCAACTCAACTGACAAAATAACCCCTCAACAAAGCAATTCGACACTTTAATATTGAAATTCACCATCTCAACAAAGGAGATTGCACATGCAAAAATAATCTCAAAGATATTAAAGTCTCAGTTGAAAGTATCCAAAAGGAATTTAAGTGTGAGAAATGAAATAGAATATATAAGATATCCATATGCCAAAATGGGTACTTTAGATTAAGATATAAGAAGCTGATAGGTACAGTCACTCCAACAGGTCAATGTACATTTCTCATGGGAAAAGGATCTCAAAGAGATAGACTTAGTTGATGGTATTTAAAAGGAATTCCAACATGAGGAATGAAATTAATTATATAAGAGATGCAGATGCCAAAACGGGTACTTCACACATGGGAAGTCGATTGGCACTATCACACTAATAGATCAATCCACTGATGATAATCGATCATATGGGAAATTCATCCTCCAACAATCTACTGGTTAAAAATCCCAATCAATAAAAGAATGATGTCTACATCAATGAGATTGCCTGCAACTTATAATCTGGCTTATGCATTGAATAGTTGTAATCGACTTATTTTTCTAGAAAGTCCTGTATAATATCATGCCTATAGATATAGCTAGGGGAGTTTGGAATTTTTTTATCTCAAAGTACAATCCTTTTGTTTTTTTAAAATAAGGGATTTTATTGATGGGAAATTTGGCTAAGTGTGTAATTCAGCCAAATAATAAAACTTAATTTACTATCATATATTCAATATGTAATATCAAAAATTAATAATAAAAATAATACCTTATCAATAAATTAATTTGATACAATCTATAAGTTTGCTCGAATGATGCAGAAGGATATCCACAACCCCCAAAGAACTGCAGTCATTTCCAAATATTATCAGATCTTTGTGCGCACATTGTTTGAGACCAAAGTTTGCTTTTATTTAATGTCTAAACATGAAAAAACAAGAGATCAGATGTTCCTTTAAAAGTCAGTATTTTATCATCCTGGCATAAGGGAACTAAATTACCATAAAAATTCCATCTTTGAAATAGCGCATGAATGGAATTAAAAATTGTACCATTGTGAAAATAGTTGAATTGTTCAGTTAGTTTGGATTTCCAATGATTGACCCTGCATAGACAAACCACGACATGTATTCACTCGATCAATCTATGGCCAAATCAGTGAGGTTGCTACGTTATCTTAAGATAATGGAATGTGTCATCTAAATAAGTCTCCGAGGACACTTGTTTAACATTAATATTCAACAAAAACACAATTAAAATTGCAAATTAAAACCTTTGTTTTTTCTGTCAACATGTATAGCATTTAATGAGACCAACCAAAACCCTAACATTTCGAATAGGGAACTATACAAAGCAAGATATTTTTGGTAGGCTATAAGTGGTATTGCAACTTAAAGCATATAACATATACTAGAAGGTCTATTGGTCGATAGATAGATTGGAAAGATACAAAAACTCTATATACACTAAAATCCCCAACTGGAGTGACCTAAATTATCTATTTAACGTAATACTGCAAGCATCAAATATTAGTATACAAAACAATTTAAGTACATTATGAATTTTTAATTCAACAACATTAAATTTCTGAATGAAAAGTGTAATGACCTGGAACATATCTCGGTGCACAACCCATCGATTACTGACTATGATTGATTTGGGTTCATTTCCCTATCCCATATTATTATGGTTACACTTGGAATGGGTTGTTAAGCAAACTGGGTATAACAAAGTGTTGTGGATACTACCAAAATTAATTGTTGTAGATTGGTGTAAAATTAATCACTCTCTATTTTGCATTATGGTATCTGTATTGCACTTGTATTCCATGTTGTGTTGGGGATCAACATATTTGTGCAACATGATAATGAAACTTATTAAGTGTCATTTTCAATGTGTGAACCATGCCACTTGAGCATATAGTAATATACCTATGTCAATATCACAGGAACCTTTGGTTGAACCAGAACACTTATTTCTTTACTAATATGATGAAACTTGACCAATAGGTTTCCGGAATGTCCACGGTATTCATTTTGAGTCGACGTTTCGAATCCTAAGTTGGATTCATCATCAGGACAGAAAATATGACAGAAGAGTTGCAATCCAGGTGAGTAAATAAAGAGAGGTGCAGGTGAGTCCGTTCAGTTCAAAAACCCTTCAGCTAGGTTTGTCAGTTCATCTTTCAAAACTCTTCAGCTCCAACCAGAAATGAATCTTATTCCCAAATTTTTGAGAGAAAATTAAGAAGATAATATAAATATGATAATATAAATAATTATTAAGTATTAATATTAATAATTAATAATTTCAATGCTATTAGCATAAATTTTTTATATTTAATACCTAGTGAGCATTGAAATTATTATAGTAGTTTACACTAAATATGAATGGAGGTATGAATCAGTCTCTAATCCCCATGAACACTATCTTCCATACTAGAGTGGTTTTGATATCTGTGATGTATTGGAACCCTAAGGTTGTGTGTTTCAAGCATACTTGAGAAACTTGGTAGTAATTAAGACATTGATAATTGCAAGTGAGTGATCCCTAGAACAGATGAAAACCACTTGAAGCATGCATGTATGCATTCCGATAGCAGTGATGGCTATGTTGTAAACCATGGGTTTTTAGCTTGTATCTTACCCTAGAAGGAGGTCTATAGCTTAGATTTTTCTAATTTATTAGCCTACAGATCTCCCTTCATGACTTGTTATGATTTCCAAAATCCCCAACTGGAGTGACCTAAATTGTCTATTTAATGTAATATTGCAATCATCAAATATGAGTATATAAAACAGTTTAAGTACATTATGAATTTTAAGTACATAATGACTTGTCATGAGAAGTCTAATGACCTGGAAGAGATCTCAATGCACGGCCCATCGATTACTAACTCAAATGATCAATGAAAAAAATTCCATCAACAAAGGATGACCCTCATTTTGAATTATTGTATTCAACATTAGATTTTTGTATGAAAACACTGTAATGAATTGAAAGAGATATCAGTTCATTTTGGTATCAATGCACAGCCCATGGATTAATGACTTAAATGACAACAGAAAAAGCACCATAATCCCCTGTTCTTATTATAATAGAAAACACTATTCAGTTGTTTTTTTATAAACTAAGTGTAGTTCAAAAAGTGGTTTTTTTATGTTTGAGTCTACGACTCCAGAAGCATAGGAATCAACTCTTGTTCTTATTTTTTTGTCATTATTTTTATTTGATTGATTCAAGTGTCCTCTTTATGAAATATAATTCTACTAGCATTCGTCGTAAAACAAATCTCCTCATTTGGAAGTACAGGCACTTTTTTATAATTTAATTAAAAAAGATTAGAAGTAAAGTGTTCACTTTTTGAGATGATTTGGTAGGATGACTAGGTGATTTGGGATTAAAATGAAAAAATTAATTGATTAAACTTTCCACTCAATTGGCTAACATATGCAGAGGAATTTGAACCAACCATGCGATCAACATGGGGTCCTAACGCAGGATGTGAACCATCGGTTGATGGTCAAGGAGCATGTGATATATTGTTATACAACATCCCAAATTGACAATAGATCAGGTCAAGATGTTGGGCATGCCAAATGGCTTGTTCCTCAGTAACCACCCCTGACATAGCAATGTTCTTGTCAATGGTGGAGAACAAGGATTTGTTAAACCAATCAGCTAGCAATCTATCATGAATGGGAACTTTAATGAGTCATTGACGATGCTGCCACTCGTGAATATGGTTACTGATATTGTAGTGATGTTTTGATGCAAGGATGTCAACAACTTAGTTCTTGTCTCATAACGGATTGGAAATTTCAAATGAAATAGAAATGCCGTCGCCAGAGCTGTTAATTTATCGTTAAGAGAGCGCAAGCACTACCTTGCTCTAAACATAAGAAATATCAAAAGTTTCAATAATGTTGAGCTAAACTGGGGCTTCATTCCAATGAATTTTAATATGAAGAAATGATAAAATATCTGCTAAACATAATGTGTCTAGCCAAGAAGAAATACTACACAATCATTTATACCAGATGAAGTTTAACATGAAGAATGGATAAAATATCTGCTAAACATAATGTGTCTTAGCCAAGCAAAAATACTACACATTCATTTATTACATTGATAGGTGTTTATTTTAGATTTTGGGGTGGACTAGTGTCTATGATTTTCCTAGATTGCACGAGCCAGATTGATTTTATGGCACTTGGTCCAAATTTTAAATAAACAATTATAAAAATAAAACAACAAAAAAATGTTGCCTATGCATGGATAACTCATAGTTGGTGCACAGATAAGAGGCAATTCAGTTTGTACAACTACAGTGGCACAAGTAAAATGTTTGTGATAGTATTAGGTATTCGTCAAGGCACAAAGAACCTTAACCTATATTTTTTATCTAGATAGTATACTTGTTGAGTGATCCACCTTACAGTCTCATTAGTCCTCCTAGAGTCAAAATTGAAGAACATAACAAGAGGGGCCTGTTACTCGACTTGTTAGTAGTAGAGTTGCATGGATCTGACAACTACAACCACTCATCAACCTGATATGAACTAACTCACCATCTGTCACTGGGAACCGATTCACTAAATCCTTCCATATTTATTGATTGGTATAATCGTAATTTATTATGTACTTCAGTAAGGATAATTAAAGAATTATTCTCCAATAATATGCTCCCTTCTTCCTTCTTCTGTTGCTTTGTTTTCGAGTGTGGAGAGGTGGGGAGACGGATGAAAATGCTAAAAATTTGATCTTCAATACATATATTATAAAATGACATATCTAATGAAGCACATAGGAAACCTTCTTTGGGACTCGAGCCCTGATATATATGGCTAGATGGAGAAAATCAGATAGTATTGCATTAACAAGCAACAGATTTTCATGAAATCAAATACCCTGAGAGAACTATTACCCAGTTTGTAGATCAAATTATTCAGTTCAATTTCCAAGTAAGCAAAAAATTCAAATTATTTCGTCACCAGTGAACTGGTGTGGAATTTCATTGAGGAATGGTTATCAGCTATAGAGACCGAGGACTATGTCCATTTGGACCTCACAGCTTCCAATATTAACCTTGCACCAGGGAAATAACCTTAACAGGTTTGAAAACCCCGTTTAGATTAATTTCAGACATAACCCATTTAGATTAAGTTTCAAACAGAACTCAAAGTTGAGGCTGTCAATAATGGAGAAATTCCCGAGGTAATGGAAAATAAGGAAATTCACATGCATCGCAGAAATAATAGCACTCTGAGCTCTAAAACAAAAGGAGACAACTCGGATTATACATAATACAATGCGCTAACACAACAATCACTAAAAGTGTTGATGTATATGTAACTTCGGAATGTATTTCACATATATGTATATTGTATTCCTATAGAGATGGTATTATTCCTCTATAAGGAAGTGTCGTCACTTATATTGTAAGTGTCGTAACTTATACTTGATGGGTTATTAGACCACCTTATTTGGGGTCGGCCCTGTATAAGTCATGTGGGTCAAAGGGTTATTAGACCACCCTATTGGGGGTCGGCCATGTGGGTCTAAGGGTTATTAGACCACCCTATTGGGGGTCGGCCCAGTCAGCATTATGTTATGTGGTTAAGTTCGAGCCTACATGAGTTAGGTAAAAAGACAAGTCAAGTCAAGTATAAATAGAGTGCGGAAGGCACTCTATTTGCTCACTCACTTCTCACACATGCACTCAAGGAGGAGTGGCGCACTTATGGAGGAGGAGGATCTGCTGCTAGGTTATGGCTATCTCTCTTGGTTGGTTGTATCATTGCTCCATCTATCTCTGAGGAAGTTATTGGGGTTTTTCACCTTTACGGTTTTCCCCAAGTAAATCTTTGTGTCTCTTGTGTGCTTGCATTATTGTCTCCATGATTGATATGCTGTAGATATGCTGTACATGTTGTTCTCTCAGTTAAGATCCTAGATTAGATTGAAGTAAATTCTGAAAATTTAACATGGTATCAGAGCTAGCCTGAAAGAAGGCATGATATGGCATGTATGACACTTGTTGCACTTACGATGCTAGGGCTTGATATAGCAAAAACCAGTCATCGTAGCACTTTCGCTATAAATCCGTTTTGGCAAATTTTTCGGATCTGAAATTGTTACAGGACGAAGCTAAGATCTCCAGGTATCTTGTGTCCAAAGGAAAACCTCTAATTCGTTGTACTTTGTGATTTATGATCTGTACAATATAGGGTTTCTGCCTCTTCCAGATCTGAGTCAAAATCAGGTGACCTTGGGAAAAAGGTCATATCCTGGGGTAGGAAGCTCCAAATGAAATTTCGTAAAAAGTGACAGGTAGTACACAGTCTGTAATATCTCAGAAAACTTTTTCAGAGGCCGAAGTTGAACCAGTGACACGTGGCACACCGTACAAGTTCGCTCTCCTATATTATCCCATAAACAGGTCACGTTGCGACATTTGGCATAACTCTCTCTCAGAGAGTCCAATTGAGGTCAGACCAGTCAGGATGGAAAGGAAACAGGCCGAGATATCTCAGAAAACTTTTTCAGAGGCCGAAGTTAAAACAGTGACACGTGGCACGCAGTACAAGTTCGCTCTCCTGTTTTATCCCAAAACAGGTCACGTTGCGACATTTGGAATAACTCTCTCTCAGAGAATCCAATTGAGGTCAGACCTATCAGGATGGAAAGATAACAGGTCAGGATATCTCAAGAAACTTTTTCAGACCCTGTGGATCAAAAATTTCAGAGTTACACCAGAAACAATCAGGTACATATTTCTGTCAAAACAGAATTATTTTTTGGTACCTTCATTCATGGCTTCCGGAATTTAGGGCTTTAGAGAAAGTTGGAATTGTTGTAATCGGAGACCAAGGATGGATGCTACTCATCAAAATAGAAATTTAGAGACCAAGATCAGAATTTTTGGTTGGGCAGAAGGCCGGGCTTGATTAGACCCTAGTTCGGGACTTTGATCAGAAAAGTGGAAAATTAGGGCTTCTGTAAAAATGGGAATTTTTGAAATCTGTGACCACGGCTGGAAGCTCCTCAGAAAAATAGAAGCTTCTAGCTTTGGATCAAACATTTTGATTGGGCAGAAGAGTGGGCTTCATCAAACCCCAGTTCAGGGTCACGTCCAGTGAATCCAGAAGTTTCAAAAGCAAAATTGAGGAGTGAAACTTTGCAGTTTTCAATTTCTGAATATACCAACTTGATCAGCTCATCAAGGCACATATTTCTATCCTGTTAGAAGTTTGAAATTCAAAGTTTGAATTTTTGGGGTTTCTCTGACAAACCCATATCCAGCTCAAGGTCCAGTTCTTGCAAATCAAGTGGATTGGGTTAATCCTAGAAGAAGATGGATTGATCACCTGCATAAGTGAAGAAGTTCCTGTCTCAGAGGGAGATGAGGATAAGGCCTTACATAAGAAGATTACAAGCGATCTCGATAGGTATGACTCATCGAGGTATGTTTCGATATTTTTCCATGATTAAGTTTATGGTATGTTTGTCTTCATGTTATTACGGTTAGTACAATTTTGATTTTAGATTTGTTATATCACCTTAATAAAACTATGAATGCACGATAGAAAATATTCATTGATTAGGGTATTGACACTTATGATTGTACTAATGCATTATGGTGTTGTATGAGGTTTATGTTGTCTACTAACATGAAAGGTACACCAAGAAAGACAAATCATGTTCTGGTCGAAGAACATATGGTCATGATAACATGAGGACAAAGATTCATCCATTGTCATGGATCTCATAAAAGATCCATTTACGAGGTATGTATAACTTGGTTTCATAATGGTTAACCTATGAGATATACAGGTTACTAGCACAAGTCATTGAATAAGAACAAGAAGACATCATGTAAGTATGTTAGACATAATTAGCTAGCATGCTAATCCAGGTATGTTTTTCCTATATCAAGTTAGAATCTCACCTTGTGATAAGATCCTTTATTTAAGTATACTTGGCATGATTGATTATGATTATTCATTGAAGTTAGTACTCATGGGTTTAGGCATATTATGATTTTTACCATAATTGATGATATGACTAACCAGAAAAGTCCTATGGTCAAATAGGAATATAAGTAAAAGAATTATGTCTCTTATATTGATTGATTTGACTAACCAAAAGAATCATGAAGGTATAGGTTTGAATAATCACAGGTTTTATGCATATTATATCTCTTATCTTGATTGATGATTCAACTAACGCGAAGAGTCATAGGTTTGAGTAATTATAGGTTTAGACATGTTATTCTTCTTATGATTTGACTAACCATAAGAATCCTACATAAACCTTGAATGCTAATGCTTATTATTTCTGATTGAAATGATCATGAGTATACATGCTTGAGATTATTGTGTTTTAATAGTATACTAATGAATGTATGATTTTATATGAATCATGATACTAATAAGCATGCATAGGGACCAAGGATGAATATGAGTTCAAGAACAGGTAATTCAGGAAACAAAGATCAAGAGGGAGCACACTCCAGTTGCTCCTGCCAGAAAGCAAAGGAGCACACTCCAGTTGTTCCTGCAATAAAGAAAAGGAGCACACTTCAGTAGTTTCTGCAAGGATGCAGATATTCAAAGGGAGTTGACCATGTTTCTACATTCCACAACATAAAGGTGTAGAAGAAGCTACTTCAGATTAGGACTCCAGCATCTCCTACAAGGAAACGAAGACTCAGAGGGAGTCCACCCAACGAACAAACAAAGATAAGTATTTTAATTATCATTTCTTGCATATTTGTTTGTTTAAGTAAAATTGTTCAATGATGTATATTCTCATGTTCCTAGACTTAGGATATGTCTTGTGCATATTAGAATAGTTGCATTAATGAACAGTATACTACTAATACACATGGGTAAGTGGCCTATGGCACTGTACAACATTCCATTGCTACTTATCTAGAATGAAACCTCTTTGCTGACATGTTGGGAGTTGTGCACACTCTTAACAATGTTCTGGTAGAGATTGGAAGGCATCTAGAAAGTTACGGGATATGGATAAATGTTGTATTGAAGCATTGGCTAAGATAATTGCATGGATGTATGGCATATTTATTTATGTGTAAGAATTTCTTCTGAAAACTATGAGATGTTTTCTAATCATGCAATTTAACTTGTTGTGTAGGAAAGATCGTATGCCATCTCCTACAAAAGAAGAACTACAACATTTGTTCAGCAACAAATTATCTATTGAAGATATTGAAGTTCCCAGGATACGGGAAGAATGCCATGATTCGTCGATCATGAAGAACGATGTTTGGGATGCGGTCCCAAGATGTCAAGGGAAGTTTGTTATGACTTCCAAATGGAACTATCAGATCAAGCATGTTGCAGATGGCAGCATTAAGAAATATAAAAGTGATGAAATAGAAGATGCACCAGATGGATTTCAAGACAGCTTTCTTGAATAGTTGTATGTGGATAACCTGTTTGTTACAGGTGAAGATAGATTGATTGCCGACATGCAGCGGAAGCTTACTACCGAGTTCGAGATGAAGAACTTGGGGTTGATGCACTATTTGTTTTTGGCATGGAGGTGTGGCAGAGTGATGGAATCTTCCTTGGACAAGGGAAGTATGCAGTAGATATCCTGAAGAGGTTCGGGATGATGGACTACAAGGATATGGCCACACCTATGGCATCGAACTTGAAGCGCCTGTGTGATGCTTCATCTGAGCCGATTTATATCACTATGTATCGTCATATGATTGGGTCCTTGATGTACCTGACGAACATGAGACCAGACATTTGCTTTGCTGTGAACACATTGAGCCAGTTCCTGACGGATCTGAGGAGTGTTCACCTGGTTGCTGTAAAGCATGTTCTGAGGTACCTGAAGGGTACAGTGGATTATGGGCTCAAGTATGAGGTGAATCAAAAGTTTAACCTGCAGGGTTATGTTGATTCAGATTGGGCTGGAAGTGTTGCAGACAGGAAGAGCACATCTGGGTGTTGCTTCAGTATGGGATCAGGTGTGATCTCATGGTTTAGCAGGAAGCAGTCCTGCGTGGCACTGAGTACAGCTGAGGCAGAGTATGTTGCAGCCTGTTCAGCTGGTTGTGAGGCAGTATGGCTACGGAAGCTACTGTCTGAGTTATTTGATCTCCTGTTGGATGCTACTAGTATCTTCTGTGATAACCAGAGTTGTGTGAAACCTAGTGTTTCATGACAGGTCGAAACACATAGAGATCAAATATCACTATATCAGGGATATGGTGCAGAGAGGAGCTGTGAAGCTTCTGTATGTTGCGACGGACGAGCAGATTGCAGATGTGCTGACGAAGCCACTAGCCAGAGTGAAGTTCGAGTACCTCAGAGAGAGGCTTGGCGTTCTTCAGATCGAGGACACTTCGAGGAAGAAGTGATGGACACATTTGCTGAAGCCATTCCAAGCATGTCGGAAGGAGGATCCTTCACATGGCTATGGATGTAAGCACTGGATAATGGACATCAGGATGATGTTCTGGTTTCTGCTTGGATATGATCAGTTGGATCATTTATGTATGTATGCATCATGTTGGATGCTGGATATGATCAGTTGGATCATGTGTATGTATTTTGTATATGCATCATGTTGGATGCTTGGACCATGTATCTGTATATGTATCAGGTGGATACATTGTATGATCAGGTGGATCATGTATGGTGATATGTATCATGTATCAGGTGGATACATTGTATGATCAGGAGGATCATGTATGATGATACGTATCAGGTAGATACTTGGTATGCATCAGGTGGATGCATTGATGATCAGGTGGATCATGCAGCAGGATGTTGCAGTGATGATCAGGATGATCATGGATGATGAGCTTCAGGATGTTGCTCCAGATGACATGCAGCAGGACGTTGCAGTGATGATGATCAGGATGATCATGGATGATGAGCTTCAGGATGTTGCTCCAGATGACATGCAGCAGGACGTTGCAGTGATGATGATCAGGACGATCATGAGTACATCAGGATGATGTATGGTGAGTATCAGGTTGATACTCTGTGGCCGTGGATCAGGTTGTGCAGATGAGCATGTCTGGGAGATCCTATAGGTTGGAGTTGTGTACCCGTAATAGCCTGGGATGCTCTTTCGAGACATTGCTCTGGGAGGACATGTAATTTGTGCCCTGGGAGATTTCAGGTCGGAGTTGTGTACCCGTAACATCTTGAGATGCTCTTGCGAGGTTTTGTCCTATGGCATGTAATTTGGGCCCTGGGAGATTTCAGGTCGGAGTTGTGTACCCGTAACATCCTGAGATGCTCTTTTGAGGTTTTGCCATGACCACATGTAATTTGTGCCCTGGGAGATTTCAGGTCGGAGTTGTGTACCCGTAACATCCTGAGATGCTCTTGCTAGGTTTTGTGGTGGACCACATGTAATTTGTGCCCTGGGAGATTTCAGGTCGGAGTTGTGTACCCGTAACATCCTGAGATGCTCTTTCGAGGTTTTGTGGTGGGGTCACATGTAATAGCGCCCTGGGAGATCCTACAGGTTGGAGTTGTGTACCCGTAACATCCTGGGATGCTCTTTCGAGGTTTTGTGACACACGTAATAAGTCCTGAGGATTCCACAGTATGGCCAGTGATGACGAAGACCTGCAGGTGGTGGGCCTACATCCAGTATGAAAAAGGACTGGCTCTGTAGAACTTCCTATGACGAGTAGATTCAGAGATTGATTGAGATAGCAGCAGCAGTGACGATGATGATGACTCGATGACGATTATCTAGTGACGATGATCCAGAGAAGATGACTTGTGTTAGAAGAACTGTGCTGAGAAATACCTTCCTAGTTAAGAGGGAGTGTTGATGTATATGTAACTTCGGAATGTATTTCACATATATGTATATTGTATTCCTATAGAGATGGTATTATTCCTCTATAAGGAAGTGTCGTCACTTATATTGTAAGTGTCGTAACTTATACTTGATGGGTTATTAGACCACCTTATTTGGGGTCGGCCCTGTATAAGTCATGTGGGTCAAAGGGTTATTAGACCACCCTATTGGGGGTCGGCCATGTGGGTCTAATGGTTATTAGACCACCCTATTGGGGGTCGGCCCAGTCAGCATTATGTTATGTGGTTAAGTTCGAGCCTACATGAGTTAGGTAAAAAGACAAGTCAAGTCAAGTATAAATAGAGTGCGGAAGGCACTCTATTTGCTCACTCACTTCTCACACATGCACTCAAGGAGGAGTGGCGCACTTATGGAGGAGGAGGATCTGCTGCTAGGTTATGGCTATCTCTCTTGGTTGGTTGTATCATTGCTCTATCTATCTCTGAGGAAGTTATTGGGGTTTTTCACCTTTACGGTTTTCCCCAAGTAAATCTTTGTGTCTCTTGTGTGCTTGCATTATTGTCTCCATGATTGATATGCTGTAGATATGCTGTACATGTTGTTCTCTCAGTTAAGATCCTAGATCAGATTGAAGTAAATTCTGAAAATTTAACAAAAAGATTATCAATTACAGTGCGAGAATATAGAGTCATCCTTACAAAAGAAATATTTATGAACCCTTTTGACAGCACCATCAACTATCATTTAACTTACATCTCAGACATTCAAGAGTTAGAAATTGTCTATTAAAACGTAGGGTTCGTTACTCTAATTGCAAAACATTGCAGATAATAAGGAGTGGTGCTCCCTTTAATAATTCAAAACACCCAAACAACTAATAGACTATTGTCTGGAAACAAAACAATAGAATTCCATCTTGTAGGCATTTTATTACAATATTCTCCTTTTACAGTCATGCATGGGAAAGGAAACCCTATCAAAAATTAAGGAGTTAACATACAGCTTGAAACCGATGAGAAAAGGAACCTCTACTAAGGAAAGGAAAAAAGTGTACGACCTCTCATCTACCCTTACAATAGAGTATGGAAGGGAAACGACCAAAGGACTGCAATGCCAAGAATCAACACAATGACCTCTAGAGCCAAGCTAGTTGGAGTACTCTGCTTACCGGGATAAGCCCCAATCCAAGCTATGAATAAATTCTGCCTTTGTCTCCATGGGTACCTTCAGACACAACTTCAATGTTAGAATAAGTAACCCTTAGATAAATTACGAGTAAAAATAGTATTTTAACCCTTGGGCGTGATAAAAGTTACACTGTGAAGAATAACCTCGTCCTTTCCTCCAGGGAGTTGGTGGCCACATTCTCGTTGTTGTTTCTAGGTTCAATTTTATACACTTCCAGGTGCAGAGGTCTGTTACCTCTCTGGTTGAGCCACACTAAAGAATGAGTTTGAATGAAGGAGGAGTGCTTCTAGCATGATCCAAAACCCTCCTAATCCCGAAAAGTAGTAACATTAAAGATAGTACTGAAAAGTAAAGATGTGGCACTCCAGAGTAAGAAAATTTTTAATGAGTCCTTTCAGCATGCCCGAGAAATAAGGTTTGGTTCCAAGTCAAATATGGAGAAAGACATGGTTGATCTCATCCAAGAGTAGCGACCTTTCCAACCCTAATTATAACAATTGTTCAGTAATACGTGCCTTTAAAGAGTAAGCCTCGAAGCGAGCGGCGCAACCTGTCACCAAAATTATTGAGGTTATTTAAAGGTATAAACCATCGTAATAACATAAACAATAAAATAAATGTATTCTTCTTACCTTGTAAATGTTAAACGAGTACCTTCACCTTGTGTGAAGATGCACACTAAGTTGACAACCAATCATTGAGAATACCTACAAATATGTGGAAGTGGTTAGCCTTAAGTCTAAGTAAGAAAGGTACCACACTAACTTAAGTTTTTGGGGTCACTTAGATGACTTTCAACATAAAGGAAAACAATATTATTATGCAGTTATAAATTGCAGTTCTTCACACATGAATGTTCGTGTTCGAGTTCCTATACGTAGAGTGAAAAAAAATTGTGTATTGATTGGTCTATTACAAATCTCTTCCTCTCAAGCTCCTACCAAAGCTCAAGATCCAAATGACCGAAGAACCCTTTAGAAATTTCACCAAAACCAAAACTAACTCGAAATACCAGCCGGAACGAGTACAAGACTTCATTACTCGCTATACAAATGGACATGTGTCATTTGAAGAGAAGACATGAATTTAATGGTCATCGAAGGCATTATGTGTTACAAATAAAATGTAGAAATCATATACTAACATGTTTATATGTTTTAAAAGAAGATTAACTAATGAGATAAAACTGTAATAGAGAACGAACATCATTCCTAAGGCCATGAGACACATAGATACTACTCAAAACCAACTAATGGCATTGACATCCCCAATTTCTATGCTAATGATACCCTTATAAGGCCATGTGTGGTTGGTGGAGGCAAACTTCTTTTTTTTGTTTGCTATCATGTATGTGACTTGTGGCACTAGCTTGTGGTCTAAGAAACCATGACCCAAGGGCATCTAAGCCATCAAAATCACCCAGGGATTGTACCCAGTCTGGGCCACACCAACACTTAGCATGGATGGATTTTCAGGTGTCTCCTCTCATTACCATGGATTTCCAAACCTTGGGATGCCTAACAAATAGAACCCTTAGAAACCAATTCTAGTAGGTACATGGAATAAATTCTAGCAGGACTTCTATAAGAAATGGCTTGCTCAGAAAATTGAAACATTTGCCTCTTTTATTCTTCTTTAATCATTAATTGTTGTTGTAAAGACTGTATTTTGGACTTCCACTTTTGTTCTTGAACCAAGTAAACAAAAAACCAAGTTTCCTGCATACGTTGTACTTCAAATTTATATCGTTGTTGATAAATAAGGCCCAAGTTATATAATTCATCATTTCTTCTAGTCCATTCAACAATATTTACTTCAGCTGATGCTAAAGCCAGGGTATTAGTCCAGACAACATCAAGAATTTGATTAAAAAACTGATAGAGAACTTTTGTGACTTTTTCTTATCTTCATAATTTTTAGTGGAAGAAGGAATAATGTTTTATGCAGGTGTTGTAGCCAATAATTCAAAACTTGTATTATCCTCAGCCAGTGGTACCGATTTCTTTTGTATTGATTTATCTCTAAGAAAATTATTTTGTTTCCTTAACCTTTTATTTTGCTGGCTCCATCGGTGAACCTGACTTCTCAAAATTTTCAATATTTTCTCAAGAACATCATTATTTCTCTGTAATTGTCTACTCCTCTGTTTTAACTTTTCATTTTCATTTTTAACATATCTATCCAAAACTTGAAATTCATAAACTTGCATCTTAAGTTTCTTAATCCTCTTCTGTAACTTATTTGAAATTAAACCAAGAGAATCAGACACCAAAGCATAGACAATTCAAGCACCATACAATGAGGCACCAAAGCACTTAAAGAGTCTCTAGTTTGATTTTGGGACTTGATGAAATTTCAGGCACCGAAGCACTTAAAAAATCTATAGGTTAATCCTATGGTGCATTTCAAATGCATATTCAAATATTGAATGTAGTCACTTTTTTAACATCTTTGCACCTTTTACTAGTGTGGAGATTTCACATATTTTATATTCTCAAATATATATATATATATATATATATAGATAGGATTTTTTTGGAACAAAACTCTCATAAGTTTAGAATCTCTCTATCTATATGTCCATGAAACTTAGATCGCTACATGGTTAAAAAATGTGAGTTCAAAAATAAAATTGCTATATAAGTTTATGTTAAATATAAAAAATGGAATAAACATATTAAAAATTAACTCAATTAATTGTTGCACATAAACCATCAAATCAAATAGTAGTAGGAATTATGCCCATGTTAAGAAAATGGTTCTCTTTGTCTTTAAGGGATGATACATGAAATTTAACAACAAGAATAGGGTTGATAAGGATGGGCTTCCACTTGTAATCTCCTTGCTCAATCTCAAAGGATTCTCAATGTAGAAATAGCTAACCCTAAATTATAGAACTTGTCATTTTCGGGAAAATACTAGGAAGATGGAAGCTATGTCACATCTCCAAGGGTTCATGAATAACATAGACAACTTAGTGCTTATGCAGATAGTCTTCAAATCCTCGAGTTTGAGTAGAATGGGAAAGAGAGTTATAAAGGGATTTCTTGCTTATGGTGTAAGATGCACCAGTACCTCAAAACTTCCATAGTTGGTCACATATTTCCCGTCTTCATTTAGACCTTATTAATCTAGGATTTTATTTGCAAATGGAGGCATACACAAATTAGAATCATCAATCCAAGTAAAGCACTTATTATATTTGAATATATTTAAAACAATCTCTTTTTTTCCATATATAAAATAGAATTTGAATTCTAATAATTTTACACAACATTCAAGTACTCAATAGTGGCCTATTGAAGCTTATCCATAGCATAGTGGATTCTTAGGAAATGGGGGATGGGAGAAGATGGACACATACCTTGTAAATACAATGGCAGGATGTTTTAGCTAAGTTTTAGATTCATACATTTACTATTACTCAAAAAGTGTGTTGCTACTGCAACCCCCCTCCCCGAAATTTTGGAAAATATTGGGGCCCCTCCTGTTCTTTTAAGAAGAAGTTTGTCTAAGAGTCTAAGGCCATTAGAGATTTTCCTTACTTCGTCTTTTTTTTTTTTTGCTTGCTTCACTTTTGAGTTTATTTTCACCCTTTTTCCTAAGTAAATCTCAAAGTTCTGAGTTGCAATGGCAGAGATTTTGAGTTATCTTTTTTCGCATTTGCGGATGAATCTGCCTGAAACAGAGGTAAAAGTTCACCAAAGTTCTCCGCAATAGTGGGGAAACCCGCGCAAGTCTGTTGCAATGGAGGAGTTAGACACAGTGGAAGAGTTAAGACATCTTTTTCGAAACAATGGAAGAACTTGCGAAATTCCATCCGCAACAGCGGAGGAATCGGTCCTTCTCCTTTCCGATAAATTGTTTTGTTTGAGATATCACAACTCACCTGCAACCATGGAATAACTTGCCTATCTTTTCCACAATAGCGGATAGACTTGCCTAAACTTTCCGTCTCGCAACTTCGTAGCTTTCCTTGGAGGGAAAACTCAAGTAACTTCTCCGCGATGATGGGAAAGCTCAGATTGTCCTTCCGCAACGGTGGAGCACTTAGCCATCTCCTCCCGTTTTCGACGATCGCTTTTAATACTAAAAGTTCAGATTTGACCTTTTCCGTACGCCTTAATTAACCCCGTTTTATTGCACACCTACCCTATTAATGGCTTGCACGCGTCAAGGGTTTTATATATGGCATTAATCCCATTAGGATTTTCATAATCTCCATTGATTGGAAGGCTCACCCCGTTCCATTAGAGATTGCATGCACCTACTCCAATTTCACTGGTTCTGTCGCAGCATCAACGTTCAGTTTCTAACAGGTTAATACCTCGCTAAGGCTCTTGTGTAGTGGTTTTCGCTCGCCAAATTAGGTTATATGGTCCCATTTTTTATCGTTTAAACCCATGCATTGTGTTTTTTCTAATCTGACCGTGACTTGGGAAGACCCATACCCATACCCTATTGAAAGAAACCAGCTCGTTTTTCTTCTAGGCGTGGAGGTTTTAGTACCTTGCTCACCTGTTGAGAAATCATCAAAAGAAACGCAGCCCACCCCTAACCTGTTTTAGAGTCGTTGGCATCATAGGATTGAAAATAGTCCATCCACCCTTACAGAAAGGACGTCGGTCTCATGCACACTCAGACTGCTTTTATTTCATATTTTCATTATAGCGGCCCCGTAAATAGACAGTTTGATAAGACTACGTAGGAATTTGAATTGACATAAATATTTGCTTAAACATGGTGTTGTCATTATGAATGAAATCTCCATTCAATTTATGCTAGACGCATCAAACTAGAAAGAGTTGTTGGCATGTATGCTAGTAATTTGTTGACACCACATCATACTTTCTTATGTCTACCTATGTATTTTAATTGGTCAGAATTATTAAAATGGCTAAAAGTGGCAAAAGAAAATCTAAATCAACCATCACAGAATCCACTAAAGATGCAAGGGTTGAGACCACTTATCAGGATACTAAATGCATTATAGGTGTACCACTGGAGGTCCAATGGGGTGACTTATATTGGATGATAAGGGATCAAGAAATCCCGGATGCCCTGTTAGAAGAAGAATACCTATACCGGAACATCAGGACTTCCTACATATCAAAGGTAGCCACCCACCCCGAGCTCTTTCCTTGTGCGGAGGTAGTCGGATGGATTTTGCAACACGCAGACGCCCAATCACGAATTCTTTAAGATAGCAGAAGGGATGCCTTTGCGTCTTTCACCCCTTCTTATGTCTCAACAGCTTATAAGTTACCCCAGCCAACTCGGCGACTAAGTGACAAATGGTTGGCACAGGTCGAAATGGACAACCTAGAAATGGAACGGAAGCTACTCATCGCAAACAAGCAGTTCAGGAAGAAGGAAAATGAAGAGTATGAGGTTCAAAACCTAAGGTCTCCTTTCAGAATGATTGCTCTTATGTTGAGCAGAATCTTTGGCAGACCTGATAGAACTATGTTTATGCTTCAATGGGTACCCATTATCCATTATGTAGCCTCCCAAGGGACTATTTTCAATTGGGCTGACATGATTTCAGAAAGTCTAGCATTAGCCATAACTGCTGCACAAGAAGGGCTAGAAACAAATAGGTCAAAATTCTACATGCTATCTTATTTGGTGGATTGCATTGTGGTAAAGCATCCCTTTCCAAAACTAGGATGCATTTGGAACAAAGACGAAGTCCCAGTATATACCGCATATAAAATATTTCAGGTGCAGAACTATAGGTGGCATTACAAGACCATTTGTGAGGAATTCAGCATGCCCCTCTATGAGCTAATGTTTAACGAAGAGCCTAATTTCCGATTGGAAAATGCCATGGCGGTTCTAGAAAACTACGACGACTTTTATTTTTCAAAGGATGGAACCTACATCAGAATGTATGGAGGCTCAAAACCCCTGTACATCTTGCCTAAGTACGCCACTGACTACATAGTTCACAAAGAGGTGGTACGACAAGTCTTCATCGATGGAATTGGTGGTACATTGTACAACAGGAAGAAGGCTACTTTTCCACCTTTGCCCTTCTATTTGGGGGCTTATAAGTTCTCCAAGATTGCATGAGCAGAAGATTTCATATCAGAACTAAGGGGTTTTTATTTTGGGGAAAGAATCTTTCAAAAAAATGATAGACAAGGTAAGGTCGCCCAACATTGCAAAACAATACGTTCTCCCTTTGAATATGCACATTACTATGATTCGGAGGAGGAAACATATAGGGGAGTCAGCAATATGATCGAGCTGCAAATTTTCCAACATAGTAAATATGGAGCTAGCTCCAGTTCTGGGATTCTCAAAGGATCAGAACAGCATCGAGAAAATGAAACCTCAGGAGCTGCTGAAGCTCTCTCTAGAGAGGAACAAAGACTCCCGCAACAAGCTGAGGAGATCCAAAAAAAAACGCGAGGAAAGGGAAAGAAAAGCCCAAGAATATAAACTCCAAGAAGAAGAAACCTAGAGAAGCCAAGCAGCCGAAGATGAATCTAGACGGGCTCAGTAGGAAGAGAGGATCAGGTTGGAGGAAGCTGCTAAGCAAGAAAAGGATGAAAGACTGAGAAATTCAGCAGAAGAGGAGGCACTGAAGAAAGCCGAAGAAGAAAAGAAACAAGAAGAGGATGTTGGTCCTAAAAGCCCAAGTATTCAAGAATTTGATGTCAATATCCCTATTGAGAAGCTTCCACTTGTAACATTCACACCATCCAGGGGCAGCATGGTATCTACATGGGGTAGGTTTTCCTTTAACAGAAAAAGGAAATCTATCATCAAAGCAATTACTAGTGTCAAGTGGCCTTTTCAACCTGATATCGTCACCAAGCATGAAACCACCGTCATGTAGCGTACTCAGAACGATCCTAAACTAATGGCATCAATCTCTGTAGCATCTGTTATGGAAACAATAGACAATGTCAATATATTGGAAGATGAATTGAAGCAGGAAAAGGAGAAAGCCCACCATTTATAGGAGGATTTGGTTAAAGAAAAGAATTATACAAATTTGATGATCGAGAAGAATGATGCTCTCACGTCTCAGAAGGAAGGATTAAATATAAACTTTAACAGGTGGAAGCTGATAGGAGAGCCCTGGCAATGCAAGCAAGGGCACTAGAGATAGTGAAAAGAGAACTTGAGGATAAAAACTTGAAGCTTGAATCCAAAAAATTTGATACCGCTCAGCAAATTGAAGACCTAAAAGAAAACATTGAAAAGCTGGAAGAAGGAAGAGAACCGCTCGAGCAACAATTAGAACAAGCAACCAGTAAAATAGACGATATGGATCCCTTTTATGAGCAAGCTTGTGAGATAATAAGAGGGATCTATGGGGTACAAGAACTTATAACGGAAGAGATTTGCAATTTGAAGGCAATCGTGGCTAGAATTGTAGAGATCGGCAGGGAAGCCACCAGGCGCAAGAGAAAGTATGTGCATATTATTGAAGATATCCATAAACATATGGAGTGGAGAGAAGGGAAGTCTGGTTTCCCAACAACTCTTCCTTTTAAATCCGTCTCTGGTTTTAGAGCAGATGTGCGCCTTTTAGGTTCTTGCAAATATTACAGAGTAAAGTTGAACGAAGTGTCCATGGTTACCCTTGAACAATGCAACGGTTTGTATCTTCAGATACGAACTGCCCAAGAAAAATGCTAGATGATGATGCCTCAAACTTTAGAAGGATTTCCGGAGAAAGCCCAACGCTTGGCTGAGCTGAAAGATGGGTTAAATGCATAAATAGAGTACGTCAAGAAGGTGGATACATTGACCGCTGAAGACCTCCACCAGTGGATTGGCCAGGCCACTGTTCACAAACACATTTTAGAAGAAAGTCTTCGGGTTTCCAAAGTAGAAATTTCCAACATAGAAGAGGAACTCGCCAAGCATGAAGTCTCACTAAAGACCATGCTTCCTCTCTTTGCAAACAATGTCATAAAGGAGACTAGTGCTTGGGAAAGCCACATAGAGGAGGCAGACAAGACATTAGCAGTCGACCAAGTTTCGACCTCAGTGAATGTTTTAGTGCCTACAGTAACTCAGGTCTCAATGGAAATGCACGCAGCCTCAGGAACACCCGAGTTAACATAGGAGCCAACCCCAAGACAACTCACATTTTCTCATATCTGTTTGATGAAGGCTAGAATGCCTCTTTGGTTTTTTTGTTTTATGTGTATACCTTTGAGATATTAAAATGACATTTGGATTTTAACTCTCGTTCCCTTTTGTAATTTAATTGGGACATTTATCCTTTTATAAAATCTGCACTACAAGACAAATTAAAAGAATGTGAATGGTTAGGGTATGGGTGGCAGCTCATAGAGATTTTTGTAAAACTATATATAGCTAGATTAGGGAGGAGAAAAGGACTTTTGGCAGGTGAAACTTTTTCTTCTAATGTACATGAACTATTTTAGCTACACGAATAGAGAAAAGATTTTGACCTCTGGAAGCTAGTGCATTGTTTGCTTTGGTTGTGATGAATGATAGCCGAACTATTTCTGCATGTTTCATACACATTCTGTGAGATCTTTCCTAACTTTTATGAACTAATTCTATGCTATGAATGATCTTGTTTCTTTGCAAATCTCTGTATCTCATGAGTAATGGAATGCTTTTATATAAAAAATCAGAGCTATCTTTGATATTATTCACATTCTACTGAAAATACGTCTTGATGATTAATGGATATCTGTTTAATTCTCCAGATGTTTCTTTCAATCATGTTACTCATATTTTAATTTCTGCTCCTTGCAAGGATAGGTTAGTTTAGGTTAAAATAGGTAGAATAGATTTTCTTAATAGCACCCATTTAATTTAGGGCACTTGCATATCATTCTCCAATATAAAATACATAAATGGTGGATCGGGCTGCAACCGATAAAATAAACAAATCTTTAAAACCTATACAGTAGCTGGACCGTTAACTGAACGGGTTCCCCACAACAAACGATGAGCGATCTAATTGGGCTTGCTTATCGGGGAGAATCCCTTGCTGATTGATGCTGTGATTTTCGAGGCATCAACAAAGTGGTCACTTGATTTCATGGAACTCAATGGCCAAAGGAAGTTTACCCCTATCATATAGAGTAGTATTGGCTTCCTACGAAATCGAGGAGGGGATAAGATGGCTACATAACTTGTATATCCAATACAAATATGCTTTTATCCAATTCATGGATTCATAGAATGCACTTTACAATTTCATTTTTAAAATAAAGAGGGAACTTTAGTCGAGCCACACTCAGATACTGAAGGACTAGTTATCATTTATATAGCCTATTGAGGGTCACCGATTAAGCAAATAAACCATAGAGATCATGAAATGAACTAGAGAACTACATAATTCCCATGTTTCTAGCAAGGAAGATAGATATGAACCAATGGCCAATATCACTAGGTTATGGTTTATCTATTTTTCTTATGAGAAACCAAAAGATCAGAATGCTTATGGATCCATTTTGGAATGGTACTTATAAATTGCTAGTGGTTTCTTATGGAAAACCACTAGAGATTGCTTATAGACCTTATGAGTGGGTACTGTGACTAGTATGACCTTGGAAACATATTAATTACAAAGAATCCATAGCAATACTACCTATCTTAAACCATTATATTCTTTTGTCGAAAAATATAGCAACGCTCACATAGTGTCGCCAAAAACCAATTATAATTATAATTGGTGACAAACATTTACTACAGTCACCAAAAGTAAAATAAACATGTATTAGTGAGGGCTACTAAAATATTGTCAACAGAAGTGTCACCAAAGAGAGAATCAATAATGGTCCTGTTATCACCTAAACTGTAGTTACCCCTATGGATGTATCCACTCATGGATGGCAATAGGGAAGGGAAACTCAAAAGGTGCAACCACGATCACCTCGACCTCCAATATATGGTTGTCACGCCAGTCGAGACAACCTTCACTTTATGTTATCTATCCCAAACAACAAAGGGGGAGACCCGATCTGCTCACAACAGGAGAGATCAAAACCAAGACACCAAATCAAGTTAATTATAAGTGAAGTAAGGTGTATGGTTTACCCTAGACCTTAGGATGAAGTCACAAGACAAGTGAGGGGTTCAATGAGTATAGCTTTGGTTCATTGTTGATGTGAGAGTGACTTATGATATTTGAAATAGGATCCAGGATTAAAGTACTAGTCATCGGGAGAAAATCCATTGCCTTGGGAACCATGTCCAATGCAGGGTATTTTAGGGGTTGAATTGGGGCTAACTAGTACAAGTGACAAGCTTGATCATGAAGTATGATGGCATCAAAGGGTTTAGCTCACCAATTAAGGGTCAAACCACAAGTTAATCTAATAATATAGGAAAGTCGAATTGACTTGGAGAGAGACCAGTGCCTCGGGAATTAGGATAATGGAGTCAAAGTAAAGTTAACTTGTGGTTAAGGACTCCTATTTCATGAGACAAGTGGGCAATTAAAGTCTTGATGGATGAATAGGTCTAGATCTAGGCTTGACCTAAGTGGACCACAATCCCTTAAAACAAGGAATGCTATCCCCAAGGAAAGATTTGACAAGGTGACCTACTAGACCTAGGTTTTGAATCACTCTCGTTCCAAATCCACTGAAATCTCAAGTACCCACGTCCTAGAAGTGGGACAACTCACTTCTCCAAGGTGGTGCGACTTTACCCAAGGAGGCCTAAAAGTGGGATAAGTGGGGTCAAGACAAGTCCAATGGAATCCAAACTTTAGATCCAAGTGGTTTAAGCAAGTGAGAGTATCGATCTACAATTTCAAGGCAATCCAATGGCTAGATCTGAGTTTGAAGATACCAAGTGGTCCAAAATGGGGATTAAATCCCTTAAAATGTGGAATAGGGCCCACAAGGTAGAAATCAGAAAAGTGACAATCTGGGGATAGGTTATTGGATGTGTAGATCATGAATCAAGTGGGATCTCAACTACCCACATACTATATCTTGGTCAACCCACCAAACTAGGAAGTGCACCCTTGCTTGGAGAGGCTAAATGCCTTGGGAAGAGGGTCAAATGGAGGCTAATCCTCACCAAACTATAGATCCGGGATGCCGTGGACACTATAGAGCTAGGTTTTAAATTTCTTTCGCAAGAAGCCAGTAGATCCTAGTAGATCTGAAAAAATATAAAAATGGGGGTTTTGATTAATTAGGGTTTGAAATATTTTAGACAAGTGGATAGATCTTGGAGATAGAAATTACCTTGAGATCATACCTGAGCGATGTGAATGAGATGCCTTGATGTTGAGGAAGATTCCCGCAGAGATCAAATGAGAAATTGTTGATTTTGCTTTCCAAATTGATGCCCTAGCCCACAAATGGGCCCTCCTCTACCTGTCAATCCAAGGAAAATCGATTTCAATCAGAGAGGTCAAGTATGGAGGAAATACAAGTAAAATGAAATGATAACATAGAATAGAAGGTCCTGGGACAGTAATACTCCCTGTTACCAACGAAGAGATCCAAAGAAGAAGTAGGGAGAGTCTTCCCCTACCAATACTTCCTCCTTAAAGCAAATCGGCCTCCACCTGTAGATGCAAAAATGTGGTACAAAAGATATGGCAAACAAGATATCCAATAACTCAGTGCAAAGGAAGAACCAACGAATGAACACCAAAAACATTCACCACAACACTAGAGATAGATGCAATAATAATTTTCTATTCCAATAATCCAGAGCCACAAGTCCCCTTACAATGAGAAGCTCTCTCCTTTAAATAGGAAGGAGAGGCATCAAAATCCTAACCACTTTTTGAATGAGTAGCTAAGATTAAAAGATACAAATGTCTAATCAATGGTTAAGATGAGCTCAACAATAAAATACATGGATCACTAATAAAATATAATATAAGTGGACAAAATCGCCCTAGAAGAGGGGAATCCCACCAAATCATGATGACAAAATATAATAGGAAGCTTATGGTGGGTCCAAGGGGTAATTTTAGCCACCCTTGGTCAACCCCCATAGCACAATAATAATAAAATAGTCATCAATATACCAAATCGTGCCTCTATGGACAAATCGTAGGTCTCAAAAGACCTCAAAAATCATCAAAAAGTGCCATAAGTGATGGATGCGGGCCCCGATGAAGCTGAAACTGCTGGAGGAGGTGTGGAAGACATCAATCCATCATCACTGATCATCCCATGCCAATACATTGCCTCAGTAGCCCAAATAGAATTCCTCAATAGCCATTTCTACCAATCTTGAACTACCTCGGGAAGCGTGAAACTGCCCCAAACTGCCTCCTAGAGTGCTTGCACTATCAAGGTGAGGGCACCAATGTGTCCGGGAGGGGGGTAATATGGTAAAAACAAGTGGCTGGACCACCCCCTCCAAGCACAACACCCTAGGTCAACCGGATAAAAATCACATCTACTTTGACAGGGTCTCCGACAGACCAAAACTGCACTGGGATAGCCTACTGAGGTTCAATCATCACTGTAAGTGCCCGGAACTGAAAAAAAACTATCTCATTGGACTCAGAAGGTCCAAATCCATCCAATATGTGTACTCATACACCATATGAGTCTCTGCATGATCAAAATATATATCTAATATACCGGAACAGGGCAAATAATAATAATCTGTAAATGATGAAATACTATTGTAAACCATGAATCATCATCATAACCCTGTAGCTGCTGCATAGAATCATCATGTACATGTACATAGACCATATATCATCTATCCATATCATCACAAGGCCCAACCATCTCATGTCCTATGGTTGACCTTGGTCAAACTAGGTCTAACCAAGTCAACATGACCAAATATAACTCAGACCATCATCGGAAGCTGCTGCAAAGTGTCAAAGGTTAATGCATGCACTACAACTTATTCAAATAACAATTATAACACAAAGTAATCATTATTGGCGATCTAAATCCAAATCTATAATGCCATTAATTATTATTATTACTCAAACTAGACTTTCAAAATCATACTCACTTCATAGCTGTGATCAATTTGCTAGTGAAGGGTAAAGGCTAAGATAACTGGCTAGGCTAAGGGATGACTTGACTGACTTAACTTTGTGACACTTTGGCAAATGGGAAAGGGAATACACACCATAGTATACACTGAATGAGCAACAACACAGGGAATGGCGGTGTTAGCCAAATGGATAAGTTGTTTAGAGAGTGCTTATTCAACTTAGGAATCACATCTATATCAAGTTGATCCAGGTTCATTAGGATCATTCAATTTCATTTCATGGCCTTTTTGGCCTACATAACCCTTCGGATCTCAAGTTTGTTGATAAGCACAACTAGTTGCAGCTTGCATCCAGGGCATGTTTTTCATACATATATAAGGTCAACAATTGTTTAGATATAGATTTTAAGAATCATTGTTTTTTGGACCTTTCTTATACTCTTCGAGGAGTATTTTTCAGCAGTTCATCGCTCTTGCCCTTTTTAGTTTCCATGGGCGAATTTATCAGTTTCCATACATAGTACATGAGCTTTAAGTTTTAGCCAACAACATCTCAAGTGACTAGGGGGAGTTCGAGCCAATGCCAAACATTGGGACAACCGACCAGAATGATTTAGGCCTACAATCCAACTCACCAAAGGTAAGTTTTGTCACTAACTCAGAGCCGAGACATAGTAAACAGGGAAGCTCATCCAATACAGAGGCTACAGTGGGGAAAAGTCCTCCATGCCACTAGTCAAGTAGTAAGTTAGGGTGATAAACTAAAAGGTAGGAAATGGATGGATGAAGACAATGAATAATGCAGCCAACACTAGCAAGCCAAGGTATGGTGGAATGATCACCTATATTCTCCCTAAGGAGGGTAAAACCAATGAGTATGAATAGTGAACTTCTAAGTCTGAGTAGGGACGGTATAATATATATAATAAGATCAACTAGGTCCACATATCTATATGATTGCCAGATCATGACACTAAGTGCTAAGACATGCTATAAGAATAAGTATAAAAGCAATATAACCATAACACAATGATATACCTGCTGAGTCATAATACTTGAATGCTCATCAACCTGTACCATCATCTGTCCTTTGAAATTGTTGCTGTAACTCTGGGCACTACTGACTGCTCTGTACCAATGGCATAATGGCTACATCGGTCATCTCCCTGAGTGTCCTGAGACTCAGTCATGGCATGGGGAATACAACTGTTGTCCAAAATCTGATAGTGATCCAATATAGATGCTCATCTCAGCATCTCAATGTAAGGGAACTGGCTGAATAGTGTACTGGAATCAGAAAAATAATGTATGGTAGTCCGTCTACTATATATGTGATAAAAGGTCCTTTAACAACCCTCACTAAAAATGTCACTGGAAAGGGATTTGGTGACGAACCTTGAAGGACAATCTCAAAAGGAACCTATAACGACGATGTTTTAAGGACCGTCATCATATGTGACATTCGTGACAACCCTTAAAGGTTCGTCACATGTAGGACCCTCACCAATGACCTTTTTTCTTGTAGTGTCTAGTGTCTTCTTCATTTTGCCAATTTGAATGATATTACCTCCCTGCTGGTCTTTGGTGATTTCCTATCTATTGTTCAGTGGTCAAAGGGTGCCTTCAAGCGTTAGGTCCTCTCTTTAAACCACTAGTGTTCGAGAGTAAAATATATCCTGTCTTTGTTTGAGGATATTCAGATAGATCATATTCATAGGGAATTCAATGCAGAAGCAAACTCTCTATCCAAAAAGGTCATTCCTTGCTCAAAAGGTCTTTTGCTTTTTGAGGAAATTATCAAGGGCGAGCTTGCCAAAGATGGTGTGGTGCATTTCCTAGATTAGGCAGAAGGCTGTATCTTTCTTAACAGCTGGTTTCTTTCTGCTCTTTTTTTGTCCTTGGCTTTATGCAAGCAGTGATCTAGTTTTGTTGTACCTGTTAAAAATTTGCTAGTGGGTTCTTTAAGCTCTTAAAAATCATGTATGCATGTAGTTGTACAGACTCTATCAATCATATACTCACCTACCATCTCTGCCTTAGAGATGATATGATCTATAATATTTCATTTTTTTCTTTGATTCAATTGAATATCAAGAAAATATGATTTATTCCCGAAAAAAGGTCTTATATTTGCTTTATTCGTCTACGTAGCTATTAATTTTCCTTTTATAACTTTGTCATTATTAATGGATGTCACATAATGACCTAAGTCATCACCCAATTTGCAACCATTTATAACTTTGGTCATTAAAATTATTAATGGATGTCAAACAATAACATAAGGATGGACTATCCACCCAATTTGCAACCATTCATTAAAGGAAAATATGATAAGTTATAAAATACATTGTTATAGTGGGAATTTCCTCCATTTCGTCCCTTTTTGGCCCTAATTGCAAGCTACCACGCCATTCATTCGTTCAAATTACTGGACAAGTGAGTGAATTCTTCTGTACCGTGCTCGGAAAATATCTCCCATGGCCAATGTTGGGTTCTTTGGAAGTTCTGATCAGCATGAGAAGCCTGAGGTGGGTTCATCAGTTTGTGGGTCATTGAGCATGATTGATATTAATGGCGTGGTTAAGCAAGCATGGACAGATAGAGTATACCAAGCATAGATTTCGGTTTGAAGAATCTAGTTGTCATCTAGTGGAGAGGTACAAATTTCTTCTGTCTCGTTGAGAAGTATCCAAAGTTTGATTCATTTTGAGGCACCTCATTCTAAGTTCAGGCCAACTCATGTCTTTGTTTCACCTGGATGCCCTAGTGGTGGTATTGCTGATTTATATCATCGGATTCAGGAGCACCTTTTAGAACATCGATGTACTTCCTACTCAAAATACCATTCTAAAAATTTTTATCAGTCTCAGAAAGAGGTTTGATTCAAGGCAACCTATTCTTATCATAGCTGTGAAATAGATTTAATGTTTCTCATCTTTTAATATTCCTCTGTCACTGAAGTGCATAGTTGTTCATAGGCATAGAGCTCTAAAGACTGCAAACGTTTCAAGTGTACCTGCCTCTTTAATCGCACTTCCGGTGTATGAAAGTTTGCAATTACAGCTACCTTTGAGCATTGGAATTTTTGGTTTAACATTTGCCTGTGAATAAGCGTGACAGTATCTAGTTTCAATATTCCTTTTTTGACAGATAGACATAATATTGCACATAGAATGTTTCAATGAAGGGAAACCTGTTATTGGAATGGAAATAATTGATGTTGTAAGTAGAAAACTTGCCTTTTCAGGCTGGGTAACCTATTGAATCCTATTGTGGAACTCTAAAAATATTTCTTGTATGATCACTAGTTATGGGAGCCTTGCCTTGCTCACATGGGAGTTCGAAGACCTACTAGCCTTGAGTGTGGGCAACTTGAAAAACTCGAAGCATTTATTCTGGTTTTGTCCACTTTCCAAGTCTTCCTGGGGGTGGGTTATGTCCTTTTGCAGTCATCTTCTCACTGCTTCCATATCCTGGAGAGTTGCTCTCTTAGGAGATAAGCTTCCCCAGATTGTAGAGGTTCATGCTCCCTGGCAACTCCTTCATGTTGACATTGTTTTTCTTATGAAAGAAGAGAAATGATGGCCTACTTAATAAAAAGGAACTTGCTAGATCTTTCCCGTGGCTTGGCAACCCCTTATTTTGTATGATCTTGTCTTTGTAGATCATTGCTTAAGTGCAAATGATTGAGATAGTGCAACCACGACAATTGTTCAAGTTTTGGCAAGATGCCCCTTGCAACATGACCAGAGAGCCACATGGCACCTCCCCTACTAGATCTATTTGGCACCTATAGTCCAAAATATCAAATGGCTAGCCATGCCACTACATCGTCCATGTGATCAAGAAAAAAGGAGATGAGACACCACTTGCTACCCACTCCTATGTAGCAGATGTTTGCAACTTTGGTGGTCACAATTCTAAGAAACCACCCCATCCTAGCAACAATAAATGGAACCCAATTGTCAGAGGTTAAGCCTACTAGTATTGGTTTGGGGCCAGCTGCGAATGACCTTGGTGACCCGCTACATGATAATAGGCTCCTTCCTGCTATTGCTTAATGTGTTTGTTTCTTTGTTTATGCTTTGGGACAAGGACCATGTTATGTACCTTCTTTATGGACGACCTCCTTTTTTAATGGATGCCCTCCTTTTTATTCACAGCCTTAGTGAAGGTTGATAAAACTTATCAACATTATGGTAATTAACCAGTCCACTTTTGAGTTTTGCTAGTAATTGCAGTGGTTACATTCGCAATTTTTTTTGTATAAAGTCATCTATGTAAACATCTTGGTCATATCAATATTTGAATGAAGCTTTTCCCAATTTTGTTTTCAGGGAACAAATTGTGTTGGAACATTTAACTTTATCTTCATGTCTTCAATAAGTGATGACATGTTATACATAGTAGATATGGAATTCTCTGATGTACATGACACTTCAGAGGGAGAAGATGTAAATTATACAGCATAATTGGAGCAGGGAGACAATGATGAGATTTTTTTGATGAAAACATCCCTATCCATGTTAAAAACTTGTAGTTATTATTGGGGGCGTGAAGACTATTTTTGAAATTTACCAGACCCGACTCAGAAAATGACTCAACAAGGTGGAACAGGAAGAGTGATTTGGAGAGTGCCCTATGTCACCAAGACTGCTAAGAGTGGGACTGCAAGTGGTTGGACTATTATTGTTGAAAAATTGTAAGTGGCTAATGCAGACCTCCCAAGCAATGGTGAGAATGCAGGTGCATAATAAACATGGAGTTACATTGATCCCTTAGCTTCACGAATTCAAAATAAAATAAAAATATCAAACCATAATTGTGATATTCAATGTTCCAAAACTGCCAATCTAAAAAAGAAAGTAAAGAAACAGAGATAAACCAACCAAATAAGAGACACATCAATCATACTCATGAAATAACAAAAATCACGTAGCCAAAGTTGTTGAAAATGAGACAGAATTCTGTTAGTTTTTCAGCGTCAATTCAATATACTCTAGGATCTTTACTGAGAGAATAACATGTATAGTATATCAATGCATATCAATCATAGCAAACATGTCAATCATCACAAGAAGCAATAAGCATAAGAGACAATAGACACATAGAGTTTCCGTGGGGAAAACCCTAAGGTGAAAAACCCCACAACTTCCTCCGAGATAGATAGAGAAATGATACAACCAAAGTACAACCAAATTACATAGAGATAGACTCCTCCTAGTAGTTGATCCTCTTCCTCACATGTGCGCCACTTTTCGAGTGATGGAAGTGTGAGTTCTGAAGTGATCCAAATAGAGATCGGGAGATCTACATTTATACGTGTCCTGACTACCCAATAATCTTATGGGGCCAACTTGTCTAACTTAGCACAATAACCTCATGTTACATTAATCCGGGTCGACCCCTTACAAGGTGGTCTAACAACCCATCGTCAAGTTAACACACTTGCGACACTTGTCAATACAAATGATGACACTTCTGTATAGAGGAATAATACATCTCTATAGGAGTACAATAAATATATATATGAAATACATTCCGAAGTTACATGTACATTAACACTCCCTCTTAACTAGGAAGGTATTTCTCGACACAGATCTGCTAGCACAAGTCTTCTTCTCTGGATCATCATCATCGATGCATCGTCCTCAAATTATCGTCATCGTCACTACTGCTGCTATCTCGCTCAATCTCAGAATTTACTTGTCATAGGATGTTCTATAGAGCCATCCCTTTTTCATGTTGGATGTACGCCTAGCCTCCATGTAGGTCTTCATCATCACTGGTCATACTGTGGAAACCTCAGGACTCATCACGTGCATCGACAAAACCTCACAAGAGCATCCCAGGCCTTTTACGAGCACACAGCTCAACCTATTAAATCTCCCAGGATCTTTTACATGCCACTGCATAACTTTTCCATGACCATAGAGTATCAATCTGATACTCACCATACATACACCTGATGTATATCATCACATGATCATCCTAATCATCATCATCTCTGCGAGCAAGCCATCAAGTAGGTACACCTCAGGACTGATTACACTGCCTCTGCAAAACCTAGAAGATCTCTCAGGACTGATTACACTGCCTATGCAAAACCTGTAAGAGCATCTCAGGACTAATTATATGCCTCTGCAAAACCTGTGTATCCAACTGTCACATCATCGTCTTCAGATCACCACATAGTTCACAGAGCACAACCCAAATGCACATCACACAGTCTCCAGTATGGAAGGACTTTCCTACCACCATACGAGACCCAGTCTACCAACATGCGAGGACTTTCCTACCAACATGTGAGACACAACACTTACATCAATGACCATGGGAGGACTTTCTTGCCACCATGCCGGAATGGCCCCGACACTTATGTCAATGGTCATGGGAGGAAATTCCTACCACCATGCCAGACTGGCCCCGACACTTATGTCAATGGCCATGGGAGGAATTTCCTACCACCATGCCAGACTGGCCCTAACCCTTACATCTTCACCATGGGAGGAATTTCCTACCACCATGTGAGAATGGCTACAGCCCTTACATCCTACCAGGGGAGGACTTTCCTACCACCATGTAAGAATGGCTCGGCCCTTACATCTATCAACATATGAGGAATTTCCTACCACTATGCGAGAATGTCCCATGTGCATCTGTGTCTCCGGACTTCATCACTTCCCCTTGGAACGCATCTCGATCTGAAGTACACCAAGTCTCCCTCTGAAGTATTCAAACTTCACTCTGGCCAGCGTCTTGGTCAACACATCAGCTATATGCTCGTCCGTCGCAACATACAAGAGCTTCACTGCTCCTCTCTGCACCATATCCTTGATGTAGTGGAACTTGATCTCAATGTGCTTTGACTTGTCATGGAACATTGGGTTCTCTGACAACTTCACACAACTCTGGTTGTCACAGTATATGCAAGTAGCACTCAACTGGAGATCAAACAAATCAGACAGTAGCTTCCTAAGCCATACTGCCTCACAACTAGCTGAACAAGCTGCGACATACTCTGCATCAGCTGTACTCAGTGCCACACATGATTGCTTCCTGCTAAACCAAGAGATCATACCGGATCCCATACTGAAGCAGCACCCCGAAGTGCTCTTTTGATCAATGGCACTGCCTGCCCAATCCGAATCAACATAACCCTCCAGGTCAAACTTCTGATTCGCATCATACTTGAGCCCATAATCAATTGTACCCTTCAACTACCTCAGAACATGCTTTGCATCTATCAGGTGAACATGTATCGGATCTGTCAGATACTGATTCAAGGTGTTCACTGTAAAGCAAATGTCTGGTCTTGTATTCGTCAGTTACATCAAGGACCCAATCATCTGACGATACATCATAACATCAACCGGCTCAGATGAAGCATCGCACAGAAGCTTCAGGTTCGATGCCATAGGTGTGGCCATGGCCTTGCAGTCCATCATCCCAAACCTTTTCAGGATGTCTACTACATACTTCCCTTGTCCAAGGAAGATTCCACCTGCACTCTGCCACACCTCCATACCAAGAAAGTAGTGCATCATACCCAAGTCCTTCATCTCGAACTCGGCAGCAAGCTTCCTCTTTGTATCAGTAATCAATCTATCCTCACCTATTACAAACAGGTCATCCACATACAATAGTAGAATCACATGATTTCCTTCCTCAACCTTGTAGTAAAGGTTGAAATCTGCTTTACTCTTGGTAAATCCCAAACTGTATAGGAATCCATCTATCCTGCCATACCAGGTCCTGGGTGCCTATTTCAAACCATACAGGGCTTTCTTCAGTTTGCACACATGAGTTCCTCTATCATGTGTCTCAAACTCGAGTGGCTGCTTCACATACACTTCCTCTTCAACTACACCATTCAAGAAGGTTGTCTTGACATCTATCTCGTATATCTTCCATTTCATCACTGCAGCCAGAGCAAGTACTGATCTGATGGAAGCGGATATGGCTACAGGAGCAAAAGTCTCTATGCTGCCACCTGCAGCATGCTTGATCTTATAGATCCATTTAGAAGTCACAACAGACTTCCCTTCAGGTATTGGGACTGCATCCCAAACATCATTCTTCATGATCAACTAGTACTCCTTGATCATGGCATTCTTGTCGAATCTTGGGAACTTCAATATATTCAATATCTTCAATAGATAACTTTGTTGCTAGACCAAATGTTGTAGTCCTTCTTTTGTAGGTGCTCGTATACGATCTTTCCTACAAAACAAGTTAAATTGCATGATTAAGAACATCTCATAGTTTTCAAAACAAATTCTTACACATAAAGAAATATGTCATACAGTCATGCAATTATCTTAGCCAATACAACATTTATCCATATCCCGTAACTTTCTAGATGCCTTCCAATCTCTACTAGAACATTGTTAAGAGTGTGCACAACTCCCAATATGTCAGCAAAGAGGTTTCATTCTAAATAAGTAGCAATGGAATGTTGTACACTGTCATAGGCCACTTACCCATCACATGCATATTAGTAGTATATTGTTCATTAATGCAATTATTCTAATATGCATAATACACAACCTAAGTCTAGGAACATAAGCATATACATAATTGAACAACATTATTTAAAGAAACAAATATGTAAGCAATGACAATTCAAATACTTATCTTTGTTTGGTTGTTGGGTGGACTCCCTCTGAAACTTTGCAACTCCATTCTGATGTGGATTGTGAGAAGTGGTCGACTCCCTCTGAATATCTGCATCCTTGCAGAAACTACTGGAGTGTGCTCCCTCTTGATATTTGTTTCCTGGATTACCTGTCTTTGAACTTATATCCATCCTCGATCACTATGCATGCTTACAAGTATCATTATTGTGATATCTTCGAGATCTCATACATAATCATACATTTATTAGTATATTCTCAATACTATCAAAACACAATAATCTTAAGCATGTATAGTCATGATCATTTCAAACAAAAATAATAAGCATTAGTATTCAAGGACTCTTATGGTTAGTCATATTAAAGTAAGAAACACAATATGCCTAAACCCGTGATTACTCAAACCTATACTTTCATGACTCTTATGTTTAGTCATATCATCAATTAAGGTAAGAAACATACTATGCATACACCCATGATTATTCAAACCTATGAGTAATCATTATCAATCATGCCATGTATACTTGTGTAAGAGATCCTATCACAAGGTAGGATTCTAACTTGATATAGGAAAAAACATACCTGGATTGGTATGTTAGCTAGTTATGTCTAACATACCCACATGATGTCTTCTTGTTCTCTTCAATGACTTGTGCTAGTAACCTGCATATCTCATAGGTTAACCAAGTTATACATACCTCATAAGTAGATCTTCTATGTGATCCATGGCAATGGATGAACCTTTGTCTTCATGTCACCATGGTCATATGTTCTTGAACTAGAACATGATTTGTCTTTCTTGATGTACCTTTCATGTTAGTGGACAACATCAACCTCATACAACATCACAATACATTAGTACAATCATAAGTGTAAAAAACCCTAATCAATGAATATATTCTATCATGCATTCATAATTTTATTAAGGTGATACGACAAGTCTAAAATTAACCAAGATTGTACTAACCGTAATAATATGAAGACAAACATATCATAAACTTAATTATGAACAAAATTCGAAACATACTTGTATGAGTCATACCAGTCGAGATTGCTTGTAATCTTCTTATGTAAGGCCTCAGCCTCATCTTCCTCTGAAACGGGAACTTCTTCACTTATGCAGGTGACCAATCCATTCTCTTCTAGGATTAACCCAATCCACTTGATTTGTAAGAACTGGATCTGGAGCTGGGTTAGGGTTTGTTAGAGAAACCCTAAAAATTCAAACTTTGAATTTCAAACTTCTGAAAGGATAGAAAGATGCACCTTGATGAGCTAATCAAGCCGGTATATTCATAATTTGCAAACCGCAAAGTTTCACCCCTCAAATTTGCCTTTGAAACTTCCAGACTCACTGGACATGACCCCGAACTAGGGTTTGATAAAGCCCACCCTTTTTCCCAATCAAAAGGTTCGATCCAAAACTCTAAGCTTCTATTTTTCTAAGGAGCTTCTGGCCGTGGTCATAGATTTAAAAAATTATCATTTTTGCAGAAGCCCTAATTTTCCACTTTTCCCATCAAAGTCCCGAACTAGGGTCTGAACAAACCTGGCCTTCTGCCCAACCAAAAATTCTGATTTTGGTCTCTAAATTTCGATTTTGATGAGTATCATTCAGCCATGGTCTCCGATTACAAAAATTCCAACTTTCTCTGAAAGCCTAAATTCCCAAGGCCATGAATGAAGGTGCTAAAAAATAATTATGTTTTGACAGAACTATGTACCTAGTTGTTTCTAGTGTAACTCCGAACTTTCCGATCCACTGGGTCTGAAAATTCTACCTGTGGTAGCCCAACCTGTCATATTTCCAACCCCATATGTCTAACCTCAATTGGATTTTCTGAGAGAGAGTTATGCCAAGTGTCACAACGTGACCTGTTTATGGGATAAAACAGAAGAGCAAACTTGTACGGCGTGCCACGTGTCACTGGTTCAGTTTAGGCCTCTGAAAAAGTTACTTGAGAAATTAAAGTCCGTGCAATACCTATTACATTTTACTAAATTTAATTTGGAGCTTCCTAGCCCAAGTTATGACCTTTTTTCCTAGGTCACCTGTTTATGACTCAGATATGGAAGAGGCATAAACCCTAGATTGTACAGATCATAAAACACAAAGTACAACGAATTAGAAGTTTTCCTTTGGACACAAGGTACATGGGGATCTTATCTTCGACCTGTAAAATTTTTAGATATGAAAACTTCGCCAAAATGGATTTATAGCGAAAGTGCTACGATGACTGGTTTTTTCTATATCAAGCCCTAGCATCGCAAGTGCAGCAAGTGTCATACATGCCATACCATGCCTTCTCCCAGGCTAGCTATGATACCATGTTATTTTTTCAACATTAATTCAATATAATCTAGGATCTTTACTAAGAGAATAACATTTACAGTATATCAATGCATATCAATCATAGCAAGCATGTCAATCATCACAAGGAGCAATAAGCATGAGAGCCAATAGACACACAGAGTTTCTGTGGGTAAAACCCTAAGGTGAAAAACCCCACAACTTCCTCAGAGATAGATAGAGCAATGATACAACCAAATTACAACCAAAGTGCAGAGAGATAGACTCCTCCTAGTAGCCGATCCTCCTCCTCACATGTGTGCCACTTTCCCAGTGATGGAAGTGTGAGTTCTGAAGTGATCCAAATAGAGATCAGGAGATCTCTATTTATACTTGTCATGACTGCCCAATAATCTTATGGGGCTGACTAGTATAGCTTAGCACAATAACCTCATGTTACATTAATCCAGGTCGACCCCTTACAAGGTGGTCTAATAACCCGTCGGCAAGTTAACACACTTGCGACACTTGTCAATACAAATGATGACACTTCCATATAGAGGAATAATACATCTCTATAGGAGTACAATAAATATATATATGAAATACATTCCGAAGTTACATATACATCAACAAATTCCTCCTTTAATCTGTTCATCAAATGCCTTGATGTACGACCACTTTATCTATCTAAATGAGTCCATCTTTGTACTTTAAATAGAAATATTTTGTGGATTTTTAACTTATCATCTAAAAATACATATTTCTAATAATTGTTTATTGTGATCCCAAATAGTTTATTCTTATATGCATATTAACCATTCACCTAAAGCAGAATTATAATATTGCTTACTTGTTGTAAAACATATCTCTTACAATAGCTAGAAAGCAAACTGCTATGAAACACCTAAAGATAAAGAGACTCTGTTCCTTCAAACACTCTTTGTTGAAAAGCTTTTATCTATCCCATTTGAAAGATAAATGCTTAGAGCTCTATGTCAAATAGTTGAACCCACAATGCTTTTCTTTAGGTATAAGAAGCTTTGATCATGTAGTTAGTGCACAGGTTCTTTTCATGGTATTTATCTAAAGGCTCTGGCATAAGTCTCTACAGTCACAACCTGCTATACTTTCCCTTTCACCAGGTCCTATGTGGCCCTTTCCTTACATCTTGATTTTCTTCAACACTTTCTTCTCAATGGTACCTTTATAATCCACTTTAAAGTTTAAAACACACAAGTTCAAGATTTATTATCAAAAGTGGATCATACAACATTGCTTTTGTTAAGCACCTACAACAATTAATTAATAAGAATATGCGAAATGGCAGAAATGACAGAACTTAGAATCACTTTTATATTGATCACAGGCCACTTTGAGGGGGAAACCTCATTTGAGTAAGCTCAATACAAATAACTTCACGGTGCCTTCATAAGTCTCAACACACACTTATATACTAAGTCTAGGTGCCAATACTATGGGTCAAAACCATGGGCCACTACAAACTATGGATCAACAATACTACGGGCGACTTACAAAGCATATGCGCCAACAACAATAACACAAACTATTGATCAACAAATACTACAGGACGACTTACAAAGCATATGCGTCCAACAACAATATACTAACAAAGTAAAGACATGGGTTCCTAAAATCCCCTCCCCCTTAAAAAAATCTTTGTCCTCAAAGCTTTAGATGTGGAAATTGTTGTTGAATCTGAAGGAGTGGTTCCCATGTAGCATCCTCTGGTTGCATGCCGTGCCACTGAATTAAGACCTCTGTGATAGAGCGAGAGCGAAGCTGACGAGTGCGCCGATTGGGGATGGCCTCCAGCTCCAAAAGGATGGATCCTTCATTATCCAGTTCGGGTAAAATAGTTTTTCCACTGATGTTGGTGCCAAGAACTTTCTTCAGACAAGAGACATGAAATACTAGATGAATTCGGGAAGAAGGAGGAAGTTACAATTTATAAGCAACGGACCCAATCTTCTGAAGAATCCGATATGGCCCATAGAACTTTGGAGTGAGCTTATGACGCCCTTTGAGTTTTAGGGAGGATTGCTTGTACGGCTGGAGACAAAGAAAAACCATATCGCCTACCTGAAAAGTGTGCTCAGAACGGTGCTGATCAGCTTGTTGCTTCATACGATTTCTTGCCATGTGAAGATTGTCCCGCAAAATGCAAAGAATCTGATCGCGGTTTAGAAGGACCGTGTCAACTTCCTGAATGGGTGAACTATTGGGGGTGTATGGAATAAGAACTGGAGGTGCCTGACCATAGAATGCTTCATATGGATTCATTTTAGAGGTAGTGTGGTAAGAGGTATTGTACCACCATTCAATGAGAGGGAGCCACTTTTCCCACTGATGTTGTTGTTCAGAGGTGAAGAAACGAAGATAAGTTTCCAAGCATTTATTGATAATTTCAGTCTGACCATCTGTTTGTGGGTGATGCCCTGAACTCATCTTCAGTTTGGTGCCAGTGTGGCGAAATAGTTCTGTCCAAAAATGACTAGTGAAAGTCGCATCACGATCCGAGACAATGGAAGAAGGGATGCCATGAACACGAAAGATCTGGTCCAGGAAAATTTGAGCGACTGAGGAGGCTATATAGGGATGGATGAGAGCACAAAAATTACTATATTTGGAGAGGCGATCAACCACAATGAGAATCACTGTCTTCTCGCCAAATTTAGGGATCCCTTCAATGAAATCCATAGAAATATCTGTCCAAATCCGTGTAGGTATGAGCAAGGGTTCGAGCAATCCTGGAAGGAGTGTTGTTTCACCCTTATTTCGCTAGCAGGTATCACATTCAGCCACCATCTGTTGAATTGTCCTTTTCATTCCCTGCCAAAAGAAGTTACGTCGTGCCCGTTCATATGTTTTGAGGAACCTAGAGTGCCCTGCCGATGGAGAAGCATGGAGTTCATAGAAGACATACTGTTGAAGATCTATGCTCTGGGGAAGCAACAGACGACCCTTGTATCTCAGAGAAGTACCATCCCAAGAGTAATGTGGTACAGTAGAAGGGTTGTTGGTCAAGCGTTGGATGATTTGAGATAAGGAAGAGTCATTGACATAACCCTGTTGAATAGATTGCAACCAATTTGGAATAGGCATAGACATAGTTGAAAGAGAACCTTGGGCATCAAATGTGCAAGAAAGAGCATCTGCCACAATATTGTCTTTACCCTTCTTGTAAGTGATCTCATAGTCATAACCCATGAGTTTGCTAACCCATTTCTATTGTGCTGGGGAGGAGACACGCTGTTCCAAGAAATATTTCAGACTCTGGTGATCAGTCTTGATGCAGAAATGATTCCATAATAGATATGGTTGCCACTTCTGTACTGCATGCAAAATAGCCATAATTTCCTTCTCATATGTAGAGGCAGCTAAATTCTTACCTGAAAGGGCTTTGCTGGTGAACACAATGGGGTGTTCATCTTGAAGGAGAACAACACCAAGTCCATTTCTGCAAGCATCACTCTCAATAGTGAAGGGCTTGGAAAAATCGGGCATAGCTATAACAGGTGTAGTACACATAGCTTGTTTTAGTTTGTCAAATGCACACTGAGCAGCATGTGTCCATGTAAAAGCATCCTTTTTCAATAGAGCAGTTAATGAAGCTGCAATCTTCCCATAATCCTTGACAAACTTGCGGTAGTAGCCAGTCAACCCCAAAAAACCATGAAGGCTCTTGAGTGTCTGAGGATGCGGCCAATTGTTCATGGCATCGATTTTGGCAGGATCCAAACGAACCCCTTGTGCTGAGATAATGTGCCCGAGAAACTCAACTTCCTTCTGTCCAAAAACACATTTATACTGCTTGGCATGGATATGATGGTCAGAGAAAAGTTGCATGACAAGATCCAGATGTTGGAGATGTTCATCCCATGTTTTACTGTAGATGAGGATATCATCAAAGAATACCAGAATGAATTTCCGCAAGTAGGGACAAAATATTTTATTCATTAAGGCCTGGAATGTGGAAGGAGCATTAGTGAGGCCAAAGGGCATGACCAAAAACTCATAATGGCCATCATGTGTGCGGAAAGATGTTTTAGGGATATCATCCTCATGAACCCAAATTTGATGATACCCAGAACGAAGATCCAAATTGGAGAAAAATTGAGCCCCATGAAGCTCATAAACAATAGGAATTGGAAACTTATCCTTGATGGTGAGGTGATTAAGTGCTCGAAATTCAATGCAGAGGCGCCATGACCCATATTTTTTGCGGACAAGAAGAACTGGAGAAGAAAAGGAACTAGTGCTTGGGCGAATAATACCTTGCTTCAATAAGTCCCGAACGAGCATTTCAATCTCCGTTTTTTGGTGAAATGGGTAGCGATAAGGCCTGATGTTGGGAGGAACACTACCAGGAAGGAGTTGAACATGATGGTCTTCTGGCCTTGAAGGTGGCAATCCCACTGGTTCAGCAAAGACACCTGTATATCGATCCAGAATTTGTTGTAGATCCAAAGGAGTAGTGGAGACCGCTGATGGTTGCATCTGAATGGAATGGATCTGAGCGATGACACCATGTGAATTCTTCTTGAGGATTTTTTCCATGCGATGTGAACTGATGATGCTAAGAGACCCTAGTTGTAATCCTATCAATGTGTGTTTTTTTCCATTGAGGGAAAACTGCATCCAAAGTTCAGCAAAATCCCATAAGATAGGGCCAAGTGTGCGTAGCCATTGAGCACCCAAAACCACATCACATCCGCCTAAGGTCAAGGCAAACATGTCAGAGCGCAAGGTATAATCTACCATAGAGATACACACATTTCTACACTTCCCTTTGCAAGGTAAGTTGCCCCCATTGGCAACCATGGCTTCAAAGTTGGAGCAAGGATGGATAAAACAATCAGCTTGTTTGGCGATCCGAGGGTCAATGAAATTATGAGTGCTACCAGAATCAATGAGTATTGTAAGAGGAAGCTTCTTGAAGTAACCCCTGACCTGCATTGTTTGGGGGGTGGTGATTCCAGATAAAGCATGGAGAGATATATTTGGATGGTCATCCTGAGACAGAGGATCAATAGGCGGTTCTTGAATGTCGACCTGAGCATCTATTGTTTCTGGATCTTCGTCGCAAATTTCAGAGGCAGGCGGAGAATACACATCCAAGAGATAGAGCTTTTGTTGAACACATCTATGTCCCCGAGTGAATTTCTCATCACAATTATAGCAAAGCCCCTTTTCTCTGCGTGCTTGCATCTCTGTTTTAGACAAACTCTTGATAGGAGTTGGTCGAGGAGCCTGCGGTATGGGTGGTCGTTGAGAGCCCATATTTCAGAAGGGAACAAAAGTGGGCTTGGAGCATTGTTGGGCTACAATCTTGTCTTCTGCCAACTTAGCCAACCATAGGGATTCCATCATTGTGTTGGGACAGAACATTTTGACCTCAGAGCGGATGGCATCCTTTAGACTACTGATAAAACAACTCCAATAAAAGTCATCAGAAAATATTTCAGTGTGGTTGGCTAGTTTCTCAAATTCGGTTTGATACTTTCTCACAGTGCCAATTTGGCGAGGTTTAGTGAGGGCTCCTGTGAAGTCATCAAAAGAAATAGGACCAAATCATTGCAAAAGGAGCTAGAAAAAGTCTGGCCATTTTGGCTCTTCATGAGCCTTGATGTACCAACAGTACCATTGAAGAGCTTCCTGTTCCAAATGAAAGGATGCAAGCGGAACTTTGTTGACATCAAAAATATTATGCAGACTGAAATACTATTCTGCACGATAGATCCATCCAGTTGGATCAGTACCATTGAAGCGAGGAAAATCAAGCTTCGGACCACGGAAATTGCTTGAAGAAGAGAACCCATTGTCTGATGAAGACTCGGACTGCCATTTGTTGTTCATAGCTGAATGTTCAAGATGGAGGCCGAGAAATTTTTCATCCAGATCTTGGAGTTTGGCTTGGATGGCTGCAAGTGCTTCTTCCATGGTTTTTGCTCTTGCGCGGGTGACAACCATAATGAGGAGTTTTTTTTTGGTTGACTGGGTAGAAAAACAAAAACAAAAATTGCTTCAATAAAGGAAAATCTGGATTTGGGAAAAAATTTGAAGGGTAATTGGGGTTTGACTAGGTTTTGGACACTGTTGATTAGATAGGGAAGCAAAAAATGAGGATTTCAGAAGCAAGGTGAAAGAATGGGAAACTTTGGCAAAAGGGGACAAAGAAGCAGAATTTGGAAAGGAACTCTATGGTAAAATTTGAAGGTGATTGGGTGAAATCTGAGGAAGTTATGACAAACCCTAAAAATAGACAAATGTGGGATTTCAGGCTTTGGGAAGTGGAATTGGGGATAGGGTCCTCAGGAATGAAATATGCAGAATGGGATGACAGGGGTTCCCCAAAAATTTCAAGGGAAACAGAGTGAAAACAAGGGAGATATGGAGAAAAAACTATTTTTTTTTCAGACTGGAGCGGCTACAGCTCGGAAGGGATCTAAAATAGATAGATCTGCAATGGACCGGAAGTGAGCAGAAACAGAGGGATCTGAAACGACGCCGACTGGATTGAAAATGGCTGGATCTGGATCGGCTTTCAGAATGGATCTGAACGGCTGGATCTGAAACGGCACATCAGTGATCGACAATAGTTCAGCTGAAAATAGATATGGACCCTAGGTATGTGCGGCTTCCTAACAATTCAGGGGTTTCACTCGGCCACCAATGCTGTCTGACGGCTTGCGCATTGGGGAAGTACCCCTCACTCCACGGCTTAGGTAAAACTGATAACTGCTTTGCCACAAACGACAGCTCTTGGTTTACCTCGCAGGTGGGAACTAGTCAATCAGGTAGGGGTCATTTCCCTTTTCGCTGGCAGGTCCTCTCAATGGGCCAGCTACTTCGGGGTTCCTATGGTACTCCTCACAATGATTTTTAAGGCTTATGCCCAAGTACTTCCCACAGTTAAGCGGATAGGGATTATTCCCAAATCCGAACCTGCAACAGATGTGAAAAACAAATTTGGCAGAAATTTCACCTAGCGAGCCCAAGAAAGTGCTCTGATACCAGATGTGAAGCACTTGCAACAATTAATTAATAAGAATATGTGAAATAGCAGAAATGACAGAACTTAGAATCACTTTTATATTGATCACAGGCCACTTTAAGGGGGCAACCTCCTTTGAGCAAGCTCAATACAAATAATTTCATGGTGACTTCATAGGTCTCAACACACACTTATATACTAAGTCTAGGCACCAATACTATGGGTCAAAACCATGGGCCACTACAAACTATGGATCAACAATACTACGGGCGACTTACAAAGCATATGCGCCAACAACAATAACACAAACTATTGATCAACAAATACTACGGGACAACTTACAAAGCATATGCGTCCAACAACAATATACTAACAAAGTAAAGACATGGGTTCCTAACAACTTTCAAGTTTCAACACCTTCCAGTTTGTTTTCTTTCAATCATACCTTATTGAATGCCTGAGTCTATCATTTTGGTTAAGGACCCACTTCCACAAGTAGTTGGTCTTGACTCTTGAGTTCTTGGTGGATCCTCCCTCTCATTTTTTGATTTGTCTTTACCCATCTTGGCAAAAAAATATAATTGAAAAATATCATAAGCGTATTAATTATCTTCATTTATTAAACTGAAGGATATGATTTCAAGGAAGGAAATGGATATCACAGGTAATTCATCCATTAAAATTTCATCACACCTACCAAATGTTATGTCGTCAAGATTCAAAAGCAAGATGATCATTGTATACCTAACTACCAAAAATTAGATTTTGAGCATAGTTACCAAATTTAAATTCGAATTTGACTTCAAGCTCGACACGATATTGAAAAAATTGAATGAAATTTTTTTGATTCAGGGAAAATTCAGGAATATACATCTTAAATATTTTCAAATGGCGGCTATTTTCTTCTTAAATACTACAATTGCCAGCAGTTTTCTTAAATACTAATTAATGTACTTTTCCCCTATCGAAAACAACTTATGCCTCACCCATTTGACCAATCCAAGTATAAACCATAACCACAAATGCTAAGGCATCATGTTAAATGTTCAAATTTTGTAAGAAAACAGCAGGTCATGGTTCAAACTTCAAAGCTTGTGTGGTACAAAAACCCTGGGCCTGGTGACAATAATATGGGTGTAGTACAATAATGGATAACCATAAATAACCTCCAATAGTTGTCCAACATCAGTACACAAATGCTAAGGCATCATGTTAAATGTTCAAATTTTGTAAGAAAACAACAGGTCATGGTTCAAACTTCAAAGCTTGTGTGGTACAGAAACCCTAGGCTTAGTGACAATAATATGGGTGTAGTACAATAATGGATAACCATAAATAACCTCCAATCCTTGTCCAACATCGGTGGACTGTATAACATTCACGGATGCAAACTGATATGATATCACAATAGCTATCCACACAATTATGTCAACAATTTCTTTCCATAGAACCACATGTGTTCTTTAATTTTTGACTAATAATAATAGGTACATTATGAAATTATATGAATTGTGGAGAATGTGATGAGGTAGGTAATGTCTGAGAGAGATATTGTAAAGATAGAGGAAAATGAGAATGAGGGAATGTTCTCCTTGTTATCTTTACTTATGTGAGAAAAAATGAACACCTGCAAAGTTAATGCAATGTATTTACTATTATCAGAGCCAAACAGAGTCTGAAATGCAGATCGACCTCTAATTTGACCAAATCGAATCCAATTCCAATGAATAACTAGTTTGTATCAAATTGTATCCAAAATTTCAAAAAAATTGGGCCAGTTTGTCAAACTTGCTAATTATGATTTGTGGGGCATTAGCTAACTCATAAATGCATGGGATCTCTTTGATGGGTACCTATGTTCACAAACTTCTCCAACAAGAAATTTGTGAGTACATGCAGTGTTATCCAATGTACAGGCCTTCATACCATTTATGGTCTCTACAGTTTTTAACTTTTTTCTATCTATGGATAATTCTGTCTGCTAGGTGGTGCATGGGTTGAGGATGAGGAAGGAGGAAGTTATTGTCCTCTTTGCTTCCAACCATACTGCCAATTCCCCTGTTCTGCCAAAATGAGCATATTCTATATAATATATATTTTAAAAAGATTGGTTGAATAGGTCATCTTATTTATTGTGTACTGAGATTGTTTTTGCAATTATTTTCTTAAACATGTATTTGGGTTGCAGAATACTATTCAAGGGAATGGTGAGCATGTCATCATTGAATATCTTCACAAGAGATCTTGTGGAAGCATATATAAAAACAAAGATGATTCTCAGGACAAGCCTATGCAGGTCTACAGGAAGCCTGAGGTATCTTTAACTAGCTCATCCACTGGTAAAAACAGGAATAAATTCATACAAAGCAAATACGCTACACAAGGCATTAAAGCTACTGATAGAACAAATGAGCAGGTTCGATTTGGTAGGAGTTCGAGGGATAATAGAAAGGAGCATAGACAAGAAAGAAAGGGTACATTATCTTTTCCTATAAAGAACTTGAAGCGTGGTGAGCCATGTGATTGTCAAGCTAGGAGGCACAATTTAGTGAACAATTGCCTTGGTTGTAGTAAGATTGTCTGTGAGCAGGAGGGTGAAGGCCCCTGCAATTTTTGTGGCAGTGAAGTTTGGCACCGTGACCAACATTATAAAGGGCCTTCAAAACAAATTTCAGAATCAGAGGAGAAAGCGAATATCTTGAAGAATAAACTTCTAGCGTACGACCGCAATGAAAATTCACAGACAACTATTATTGATGATCAAAGTGATTACTTCAATATTGAGGGGAATTCTTGGTTATCACCTAAGATATGTATTGTATTCTATTGTAACCAATGTTCATTCCAAAGCCGGTGGATAATTATTCCATATTGTGTAACTATACATTGATTCTCTATCTACACCTTAAATGTATATAACTTGAATTTAGTGGATACAAAGCAATTTTGTAAAAGTGAAGACCTATGAATTCGAGTACTTGTAGTGAATGCTTACCAAGCGCTAAAACAAGAAATATGCTTCATGTCTGTAACATGTATATTGTCTTGTATATGATCTGTATACTCTTCCCTCTATAATGTTTTCTTGAGTGAAAGATGGAAGCCTACTGTTTTGGCCATCTGTTATGATCAAGCTTTTACTAGAATTATATTTGAAGCATTTTGGCCAGGAAATATTCTTTATTCTTTATTATTGTTCCCTACTGCTAAAGTAATGTGACGTGTCTCTTATTTTGATATAGTGTGCATTTTGTTCCTACAGAGCAGACAAGTTTTGGGCATCAATTCTTACTTTTTCCAAACTTTTCAGTTTTTTCATTGCTATATTTCCTAGACATTTGAGCTTGTGGTGTGTTGGTGTGTTTTTACCTTGTAGGTTTCTTTTACCTTGCAACATAGCAACTTCTGTGTCTGGCTTGCATTTTATGCACATTAATCTAACTGAGCAATTGATCTATAACCATGGAATCTAACTACATTGGGTGTGACAAGAGAAGAAGGAGATGCAGAGAGAGGAACATGCGAAAGCTAAAAATATAAGTCAGAGAAGAATAGTTCTGTTGCTGGATCCAGCTGGTAGAAAGGTGGGATTACTAAAGCTATAAACCTATCACCTGTTGATTCGTTCTAGCATATTTCAGTGGGGTGTATTTACCAAATTAAAATGGTGGCAATTTATAAGTGCAAAATGAAGGCTACATTGAAGTAGATGGAATTGTAAGATATTTCTAAGAATCAATAAAGCATTGAATAAGCTATTAGATTAGATATTCTAAAAGGACTCAATAGTCATGCAGAGTAGCTATTATCTCAATTCTTGGATTTTATTTAAGAATGAATAGAAATAATGGTCAAAAAGTAAATGAGAATCTTATTAATATAGAGTGAGAGATTTTAAGAACTCCACGACAATAAGTTTTGGTGGTGAATAATCTAGTGCTTTAAGATGTCAACAATTGTAGTGCTTGACTTGATTTCTCAAATTTAGGAGGGTACTCCTAGAGTCTTCCAAAACTATATGTGAACATTTGATACCCAGATATCTTGTTGTACTTGTTATATTTCTATCCTTTTCCAGTTCCATTACTGATTTACAGCTTAATGAGAACATTTTTGATTGATGACTGTCTTTCTTTTCCTAATTCAAGATCCTTCCTTTTTATTCCTAATAAAAAATAATATTATTTATATATCATTGTCTGAGCAGGTGATAGCATGTACAGGATACAAAACTGGCATTTTCATCTATCCCTCAATTCCTTCAGATGGTTCACAAGCAGGAAAACCTAGAGCCTGGTAGTACTCTGCCTATCAATCTTGATAGATTCAAACTATTAAATAACATCCTGTAGGAAACACAACCATACAGAAATAGTAATCCCTTAATTCTAACAAGAGACTCGGTGCTAAAAATTATGTTCACAAATTAGAAAAGTCCTTTCCATGCCCATAGAGTTTATCTGTTATTGGCTACTGATTAGTTTCCCTGTCATCCACAATTCCTTTTGTGCAAGGTGCTGAAGTGCTTCAACAACCTTGGACTCAAGATGTTTCACCTTTGTTGAAAATTATGTTTTTCAGATTGTTGATATCTCCATGAATCTGATGGAGGTGTGTGTAATGAATATAATTACATAATTAAACCTAGTTAATCAATATGGACCTCCTCCCAATGGTCATATCCCTTCCTATGTGACCAAACTCTAGTTGAGGAATGTGTTCCTAGTTCTTTGATATCCCTTTCATAACATTTCCTCATTATTTGGGAATGTGTTCCACATTCACTAAGGAATCAATTTCTTTTATCATCATGGCATACATATTTCTTCTATTCATCTCATTCAGTGTCAATGTCAAGGATATTTGAAGTCATAGCCTTTTTGCAGCATAGAACAAGATAACGTGTTGCTGGTTGATGGCCATGGTTAATAGTAAATACAAACATGTATCAAGAATTGACTTAAGATGAAGAGGCATCAGGGAAAAAACTATAGTTGTTTGGGAATGTGTTCATAATTCTTAGATTCCCCCTTTCATAACATTTCCCTCATTATTTGGGAACATGTTCAACATTCACAAAGGAAACAATTTGTTTTATCATCCTAGCTTACATATTTCTTCTTCTATTTCTCTCCTTCAGTGTCAACATCTAAAATAATCCTGATGACATAGTCCAGGTGGAATTTGGGGCACACCCTCTTTTCCTCGAGACTATTATCAGACTAGTGTCCCTCCTCCACATGTCATGATCTTTCAGTGAGATAGCTTCGGGCTATCAGTGGTACCTCGTCCTTCCTTTTTGCTCCTTTGAGGAAATTTCTTCCACTTTTATAGGTGTTTCCCCTAGATGATAACATTGTCAGTTCTGTGAGGAATTCTTTGCTCCTCGAGTTTGTCGACATCTCAATTGAGCGCATACCCCTTTTCAAGCATTCTTTGGATGCACTTCACTACTTCTAGCCCTCCAAACAGGGGTTGAACAAGGTGATGAGAGATGATGTTTACAAATAATACATACATATCACCTAGATCTGTCATCCTAGGGACTTAGTACCTTGGTCCCTTTTTACCTTTGAGCACTTCTTACATTTGAGGGATGGGATAGTTATCAGACTTGAGTACACTTGAAAGCATTGGATTTACTGTCCAAGGATCCCCTTAGGCGAACTTACTGACCACCATATTCTAAGATCCAAAAGGATCTATACGATTTGTCATCTAAAATATAGGAATCCAGGTATCGCCTTATCTTCCAGTGTTCCATGTATTATGAGATCGGAGGGTGGTTCCATTGTCTATACAAAGATTTGGGTGAGTAGATCCTTCACTATTTTGTTGTTGGGCCTGGCCCAGATGGGGCATTTTTTAACAAGAAGAATTTTGAGAACTGCGGAGCTAAGCGTAGTTAAGTTTGAACAATTTTGGATAAGTTTTGGTATGCTACGAAGTTGCGCATAGCATAGTGTTGGAGGAGCTGCGAGGTCGGTGCTGCGAGGAGTACAACGCCATGATGTGCCACGTCAACGAAGATCCAACTAAGTAGAGCATGGATGGATAAAAGGCAGTTATTTTGGTTAGGGCACAGAAGACCTATTTTTGGAAAAGATCGTCGATATCTACCAAGCAGTGGGTAGGTGCAGATCGGAGATAGGTGACTGATCACAACAGGTAGAAGACTACTACTACTCGAACCAATCATCTAAGTCCATGAATGGAGGAACATCTTGGCGGAAGAAATCTGTTGGCACGCATGACAATGTGTCGACACTGAGGTTGGCCACAACTGAAGATCCACCACCAGACACTAGCATTCTGGTTCTGGGAAAACCATGACAGTTTTGTAAACCTAAGGATTTCTCCTTTGTAAATGTAAAGAGATGACCTAAGGGCATGATCTATATATAGGGAAATTTTGTATGGGAAAGGGTTAATCTCTCATGGTTGGTTAATGTTAAGTCTTCATTTCGTCGATTAGTATTGAATATTGTGAGGTCTATTAGAGAGAAGCATTGTAAAGGCTCTGCAGCTAAGTGCGTAGAGACCTAATTTTGAGAGAGTAAGAGAAGAGCATCTACAGCTGAGTGTGCAAGTGAAGAATTGTTGTACCCTTTCCGAGATAAATAAACAACAGTTCTTTTGGACGTAGCTTCTCATCCGGGGGGGGTGAACCACGTTAAACCATTGTGTTATGTGATTGTTATGTATGATTTCCATTAATTTGTGATCTAATTTACTTATAGTGCATGCACGAAGTTATTATTGCTTGTTATATGTTTACTGTGATCTGTATTCGCCGAGGAAAGGATGGAATAAGATGCTAAGTAGTTCATGTATGGAGGAATATTAAACAGTAAAGAACCTATAACTCTCGAATGAATGGATCGATGAGATAACCACACAATTAATTATTAAGGGTTGAATTGCAGTATCAAATCTCACAGCGCTGCGCATCTCACATATCTTAATAAGTTATGTTGTTTATCAAGCTAAGTAATGATGAATGATTAAGGTTTATCGACTAAGAAGTGAATAGAAGTGATCAGATCTCATAAACCTACCAAATGGTCTGGGGACACCCTGAGGGTGTAAATATATTTGTTCCTGAAAATACTCAACGCAGAGTAGAAGACCCTGCGCAATCATTGACCATAGCGTGCGACTTGTATCGCACTGTACATAAGTCATTTGAAAACACTCGCATCACAAGGTTGCGGAAACCTGCTTCTGCAACCACCCCCTCAAGCATACTTCTTCGACGGATTCAGAGGTGAGTTCTTGAAAAACCTCAATCTATACATTAAAATGCTTCTAGCAAAGAAAGGTGTCTTAAGAATGAAATAATAATCCTGGATCTGTCATGGTAGAGAATACATACATTGATTCTGACAAAGAAAACCATACTTTGGGAAGTGGAAAGAGATACAAGCTTACTAATCAGAAGAAACCCACACCATCTAGAAACCATATAAATACCGAAATTCCATGTGATCTCAATAATACGAACACTCAGTTATCAGCCACAATCCACCGTATTATACCTTAGAATCAATCAGTCCATAACCCACCCACTGCAAGTATCGTGCAGCCCATCCCATAGATCAGTAATACTAGTAACACCGCAGGAGCGAGTGCTCACAGCACTACGACTCAGACTATTCCGCAGAATACTGTCCCTAGTACAATCCAGCAGCCTCTATCTAATTTTTCCACAGGGAATCAGTTCCAGAACAGTACACAATCCGAAAGAAGAATGTCAGATAACGATATAAAACTGTCGTTATTCAAAGGAACGGGTTAGGAAGATCCTGATCAACGCCGGTTTCTATGCGAAGCCGTGTGAAGTGTTAGGCAAGTGACAGATGATGCTATAAAGAGAGCACAGCTCATAACTACTTTTAGAGACAAAGCGCTGCATTGGTTTATGAATTATTCTCAAGCACAACCGAGAACCCTAGCAGAGATCAAAACCGAAATTGCAATAGAATTTAAGAAACCCAAATCAGAATCACAGTGCATAACCTACTGAATCGGTTTGCGAATTCGACCAAAAATTCAAAACATTGTTGGACCAAGTGAGCTTTGTTATAGCTCTGCAACAGTATCAAGAATGGTTCATTGCTACGTTGTTGCCCCATATCAGACAACCATTGATGCAACAGAAATTTGTATCTCAAGCTGAGGCCTTGGATATTGCGATGAAGTTGGAAGCCTCACCAATTGGAGAAAGTAGTTTTGGGATGATACAAATCCAGAACCAGTTAGCTACCTTGACATTAGAATTGCAAAGTATGAAGAATGGAAAGGAACAGAGACATGAGCAAAGACATGAAGTTTGGTGCACAGGATGCAAAGGAGAGGGCCATAGTAGAGAACAGTGCCTCTTATTTCAATATTATCTTAATAGTGGCGCACCAAACCCAATAAATATTAATCAGAACCAAGCATCGTGGTGTGAAATTTGTAGAAGCAGAGGACACAGACCTGAAGACTGCTACCTGATACAAAAATACATAAAGACACCTAAAAAATTATACTGCAATTTCTGTAAGTGAATTGGACATGATGAATCTAACTGTCGTGCTTATGAGCTGATGAATGAAAGAAAGCAAGATATGGACGCAATGCAAGGTGTTGGAATGTACCGCGTACAAGAGGAAAATCAGCCAAAGTAAGAGAACACCCACTATGATCAAGGAGGATATAGAGGTCACGGAAGAGGAAGAAATACTGGTCAAAATCAAGACAACGAGGTTAGGTAATATGCTATAACTGTAGCCAGCCAGGTCACATATCAAGAGACTATACTAATCCATGCACCACATGCAACTACTGTAAATCATTTGACCATGTGATTGAAGACTACCCCATACTTGAGGTAGAAATGCAGAAACGGAGAAGGACAGATCCACTGAACCCTAACATCCAGTTGATCACATCAGAGAATAGACCTACAAGTCAATGTGTCAATCCTGTTACGCGAAGTGGCGTTGATACAGGAAAAGACAAAAGCGCAGAAGCCTCGACTTCTGGAACAACTGATCCTAATAACAAGCCTGAAGAAACAGTAGGAATAAGAAAAGCTCCTAGGAAAACACCTCCATTAAACTTACAGAAAAATAAGGAAATATTTAGAGAAGTGCGGGACATGTTTAAACAACAACCACCTGCTTCACCAAGGATCCCGCTGCGAAGTCAAGAACCACAAATAGAAGACATGCCACTAGCAAATGATCAGATGCACACTGCACCGGATGCCTCTAATTCTATTGCGCAGTTTCTGCACAGCTGCATCAAGTTATTAAAATACAAGGACGCTCTTATGGAATTTGAAAAACTGATAAATCAGTGCGAATCATGCAGTAAGAAAGGAATAGAACATGGCGCAGTACATAACATTAGGAGTCCCAAAAGAATTGGCAGGGAAATGCGGTTCACTGCACAGATAGGAGACTATGAGATGGACAAGATCATTCTTGATCTCGGATCTGAAGTGAACGTCTTAACCAAGCAGACATGGCAGGCAATGGAAAAAACAAAATGATAGTGGTCACCTATACAGTAAAGAATGGCTAACCAGGGCATAGTTATACCACTGGGAAGGTTAACCAACACCATTTTCGATATTGATGGAGTGTGAAGCTATGCAGACTTCAAAGTAATTGAAATTGTGGATGATAGCAATCCTTATCCAGCACTACTGGGCATCGATTGGGAAATGACGAAATATACCATCATCAATATGAAGACAATGAAAATGATATTTGAAGGCCATGACATAAGGGTTGTCACACCATTGGATCCTTCACAGGGAGAGCGACATTTTGAACCTATTCAAGAAGAGTTCAGAACTCAAGACCTTGACCATATCTATCAAATGACAACAAATCCTGCGGATTATATTGATCTACTGTGGATGGAACACTCAGTTGGCACTACGATAGTTCTTGCATCTCAGACTTTGAGGCAGGATTAGAAAACTGGCAACATAGAATGCATGAAGTATCTCCCAGGAGATGCACGACAATCACAAAGTCACTCCACTGGATTGGAAAGCAGGTAACTCCAATACCTACTTACAATGGAACAGCTACCGTTTATTCATTTATCAAAGAATACACTGCAGCAGTTGTAGATGAACATCGTGTCTCAGCATTAGACATGGCACTCAAAGAAACACCTTCCAGATGGTGGGCTACACACAAAAAGACAATGACAACTTGGGACAAGTGCAGAATAAAACTACAGATTAGATTTTCCGATAAAGTAATGTTACCATTTGAGAAATATAATGGTCAGATGAATCCAAACAATCACATTGCAGCCTGTGAAAAAACGTGGGAAGAAAGACGACAAATAGAATGGGTACATCTCTTTGTGCATACGTTGGATGGGCCTATTCCAAAGAAATGGTACCTGGAGGAAGAACTGCGCCGAGAAACCGCGGATTGGTCTATACTCACTGCGAGCTTCCAGAAAGATTTTAGCTTTGCAGATGATTATCCTGCTATCAATGACGCATTGCAGCTTATTAAAGAAAGCATATTTAGACCAGATTGCATGGAGGAAAACATATCACTCGAAGAGTTTTTTGAAGCAGACAATGTACTTGCAAATCTACAACCAGATTGGTCAAAACAAGTAGAGCATACCTAGGACTGTTACAACTTAGCTAGAAAAGGAGAAGTTAAGGAAGACAGTGATGAGGAGAACCCGCGCAACATAAAAATTCCAGAATCAGAAGGAGTACGTGAGGTAGAGGGACCTCCACTAGAAATTCCAGATATGAGTGGACCGGTTAAAACAAAGAAAGTGAACATCGACACCCCTGAAGAGCCGAATTTCGGAGCAATAGGAGACTATTGGGATGATAACACAGTTGTAGAGATCACATCTATATTACAGGAATATCAGGAAGTATTCCCAACGAAGTTCACTGAGATGAAAGGCATTTTGAGAGACTTAGGAGTGATGAAAATTCCTCTTAAGCCTGGCGCGAAACCTATAAAGCAAAGGCCATATAGATTAAATCCGCGCTACAAAGAACGAGTTAAGGCAGAACTCGACAAGATGCTCGATGCAGGAATCATTGAGCCAATTGAAGAATCCGAATGGATAAGCCCGATGGTTGTCCAAGACAAGAAAGAAAAGGGGGAGATTAGGATCTGTGTTGATCTCAGAAAGTTGAATGATGCCTCTATGCATGATCCATTTCCTACACCTTTTACTGATGAAGTACTTGATACCGTTGGAGGGAATGAAGCATACTCTTTTACTGATGGATTTTCTGGATACCATCAGATAAAAATTGATCCAACCGATAGGCACAAAACCATTTTTGCAATAGAATGGGGGTTGTTCCAGTATACAGTGATGCCTTTTGGCTTGAAGAATGCACCAACCATATTTGCAAGAGTGGTGATTGCAGCATTTAAGGAATTCATCCACAAATTTTTAGAAGTTTATTTTGATGATTGGACCATTTTTGGGTTACTAAAGAACCATGCCACGAACCTCAGGATGATGCTAGAAAAATGCAAACAACATCAGATTTCATTAAATTTAAAGAAATGTATTTTCTGTGTTCCTTATGGGATACTATTAGGACATATCGTGTGTAAGAAAGGGTTGATGGTTGATCCAGTGAAGATAGTAGTTATTGTAAATTTGCCTACACCAAATTCAGTTAAACAATTGCGCACTACACTAGAGCATACCGGATACTACAGAAAATGCATAAAGGGTTATGCACAGATATACACAGCAATGGAGAAGCTTTTAAAAAAGGATGCACCATTCATGTGGAATGAGGACTGGGAGAATGGATTTGACACATTGAAAGAGAAAATGGTCAACCGATCCTAGTTTTTCCAAACTGGGAAAAGCCATTTCACGTATATGTTGATGCTTGATGTATAGCATTGGGTATCATTCTTATGCAACCAAGAGAAGGAGGAATTGATCATCCCATTGCATTTTTTAGCATAAAACTATCATCTGCGGAGAAGAAATATACCACTATTGAAAGGGAAGGACTTGCAATGGTATATGCATTACAAAAGTTCAGGAACTATTTGCTTGGTGCACACTTCTCAATGTTTACTGACCATTCTTCATTAAAACACCTGGTCAATAAGCTAGTGTTAGGGGTGCGAATTTGCAGATGGCTCTTACTCTTTCAAGAGTACGATTTTGAAATAATAGTTAAACCAGGTAGATTAAATCTAGGCCCTGATCATCTATCAAGGATCGAGTCAGGAGAAGAACCAACGAATCTAGAAGACAACCTGCCTGATGCACAATTATTTTCTATACAAGTTGCCGATGATTACTATCAGGACATAATTGATCTTCTAACTACCGGATTCGCACCTACTGAATTCACTACGCAACAAAAGAATCAACTGATAGTGCGAGCCACAGACTTCACCATTATCGCAGGACAGCTCTGCAAGTTAGGATCTGATGAAGTACTACGAAGATGTGTATTAGAACATGAGAAGCCATTTATATTAGCTGATGCATATTTAGGAGTCGCAGGAAGGGCTACTACGCAGAAGATATTGCGTGCAGGACTATGGTGGCTGACAATACATAAAGATTCCAAGGAACACTGCCAAAGTTGCAATGTCTATCAAAGAACAGGGAAGCCGTCAAGAAGAGATGAAATGCCATTGAACACTCAGCTGACCTTATAGGCATTCGAGAAATGGGCAACTGATTTTGTAGGACCTATTAACCCACCAGGGAAGAGATCTGGTGCGAGGTACATTATTACAACAACTGATTACCTCACCAGATGGGCAGAAGAAAAACCAGTCAAGGACTGTAATGCAGCTACAGCCGCACAATTTATTTTTGAGAACATCCTTACACAATTTGGATGTCCAAAAATTTTGATGAGCGATCAAGGCACTCACTTTCTGAACATAACTATTGAAGCTCTGACTGAAGAATTCTACATCCATCATCAGTGCAGTATGCCTTATCACCCACAAGCGAATGGCATTGTTGAAGCATTTAATAAAGTACTTGAGAATGCGCTAACCAAGGTATGCAATGTAAATCGTGATGACTGGGACCTGTGCATTCCATCTGTATTATGGGCGTACAGAACGACATGCAATAAATTAATTGGACATACACCTTTCAGATTGGCTTACGGACAAGAAGCAATAATGCTAATGGAGTACATTATACCCAGCTTGAGAATAGCTTCATTTAGAGGAATGGCATATCGCGCAGCACTAGACGAAAGGCTATCACTCTTGGTTGGATTGGAAGAAGAACGCTTCATCGCGGGATTCCACCAGCAAGTGCAAAAGGAAAGAGAAAAATCATGGCACGATCGCCACATCAAGAATAAGTCTTTTCAGGTAGGAGATATAGTCCTACTATATGATAGTAAATTCATGAAGTTTCCTGGAAAATTTAAAATGCATTGGATTGGACCATATACTGTAATAGATGTTACTAATGGTGGCATAGTCCAGTTAGCTACTTTAGCCAGTGATACACTACCCAACTTGATAAATGGAAGCAGACTAAAGCTTTACCGTGATAGTTCTGCTCCGCAGCATCCGGTATAACCATACAGAAGGAAAAGTTTCTAGGTGCCAAATAAAGTTAGAATTCGGCACTAGAAACTGTGGAAGAGTATGTACATAGACTGACAAAGATAGATATATACAATGCACCATCTTGAAAAAAAAAAAGAGAGAGAGAAAAGAAAAGAAACAATGCGCTATTGCGACATTCAAAAAGTAGCAACTCGAAAGAAAATAAATTATATGTCGCGAAATCACTGTGTAGAACCAAAGATTTCGTACTGTGCAGTTCGACGCAGAGCTCTAGAAAATAGATGTTATAGTGTTGGTCGAAAATATAACCGTTATACAGTACTTACCAACTGATCACTCATGCATTTAAAGAACATATAGTCGTTTTGAACAACTTAATGATGGAAATAACCCAAGAATCTATCGAATTTGGCTAACGGATACTAACTTCAATGCATATCTAACCGTTAAGGGGCGAGGAGGAAGGTCTGTTGCGCCTATAAATAACACTGCATATCATCTCACGGGCTTATCAAACACTTAGAATATTCTGCATATACTTCTGTATGAGCTAGTTTTCGTAAGATGTCTACAACCCTTGAAAGTATTTGCATGTCTAATAGCTTTTCATTTGAAGAAGAGTTCACGGTCGAAGAGACTGTCAGGTTGTTCCAACACAGAGGGATTGATGAGTTAATGAGAACCCCGAACAAGAACGTCATCACTAAGGAAGAACAGGGTCCAAGAAGATCACCAAGACATGACTCCTCAATGCAGGACAAAGGGAAAAATCTAGTAGTGCCGAGATCGAAACTACCGAAGACAAGTTCGGTATGGCCAAATAAGCCCCTTGCCGATAAAGAGATACCTTTAACTATGACTCCAGACTATATCTCATCATGTGCAGTGGATGTGCCGACCATTAAACTGCTGAAGAGTCCAAAGTATGAGATACCACTCTCACCAATGTCGAAGCATGTAGAGGTGGACAAAAATCTGTTAGGAAATATTCCAGAATGCAAATGGGAGGACTATGATCTACTAGCAATGCAGAAGGAGAAGCCAACTGAACCAAAGTTCCCACAGTTCCATCCCGACAAATACATGTGATGGAAGAAAAATGCAAAGGGTGACCTCACCTTGGTCGCTGAGAGTTGGTTGTTAGGAGTAGCCAAGTCGGGGCTACTCAGCCTGCTAAGGTTTCCACATTTCGACAGATCACCGGAGCTCAACGCGGTGGTGCAAACTCTTATGGATCGCATCCACCAGGGATATTTATGGCTAGACCAGAATATCGACCTGTCAATTCAGTTGATCCACTGAATGACTAGATTAAGCAAAAGGGGAGAAGACCCAAGGAAATTCTTCCAAGGAAAGGCAATGGATAAAGAAGTAGCAGCATTAATGAAGCAGGCACAATCTGTGATCAAAGGGAAGCAAGGCTTCTAGACAGAGGACATAAAGGACGATGCAATACGGTTTGTCACACAACTCTTAGCGGGAAAAATATTAAGAAAGTGCAGATCGTTAGAAGTAAACGCAGGCACAATACTACTTGGCGCTGCAGCTGCCGGGGGACAAGAATTCAATTGGTCCCAATTTCTATTAAATGAGTTCCTTGAAGAACTAAATGAGACACAAATCAATGGTGGAAACTTCCACTTCACCTGGCTCATCATATTGATCAACTTCCTGGGGTGGAGGGAACCGAAGAAATATGTCGGAGTGGTCACAAACACTTCGGACTGCAGAGGCACTAGATTTTAGAATCTATGGGCGAACTTGAATCCAGACTGACAACACGAGACAGCGTTGGTCTTTTACACATATTATGACCAGCTGTGTGGGGCCATCATGATCACACCTCGCATACCAAAGAAGATAACAAGCAAATATATCTGCATTATAAATTTTTATGCTACGATGAAATGCATCTCCATTTCACCAAAGCGCAGACGAAGAATGTTGGCTGGTACCCAGGAAACTACAATATGTATGAGGAAGATATTGAGAACTTAATGAAGGAATGGCTAGCAGAATTATGAGTTGAGGTTGTGGACATCGAAAATAATTATGGCGAGGATAACCCTATCCCATGTCCCAGTGTAGAAGAGAAAGAGTTAGGAAAAAGGAAGGACATTGGAAGTTCTTCAATACAAAAAGGACCAAGGAAAAAGCAGAAAGCAAAGACCAATTAGACACAGTGCTTCACGAATATGATTATTTAATGATTACCGCAAGGGTAACTGAACAAATGGAAGAGCTTTCGACTGACAAGGAGAAGAAGGAAAAGGCAATTCAAGACAGCTTAAATCAAAACCTCGCTACACTGCAAGGTTTATCCCAAAAATTTGATGAAGTAATCAGAAGGTTACCCTCGCCACGGCAATCAGGAGATGAAGAAGACGTGGCAGAGATTTCACAGCAGCAAATGTCAGTTCCCGCAAGGTCCCGCTTTGTCCATTTGCAGCGACTATCTATCAGGATACCCTTACAAGATCAAGCAATGCTAGATACAAAGAATGTAGAGCGTGTGGATCTTGATCTTGCAAGCATACCATTTCCAAGACTCCATTACTTGCAGATGCAAGTCTCCGAAGAAATGCATCAGAGAACCACAGATGCACTAAAGGAAAGCGCGTGGATCGCTATGCTACTACAGGATGAGAATGATCATCGCTTAAGATTGGGAAGCACAATCACTGCGGTTGCAGAAAATATTAATGAATTTGAAGTACAAATAGAACTAGAAGATAATATTATAAAGATTGGCGATCTGGTCAATAGTCTTAAGAATGAGAAGGAAGACATGGAGATTCTCCATGAGTCTAAAATTGCTGCCCTAAAAGCACAACTCAATCCACAAACTCCACCAGATGAACAGTAGTTAAGACAAGGAGTAGTGAAGACTGCAGCACAGAATATTGCTATCGAAGTCACTAAGTGCCAGAGTCTACTGGAAGCAGCATTGAAGGAATTTACTACCCTTGAAGAAGATCAACAATTACAGGAAGTAAAGAAGGAAGTGAAGCAAAAACAAGAAGAACTAGAAAAGATGAGTGAGGAGGTTAAGGCACTGCCAACAAGGGAGAAACTCCTAAATATAGGGAAATCAACAACCTCAAGAAGGAAGTTAAAGCATTGCGGGAGAAGGAAACAGAAATGGGCAATAAATCGCAGCCATTATTAGAATACACCGGCACGATCTCATAGGATATCGAAGAAAAGTTAAAGGAACTGAACCAGAATCAATAACAAGTGGAAGGCCAGATCGGCCAAGAGATAACACTTGAAATGGTAGAAACAGTTGGGAAAATTGAATAGGATACGAAGACCGCGGTAGAAAAGCTGATGGAAAGATTCAACGAGTTCATTGCGAAGATCAGCCCACAAGCAGCGAAAAACCTTCAAAAAGTTCCAAGTGGCTCGGGGGCTAGGCACGTGTAAGTTGTTAGGGGCCTGTTGGACCTAGCCTAGATGGGGCATTTTTGAACAAGAAGAATTTTGAGAACTGCGGAGCTAAGCATAGTTATGTTTAAACAATTTTGGATAAGTTTTGGTATGCTGCGAAGTTGCGTGCAACATAGTGTTGGAGGAGCTGCGAGGTCGGTGCTGCGAGGAGTACAGTGCCGCGACATGCCACATCAACGAAGATCCAACTAAGCAAAGCATGGACGGATAAAAGGCAGTTATTTTGGTTAGGTCACAGAAGACCTATTTTTGGCAAAGATCGTTGATATCTACCAAGCAGTGGGTAGGTGCAAATCGGAGATAGGTGACTGATCACAACGGGCAGAAGACTACTACTACTCGAACTAGTCGTCTAAGGCCGTGAATGGAAGAACAGCTTGGCTGAAGCAAGTTGTTGGCGTGCATGACAGAGGAGCGGATGACAACATGTTTACACCGAGGTTGGCCATGAATGAAGATCTGCCACCAGACACCAGCAATCCGGTTCTGGGAAAACCGTGACAATTGTGTAAACCTAAGGGTTTTTCCTTTGTAAATGTAAAGACATGACCTAAGGGCATGATCTATATATAGGGAAATTTTGTATGGGAAAGGGTTAATTTCTCATTGTTGGTTAATGTTAAGTCTTCATTTTGTCGATTAGTATTGAATATTGTGAGGTATGTTAGAGAGAAGCATTGTAAAGGCTCTACAATTGAGTGCGCAGAGACCTAATTTTGAGAGAGAAAGAGAAGAGCGTCTGCAGCTGAGTGCGCAGGCAAAGAACTGTTGTACTCTTTTCGAGATAAATAAACAACAGTTCTTGTGGATGTAGATTCCCATCCGGGGGGGTGAACCACGTTAAACCATTGTGTTATGTGATTGTTGTGTATGATTGCCATTAATTTGTGATCTAATTTACTTATAGTGCATGCACGAAGTTATTATTGCTTGTTATATGTTTACTGTGATCTATATTCGCCGAGGAAAGGATGGAATAAGATGCTAAGTAGTTCATGTATGGAGGAATATTAAACAGTAAAGCACCTATAAGTGTCAAATGAATGGATCGATGAGATAGCCACACAGTTAATTATTAAGGGTTGAATCGCAGTATCAAAGCTCACAGCGCTGCACATCTCACATATTTGCATAAGTTATGTTGTTTATCAAGCTAAGTAATGATGAATGATTAAGTTTTAATGACTAAGAAGTGAATAGAAGTGATCAGATCTCATAAACCTACCACATGGTCTAGGGACACCCTGAGGGTGTAAATATCTTTGTTCCTGAAAATACTCGACGCGAAATAGAAGACTCCGTGCAGTCATTGACCGCAGCGCGGGACTTGTACCACGTTGTACATAAGTCATTTGAAAACACTCACATCACAAGGTTGCAGAAACCTAATTCTGCAACCACCCCCTCAACTTCGCCTCGGGTGAGTGTTAGGAACCCATGTCTTTACTTTGTTAGTATGTTGTTGTTGGACGCATATGCTTTGTAAGTCGTCCCGTAGTATTTGTTGATCAATAGTTTATGTTATTATTATTGGCGCATATGCTTTGTAAGTCGCCCGTAGTATTGTTGATCCATAGTTTGTAACGGCCCATGGTTTTGACCCATAGTATTGGCGCCTAGAATTAGAATATAAGTGTGTGTTGAGACCTACGAAGGCACCGTGAAGTTAATTTTATTGAGCTTGCTCAAAGGAGGTTGCCCCCTCGAAGTGGCCTGTGATCAATATAAAAGTGATTCTGAGTTCTGTCATTTCTGCTATTTCGCATATTCTTGTTAATTAATTGTTGCAGGTGCATCACATCTGGTATCAAAGCACTTTCTTGGGCTCGCTGGGTGAAATTTCTGCCAAATTTTTTTTTCGCATTTGTTGCAGGTTCGGATTTGGGAATAATCCCTATCCGCTTAACTGTGGGAAGTACTTGGGCATAAGCCCTAAAAATCATTGTGAGGAGTACCACATGAACCCCGAAGTAGCTGGCCCATTGAGTGGACCTGCCAGCGAAAAGGGCAACGACCCCTTCCTGATTGACTAGTTCCCACCCGTGAGGTAAACCAAGAGCTGTCATTTGTGGCAAAGCGGTTATCAATTTTACCTGAGCCGTGGAGTGAGGGGTACTGCCCCAATACGCAAGCCATCAGACAGCATTGGTGGCCGAGTGAAACCCCTGAACTGTTAGGAAGCCGCACATACCTGGGGTCCATATCTACTTTTAGCTGAACTATTGTTGATCACTGCTGCGCCGTTTCAGGTCCATTTTGCAAACCGTTCTAGATTCAGCCGTTTTCAATCCATTCGACGCTGTTCCAGATCCCTTTCGAGCCGTAGCCGCTCCAGTCTGGAAATAATAATAATAATAATAATAATAATAATAATAATAATAAATAAAAAATAAAAATAAAATAAAAATAAATAAATAAAAAATAAAAAATAAAATAAAATAAAAAATTGTCTTTTCTCCATATCTCCCTTATTTTCACTCTATTTCCCTTGAAATTTTCGGGGAACCCCTGTCATCCCATTCTGCATATTTCAGTCCTGAGGACCCTATCCCCAATTCCCCTTCCCAAAGCCCGAAATCCCACATTTGTCTATTTTTAGGGTTTGCCATAACTTCCTCAGATTTCACCCAGTCACCTTCAAATTTTACCACAGAGTTCCTTTCTGAATTCTACTTCTTTGTTCCCCTCTGCCAAATTTTCCCATTCTTTCACCCCGCTTCTGAAATCCTCATTTTTGCTTCCCTGTCTATCCAACAGTGTCCAAAACCTAGTCAAACCCCAATTATCCTTCTGATTTTTTCCCAAGTCCAAATTTTCCTTTAGTAGTTTCTGTTTTCGTTTTCCTACCCAGTCAACCGAAAAATATATATATATATATATATATATATATATATATATATATCTTGGTTATGGTTGTCACCCGTGCAGGAGCAAAAACCATGGAGGACGCACTTGCAGCCATCCAAGCCAAACTCCAGGATCTGGATGAAAAATTTCTCGGTCTCCATCTTGAACATTCAGCTATGAACAACAAACGACAGTCCGAGTCTTCAGCAGATAATGGGTTCTCTTCTTCCAGCAATTTCCGTGGTCCGAAGCTTGATTTTCCTCGCTTCAATGGTACCGATCCAACTAGATGGATCTATCGTGCAGAACAGTATTTCAGTCTGCATAATACTTTTGATGTCAACAAAGTTCCATTGGCATCCTTTCATTTGGAACAGGAAGCTCTTCAATGGTACCATTGGTACATCAAGGCTCATCCAGAGCCCAAATGGCTAGACTTTTGCCAGCTCCTTTTGCAACGATTTGGTCCTAGTGCTTTTGATGACTTCACAGGAGCCCTCACTAAACTTCGCCAAACTGGCACTGTGAGAGAGTATCAAACCGAATTTGAGAATCTAGCCAACCACACCGAAGGATTGTATGATGACTTTTACCAGAGTTGTTTTATCAGTGGTCTAAAGGATGACATCCGCTTTGAGGTCAAAATGTTCTGTCCCAACACAATGATGGAAGCACTAGGGTTGGCTAAGTTGGCAGAAGACAAGATTGCAGCCCAACAACGCTCCAAGCCCACTTTTGTTCCCTTCCGAAATATGGGTTCTCAGCGACCACCTATACCACAGGCTCCTCAACCGACTCCTATCAAGCGTTTGTCTGAAACAAATATGCAAGCACGCAGAGAAAAGGGGCTTTGCTATAATTGTGATGAGAAATTCATTCGGGGACATAGATTTGTTCAGCAAAAGCTCTATCTCTTGGATGTGGAGTCTCCGCCTACCTCTGAAATTGGTGACGAAGATCCAGAAACACTGGATGCTCCAGTTGACATTCAGGAACCTCCTATTGACCCTCCGTCTCAGGATGACCAGCTAGAGATATCTCTCCATGCTTTAACTGGAATCACCACCCCCCAAACAATGCGGTTCAGGGGTTACTTCAAGAAGCTTCCTCTTACAATACTCATTGATTCTGGTAGCAGTCATAATTTCATTGACCCTTGGATCGCCAAACAAGCTTATTGTTTTATCCATCCTTGCTCCAACTTTGAAGTCATGGTTGCCAATGGGGGCACCTTACCTTGCAAAGGGAAGTGTCGAAATGTGTGTATCTCTATGGGAGATTATACCTTGCGCTCTGACATGTTTGCCTTGCCCTTAGGCGGATGTGATGCGGTTTTGGGCGCTCAATGGCTACGCACACTTGGCCCTATCTTATGGGATTTTGCTGAACTTTGGATGCAATTTTCCCTCAATGGACACAAACACACATTGACAGGATTACAACCAGGTTCTCTCAGCATCATCAGTTCACATCGCATGGAAAAAATCCTCAAGAAGAATTCACATGGTGTCATCACTCAGATCCATTCCATCCAGATTGAACCATCAGCGGTCTCCACTACTCCTTTGGATCTACAACAAATTCTGGATCGATATACAGGTGTCTTTGCTGAACCAATGGGATTGCCACCTTCCAGGCTAGAAGACCATCGTATTCAGCTCCTTCCTGGCAGTGTTCCTCCCAACATCAGGCCCTATCGCTACCCATTTCACCAAAAAATGGAGATTGAAATGCTCATTCGGGACTTATTGAAGCAAGGTATTATTCGCCCAAGCACTAGTTCCTTTTCTTCTCCAGTTATTCTTATCCGCAAAAAAGATGGGTCATGGCGCCTCTGCATTGAATTCCGAGCACTTAATCACCTCACCATCAAGGATAAGTTTCCAATTCATGTTGTTGATGAGCTTCTTGATGACCTTCATGGGGCTCACTTTTTCTCTAAGTTGGATCTTCATTCTGGGTATCATCAAATTCGGGTTCATGAGGATGATATCTCTAAAACAGCTTTCCGCACACATGATGGCCATTATGAGTTTTTGGTCATGCCCTTTGGCCTCACTAATGCTCCTTCCACATTCCAGGCCTTAATGAATAAAATATTTCAACCCTACTTGGGGAAATTCATTCTGGTATTCTTTGATGATATCCTCATCTACAGTAAAACATGGGATGAACATCTCCAGCATTTGGATCTTGTCATGCAACTTTTATCTGACCATCATCTCCATGCCAAGTAGTCTAAATGTGTTTTTGGACAGAAGGAATTTGAGTATCTCGGGCACATTATCTCAACACAAGGGGTTCGCATGGATGCTGCCAAAATCGATGCCATGAACAATTGTCCGCATCCTCAGACACTCAAGAGCCTTCGTGGTTTTTTAGGGTTGACTGGCTCTTACCGCAAGTTTGTCAAGGATTATGGGAAGATTGCAACTCCATTAACTGCTCTATTGAAAAAGGATGCCTTCACATGGACACCTGCTGCTCAGTGTGCATTTGACAAACTAAAACAAGCTATGTGTACTACACCTGTGCTAGCTATGCCCGATTTTTCCAAGCCCTTCACTATTGAGAGTGATGCTTGCAGTAATGGACTTGGTGCTGTTCTCCTTCAAGATGAACACCCCATTGCGTTCACCAGCAAATCCCTTTCAGGTAAGAATCTAGCTGCCTCTACCTATGAGAAGGAAATGATGGCTATTTTGCATGCAGTACAGAAGTGGTGCCCCTACCAATTAGGTAATCATTTCTGCATCAAGACTGATCACTAGAGTCTAAAATATTTCTTGGACCAACGTGTCTCCTCCCCAGCACAACAGAAATGGGTTAGAAAACTCATGGGTTACCACTATGAGATCACGTATAAGAAGGGTAAAGACAATATTGTGGCAGATGCTCTTTCTCGCACATTTGAGGCCCAAGGTTCTCTTTCAGCTATTTCTATGCCCGTTCCAAATTGGTTGCAATCTGTTCAACAGGGTTATGTAAATGACTCCTCCTTATCTCAAATCATCCAACGCTTGACCAACAACCCTTCTGTTTTACCAGATTACTCTTGGGATGGTGCTTCTCTGCAATACAAGGGTCGTCTGGTGCTTCCCCAGAGCACAGATCTTCAACGGGCTGTCTTCTATGAACTCCATGCTTCTCCATCGGCAGGGCACTCTGGGTTCCTCAAAACGTATGAACGAGCACGGCGTAACTTCTTTTGGCAGGGCATGAAAAGGACAATTCAACAGATGGTGGCCGAATGTGATACCTGCCAGCGCAATAAGGGTGAAACAACACTCCTTCCAGGATTGCTTGAACCCTTGCCCATACCTACACGGATTTGGACAGATATTTCTATGGATTTCATTGAAGGGCTCCCTAAATCTGGTGGGAAGACAGTGATTCTCGTTGTGGTTGATCGCCTCTCCAAATATAGTCATTTTTGTGCTCTCAGCCATCCCTATACAGCCTCCTCCGTCGCTCAAATTTTTCTGGACTAGATCTTTCGTCTTCATGGCATCCCTTCTTCCATTGTCTCGGATCGTGATGCGACTTTCACCTGTCATTTTTGGACAGAACTATTTCGCCACACTGGCACCAAACTGAAGATGAGTTCAGGATATCACCCACAAACAGATGGTCAGACTGAAATTGTCAATAAATGCTTGGAAACTTATCTTCGTTGCTTCACCTCGGAACAACAACATCAGTGGGAAAAATGGCTCCCTCTCGCTGAATGGTGGTACAATACCTCTTACCACACTGCCTCTAAAATGACCCCATATGAAGCAGTCTATGGTTAGGCACCTCCAGCTCTTCTTCCATACACCCTCACCAGTTCACCGGTTCAAGAAGTTGACACGGTCCTTCGAAACCGCGATCAGATTCTTCGCATTTTGTGGGACAATCCTCACATGGCAAGAAATCGCATGAAGCAACAAGCCGATCAGCACCGTTCTGAGCGCACTTTTCAAGTCGGCGATATGGTTTTTCTTCGTCTCCGGCCGTACAAACAATCATCCTTGAAACTCAAAGGGAGTCATAAGCTCGCTCCAAATTTCTATGGGCCATATCGGATTCTTCAGAAGATTGGGTTCGTTGCTTATAAAGTGGAAATTCCTCCTTCTTCCCGCATTCATCCAGTCTTTCATGTCTCTTGTCTGAAGAAAGTTCTTGGCACCAACATCAGTGGACAAACAATTTTACCCGAACTGGATAATGAAGGATCCATCCTTTTGGAGCCAGAGGCCATCCTCAATCGGCGCACGCGTTAGCTTCACTCTCGCTCTATCACAGAGGTCTTAATTCAGTGGCATGGCATGCAACCAGAGGATGCTACATGGGAACCACTCCTTCAGATTCAACAACAATTTCCACATCTAAAGCTTTGAGGACAAAGCTTTTTTTAAGGGGGAGGGGATGTTAGGAACCCATGTCTTTACTTTGTTAGTATGTTGTTGTTGGACGCATATGCTTTGTAAGTCGTCCCGTAGTATTTGTTGATCAATAGTTTATGTTATTGTTATTGACGCATATGCTTTGTAAGTTGCCCATAGTATTGTTGATCCATAGTTTGTAACGGCCCATGGTTTTGACCCATAGTATTGGCGCCTATAATTAGTATATAAGTGTGTGTTGAGACCTACGAAGGCACTGTGAAGTTAATTGTATTGAGCTTGCTCAAAGGAGGTTTCCCCCTCGAAGTGGCCTGTGATCAATATAAAAGTGATTCTGAGTTCTGTCATTTATGCTATTTCGCATATTCTTGTTAATTAATTGTTGCAGGTGCATCACAGTGAGACCTCAGGCTGCCTGCAGTATGTTGCCAAAAGGGCCAGTGGATAGGGGTTTTTTTGGTATCTTGTACCGCAAATTACTTGGGTATACATTGGAAAACCTTTAGAACAATGCTACGACCAACATTTGTTCAGGTATCCAAATCAGCGATGCTTAGTTTTACTCTTGAGGAATGTCCTTGACCTTAGGAGACAAATTTTACAGAGTCTATGTAGGACAAACCCTGTTAGATTGATTACTTTCTTCTTCCCCCTGATCTTGACGACTGAGGACTGTAATCAATATGCAGGACCTCACATGGCACCAACTTCTAGATTGGTACTATGCAAGGTTAGTTCTCTAGATCGATGACTAGATCAATGACCAGCAAATTAGTTCCACTGCTGCCTTCTTGAGGCTTTGGGCATGAGTTATGCTGCGCCTCGTAATATAACTCTCATCCCATATCCCATCACACCCATAGCTCCTAGGTTATTATACATTAGATTTTTCCCGTTCAGGACAGAGTATGGCTCACCAGAGTTCCAACACTAGCTTATTCCAGATGACCTATAATGTTAGGGAAGTTGCAAGGTCCTCACTAGCATCTTCAAGTGACACCACCAGGCTTTGCATTGGTCCCATCTCAGTGACTGGGGGTGATAGGGGCTCTCCCTTAGTGCCCTTACCTTTATTTCCGTTTATGATGCAAACATGGAGTTAGGGCCTTGTCATTATGTCTATGGTCAGCTCCCTTATTTCAGATAATAATGTCGAATCTTTAACATATTCAAAAGCATCGACGGATTAATAAACACTGACTCCCTATGATAGTTAACCAAGAAATTACAAATGATCTTGTCACCCCCAGTTTTTTGATTATCTGTCATCATAGTGCATTTGGTGGTTTTCTATGATTCACCCCTTAAGTTCCCTAAATCTACGAGTGCAATTGGTGTTTTTGTTTTGAAGGTAGGCCCTTTCAACTCCTCATAGGTAGGGACGTTGTACCCAGGCTAACAACTTCAAACATTGCTTGTTAGAATAGGTTGTTCTTGGCAATGCTGAATGGAATGTCACTCCATAGAAAACATCTACCCACAACCTTGTCTACTTCTTGTTTCTCCTTTATTTTAACCATTGATCTAATAGAAGGTCATGCCCCAGTAGTGATTCTTGGATCAAAGAAAGGTGAGCATGTTGAGGACCTTTGTGGAAGGTGAGGCCAAGGAAATGCGAGACACACTTCTCCCTATTCCTTATTATTTTGTGGTTTCAGGGCCTCTCTTCACTCTTCCTGCTGGTTTCATTTAGTGATTGATTGGTAATATGAATGATTTTCGAGGTTGATTTATTATATTTTCTCACTTCATGCCCTGGAATTCTTGCAAGGTTGATTTCAAGCAGTTAATGGTTGATTAGCAAATGCTGCCATTTTAGAAGTTATAATTGTTCTTTTATGCTTTGGGGGCCACTACTGAGACATCATTTTTTCCTCTTGAAGATTGTCGGGGCCTTTGTTTTGAAGAGTGTCTTTGTATTCTTTTATCTTGACTTTAAGCAGTATATGCCAGCCTAAGACACGAGTAAAGGTCATGTCAGATTGTTGAGTCTAAGTAGTCAAGTTTGGTTGAGTGAGCCCACTTTCCTGGTGTGTGGATTAAACTTATATATTTAAATACAAATGTTGGCTTTTAGCAAGCTAATTTATATTGTTAATTTCATTTCATTTTCCCTTGGGTTTTGCTCTCATATACTGTAAAAGGGAAGGCTTCCTTCAAAAGATTAAAGAGGAAGAAGGTGAAGGATGCAACATATATGGATCTCTTGAGGTGAACAAAGTAGCTGGCAATTTTCATTTTGCACTAGGAAAAAGTTTTCAACATTCAAATATGCATGTTCATGATATCTTGGCATTTCAAAAGGAAACTTTCAATGTAAGTAACATATGCTGAATTCTCCTTTCTTTTATTGAAATAGTCCTAGAATTGCAGCTTGTTGAAATGAGCATCATCTGTTATGCACTCTTTGAAATTTACCACTAAAGAATTTATGAAGAAAGACAAGGAATTGGGATTTTCAGGTCAGTCATAAGATACATACGTTGAGTTTTGGAGCACATTTTCCTGCATTTGTTAATCCCCTTGATGGGTAAGTCGGTGACTAGTATTACAATGAAATGAATTTGTTTAATAATTGATATGGCCTGTTTCTGGAGAAGTTGCTAAATAATGAAATTAGAATTAATTGATTTATTGTTATTTCATTTGATGGTTCCATTGCAGTGTTGAACAAGGACAACAAACTTCAACTGGTATGTACCATTATTTTATGAAGGTGATAATTCTGTTCTCAGTGACACATTGCTTACATTTCCTTCATCACTTGTGAACACTCTTTGTATCAATAATGATGCAAACTTTTTATAGATTTTCCTTTGAAAGAGAGAAAATGTTGTTGATTTCCTATCTTGTTAACTTTGTTTTAGGTTGTCCCCACTGTCTACACTGACATAAGAGGACATAAGATCCTATCAAATCGGGTTAGTATGGAACTAGAAGAATTGAATACTTCATATATGTACTTTATTGTGGAAGATGATTATAACTGTAGATTTGTTATGGTTATATACAGTTCTCAGTGCTTCAAGGCTGCAGAAATTGGATTGACTCGCTCTTTGCTTGGAGTGTTTTTCTTTTATGACCTTTCTCCAATAAAGGTTAGTACAAACTGGCTCCTGGGTATTAGTCTACATGTCTTGTATTACAGATCTTGTGCTCTTATTCCTGACAAGTTTTCATGTTATGGTTATATTTCTGGAATAAATTATTTATGGTGCTTAAAATAAATAACCTTATGCCTGTGCTATTGCATCTTTAAATAAAGTTATAATGATTTTAGAAGTAGTTCTATCCATCTTTGCTGAGGAGCACTACTGTTCATGGCATATATTTGTGAACATTATTCTTTTTTATCTATCCATGACATTAATTTCATGCATTTTATTAGTTTGTGTGTGACTATGCTTGAGGCTCTGTTTGCATGGATGCATGTTGTCACTAAATTGCTGTTAGAAAAGGGAATACTAAAACTATTTTGGTTGCTCAAGGGGAGATGTCATTACTATTTTCAATTTTGTTTCCTTGTATTTTATTATGTTGTTTCATCTTCGCTTCTTTGATCAAGATAATTTCTTATTCTGACCTTAAATTTACAGGTACAATTCACGGAACGAAGGACACCATTTTTACATTTCCTAACAAATGTTTCTGCTATTGTTGGAGGTAGGTGGTCCTTTTTTGCAAACCATATAATGAAGATACTTGTACATTTATGTGGATGTACTATCTATGCTGATTGGTTTCTGTCATAGATCCGTTTATCTACTTTCTCTGTTGTTAAAGTAGGAGAAGAAAACCAATGTTTCAAACACCATGGTCGGTTCTAGGGATTATTGGTGGTTTGAGTTGTGTTGTAACTATGGAGATTATATTTTTCCATGTTATTTCCCTTTCATGACTTATTTTCCTGAATAAAACATGTTGAATTAAATTCTTAAAGGTGCTCCATGTGACTATTGTGCTATACTTACATGTGTTAACATGAACTAGATAAATTTCAGTGATCCAGAGCAAGTATCAATGCAACTTTTGTTAAGAATTCAGCACACAGTCCTTAATATTTCTCACCTTTTTGTTGCATATTATTTGATCATGGATTTTCACGGTTTATGGTATCATAGATTCCTTTATTTACCATGGTCATCGTGCTATCAAGAAGAAAATTGAAATCGAAAAGTTTAGCTAAAGGGAGATTGCCCGCTTGAATTGATGGTTACTTTGAACTGAACATATTGATGGTTCATTTTTCTAAGAAACGCATTGTTTGGTGGGATTTCTAGGATGCAAAAGTATAGATCTTGTAATGTGTGAGGTGGCAAGTTTTCATGTGATGCCTCAAAGAAGGCTGGGCAAATGCCCCTTTCGTTTTAAGTACTAATGAAGAAAATGAAAATTGTTATCAGTTTTCAGTAAAGGGTGGGTGAATGAAGACCCCACTATCTTACAAATTCACTAAAATAGGTGAGCATGCATTTGGAATAGCCCTGGGCACTCTAGCAGGTGCTTTTGTTAAATGTACTTTTGTTTTAGTCCCATTTTTCTGGTCATTGTCTGTACATTAATAAAATTATCTTATCTTATTTGCAGGTGACACCTTATATATGGCCTTGAATTGTTACTACTTTCCATATTTTTCATATTTTCTTATCTCAAAAAAAAACCCATGCCCCTGTGGGTTTTTGTTCCTTTATAGGAACATGACTCAAAAATGTTTCCTGACTGATTGTTCCCTTTGTGCAACTATAGATATTCCCATGTTTATTTTCTATGAATTTTTTTACTTAATGCTCAGATGTGTTTTCTATGTGGTATTATTCATTTGATTTCAATAAAATCAGATGTATTTTTATGTGGCATTTTGTCCATGTCGTACACCATGATCTTCGCATAGAGACCTAACATGATAAAGTGACATAGAAATGTTTCCAGTTAAATTAGTGTATACATATGTATTGAGAAACCATGAATATCTAAACAGGTTTCAGTTGCCACTGAAGATGATATTCATGAAACAGACGTATCTTTCCATGTTGCAAATAAAGAAAAATTCCAAAATTTCCATGTAGAGCCAAGTCCAAACATCAGAACATCCCCAGGTTATGTCGATGTTGGCAAATCTTCACAGCACATTGACACTAGAAGTATGAGAACACTGAATAGCATGAAGGTCAGTTGTGTGAGAGTACAGCATGAGTTTCGCAACTTACAGTCTTTGACAGAAAGAGCTATGTCAGATGTATTTGATATTTGTATGCCAAAAGACAATACAGTAACTAGTGGAGGCAAACCGATACAACTATGCTCCTATTTATATTTCCAAACCAGAGATAATAATAAAAGTACTGATTATCATGAGGGAAAAAAGGAAATCCAGGTCTTGAAGCCAGGTATGGTCTTGCTGAAGAATTGGCTCAGTTGAAATGATCAGGTGCGTTGTCAACCAGAAAGCAATTTTCTATTTGGGTGATATAAATATTATATATCTGTTTTAATTGGATGATTCTAGATCATCAAAAAATAATAGAATTGTAGTTTCAAGGATGAAAATAAGCAAAATTAATCTCATAGCAGCCAAGTTGTTGAATGTTCATGAGTTTTGAATTTCTATAAATATTATATATCTGTTTTAAGTGGATGATTCTAGATCATCAGGAAAGAAGAGTATTGTAGTTACAAGGATGAATGAGTAAGAAGATTCTCCTATCCACCAAGTTTTTGAGTGATTATTGGTTTTGAACTTATATAAAATCATCCTATCTTATCTTATACCTTGGGACTCTATTGACTTTTGACTTATGAAATGTTGATGTGGATGCTTGTTGAATATGGCTTGCAATTTTTTGATAAATTAGTGCAGGAACAAGTCAATTTCCCTGATTGGTGGGTTGCATTTTTAAGATAGCATTTACCTAAGTTTATACATTAGGTTATTATACCATTTCATGAATTTCCACAGGCCATTACAGTTCTTTTGACATTCTTTATAGAGCTTCTTGTATTATAGATTTTTTGGAAAATATTTTGAATAAAATGGTTCCCTAGACTCTTAATATAAACAGAGAATGTACATATTGGGAATTTTTTATATGCCACCACTAGCTAGTCCGACAATGAGTGGACCCTTCTACCAAGATTGCCCAAGAGCATTGAGAGAAACAAAAGAGCCACTTGGGCATACAAGAGTGCTAACCACAGACTAAATTGCATATGGAGATGACATATGCATGTGCTCCTGGACTGGCACTATTATTGGGCGTCATAAGGTAAGATATATTTCCTTTTTCATGTTCATTCCAATGAGATCACTTTTATTTTAATTATTTAAGTTGTTAAATGATTGACATTTATTTGAAATTTGAACTAGGACACAGTACTAGCTATTGTGAGTACATATATTCTAGTTCTTGTAGTCATAGTTATTGTGTAAAGGTTAGATGCATCTCTTGACAGTGTTGATTTATGTGCATGAAGGTCGGATCTATCAAGTGAAACTATTTTATGACAAGGACTATCCTGAAATTCCTCCAACTGCAAGGTTTTACTTCTGGATAAACATGACGTGTGAATCAGGAAACTAGGGTGGTAAGAATTGGCTCTAATTTTAAGAAACTTGGGTTTTGTAGTTTTGGAATTTTTAGTTTCGAACATGATAGTTGCAAATACTATTTGAATTTTATGAACTACAAGCTCTCTGCAAGGTTTTACTTCCGGATAAACATGATGTGTGAATCAGGAAACTGGGGTGGTAAGAATTGGCTCTAATTTTAAGAAACTTGGGTTTTGTAGTTTTGGAATTTTTAGTTTCGAACATGATAGTTGCAAATACTATTTGACTTTTATGAACTGCAAGCTCTTTTCCTAGTTTGACTTGTCCAACCAGTAAAGGTTCCAAATCTCAGGAGGGAGTGTTCTATTAATGTTTTGGATATTGGAATTGTCTTGGCTTATTCTTGGACATGAAATATTAAATATATCATATTATCACACACTTTCTTTCTCAACCAATACATGTTTCCTATCAACAAGATTTTACAAGTAGTTCCATCTTTCCTTGGTATTTTCAATTGGGAACACTTTATTGGTCCATTTTTTTTCATTTTTGTTTCTTCTTTTCAAATTTCCTTACTCTCACCTTTTAAAATATAAACACTGCAGGTAGAACTAATACTCTTTCAAATGCTAGGAAATTGGTGGCATGAATATATAGTGGAAGATATTTTGAAGCAGTTAAAGAAAGAATTGGCATTTCCTCAAAACTGAAAACTGCCACAACCTACAGAAGGTATCTTCTTCTAGAAAGTGCTTCGTTAGTATTATTGTGGGCATTTTGAGTTGATTTGGAACTTGATGAATAATTTGTGGATCAATTGGACATCATTTTAATGTAAACTGAATTTTTTCACAAATCTCAAAGTTATGGATGTCCTGGACATCAAACCTTATTGTAGACTTGTTACTTTTTAACTAACTCTTAAATCTAGTCGTTTGTCTATATTTGCGGTTGACTCAATGCAATAAAGAGACATTATATTATGTTATTATTTTCTTCTAAAATTCAAACGTGATGTTTAAACAATGCTGAAGATATGCTGAAGAGATAATTCTTGAAATTGATCTTTAAACAATGCTGAAGATATTCAAAATGGAGCCATTGGTTGGGAACTAGCTCTTGTCACCACTTCAAGCTCTAATTCTAGTGTTCAAGCATAAAGTAAATTGGTAATACCAACTTTCTATATAGTTTGTTGTTCCTGGAGGCCTTATTGGTGTGGGTACAACAATAGATCCACACTAACACGTGTTGACAGGATTGTGGGGCAAGTCCTTCGAGAAGTTGGAGAGCTACCCGATGTATTTATTGAGCTTGAGGCATATTTATTTATAGATTAGTGCATTGGCTTGATGGATAGTGTTCATTTGAATATAATCTTTGTTGTGTTTTTCCCAATTTTTTTTTAAATTTTTAGGTGCCTTGAAAATAGATATGAGCATGTAGGTAGCTGATGAGTGATTTTAAGCATGGTTGTATTTGGAAATATCAATTAGATTTTAAGCATGGTTGTATTTAGATCTTATTGTATTTTATTAGAATTACAAATGATGCAATCTTGGTGTTAATATTTCTCCTTTCCCCACTTCTTAAAGGGTTCTAGCTCAATGGAAGAGCACCTACCTTATAAGCAGGAGGTTGGTGGTTCGATTCCTCCATGCCCTAATGATATTGCAATATTGGTATTTTTAATAAAATATATTTTATTATGATTTATTATGGGTATAGGGAGGGTTTCAAACCGTTTTTGTATGTTTTTACAATGGGGGTTCTAAACCACCTTCATATGTCACTACAAGGGGGGTTCAAAACTGTCTATGTATGTTACAACGGGGGGGATTCAAAACCCCCCCTGTAGGTTTATATGAGGGGGGTTCATAACTTCCCACAAAGGTTTGTAAGATGGAGTTTTAGGGGGGGTTTCAAACCACCCCTGTAGGTGTCTATTAGGGGGGTTTCAAACTGCCTCTATAGGCCTCTACGAGGGGGGTTCAAAACCGCCCCTATAAGTCTCTACGAGGGGGGTTCTAAACTGATCCTATACGCCTCTACAAGGGGGGTTCCAAATCATCCCTATAGGACTATACCAGGGGGGTTCACAACCGCTCTTATAGGCCTCTACAAGGGGGGTTCACAACCACTCCTATAGGCCTCTATGAGGGGGGTTTGACATCGCCCCTTAATTCCTATACGAGGGGGGTTCCAAACTGCCCCTGTAGGTTTGTATGAGGGGGGTTCAAAACCGCCCCTGTAGGTCTCTATGAAGCGGTGTACAAGGGGGGTTCAAAACCGCTTCCGTAGACCTCTACGAGGGGGGTCACAAACCGCCCCAAAAAGTCACTTTTGGGGGCGGTTCCAATCTCATCAAAAACCACCCTTAAAGGGAAAAAATTTTAACATCGGTGCCTTTAGGGGTGGTTTTGCCAAAACCACCCCCAAAGACAAAACCTCCCTCGTAGGTCACTTTTGGGGGAGGAAGACAACCCCCCCAAAAGACCAAAAATGTAGTAGTGAGTGATGATATTCTAAGATCCCAATCATCCCTGTTTGTATTGCATACCTTTGTCAATGCATTCTCCAATACTTTATTAAAGGCTTCTGCAGTGCCATTAGCTTGTGGATGATATGGTATGCTCTTCTGGTGGTAAATCTAAAATTCTTCTGTTAGGGATGCAATAGTTCTATTCAGGAAATGGTTTCCTTGATCACTCATTAGAATCTTTGGACATCCAAACCTTGTCAAAATGTTCTCAAAAATGAACTGTGCGGCAGTAACTGCGCTACATTCCTTCACTAGTTTTTCCTATGCCCATCTAGTTAGATAATTTGTAGTTGTGATAATATATCTTGAGCCAATTCATTTCCCTGGTGGGTTAATAGGTCCCACAAATTCAATAGCCCATTTATCAAAGGCTTGCAATGCCAATTGTGGCATCAATGGCATCTCATCTCTATGAGATGGTTTCCCTGTTCTCTAGCATACATTGCACTTCCGGCAATGTTCTTTTGAGTCTTTGTGTATCCTAGGCCACCATAGTCCTGATCTCAAAATTTTATGCGCAGTAGATCTTCCTGCGTAGTGTCCTCTAGATACACCTAAATGTGCTTCATCAAGTATAATAGGTCTTTCGTGTTCTAGTACGCGTATTTGTAGTACTTCATCTGGTCCTAGTTTATATAATTGTCCTGCAATTAGTGTAAAGTTAGCTTCTCTTACCACTAATTGTTTCTTGTGCTGCATAGTAAATTCTGTAGGTGTTAATCCTATAGTCAGAAATTATACAATATATCTGAAATAGCCACCTACTATATGGATAACAAACAACTGCGCATCTGGCATATTATTCTCCAAATTACTAGGTTCTTCTCCTAACTCGATTCTTGAAAGATGGTTAGGTCCTGCGTTCAATCTTCTTGGTTTCACAATGATTTCAAAATCATATTCCTGAAACAATAAGAGCCATCTACATATTCTTCCCCTAACATTGGTTTATTGGCCAAGTGCTTCAAAGTTGAATGGACAATGAACATATAGAAATGTGAACCTAGCAGATAGTGTCTAAACTTCCGCAATGTGTATACCATAGATAAGCCTTCCCTTTCTGTTGTGGTATAATTCTTTTCTGCTGAAGATAGTTCTCTGCTCGAAAATGCGATGGGATGATCGATGCCTCCCTCACCTGGTTGTGCCAAATACAATGCCAAATGTTATAGATAAAGAATCCACATGTACATGAAATGGCTTATTCGAGTCAAGAAAGACGAGAATAGGTGTTGTAACCATTTTCTCTTTAATGTGTCCAATCCTTTTTGGCAATCTTTAGTCTAACTGTCCTTCGCTTCTTTCTTCAACAGTTTCTCCATAGGTGCAGTGATCTACGCATATCCTTTAATGAATTTTCTATATTATCTTGTGTGCCCCAATGTAGTGCGTAGTTGCTTAACTGAATTAGGCACTGGAATATTTACTATGATTGCTATCTTTGTTGGATCAACCATCAATCCTTTCTTGCATACTATGTGTCCCAATAAAATACCATAAGGAACACATAAAACCTACTTATTCAAGTTCAAATAAATATTATACTGTCTACACTTTGCTAACATCATTCCTAAGTTCCCATTCAATGATTCTTCAAAAGGAAAAATACTGTCCAGTCATCAAAGTAAACTTCTAATAATTTATTAATATAATCCTTAAATTCAACTACAACCACTCTTGAAAAAATAACAGGTGCGTTCTTCAATCCAAGTGGAATAATAGTGTACTGATATGATCCCCATTCAGTAGCAAATGTAGTCTTTTGTCTGTCTTCTATAGCAATTCTGATCTGATGGTGGCCATAAAATCCATCAGTGAAAGAGTATGCCTCCTGTCCACCTACATTATCTAGCACTTCGGAAATGGGTCATGTAGAGATGCATCATTCAATTTCCTGAGGTCCACACAAATTCTGATACCACTCTTAGCTTTCTTGTCTTGAATTACCATGGGACTTATCCATTCTGATTCTTCTACAGGTTCAATGCTTCCTGCTTCAATCATTTTATCAATTTCTGCTTTCACTCTTTCTTTATATCTGGGATTCAATCTGTAAGGTATTTTCTTAATAGGCTCCGCACCAGGCTTGAGAGGTATTTTCATAACTCCCAAATCACCTAAAATGCCTTTCATTTTAGAAAACTTGGTAGGAAACAAATCTTGATATTCGCGCAATAGGTTTGCAATCTATCCTATTGTTTCTTCATCTCAGTAATCCTCAATAGAAGCAAATTCCAGTTCATTACTGGTACCAATATTGATATTTCTAGTATTCACAGGGTTACTCAGATCTGGAATCTCTAAATCAGGTCCTTGTACATCGCGTTTTCCTTCAGAATCGGGTATATTCACATCGGAAGGGTCTTCATATTCACCTTCATCTAGCATGAAGTTATAACATTCAAGGGCATGTTCCAACTGTATTTCCCAATATGGTTGCTTATATACAGGCAACGGGACATCATTAAATAACTTCTTTTTAATTATCTACAAAGCCTCATTGATATTCGGATAATCATCCTCAAAGCTGAAAGTGGATTGAAAGTCATTTATCATTATGTGCCAATCTATTGTACCTATGCGAAGTTATGCTTCTGTATACCAATTCCTTGGTATTTGATCTAATGTGTGCACAAACATATGAACCCATTCTGTCTTAGGCGTATGCATCCATGCTTTCAAGAAAAATTTATATGATCTCTAGGATCAATCTGTCCATTGTATTTTACTTGTACTAACTCAGTTTTTTTCTGAAAATCTAATTTCCAACATGTGCTTACATTCTTCCCATGTATTCAGGTTGTCTTTGTGCGCATCCCACCACCTAGAAGGTGTAGCTCGCAATGCTATATCTAAATTTGCTAGCTTATGTTCATCTGAAACTAATGCTAAATATTCATGTATCAATGCATGGATATTACCCAAACCATCATAAGTAGGAATTGGACTTACCTATGTTCCAATCCAATGCAGTGACTTTGTTATCTTCCCACATCCTCTTACTGATACTTCATGCATTCGGCTCTGCCAATTCTTCATTCCTGCGTCTGATTCTCATACACAAGAACTGTCGCATCTCCAGCTCAATGTTCCATCATCTGTATGGTTAATGTAATATGCTTTATTCATTGTCATCTTGTAGATATTATCAAGTTCTTGAGATCTACATTCTTCTCGTACTAGTTCAACATACCTAGGTCCTTGTGAAGGATCCAGGGGTGCGATGACCCTGATATATGGTCCTTCAAATATCATTTGTTTTTTATTCAAGTTCATAATCGGGAGGTTATCAATTACCCTGTAAATACCCAATAATGCAGGATAAGGATTACTGTCATCTATGATCTCAATAACCTCGAAGTCTTCTTTACTTCACACTCCATCAATGTCAACAAGAACACTTGATAATCTCCCAAAGGGTATAAACTTTTGTTGGTTAGCTAATATCAACTGTATAGGAGACCGAGATCACTTTGGAATCCCCATCTGTTCCCATGTTTGTTTTGTCAGGATGTTCACCTCTAAGCCTAGGTCGAGAATGACCTAGTTCATTTCAAAATATCTAATCTTCGCATTTAGCCTCATATCTCTTCCTGCCCTTTTCTGGTTCTTGATATGATGAACTTCTCTATGTGCATCATTTATTGTATTACGTTATTCATAATGTCCCAATAGGTTCTATAATTATCCTAAGGCATTTCCATGCCTCAACAGCTTTATGCAGCTCTGTAGAAACTATGTAATAGGGCTTTTTCTATTCTAGTGAAGTTCATGATCCATCATACGAGATCGGCATGTCTAATACTGGTGTCTGATCACTTCGCAATTGGATCCTTGTGGTCGAAGGTTTTGAGTCCTGAAATCTTTTTCTTGCTTCCATGAATACCTTTTTTTCTTGGTCAGGGTTGAATGCAGGCATTTTCCAGTTTCTTTTCTTACCCAAGGCCCATCAGTAGGCTTTGGTCTGTTTATGTGATCTTCATAATTCAAAGCTTCGGTTGTCCTATCATTGCCTGTCACAGATCCACTTCGCATCACAACATGGATGTTGCGATCTTCGTTTATTTTCTCAGTTGTGATCATCTGTATATTTTGGTTCTATCCTTCTGGTATTTTCTCTTTCATTTTGCCTTGCAAAATGGGACATGCTTCAATGACATGGTCAAATGACTTACAGTACTTACAAGTAGTGCAAGGGTTCTGACAGTCTCCTTCTAAATGTCATGTTTGAGTGCAATTATAATAGACAATCGGACCTCTTCCTATTCCTTGGCCAGTGTTACGTCCTCTTCCTCTGAATCCACCATGTCCTTTATATGTGCCTTGATCATACTGCGCATTTTCATTACTATGATATTTTTCTCCTTGGACTCTGTAGACATCATGTTTTCTTTCTATCATGAGGTCATATGCTTTGCAGTTGGTATCATCATGGCCAACTAACTTACAAAATGTGTAGTGTAGGTTGTTTGGTGTCTGTACATACTTTTGAAGTAGGTAACAGTCTTTTGGGCGATGTCCTCTACATCGACAAATATCGCACCATGGTCCTTGACGTTGTTTTAATGGATTCGATGCTCCACTAGCGATGTAATCTTTGAATATGGGATAGTGTTCCTTCGAATGTCCTTCAGCTTTACATTTAGTGCACCAAACCTCTTCTCTTTTTTATTTCCCTTTCTTCATATCGTGTAGCTGTAATGCCAGGTTTTCTAGCTGTGTATGTATATGTACCCTTCATGTGCTAGTATCTCCTATGGGCGAAGCTTCTAGCTTCATCACAATTTCTAGTGCTTTTGTTTGCGAGGTTACCTTCCGTTGCATCAGTGGTAATCTAATGTGGGGAAACAACGTGATAGTTTTAAACCTTAACAGTGCAATAAAAAATCATACAGATTCTTAACCATTAACAGAAAATAAACAGTGGCACACGCATAACATAGAGATTTTCACTTGGAAACCCTTAACCGAGAAAAACCAGCAAAACTTAGATCCGCACAACTCTTTTCATTATATATTTTCTTAACCATTTACAAGACAATATATGGTATTTGCAGCATCTAAAACCCTAATTCGTTTACCCGAAATTAGGTTACAACCCTAATCCCTTTACCGGGATTAGAAAGAATACAATGGGCCGAAACAGCAAAACCATGTGAAGAGATATAACACACCCAACACAACGTAGCTATGAACCATTCTTGATTTCGTTGCATTGCTATTTCAAAGCTAACTTGATCTAACAAGGATTTGAATTTCTAATCAAACTCCCACACAGTCTCATTAGGTTTTTGTTTGATTTCTTTTAGATCTGTAATGCACTGAGATTTTGACTTAGGTTTCTTAAATTCTCTAATTAGTGCAGTTCTTATATCAACTAGCGATATGTTTTGTACAACAGAATATTTCATGAACCATGTTAAAGCTCTGTATCTGAATTTAGTAACCAATTGAGCTTGTTTTATAGCATCATTTTGTACTTTCTTAACATTCCATACAGCTTCACAGAGAAACCAATGTTGCTATGTATCTTCTAGACCAGTTCCTTTAAAAATAGGTAGCTTAATTTTGTCTTCCATTCTTATTCTAGGACGTGTAGTGTTCTGAAACGATGAAGGTATACCACTACTTGGTTGATTCCGAGTACTTGCTCCTACAGTGTTACTACTACTAGTGTTCTGCGAACTAGTAATATTTCTTTCTTCAACTATAGGTTTATGCGGAGTAATAGGTTTATAGCAAATGCATCTAGGTTTGATTTCACTATCAGACTCGTATTGATATGAGTTTCTATCACTTCCTAACTCAGTTTCTAGGAATATGCGAGGTTCAACTTCACGAGACTTATTTCTAGTGCTAACTTTATATCTTTTTCCACTTCGAAATATGCCAATATCTTTGTCTGTATCAATATCTGTGTTACTGAACATTACAGATTCAAACCCTTGGAATCTAATTGCATTCTTAAGACACCTTTTTCAGCTAATAGAATTTTAATGCATAAACTCAAGATTTTCAGATACTTACCTCTAAATCCTTGGAAGAAATATCCTTCCGCTACGTTGTAATACTTCAAAGTGTCCACAATGAACATTGTAATATAGCCTTCCAGCAAGATATCCAACCAAAAATATACTGCTCTTGAAATCTGTTAGTTTTTCAGAATTTTCACTATGATCTAAAATCTTAATTAAGAGAATAACATGTACAGCATATCAATCATGGACATAATAATGCAAGCACACAAGAGACACAGAGTTTCATTGGGGAAAACCAAGAAGGTGGAAAACCCCGCAACTTCCTCAGAGATAGAAAGAGCAATGATACAACCAAAGTACAAGATATTGTCTTCTCCTAGCAGTAGATCCTCCTCCTCACAAGCGCGACACTTTTTGAATGAGAGAAGTGTGTGTAATGAGATGATCAAATAGAGATCTCCCGATCTCTATTTATACTTGTCTTGTCCTTCCCAATAAACTAATGGGGACGACTTGTCTAGCTTAGCTTAATAAACCATGGTTAACTTAATCTAGGCCGAACCCACACTTGGTGGTCTAATAACCCATTTACCCATATGACTCATACAGGGCCAACCCCATCAAGGTGTTCTAATAACCCATCAAGTATAAGTTACGACACTTATAATATAAATGACAACACTTTCGTATAGAGGAATAATAACATCTCTATAGGAATACAAACACTTCCGTATATAGGAATAATAACATCTCTATAGGAATACAATACACATGGAAAAAATACATTCCAAAGTTACATATACATCAACACTCCCTCTTAACTAGGAAGGTATTTCTCGACACATATCTGCTAGCACAAGTCTTCTTCTCTGGATCATCATCAGCGAATCATCGTTCTCGAATCATCGTCATCGTCACTACTACTGCTATCTCAATCAATCTCTGAATCTACTCATCATATGAAGTTCTACAGAGCCAGTCCTTTTTCATACTGGATGTAGGCCCACCACCTGCAGGTCTTCATCATTACTGGACATACTGTGGAATCCTAGGGACTTATTACGTGTGTCAACAAAACCTAGCAAGAGCATCCTAGGACTAATTATGAGCACACTTCTCAACCTATCAGATCTCCCAAGGAGTTATTACATGTGACCAAGCAAAACCTAGCAAGAGCATCTCATGACTGATTACGTGCCCAGCACAACCTGCAATATCTCCTAGGGAGACATTATATGCTACCAAGCAAAACCTAGAAAGAGCATCTCAAGACTGATTACGTGCCCAGCACAACCTGCAAGATCTCCCAGGGAGAAATTATATGCCATGGACAAAACCTAGCAAGAGCATTTTCCAGATCTCCCAGGGAGCTATTATATACCAGCGGAAAAACCTAGCAAGAGCATCTACAAATCTCCAAGGGCGCTATTATATGTCCCTCCAACAAAAACCTTGAAAGAGCATTTTCCAGATCTCCCACGGAGCTATTATATGCCAGCGGAAAAACCTAACAAGAGCATCTGCAAATCTCCCAGGGTGTTATTATATGCTTATCTGCACAACCTGTCCACAGCCACAGAGTATCAACCTAATACTCATCATACATCATCCTAATGTCCATGATCATCATCTCTGCATCGTCCTGATGCAAGTCATCTAGAGCATCGTCCTGATACTCATCACACATGATCATCCTGATCATACGATGTATCCACCTGATACATATCATGCATTGTTATAGGTTAAACTTGCACCTCTCCGTCCGTGATCACCTTGAGTTGTTGATCACACAAAAGGACAACTTGGATGGAGGAGCATGTTGACCTTAGATGATACTTTGACCTACTCCATTTCCTAATTTTACTGGAAAAACCCTAAACATATCATTCTGAGATATGAGCGCTACTCTACTCAAAGAGACTAGCGCCCATACACTGCTCCAGTGTACAATAGTAGCGCTCAAATCCTTATGAGCGCTACTCCTTCTCAGCATAGTAGCGCTCAACATTTAAAATTGGATGAGCGCTAGTTGGTAAGCACTAAAGTAGCGCCCTATACGCTATTTCACTAAACAATAGTCGCGTACATATCAAAAGATGATTAAAAAATAATTAATTTTCACGAGGAGGATTAGTTGTTGGTAGTTTCCCAACTTCCCCAACTTCCTCCATAACCATACATTGACCTGGACTACTTCTCTAATCCTATAAATACAAGGAAGACTAAAGAGAAAGGTTAGATGGATTAATGGAGAAACTTTGAGACATAGAGATCTAAAGAAGAAACTTGCATTGGAGGAGTTGATGCTGAAGATACCCAAGCCAGAGAAGAGCAAGAGCCAAAAATCAAGTTGCAGGAGCCTGTTATAGAGTCAGGTATACTTGTACATCAATTTACTTTTGACAATAAAGGTTGAAGTGTCTTTCTTGTTCCAACTTAAATGTGTTCTGAAATGACATCTTAATTTGGATTTGTTTTGGTCAATATCAAATGCTTAACATTGTTTTTGTTTCTTTTAAACATTATATATTGTCCAAGATGCTTTGAGAAAGGTATTTTTATTGCAAGTTTACTGAAAGGAAGGTGGATTTGAAGGTTGAGCACAAGATCAAGTAAAGGCTAGGATCGAACTTCGATTGAAAGGTGTGTTCTCAAGATCCATAACTTATTTATTTTCATAAATATCTCTGTAATATCATCAATACACTTACCTGTCACCCCACTCCAGTTGATAGCATTAGTTTCCTTGCTATAGGGTAGATTTTCCCTCCAACAGACTAGCGACTCCATTGGGGAAAGTTGAGTTTTTTCTCTAGGAAACCTTGTTCTTGTTTGTCTTCCCAGAATTGTTTTGACTCCTTTGATGTGTTGAGAACCCCGTAGGTATCCCCTGCCTGTTTCTTTCTGCTTCCATCAATCTTTTGGTATATTTCGAAGTCAGTTTTTAAACTTTTGAGATATGAGTGCTACTTTGTTGTACATACAGTAACACCCATATTCTATTGTACTATACATACAGTAGTGCCCATCTCTGCAGGGGCACAAGTTTCCCTACTACACAGTAGGGTACGTTTCCTGAAGCTTTTTATTAGTAGTCTGCTTGAGTTTTTAGCCTTTTGGTGATTTGCTGACTTTGCTTTTAGGTCTTCTTGACTGGTGTATGAGGTTTTTAACTTTTTTTTAAGTCATAAAACCTTTCTTTGAGTCTTTTTTCCATCTTTTGAATCGCTTGTTTATCTTTGGGACGTTTGGATTGTTTATAACTTTTTGGAAGACTAGGTTGTGTTTTGTGGTGAGCACTTCCACTTTTTTTAGGCCCTGACTGTATGTTGCTGGTTTACAAACCTGCATACTTTTGTATCTGCTGTTTGTGGCAACGTTTGTCTGCTCTTTACTCATCCTATCCTTTGTTTTAGGGTTTGGTCCGTTTTAGAGCCTCTAGGGTGTCTTCCGAACCTGTTTGTTTCCAATCTTCTTGGACTTATTGTCTTTTTTCTGGTTTCAAGTGTATTTAAAAGTGCTTTAGGCTAATTCATTTATCAGTTCTTTGTGTTAGTAGGGTAATTGGAAGCTTGCTTGTCTACGTTTTGCTTGGCATAGTGGTATTGCTAGGGTTAGATGCTTTAGGTCAGTCCTCTTGTATCTATCTCCTTTGTTTTCTCCCACTTTGTTTCCGAGTTTAGAGGCTTTTTCTTTGCAAAAAACCTGTAGATCAAGTTCTTTTTGAGCTGGTGCCTTGACAGCTATAAGCTTAGGAACCATTCTTAGCCATACTTACACATTGCACATAAGTTTTATTTTGCTTTCCATCTTTATAGTTCTTTTTCGTTTATAGAAAAAGCAAAAAAATTTGGTAGTTTAAGTTTAATAAGACTTTTTTTTTCTTTTTTTTTTGTTACAAGATAGCATAGGATATTTTGTACAATTCCAAAAAAGAAAACAAAAAATTTTTAGTAGATTTGCTCAAATTTTCAGTTTTGAAAAGAAGTAAATGAAAAAATAAAAAAAGTTTTGTTGTAGAAAGTTTGAATTTATGCACTTTTGTTTTCCTGTTACAACCACGCCACACAAAAGCACTACCTTTTGAATAATAACAGCCCTAAAAAAAAATTTAATAAAATGAAATAGAAACAATTTTTCTTTTTAGGGATACACTACACCAACTAGTCTTGGTTAGGATCTTGAGTTTAAATCACCTTAAACCACTCAAGATCACACATTACGCAAAAATCGTAGTTTGACTATCACAAGTAAATCCATTTCACTCAAAACTTGCCTGGGATCTATGCAGTAGGTCATTGTGAGATCAGACTGTTGGGAATACTCCTCCTACTTTCTATTCGAGCATACGCCAGGATTGGATTGCGTTTGGGGACTCTTTCGAGTTTCAGGCTTAGTTACCCTGCCCACGCTTTCTGATTCGACCGGTGACTGTTCCCCCAGGAGTTTTCGGCGTTTTGGTATCCTTAGTATCTGAATTTAGGTTCATACACAGGTGACAGCAGAGGGTATATCTGTTGTACCTAAGACATACGTGGGAGGAAACCCCTTGCAGGTATTTGGGAGGGCGGTTGGGTGATTCCAACGCTTGCACCCTTAGTCATTGTAATGTGGACCCCGGGTAACTGTCTTTCTTCCTTCGTTGATCTGTTCTGGGCCCTCATCATCCCAGACTCTTCTCCGGAAGGCATCTTTGTTTGCCTGGTTTGCATACTTAGGACTTTTTAGTTGGCATGTTGTTTGCCCCCTAGTTGTAGTGGCCACTAGGTTCTAGTCTGTTATTTTATATATATAATCACAGAGAATCAAGAGCTTCGTAGATCGAGAAGGTTTCAAAACCTTCCACCACTTAGAACAGAACCTTTACAGCCAGCTAGACGACAGCGAGTAAACCCCGGTGTTTCTTCAGAAACTATTCCTGAAACAGAATTTCCTAAGGAAATTCTTACAATAGAAAATCCTGAAATAGGAATTCCTGAGGAATTACCACTTGAAGTTGAGTTTCCTGAAGAACAACAAACAGCAATAGAAAACCCTGAAATAGAGGTTCATGAGGAACCACTACCAAGTACCCCAGATCAGCGACACTTTAGTTCAATTGAGGTTGAAGATCTTACTTCTGCGGAGTATAGCACTCCTTTCAATCCTGCTTTGACCAATACTAGAATTTCGTTTCTGTCACCTTTTGGTTTCCAGCAGCCTCATTACAGTGTAGATAATTCCTTGCCCGAACATCTGATGTCTACTCTAGGAGGTGAATAGAGATTTCCCCAAACTCCCAGCTTAGGTATGAACACTAACATGGTAAATCCTTCTTTTACTGCTACGCCAAGTCAGGCACAGACAACCTCTGTGCCTACTCCGTCTTTCAGTTTTAATACTGGTACATTAGGTATGCCAAGTTCAACAACAATGGCATCTATCCCTACACCTGCTGTTGGACCTATCAGTACAGCCAACTTTGCACCACCTCCTTCTTTTCAACCATTATACCAGATACCTAGTACTTGGATTTCCACGCCTGCTGTAGGACCAAGTGCTTCTACAACCATGACGTTCATGAGTACTATGACTGCACCATCTACATCAACTACCACTGGTTTCAATACCTTTGCAGGCCCTAACATGAATCAATGTAATATGCCTGCAGGTAATGTCCATTTTTCCTTATTCTCAAGGGGAGGGGGTAATATTTTTAACCATCAATATGGCGGGGCTAATACCCAGCCACAGTGGACGAACCCACAGAGCACTAATCCACTTTCATATGGGTTGGAAAATTTCAATAATTCTTTCGTACAACAACAGATGGCAGGGGGCAACCCCTATCAACAGATTGTAGGAGGAAACCCCTATCAGCATATGGCTGGGGGAAATCCTTATCAACAGACGGCTGGGGGAAACCCCTACCAGCAGTTCATGGGTCAAACTATGGGTGGTTCCCCTTTTTCGACCCTAGCTTATCAAGTACCATCTTACTGGCCTCGTTTACCATTTCTGGCAACTTTAAATTTGCCAGATCTTTCCAAACTGACCAACGATCCAGTGTGTCATAATGCTACATGGCCATCAGTTCCCACCAAGTTACCTTCGGACATTCCAAAGTTCGAAGGCAAAGCAGGTGAAGACCCTGGTGACCATGTCACTACTTTCCACTTATGGTGTTCCTCGAATTCATTAAATGAAGATTCCATTAGATTGAGATTGTTCCAAAGGACTTTAACCGGTGTTGCAGCCAAATGGTACATTGAGTTAACTGTAGCTACATTCTCTAATTTTGGGGATCTCGCGACTGTCTTTTTGAATCACTTCCAGCTTCCTGTTCGGTATGATGCCGGAACAGACCTTTTTTCTACATTTAGGAAAAATAAAGCCACTCATTTATCTGACCACATTCAGGAGTGGCGAAGACGGAAGAGGCTCATTAAGGCCAACATACCTCCAGAATTCCTTCTTGAGTGGTATTTGAAATCACTCCTTCCTTATATTTCTAAGGAAGTAGCTACATCTGGAGTATCTAACGAGGAAGAAGCCATCCTACGGACCCAGCAGTTAGATCTCGTTTATGCACAATCTGGGTTATTGTATGAGATTATACCTGATGCACCGCGATCGAATACTGATCTGAGTAGACCTAAACCTGGACCACATGCTGACAGCATAGTGGGTTCAGTTGACTCTGCAACTTTCGAAGCACTAACCAAACAGGTTCATGCCCTATCAGTCAAACAATCGACTGCAAATGTTTCTTCCGTCACAACCTCTCCTTCTACTTCTGAGCCTATCAACCAGGTTCAGAACAATCAAAAGGGCCCTCGGTAGCCCAATAACAAAAAGAAGGGCAAGAAAGGAGAGGGGAACCAACAAAATCCCAAAAAAGAGAATGCTGAATAGGGTAACAAAGAGGAAAAGAAGGTTAAGTTCCCTTGTAAACTTTGCAAGCAGAACCACCTTACTCACCAATGTCCTCTGCTTGAAGAAGCCCAAAAACTCTTAAGAGAAAAGAAGCCTGCCGTATTGAAAGATCCTTTCCCTAAAGGGCAGGGCTCAAATTCTGGCACCTCCAACACTGGGGGCAGTACACATGCCACGGTTGATCAAACTTTTATTAACATGGTTAATTCGGATGCACTCTTACAAACGAGAGCCAGGAATTATACCCCGGACGCACAGAAAAAGGATAAAGAGATTCCAGAATCCTCCACTCCACTTCACATACCTGTGGACCCAATGCCCAAGATTCTGAAAGGTGTCTTGAAATGGGCATCACACAATCCCAACACTCGGGCCACTTCCAACTACAATGTGGTTGAATATTTAGCCAGACTCCTTGTTCCATGTCTACTTTAGAAGTCTTGCAAAGTTGTCCTTTACAACGGAATGCACTTCTGGCAGCTATTGGGAGTATGGAATCCTCTAACATGTCTGCGCGATTTGATATTACTGATGTCAAATACCGGTTGCCCTATCACGTTGCTCTTCAGATTGAAGTCCTCCATGGTCCAATGACCATCGGACGAGCGATCGTAGATGAGGGCGCGTCGACTTGCGTAATGCCAATTTCTTGTTGGAAAGCTTTAGGTTCCCCCGAGTTAGCCCCTTCTAACACACTGCTTACTGCATTTGATGGCAGAACTTTCCGTCCACATGGGGTTTTTCCATCATTTGATGTCACATTGGCCGGTAAGACAGTTGTTGTAGAAGTAGAAGTTCTGGATGCTCCGCTTGATTACAATATGTTATTAGGTAGGAGTTGGACATATGCCATGCGATCCATTGCATCAACAGTTTTTTGAGTTGTTATGTTCCCATTTGAAGGTAAGATCATTACAGTCGATCAACTTTCTTTCACTCAGAGAAACAACCAGACTTCTTCGGAAACCACAGTTCCATTGATTGATCAAACCACCCCGGTTGGTGAGAGTTTAGGAGCAGGACTTTACGGGTCATTAATTGGCACTTTTGACCTACCGTCTCCTACCTTATTCATTGGTACTGAGGGATGTTCATCATCTGAAACTTCCATGGTTAGTTTAACAACTGATTCTGAGTTTCTCGCAACTAATACAAACCCCTCCGTGCCCATCCCTGTTGCAGAAGTTACCCACCTGGATTCTTATCAAACTGCAACAGAACATATGATGACTCCATTGGTGTCTATCGAGTCAAATATATATTGTGCTACTACTCAGTCACCGGACCCGATCCACTCTCTTGACAGTTCAGATATTACTTTACCTTCTGATGAGGAAATGTTAGAAGCCATGACCAACCTAGACCATCATCGTGAACATATAGATCCCGGGTCCTTCTTGTTTCCTTTTCTTAACTTGATAGAGAGAGGTGAATTTTGTCCAACACCCAGTGAAAATACTAATTCCACTTCTTCACAAGTTGGTCTTGTTGAAGGGAATAGATTGCATACCTTACTAGTGAACATTTTCACTGGGGTCAACGGAAACATTTTTTTTGAAACGGACTGTTATCTCGATGAGATCATTCCGTATACGAACCTTTTCCGTGATTTCCATAACACCTTTTCCCGACCTCACGAGGAGGATCCAGGCATTGACCCTACCTGAAGAAGTATTACGCTTAGGATGAAGTACTTTTTCTTGTAACATAGCTGTATATGTCTGTAAAGCTAGTTTTGTTACCCTTCTTAGTAAAATCTTATGTGTGTTTTTCATTTCATGTACCAGATGTCAACCGAACATTTCTTAGGATTTGCTGATGGCGCCAATCACCACACCTGTCAATTGGCTGTAGCAGCTTGGGTCATTTATTCACCCGCTGGCCAACTTGTCTCTTCGGGGGGGGTTTGTTTGGGTCCTACCACGAATAATGTGGCTGAATACAGTGCAGTTATAGAAATTCTCTGAGATGCTCTCAATCGTGGAATTTCACATTTGGAGGTAAGACTTGACTCACAATTAATTGTATTTCAGTTAACAGGTGTCTATCAGATTAGGGATCCTGGATTGCTACGTCAGTTTCTACGAGTTAGACTATTGGAAAGACAATTTGATTCTATTATATATGAACACATTCCAAGAAGTTTAAACACATTAGCTGATTCATTAGCAAACTATGTGTTAGACTGGCATTTGCATCATACATTTTCAAAAACAACATTGCACACATAAAACACATACGCATGTAAATAACCGATACTGTATATAGCCGATACTGTATCAAAAAATATATGAGTTTTGGGTCACAAGTCTATCAATTCATGCCATAAAAGTACAAAAACTGGGCATAGTATCCTCAAGATATATACATAGAATATATCCTTTTCCTATGGAGAAGGAGGGACCTCATCATCATCTACTGCATTGCGATAGCATATGACTAGCCTAGCTATCTTCCGCAGCACCCTAAGCCATGCAGGGGGCACCCCAACCACATCTTCCTGCATATCAACAGGTATCTGATCCATACGGCATGTAGGAACTTCGTGAGTCAACCGACTCATTTTTCTCTCTAGGGTCCCTAACATAGCATCTGCTGCAGCAATATTAGCTGGCCTCACAAAGATGGTAGGATGTCCCTCAGGACGAGTAGGCCCAAGATCTGCATATGACACTTGATTAGAACTTCAAAATTCATTCATAAAAATCAAATACTTGAAAAAGTTTGAAAAAATGAAATAATTCTCAAAATTTAAAACATACCAATATCTCCCCATGCTCCACCTGGAGGAAGCACCAATTCTGGATCATGATGGAAATCCAATCCAGCATATGGAAACTGCTCGAAAGCGGGCACTTGCCTCTCCCACCACCACCAGAAATCATCAGTATGATAACAGTAGTGACGTTCCCCACCACCTTGGCGGAGGAATATGTCACCCCAACGGCCTAGTCTGGGCTCATGGGGGTTAACCTGAGGTAGAGGCATTCCCAAACTGATAGCAGGCATCCTCTCAAAGAAGAAAGTACACAAAATACTACCGTACCCAAAATTCTTCATTGTGCTGGATTTGCAACCTGTCAATTGAGATTTCATGTTCACCAGTAAACTAGTACACCAATCATAGACATGACCATGTAAGCATTGTACACCAATATGCATAGAGTGCCTGGAAGCTAAGTGTTGTGATGCACTACCTGCCACTCGGTTGATCATGCTCACTATCACTTTCAAAGGGAGGCCGTCAATGGTTGAGATCAAGACTTGGCTTCCCGATTTCTCAACTCCGGCAACACAATATGTATTCACGTACTCTTGCACAGATCTTACACCCACACGAGAAGACCCTTTCAGATTGATTACATCTCCTCTCCGTGAGAGACCAATAATGAAATATATGTCATCAACTGTAAGCTCCAAATTTTGCCCACGGATGACAAAAGTATTGGTATCCACATCCCAATACTGAATAAGTCTTCGAAACAGTTTGTTTAAAGCCCTCATGTTTACGGTTCAGTAAAACTTCAATAAACCGCATCTTCGGAGAGCGTGGAGAGTGGCCGGATCTTGCATGGCCAACCTATCCATGTCCTCATGTTCTCTCTCCTTCCATTGAAGAATCATCCTACACAAAAAATGAAAATTTTTTGAGTCTCGGCGCTTGTATGTAGGTTTTCATGAGTGAGCGCTACTGTGTATACTAAACAGTCACGTATGGGCTCTACTCTGCTTGAGCACAGTAGCGCCCATCGCTTTTACACGCTACTGCTATGGTTACACAATAGCACCCACGCAGCAAAGGATGTGAGCATCACGTTGCAAGCCATTTTTTGCTCAAAAAATGAAAACTAAACCATGAAAATGCAAGTAGGGTGGATTTTAACTTACTTGTTGGAGGAATAACGATGTTTGGATGCTTGGTTTGATCGCCACGAAGATTTGAAATTGCAAAAGGTTGCCCCAATCTTTGCCCTACAAAACAAATTGAAAATTGATTTTTAAAATGAAATCATATATATGAATTGGAGTTTGATTTTCACCCACCATTGTTTAATTTTCTATAGTTTCAAAATTTTCAAAAAAAAATCCCTAATTAATCAATTGAAACAAACATATGGTACAATACTAATCCAAGCTCAATTTTATTTAATTTTTGTCGGATTCATCTCCTAAGTTTAAAAACTCTTGAGGATAGACCTTGTCAACTAGTTAAATAGTTCAAATTCATATATCATTCGAGATTTTTTTGCCGCATCGACTAATATTTTGTTGAAGACCTAGTTTTGGCAGAATATGAAGCTATGATCCTAGAAGTTCACCGTTAAGTCATTTTAAGCTCTTGTTTGGACTATTTAAACCTAAACAAGATTGCCGAGCAAGATTTTCCTCTTCGAGCTCATTAAAGTAATCGAAGGCTCATCCACTTAGGTATAGAATTACCCCTTTTCCGGGCCTAGGTGGATTAATTACGGAAAAGGTATACTCTAGGTATACTCCTGTATGGGCTAGAAGAGTTCTTCTTCCATTGTTTTACACTTTTTTGGGGGAGGAGACTAACTGCACGAAAAAGGACCTTTTGGAGCCTTTCTTTAGGGTTTTCAGGCTCTCTAAACATGAAAATACCAAGCGAGCATTCACCTACTCGGGCTCGATGTGAAATCCACGAGAGGGTAAGTAGAGGACTGTTTAAGTTTTTCAACTCTATAAACAAGAAAACACCGTTGAGCACAGACCAATCCAGACTCGATATAAAATCCACAGATAGGTGAAAAGAGGATTGTTTAAGTTTTTCAGACTCTATAAACAGGAAAACACCGGCGGGCATTAATCTGCTTGGGCTTGATACTAAAATCCATGAGCAGATATATGGAGTTATTGTTTAAGATTTTCAGACTCCTTAAAATTGAAAACACCGGTGAGCAAGAATAGATCTTGGCTCGATATTAAAATCCATAGATCAGTAATATAGAGTAATCTTCTATCTCTTCTTCGAACTCTATAAATAATGAAGAAGGTCCTGAGTCTTCCTCCCATGGGCTCGTTAAACTATTTACATGGTTGGATCTATTGAGTTTTCATTCTTTCTTGGACTCATTAAAACAACAAGAAGGGTATTCTTTTATCTAAAAAGAATAAGGGATGGGAAAGACATATCATATCTTCATTGTCAAAGGCAGTTTAGTCAGTTCTATCCTTGAACTCAGCACCTACTAGAGTCTATCTTGTTGGTTGGGTTTAGTTTTTGACCTCAGGGTGAACCTTTCCTCTGAGTTATTTACTCCCCCAGTTGGTTATTCTTCCAACCATATGGAGGGTCTGCTAATGTCTCTTACATTTCAGACTTATTATTTACCCCATTATGTCAGAAACTGCCTGAGTCACTTTGTGTTGTGCTCAATGTTCAAGGATATACCCTGTGTCGGCCATTCTGCAGTTTACCTTGACCTCATGTGTCGTCCTTCCTAGTGTCATTCTTGTTACATATTATTCCATATCAGCTCTTACCAGTTGAGTGTTCCTCGAGTTGGAGGATGGAGTATGCTTTAAGGACTCCCTTCCAACAAACTTATTCCCATCGACATCAACTCATTTTACTCTGGGAATGAAGTTTAGAGTTTCGGTTAGTACCTTGGAGATTGCAGTCACCAGTGGCAATTTTCCTCGCTGCTGAATGATGAGAATACATCAATGTCTCTTCTTCGACAGGTTCCCCAAGTGTTCAATTCCAAGTCCATTTATTCACATTTGGTGGATCGTACTTGGTACCTTGGACCCCATCATCCTTATCGGTGGAATTGCTCGCGTTTGTTAACGGTATACATCAATGACAGGTAATCAAACGATACCCCCCATGTTTGACTATCAGCTCATCTATTCACATGGGTAGGTTTTGTACCTAGAGTTGTTTTGGATGAAGACCTTGGGATTTTGGATGACAGTACCTCATTTTGTTATCACCCAAGTTGCGCAAGACTGAGCCTCACTTATATTCGGCTCTCCATGAGACATAGATCCAGTTTGTTGTTATGGATATGATCTCTCAGTTTGACATGGATCCACGCTTGTATTCCAAGTGGCCATGCTTTATATACATATCCTTGTTATGTATCAGAGATCATGTTGTATCACACTGCACATCTATATGGTGTCAAAGTTGTAATTGCTCGCTGACCTTGATCTTTGTTGCAGGAGTTCTTGCAACTTGTTTTCTGTGGTTCTTTGCTCCTCCTCTGGCTTTGGATTATAATGTATTTCGGCCATTGTTTCCCTCTGACCTCACACATTAGGGGGCATCTGTTATAGGTTAAACTTGCACCTCTCCGTCCGTGATCACCTTGAGCTGCTGATCACACAAAAGGACAACTTGGATGGAGGAGCATGTTGACCTTAGATGATACTTTGACTTACTCCATTTCCTAATTTTACTAGAAAAACCCTAAACATGTCATTCTGAGATATGAGCACTACTCTACTCAAAGAGACTAGCACCCATACGCTGCTCCGGTGTACAATAGTAGCGCTCAAATCCTTATGAGCGCTACTCCTTAGCATAGTAGCGCTCAACATTTAAAATTGGATGAGCGCTAGTTGGTAAGCACTAAAGTAGCGCCCTATACGCTACTTCACTGAACAATAGTCGCGTACATATCAAAAGATGATTAAAAAATAATTAATTTTCACAAGGAGGATTAGTTGCTGGTAGTTTCCCAACTTCCCAAAGTTCCTCCATAACCATACATCGACCTGAACTACTTCTCTAATCCTATAAATACAAGGAAGACTAAAGAGAAAGGTTAGATGGATTAATGGAGAAACTTTGAGACATAGAGATCTAAAGAAGAAGCTTGCATTGGAGGAGTTGATGCTGAAGATATCCAAGCTAGAGAAGAGCAAGAGCCCAAAATCAAGTTGTAGGAGCCTGTCATAGAGTCAGGTATACTTGTACATCAATTTACTTTTGACAATAAAGGTTGAAGTGTCTTTCTTGTTCCAACTTAAATGTGTTCTGAAATGACATCTTAATTTGGATTTGTTTTGGTCAATATCAAATGCTTAACATTGTTTTTGTTTCTTTTAAACATTATATATTGTCCAAGATGCTTTGAGAAAGGTATTGTTATTGCAGGTTTACTGAAAGGAAGGTGGATTTGAAGGTTGAGCACAAGATCAAGTAAAGGCTAGGATCGAACTTCGATTGAAAGGTGTGTTCTCAAGATCCATAACTTATTTCTTTTCATAACTATCTCTGTAATATCATCAATACACTTACCTGTCACCCCACTCCAGTTGATAGCATTAGTTTCCTTGCTATAGGGTATATTTTCCCACCAACATGCATCCACCTGATGCATATCACATACATGATCCACCTAATCATACAATGTATCCACCTGATACATATCATGCATCCACTTGATGCATATCACATACATGATCCACCTGATCATACAATGTATCCACCTGATACATATCATGCATATACCTGATGCATATCATATACATGATACAACTGATCATATCCAGCATCCAACATGATGCATAAAAATATACATGATCCAACTGATCATATCCAAAGCAGTAACTGGAGCATCATCCCAATTCTCATGACACAACGCTTACATCCACAACCATGGGAGGATCCTCCTACCATCATGCTTGGAATGGCTTCTACAAATGTATCCATCACTTATTCCTTGAAGTGTCATCAATCTGAAGAACACCAAGCCTCCCTCTGAAGTACTCAAACTTCACTCTGGTTAGTGGTTTCGTCAACACATCTGCAACCTTCTCATCCATTGCAACATACAGGAGCTTCACTACTCCTCTCTGCACCATATCCCTGATATAGTGATATTTGATCTCTATGTGCTTCGACCTGTCATGGAACACTGAGTTCTTAGACAACTTTGGTTATCACAAAAGATACCAGTAGCCTCCAGCAGGAGATCAAATAACTCAGACAGTAGCTTTCGGAGCCATACTTCCTCGCAACATGCTGCAACATGCTCTGCCTCAGCTGTACTCAGTGCTACGTAGGATAGCTTTCTGCTAAACCAAGAGATCACACCTGGTCCCATACTGAAGCAACACCCAGATGTGCTCTTCCTATCTGTAGCACTGCCTGCCCAATCTGAATCAACATAACCCTACAGGTTAAACTTTTGATTCGCATCATACTTGAGCCCATAATCAATTGTACCCTCCAAGTACCTCAGAATATGCTTTACAACAACCAAGTGAACACCTCTGGGATCCATTAGGAACTGGCTCAATGTGTTCACCGCAAAGCAAATATCTGGTCTCGTATTCATCAGGTACATCAAGGACCCAATCATCTGACGATACATCGTGGCATCAACTGGATCAGATGAAGCATCACACAGAAGTTTTAGTTTCGATGCCATAGATGTGGCCATGGCCTTGTAGTCCATCATCTCGACCTCTTCAGGATCTCTACTGCATACTTCCCTTGTCCAATGAAGATCTCATCTACACTCTTCCACACCTCCATGCCTAGAAAGTAGTGCATCATCTCCAAGTTCTTCATCACGAACTCGGTAGCAAGCTTCTGCTACATGTCGGCAATCAATCTATCCTCACTTGTAACAAACAGGTTATCCACATACAAAAGTAGTATCACTGGATTTCCTTTCTCAACCTTCTAGTAAAGGTTGGAATCCACTTTACTCTTGGTAAAGCCCAAACTGGATAAAAAACCATCTATCCTGCCATACCAGGTCCTAGCTGCCTGTTTCAAACTATACAGGGATTTCTTCAGTTTGCACACATGTGACTCTCGGTCATGTGTCTCAAACCCGAGTGGCTGCTCCACATACACTTCCTTTTTGACTACACCATTCAAGAAATCGGTCTTGACATCCATCTGGTGTATCTTCCATTTTATCACTGCAGCCAGAGCAAGTACTAATGGAAGTGTATCTGGCTATAGGAGCAAAAGTCTTCATAATCAATTCCTCTTTCTGGGAGAAGCCACGAGCTACAAATCTCACTTTGTATTTCTCTATGCTGCCATCTGCAGCATGCTTGATCTTGTAGATCCATTTGGAAGTCACAACAGACTTCCCTTCATGTCTTGGGACTACATCCCAAACATCATTCTTCATGATCGACAAATCATGGCATTCTTCCATTATTTCATCCCAGATCCTGGGAACTTCAATATCTTCAATATCTTCAATAGATATCTTTGTTGCTGGAACAAATGTTGTAGTCCTTCTTTTGTAGGTGATGGTATACGATATTTCCTACAAAACAAGTTAAATTGCATGATTAGAAACATCTCATAGTTTTCAGAACAAATTCTTACACATAAAGAAATTTGTCATACAGTCATGCAATTATTTTAGCCAATGCTTCAATACAACATTCATCCATATCCTGTAACTTTCTAGATGCCTTCCAATATCTACCATAACATTGTTAAGAGTTTGCACTATTTCCAACATGTCAGCAAAGAGGTTTCATTCTAGATAAGTAGCAATGGAATGTTGTACAATGCCATAGGCCACTTACCCATTACATGCATACTAGTAGTATACTGTTCATTAATGCAGTTATTCTAATATGCATAATACACAACCTAAGTCTAGGAACATAAGCATATACATCATTGAACAACATTATTTAAACAAAAAAATATGTAAGAAATGACAATTCAATACTTATCATTGTTTGGTTGTTGGCTGGACTCCCTCTGAATCTTTGCTTCCTTTCTGCAACTCCATTCTGATGTGGATTGTGAGAAGTGGTCGACTCCCTCTAAATATATGCATCCTTGCAGAAACTACTGGAGTGTGCTCCCTCTTGATCTTTGCTTCTTGGATTACCTGTCCTTGAACTTATATCCATCCTCTATCACTATGCATGCTTACAAGTATCATTATTGTGATATCCTCGAGATCTCATACATAATCATACATTTATTAGTATAATCTCAATACTATCAAAAACACAATAATCTTAATTAAACATGTATAGTAATGATCATTTTAAACACAGATAATAAACATTAGTATTCAAGGTTTATATAGGACTCTTCTGGTTAGTCATATCATCAATTAAAGTAAGAAACATAATATGCCTAAACCCATGATTACCCAAACCTATAACTTCATGAATAATCATAATCAATCATGTCAAGTATACTTATATAAGATATCCTAACACAAGGTAGGATTTTAACTTGATATAGGAAAAACATACATGGATTAGCATGTTATCTAGCTATGTCTAACATATCCACATGATGTCTTCTTGTTCTTCAATGACTTGTGCTAATAACCTGCATATCTCATAAGTTAACCATTATAGAACCAAGTTATACATACCTCGTAAGTAGATCTTCTATGTGATCCATGATAATGAATGAATCTTTGTCTTCATCTCTCCATGGTCATATGTTCTTGAACTAGAACATGATTTGTCTTTCTTTGATGTACCTTTCATGTTAGCGGACAACATCAACCTCATACAACACCACAAGGCATTAGTACAATGATAAGCGTCAAAACCCTAATCAATGAATATCTGCATTCATAATTTTATTAAGGTGGTGCGACAAGTCTAAAGTTAATAAAGATTGTACTAACCTTAGTGAAAACAAACATACCATAAAATTAATCATGAACAGATCTCGAAACATACCTGGAGAAGTCATACCTGTCAAGATTGCCTGTATTCTTCTTATGTAAGGTCTTAGCCTCATCTCCCTCTGAAACGGGAACTTCTTCACTTATGCAGGTGACCAAACGATTAACCCAATCCACTTGATTTGCAGAAACTGGATTTGGAGATGGATTAGGGTTTGTCCGAGAAACCCTAAAAATTCAAGCTTCTAAAAGGATAGAAGGATGTGCCTTGATGAGCTGATCAAGCTAGTATACTCAGAATTTGAAAACCGCAAAGTTTCACCCCTCAAAATTGCCTTTGAAGCTTCCGGATCTTCTAGACAGGATCCCGAACTAGGGTTTGATAAATCCCACCCTTCTGCCCAACCAAAAGATTCGATCCAAAGCTCTAAACTTCAATTTTTTGAGCAGCTTCCAGCCATGGTCACAAACTTAAAAAATTCCAACTTTTGCAGAAGCCCTAATTTTCCACTTTTTCAATCAAAGTCCCGAACTAGGGTTTGATCAAGCCCATCCTTATACCCAACCAAAAAATTTGATCTTGGTCTCTAAATTTCAATTTTGATGAGTAGCATTTAGCCATGGTATCCGATTACAAAAATACCAACTTTCTTCAAAACCCTAATTCTCGGAGCCATGAATGAAGGTGCTCAAAATCCAATTTTGTTTTGACAGAAATATGCACCTGATTGTTTCTGGTGTAACTCCAAAATTATGAATCCACAGGATCTGAAACTTCTACCTATGGTATCCCGACCTGTCATCTTTCCAATCCCACGGGTCTGACCTCAATTGGACTCTCTAAGAGAGAGTTATGCCAAGTTTTGCAACGTGACTTGTTTATGGGATAAAATAGGAGAGCGAACTTGTACAAAGTACCACATGTCACCGGTTCACTTTCGGCCTCTAAACCTTCGGCGTCTGAAAGTACAGTCCATGACCTACCTGTCACTTTTTACAAAATTTCATTTGGAGCTTCCTAGCCCAAGTTATGACCTTTTTTCCTAGGTCATCTGTTTATGACTCAGATCTGGAAGAGGCAGAAACCCTAGATTGTACATATCATAAAACACAATGTACAATGAATTAGAAGTTTTCCTTTGGACACAAGGTACATGGGGATATGATCTTTGACCTGTAAAAGTTTCAGATCCAAAAAATTCACCAAAATGGATTTATAGCGAAATGGCTACAATGACTGGTTTTTGCTATATCAAGCCCTAGCATCGCAGGTGCAACAAGTGTCATACATGCCATACCATGCCTTCTTTCAGGATAGCTCTGATACCATGTTAGTTTTTCAAAATTTTCAATCTAATCTAAGATCTTAACTGATAGAATAACATATATAGCATATCAGTCATGGACATAATAATGCAAGCACAAGAGACGCGGAGTTTCACCGGGGAAAACCCATAGGGTGGAAAACCCCACAACTTCCTCAGATATAGAAAGAGCAATGATACAACCAAAGTACAAGAGATAGTCTTCTCCTAGCAGTAGATCCTCCTCCTCACAAGTGCGCCACTTTCCGAATGAGAGAAGTGTGTGTAATGAGATGATCAAATAGAGATCTCTCGATCTCTATTTATACTTGTCCTGTCCTGCCCAATAAACTAATGGGGCCGACTTGTCTAGCTTAGCCTAATAACCCATGGTTAACTTAATCCGATCGGACCCCACACTTGGTGGTCTAATAAAACATCAAGTATAAGTTACGACACTTATAATATAAATGATGACACTTCAATATAGAGGAATAATAACATATCTATAGGAATACAAGCACTTTCGTATAGCGGAATAATAACATCTATATAGGAATACAATACACATGGGTAAAATACATTCCAAAGTTAGATATGCATCAACAAAATCTGGTTGCCAATCTCGTTAAGCCTCTGAATCAAATCTGGATTCCAAATTGTAGGTTCTGCACTCTGAAAACAGTTTGTTTGTTCTATTATCCTCGATATCCACTCATATAGTACCAAAAGAGGAAAATAAAATTTCATGTAGGTCAGTGAATATATACCTCTGTAGCCATTGTTCGGCGATAAGATGCATATGTTTGTTTTCTTTCTTCGCAAACTCAAGTTCTATCTGGCTTACCCAGTTCTGTATTTATTTCTTCTCTAGATTCCACATCAATCTGATACATCAATCTCGCACTTTGAGGGCATAACAAGTCTCAAGGAAACAGAACCATTTGTTGCGCTCTCTTCTCTTATAAGATGACACATCAACATCGCATATCACCAGCAGGACTAGTCCAAATTCGGCAACGGAACCATTTGTTGGTTCCCTTCTTCACATCCACATAACACATCACCAGTTTTAGCACGGAAACAAAACCATTTGTTGGCATACTTTTTCTATGGGATGACCCAGGTTCGTCGAAGTCTAATAAGATCTCTAACCCTTCCTTATACAAAATTTCCCTTTATATAGATTGTGCCTGAAGGTCACTACTTTACAATCACTATGGGCCAACCCCCATAGTACCCTTACACCCAAAATAGCATGTTTCTCTTTTTGACCATGCTTTGCCTTAACTTCATTGGAGCTCTGTTGTCCTTTTGTGCTGCTTCTTTGGATCCGATTCTTCTTATGACAGTCACAGTTCTGACTGCGTGGCTCTAACTCTACAGTGGCGCGTCCTTTGCACCATTCCACTTCTTTACTCTCTGCTTCTGTAGCTTACAGTTTTCTGATTCATTCATAACTGCTCCAACTACCTCTGGCTGTCCTTAGTAATTCGTGTTTACTAAGGGGACAGGTCCTTTCCTTTCAACTTCGCTTCGCTCCATACCCTGCTCCAGGGAATTGTGGAGTTGCTTCTCCCAAAACTTGGTCAATGTTAGGCCTCGCCTAACTTGTACCTTTTCCATCAAAACTTCCTTCACTTGGGATGCGCCCAACAACGTTTATGTCACATTCTTCTCGATATGCATTGTATCAAACAAATGAGCTATTTTTAGGTCCTCATAGTAGGGAAACCTCATGAATTGAGTGGGATAAATTTTCATTCCTCGTGGAAGCCCATTATTAATACCTTCACGAAGGCCTTGATGAAGCATAAAATAAATCACAACAATAATTATCAAATACAGTAAAATAAATTCAATAAAAATAAAAATACAAAACATTACATATATGATACATAAACAAATTGCGTACCTTGGTGATTTCTGGTATATTCCAACTTCCATAAGTGAGGTGTCATTCTTCCTAGTTTTAATCTAGTCTCTTATTTCCTATTGAAAATATATTTTTTAGTAGTACGATACCTATGGTTCTTAGAGAGGAAGTGACTATACTCATCAAGCACCTCTTTTCCTAAACTTTTTGAACGGCGATATTTCATCTTAGGACCACAAAATAGACATGCAAATTTACCCTTTGTTTGAATACTTGTTTGAATATTAAAAATACCAAGCAAAAAAAACAATTTATATATCTACGTCAACATTATTGTCGATAAAGGATCCAAACACATATTATGGGACAATATATTAGCATAAATATTTACGTGTTTGTATCATTTTATGTTGATACGGGATGAATTAGATCTAGAAAGCACCTCGTTGGTAGAAATCAAAAGGACAACTATAGAATTGGAGAGTAAGCCTAATATAGTAAATAATGTAATAAGATTCTTGAACAATAGAACAAAAACTCAATGGAAAGGATTGGGAGTCACTGCAAAAACAATGTCATAATAGAATCCAATAAGGTAATAACAAAGAGGAACTTAATGAACAACGCCCATGTAAGGGTAAATATTCTAATGGGAGAAATTACCTTCTTTCAAGGTGTTTTTAAAGAAGTATTGAAGAGAGGATTCCCATAACCATGGGATGGACATGGTGATTTTTACACTAAAGAAATGTATAAGGAGTTGTTAATTGATAGAAGGAAAAATATTTCCAAATATATAAATATGGAGGGGGGATTAAAAGGAACAATTATAGTGTAACTATTATGTCAGGAGTTCAACCTTCTTACAAGTATGAGGCTGACATTTAAAAGCCTTCCATCTATATCTTATGAATACTACACAAGTTTGGATATGGTAGTGAAATCCATGATAAAGCACAAGTACCCCATGGGAAAACAGTGGCAACAAAGTTTTAAATATTCCAAAGTAACCTTACCAGCTCAAGGATGAGCCTCAACCTCACATCAATTTTAACTTTAAGGGTTGAGGCTTTACCATGGTTTAAAGAAGCGGTAATTTTGAGGCAGTTTTAAGAGCCAGTAAATTTGGAGGCAATTTTCAATAAGTAATTTCAAAGAAAGGAACATCCACTTGGTCATTAATAAAATCCACTGGGAGCCATTTATTCCATCATTTTCATAATATATGTATGATGTGTATCTCTGAATGAACATGATTTCATTTTTATGACCAATTTCTTTCCTATGAATGTTTGTATATTGAATAGTGTTGAAGTCTTCATATAATGTTTAATGTGTTAATATTCTAGCTATCATTAGCTATATGCTTCACAAAGACCGAATTCATTTTTGTTAACTAATGAATTCTAATTTTCTCAATATGTTCTTCTTTCATAGAGATTACAAGATTTATTCTTGAGAATACCTTGCATATTTATTTTTTGTCTCCATATATTCTTCCATCCTTCTCTCTCAAAGCAAGATACCTGAATACAAATGATAAAATGCCTCTAAATTTGAAATTCTTATAGTGATCCTGCCTATATGTCTTGCGTATATGAGAAAACTAAAAGAAACCTTAAAGATCTTGTTTCCTAAACAGATAGAGCTTTAAATGTTAATAAAATTTAGGTTATATCATGCCCTAGAATAGTTCCTTCACAACCAAGAAAATATAAGGGGATAAGAGAATAAAAATATAATTTGTCATCTATTTTGGTGCTTTCTAGGTGGAAAACATGGATGAATTGGCTTGTACATCCCATTTTAGGGGCAGGCCTTACTTTGTAGAATTGGGGTCCATAACCTTCTGAAGCCCACTTGAGGGATTAAATGATTTTTTGGGGGTTCAAAATTTTACTAACATAACTCGCATCCCCTCAACATTTTTCTATGCTTTGATACCTTTCCAACGGTGCAAGAATCACTTCAAATGGATTTTGTATGAGGAAGTTATTCCTTCTGCAAGTTGACATATCCAATTGACCACCATAGTATCGAGTGGATTCTACGTTAGCTCTAATTCCCTACACATATGGAGCTAGTCACATGTGAAATTTCAAGAACATTCTATAGGGTCCAATGTTAGAAAAACAGGATCGCAGAGCAATAACAATAAACAGAAATGCAAATATAATCACACATACACATTACAAGAGAGACACAGATATATCGTGGTTCACCCAACTTGGGCTACGTCCACACTGAATTTTCCAGTCCTTATTATTATTACCATCCAGCAAGTCGCAGGGATACAACCTGCAGCACAACCGCTGCACTTCCTCTTCTCTGTTTTACAGTCTCTCCCCAGATCTCAAAGATCTTTACAATGCATAAAACCTAATACATCAACCCTAGCCGTATTACAATGTCCTTCTTTTATAAGGGAAATACAATGGGAAAATACCACGGGATACCCAAAACCATGGGCCCGCAAAACAGCTGGCGAAAACAGCCCCAAAAATTTCCTTCGGGGGCGCTGCCCCCGGACCCCCCAGCCAGGGGGGATGGTCCCCCATGGAACCCCGTGGGGGGGCGATGCCCCCCCACACCCCCCCGCTGGGGTGAGTGTACAGTCCACCTACATATCATATAGAACTGGGGTACAAACACGGCTAATACAATATCATCTATGAGACTAGAAGATCTGGCTCCACAACCAACAATCTCCCACTTGGAGACTGATCACAACAACTCCACCGCTGTTGCACTTGCTGGACTTGGACTTGGAAAATTTATCCTCTTCACCTTCATGCTAGAAGGCCAACTGAAACCGAGCACGAACTCAGTTTCTCTCTGGTCACTACCTTTGTGAACATGTCTGCAGGATTCTGGCTAGTATGTATCTTTTCCAACTTTAACAGTTCATCTTCCAGAACAGAGCGTATGAAATGGTACTTGAGTTGTATATGTTTAGTCCTGGAATGGAATGCTGAGTTCTTTGCAAGATGAATGGCACTCTAGCTGTCACTATACAGTCTGCTATCCTTCTGCTTCTTACCCACTTCCTCCATAAACCTCTGCAACCAAATCATCTCTTTACTAGCCTCTGTAATGGCAACATACTCTGCTTCTGTTGTTGAAAGTGCAACAACCTTCTGTAGTTTCGAAATCCAGCTTACTGCTGTTCCACCTACAGTAAACACATACCCTGTGGTACTCCTCCTGCTATCCTTGTCACTTGCCATATCTGCATCAACATATCCCTGTAGAACAGTGTCTGAACGTCCAAAACATAATGCCTCAGTGGTAGTACCTCTCAAATACCTGAGAATCCACTGTACTGCCTTCCAATGTTCTTTACCTAGATTGTTCATATATCTGCTCACAACTCCCACTGCATGTGCAATATTTGGTCTTGTGCACACCATGGCATACATCAAGCTGCCAACTGCTGATTGATAGGGAACCTTGGACATGTAATCTATCTCTTCTTGTGTCTTGGGACACATTTCCTTACTTAGACTGAAATGGCTAGCCAAAGGTGTACTTACAGGTTTTGCATTCTGCATTCTGAACCTCTCCAACACCTTTTGTATGTACTCACTTTGAGACAATGTCAATTTGCGATTTTTCCTGTCTCTCATTATTCTCATACCAAGGATTTGCTTTGCAGCACCCAAATCCTTCATCGCAAATGAATTAGCTAGCTTCCTTTTGAGTACATTTATATCCTGCATGTCAGACCCTGCAACAAGCATGTCATCCACATACAATAACAAGATAATATATCTTCCATTGTCTAGCTTCTTGAAATAAATACAGTGGTCAGAATGACATCTACTATAACCTTGTTCTGTCATAAACCTGTCAAACTTTAGATACCATTGCCTTGGAGCTTGCTTCAAGCCATACAAGCTCTTTTTCAACCTGCATACCATATCCTCCTTACCTTTGACCTCATACCCTTGTGGCTGCTGCATATATATTTCTTCCTCCAAATCCCCATGGAGGAAGGTTGTTTTTACATCTAACTGTTCAAGATGCAAATCTTCTACAGCCACTAGACTTAAGATAGTCCTAATTGAAGTCATCTTAACAACAGGAGAAAATATTTCATCAAAATCTATACCTTTCTTCTGTGCAAACCCCTTTACAACAAGTCTGGCCTTGTACCACTTCTTACCTCCTTCTTCTTCCTTCAACCTGTAAATCCATTTGTTTTGCAATGCTCTTTTACCAGCAGGCAACTTAACCAAATCCCAAGTCTGGTTTCCTACCAATGATTCCATCTCCTCATTCATGCCTTGCTCCCACTTCTTTCTAGTTTCCACCTGCATTGCTTCTTCATAACATTCTGGTTCACCAGAATCAGTCATCAATAAATAATACATTGAAGGAGAGTATCATTCAGGGAGTCTACTTAACCTGGTAGATCTTCTTACAGTTGCAGGAGTTTCAGGTACTTGCTGCTGCTCTTGATTGTCTGGCACCTTCGGAACTTCATTTTCTTTAACTTCATCAAGCACTATGTACTTTGTGCTTTCCTTTTCCTGTTTCTTTCCCTGCAACTGATCTTTATACATGACCTTTTCATTGAATATCACATCTCTACTCCTGATGATTTTGTTATTTTCATAATCCCATAAACGATAACCAAATTCATCAACCCCATATCCAATAAAGGTACATTTCTTGGATTTAGCTTCAAGCTTTGTTCTATTTTCTTTATCAATATGGACAAATGCTTCACAACCAAACGTTCTCAGAAATGAGTAGTTTACCTTTTTATCTGTCCATTCTTCCTCTGGAATACCACCATCCAAATCACTTGAAGGTCCTCTGTTTATTAAATAAACAGCAGTATTTACAGCATCCGCCCAAAACTGTAAGGGCAACCCTGCATGCAGTCGCATACACCTTGCACGCTCCATGATCGTTCTGTTCATCCTTTCTGACACACCATTTTCCTGTGGTGTTCCTGGGACTGTCTTCTCTCTACGAATCCCATGGTATGAACAGTAACTATCAAACTCCTTGCCGCAGTACTCACCTCCATTATCAGATCTGAGACACTTCAATCTTTTTCCTGTCTCATTCTCAACCAAAGCTTTCCACTTCTTAAAAGTAGCAAACACATCAGATTTCTGTCTAATGCAATAAACCCAAGTTTTTCTAGTTGCATCATCAATAAATGTAACATAATAATGAGAGCCACCAAGAGATTGTACCTGAGCTGGTCCCCATACATCTGTATGCACAAGCTCTAATTTTTCATTCTTCTTCTGTTTCCCAACCCTGAGAAATCTGACTCTCTTCTGTTTTCCATAAACACAGTTTTCACAGAATTCCAAACTTACCTGCTTCAAATCCGGCAGCAACTTCCTTGAGTGGAGAATCTGCATCCCCTTCTCACTCATGTGGCCAAGCCTATGATGCCACAATGCTGTATCTGTTCCTGTGGAAGCTAAAGAGATAGAATGGTCAGTATTATGAGGACATAAATACAACGTACCTACTCTGTCTCCTTTTGCTATCACCATTGATCCTTTAGTGATCTTCCACCACTTTTCTCCGAACGTAGATAGACAGCCGCCATCTCCCAACTGCCCTGTTGAGATCAGATTTCTTTTCATAGCAGGAATATGCCTAACATCTTTCAACAACCAATCAGTTCCATTCTTAACTTTTATCCATACCTTACCCATTCCAACAATTTTACATGGCTCATCATCACCCAATAAAACATGTCCAAAATCGCCAGGAACATACTCATGAAAGTATTTCCTATGGGGTGTAGCATGACATGAAGCTCCTGAATCTACTACCCAATAATCACTAGTATTATTTAATGCAAGAATCAAAGCATCTTGTAACACATCACCTGCTACATTTGCTTCCTGTGTAGTCTCCTTCTGTGCATCTCCTTTCTTCTTTAGAGATTTGCAGTCTTTCTTCAGATGTCCTTTCTTTCCACAGTTCCAGCACTCTATCTTTCCCAGTCTGGACTTAGATCTACCCGTTTTAGACTTTCCACGATTACCTTGGCTCTTTCCTCTCTCCTTTTGTCTTCCTCTGCTCTCCATGGTCAACGCATTACCTGATGTCTCACCTGTGCTTTTTCTTCGCATTTCCTCGCTAAGAATAACACCAATAACATCATCAAATTTCAAGGTGTTTGAACCAGAGACAGAGTTACTTACAGCCATGACCAAGCTATTCCAGCTTTCTGGCAATGAACACAAGATTAGAAGAGCCCTAACCTCATCATCAAAGTTCACACTTACAGAACTTAGCTTATTTGTAACCGTATTAAACTCATTTAAATGATCAGTAACAGATCCACCTTCAGACATCTTCATATTAAATAAACGCTTCATTAGAAATACCTTGTTGGAAGCCGAGGGTTTTTCATACAGCTTACCCAATGCTTTCATCAAACCCTCTGTTGTCGTTTCTTTTGAAATATTGAAAGCCACCGACGAAGCCAAGCTCAACCGTATTGTTCCCAGAGCCTTTCTGTCAAGAACCACCCATTCTTCATCCTTCATAGTCGTCGGCTGCTTTGCTTTTCCTCCCAACGGTAGGTATAGATCCTTCTGGTACAGATAGTCCTCCATTTGCATCTTCCATAACCCGAAGTTTTGGCCATTAAACTTCTCGACCTTAAACTTTCCTTCTTCTGCCATTGCTCCCACTCGAACCAGAAACCCTAGCTTCCTGCGGGTTTAACTGCCAAATAGACCTTTGGCTCTGATACCAATTGTTAGAAAAACAGGATCGCAGAGCAATAACAATAAACAGAAATGCAAATATAATCACACATACACATTACAAGAGAGACACAGATATATCGTGGTTCACCCAACTTGGGCTACGTCCACACTGAATTTGCCAGTCCTTATTATTATTACCGTCCAGCAAGTTGAAGGGATACAACCTGCAGCACAACCGCTGCACTTCCTCTTCTCTGTTTTACAGTCTCTCTCCAGATCTCAAAGATCTTTACAATGCATAAAACCTAATACATCAACCCTAGCCGTATTACAATGTCCTTCTTTTATAAGGGAAATACAATGGGAAAATACCACGGGATACCCAAAACAGCTGGCGAAAACAGCCCCAAAAATTTCCTTCGGGGGCGCTGCCCCCGAACCCCAGCCAGGGGGGATGGTCCCCCCTGGAACCCCGTGGGGGGGCGATGCCCCCCCACACCCCCCCGCTGGGGTGAGTGTACAGTCCACCTACATTTCATATAGAACTGGGGTACAAACACGGCTAATACAATATCATCTATGAGACTAGAAGATCTGGCTCCACAACCAACATCCAAAACTCTAACCCTAATCGAGAGTTGAGGCATGTACAAACCCTAAAACTAACCCTATAAGGATATCGGCCTATGTTAAACACCGGTTTGTTAAGAGAAGAAGGGATTCCATTATGATGATGCTATTGTATTGTTCCATATCTTAGTAATTGTAAAAGAGTGGATTTTAGAGAAAAAAAGAGGAAGTAGGAGATCTTGTAGTAGCCATGCAGGCCATAGTGTCAGAGCTAACTCTATAGTGAGTACCACTTTCTCTTTATTTGCATTACATATTGGAGAAGAAAAGAGCAAGGCATAGTCCTTACTTCTGGCTAGGTTTTTCCCCATAGTAGGTTTTCCCAAAGTATATATTGTGTTATTCATGTGGATGTGTTGTTTTTCTCTAGTTATTTTCCTTTCAATTCCAATTTATTTATTATCTTTTGGAATTAAAATAACACAATGAATTAAGTTGTAAGATCCATTGTGATGAACCATTCTAGTGGAATATCCATGGAAGTTTATGAATCATAATGGTATTAGAATACTTTTTTTTTGGATCTTGTGGGACATTTCAATATCTAGGAGTTGCAAAAATAAATAAAAAATATTCAAACCCTATCCATGGTGGATGAGCCTGGTGAAGAATCGTTGGGTGAATGTGTATGGCAATTTACAAAGATGGAAATACAATTCATCGATATCTTGTGCATTATTTCAATCCTCATGGTGGCTCAAAGAGAAATTTTGGACCTTTTGGTGATTTTGGAGGCTCTAACTCAAATATCATATCAAAGGGGAAATCAGGAGACAAAGGTGACTGATAAAAGAGCTAAGAAAATAGCATCCAAGTTCTAGTGCCATTACCACTTCCCAATCATTATTTAAGATTGAAGCAAAAAAGGATATCAAACCCTACAAAGGTGAGAACAATTATTTAAAGTTGAATCATTGGTTGCAGCAATTAGAGGTCTATTTTAGTATCTGCAACATAGATAAGGAGAAAAATATTTCATTTGATCGATTGAAATTAGAGGGCCATCCATTAACCTAGTGGGAAAGCCACATGGAGGAACTTAGGTGTTACAGTAACTAATTGGGGAAATTTCAAAACCCTCATAAATTCTCAATTCTACCTTGTCAGATATGTAGAGGACCTATAGATATATTGGAAATACTTCAGACAAATACAAGGGAAGAGTGTGAATTTAGGAAGATGGCTATTATGTTGGGTATCTACCCTAGGAATCTAGATGTACTCCTCAAGTATCTGGGGGGTCTACATTGTCATTTCCAAAAGCAAGTGGTGCTCTTCAATATGAAGACAATTGATGAGGCCTATGTGTAAGTGCGGTACTTAGAGAATATAGGCCATAAGAAAGAAAAACCAAGTGGTTCCAAACAAAAAGAGAACCAAGACACTTCTAAGGAGGGTAAGAAGAAGTGGAAAGGAAAATATAAGAAGACTACAACCATGACACATCAGCGAACGAATCTGAAAAAACACTAAATCATTGTAACATCAATGGTCACACTAGATAAAAGTGTTGGAAATTACATCTAGAGTTGAACCCTACGAACCACAAGTGTTATTTTTTAGCATTAATTCAACATACTCTAGGATCTTTACTGAGTGAATAACATGTACAACATATCAATCACAACAAGCAATCACATGAGACAATAGACACACGGAGTTTCACTGAGGAAAACCATAAAGGTGAAAAACCCCACAACTTCCTCAGAGATAGAAAGAGCAATGATACAACCCAAGTACAAGAGATAGTCTTCCTAGCAGCTACTCCTTCTTCCTCACTTGTGCGCCACTTTTTGGAGAGTGTAGAAGTGAATAATGAAGTGATCAAATAGAGTGCCTCCCACACTCTCTTTATACATGACCTGACCTGCCTAATAAACTAGCAGGGTCGACTTGTCTAACTCAGTCTAATAACCTATGGTAATACTAATTAGGGCCGACCCCACACTTGGTGGTCTAATAACCCATCACATGCAAGTTGCGACACTTGTTAATACAAATGACGACACTTCCGTATATAGGAATAAACCATCTCTATAGGAGTACAATATACATAGGTGAAATACATTCTGAAGTTACAATTACATTAACACTCCCTCTTCACTAGGAAGGTATTTCTTGACACAGATCTTCTAGCACAAGTCTTCTCTAGATCATCGTCACGGCTGCTACTATCTCAATCAATATCTGATCTACTCGTCATAGGAAGCTCTACAGAGCCAGTCCTTTTTCATACTGGATGTAAGCTCACCACCTACAGGTCTTCATCATCGCTAGCCATACTGTGGAATCCTCAGGACTTATTATGTGCGTCACAAACCCTCGTAAGAGCATCCCAGGACTGATTACGGGCACACATCCCAACCTATCGGATCTCCTAGGTCTTATATGTGATCCTCATCACAAACCCTCGAAAGAGCATCCCATGACTTATTACGGGCACACAGCCCAACCTATCGAATCTCCCAGTTCATACATGTGACCCTCATCACAAACCCTCGAAATAGCATCCCAAGACTTATTACGGGCACACAGCCCAACCTATCGGATTTCCTAGGTCTTACATATGATCTCTACCACAAATCCTCGAAAGAGCATCCCAAGACTTATTACGGGTACACATCCCAACCTATCAAATCTCCCAGGTCTTACATGTGATCACAGGACAAACCCTCGAAAGAGCATCCCAGGACTTATTACGGGCACACAGCCCAACCTATTGGATCTCCCATGTCTTACATGTCCTCTCAAGCACAACCTATCCACGGCCACAGAGCATCATCCTGATACTCACCATACATCATCCTGATGTGCATCATCTGGAGCAACATCCTGAAGCTCATTATCCATGATCATCCTGATCATACAATGCATCTACCTAATGCATACATAGTATATACCTGATACATATCATCATACATGATCTACCTGATCATACAATGTATCCACATGATACTTAAACAAATACATGATCCACCTAATCATATAATGTATCCACCTGATACACATCAACATACATGATCTACCTAATCATACAATGTATCCACCTGATACATATACAAATAAATTATCCAATTGATCATACAAAGCATCCAACATGATGCATACACATATACATGATCAACCTGATGATATCCAGCATCCAACATGATGCATACATAAATACATGATCCAAATGATCATAACAAGCATCCAACATGATGCACATACATATACATGATCCAACTAATCATAACAAGCATCCAACATGATGCATATACAGATCCGTAACTAGAGCATCGTCCTAATGCTCATCACACAACGCTTACATCCACAGCCATGGGAAGGATCCTCCTCTCGCCATGCTCGGAATGGCTTCGGCAAATGTGTCCATCACTTCTTCCTCGAAATGTCGTCAATATGAAGAACACCAAGCCTCTCTCTAAAGTACTCAAACTTCACTCTGGCTAGTGGTTTCATCAACACATCCACAACTTGCTCATCCATTGCAACATACAGGAGCTTCACTGCTCCTCTCTACACCATATCCCTAATATAGTGATATTTGATCTAAATGTGTTTTGACCTGTTGTGGAACACTAGATTCTCAGACAGCTTCACACAACTCTGGTTATCACAAAAGATACCAGTAGCCTCCAGTGGGAGATCAAATAACTTAGACAGTAGCTTCCGGAGCCATACTTCCTCACAACTAGCTGAACAAGCTACAACATACTCTACTTTGGTTGTACTCAGTGCTACACAGGACTACTTCCTACTAAACAAAGAGATCACACCTGATCCCATACTGAAGCAACACCCAGAAGTGCTCTTCCTATCTGCATCACTTCTTGCCCAGTCCGAATCAACATAACCCTGCAGGTTAAACTTTTGATTCGCATCATACTTGAGCCCATAATCAACTGTACCCTTCAAGTACCTCAGAATATGCTTTACAGCAACCAGGTGAACACCTCTCGGATCCGTCAGGAATTGGCTCAATGTGTTCACCACAAAGCAAATATCTAGTCCATCAGGTACATCAAGGACCCAATCATCTGACGATAAACAGTGACATCAACCAAATTAGTTGAAGCATCACATAGAAGCTTAAGGTTCGATGCCATAGGTGTGGCCATGGCCTTGCAGTCCATCATCCCGAACCACTTCAGGATCTCTACTGCATACTTCCCTTGTGCAAGGAAGATCCCATCTGCACTCTACCACACCTCCATGCCTAGAAAATAGTGCATCATCCCCAAGTCCTTCACCTCAAACTTGGAAGCAAGCTTCATCTTGGTATCGGAAATCAATCCATCCTCACCTATAACAAATAGGTCATCCACATACAAAAGTAGTATCACAGGATTGCCTTCCTCAACCTTGTAGTAAAGGTTGGAATCTGCTTTACTCTTAGTAAAGCCCAAACTGGATAGAAAACTGTCCATCCTACCATACCAAGTCATAGGAGCTTGCTTCAAGCCATACAAGGATTTCTTCAACCTGCACACATATGACTCCCTATCACGTGTCTCAAAACCAAGTGGCTTCTCCACATACACTTCCTCCTCGACTACACCATTCAAGAAAGTTGTCTTGACATCCATCTGGTGTATCTTCCATTTCATCACTGCAGCCAGAGAAAGTATTGTTCTGATAGAAGTGTACCTGGCTACAGGAGAAAAAGTTTCTTCATAGTCTATTCCTTCTTTTTGGGAGAAACCACGAGCTACAAATCTTGCTTTGTACTTTTCTATGCTTCCATCTGCAGCATGCTTGATCTTGTAGATCCACTTGGAAGTCACAACAAACTTCCCTTCAGGTCTTCAGACTACATCCCAAACATCATTCTTCATGATCGATTGGTATTCCTCGACCATGGCATCCTTCCATTCTTTCTTTTCCGCTGCTTCTTCATAACTGGAAGGTTCTTTGTTCATAATATCACAGAGTGGGGCAACATAGCTGGTATGAGATCTAGTCCACTTCCTTTCTCTGTGTTCTTATTCTGGAATTCCATACATTTTTGCATCTTGAATGAGCTCTCTAGCCCATGCAGGTTTCCTCCTGCGAGAGTTCTTCCCATGGGGTGGATCTACAGGTTCTTGTGGATCTTCTCTTTCACGATCCGCATCTAGAATTGCTTCAGTCATAGTAGTGTCTTGAAATTTGGTTTCCTTTGGTTCTTCATGATCTTCAATAGGTGTCTTCCTTGACTTGATGAAGGCTGAGTTTTCATCAAATGTTACATCCCTGCTGTCAAAAATCTTCTTGCACCCTGGAAAGTATATTCTGTAAGCTTTCGAGCTTTCACTATACCCCACAAAGATGCCCTTCTTTCCTGAAGGATCTAGCTTTGCTCTCTTTTCATTTGGAACATGTGTATATACTGGACAACCAAATATTCATAGATTGTTGACTTCAGGTTTATTACCAGAGAAGACTTCTTCTGGTGTCTTGTTGTCCAAGATCTTGTAAGGTTTTATGTTCTGCACATATACAGTTGTCCTAGCTGCTTATGCCCATAGATGCATAGGCAGATCCTAGTCATGCAGCATTTCCCGTGCTACTTCCATGATTGTTCTATTCTTTCTTTCGGCAACCCCATTCTGTTGTGGATTGTAGGGAGCAGTAAAATCCCTCTTAATCCCTGAATCACTGCATAACTTCTTGAAATCACCTTAAGTGAATTCTCCGCCATTGTCAGATCTGAATGTCTTGATCTTCTTATCAGTTTGATTTTCCATCAAGGTTTTGAATTCCTTGAACTTATCAAACACTTCATCCTTATTCTTCAAGAAGTAAACCCAAGTCTTCCTAGAGAAATCATCAATGAAAGATACATAGTATACATACCCACTCAGAGAACTGGATGACATCGGACCGCGTACATCGGAGTGGATGATCTCCAAGATTCCTTTTGCTTTGCTTTCACTGCTTGGAAATGCCTTCTTAATGTTCTTTCCTTTTGCACATCCTTTCCAAACACCTTCATGATTTGACTTGATTTCAGGAAGACCCTCTACAACTTTGCTTGCAATTGGTAGTGCCCTATAGTGTACATGAGCAATCATTCTATGCCAAAGTTCACTTGGCTCCATGGATTCATGTACCATGGCATGTTCAGGTTGTCACTTCAGTTTTTGCAATCCCCCCTCTTGCTCTCCAATCACTACTGCATCATCTATAGTTTTACCCTTTGGCCACATTAGAACTTGGCCATCTACAAATGAAACCCTCATGCCTTTTGCATCCAATGCAGATATGGAGAGTAGGTTCTTCTTGAGCCCAAGTACATATAGAATATATTTCATCTTCAAAGACTTCCCAAAGTCTAGGTTGTAGGAGGCTTCACCACTTCCTTTGATAGTATATTGATAGTCATCCCCAAGTTTCACCTTATGAGGTGACTCATGTTCAGATAGATTTGCAAAAGATTCTTTAAACCCAGTCATGTGTTTGGAAGCCCCACTATGAATGAGCCAATTGTTACATCCATGAGAGATGGTACCAATGAGAGCAATGTTTAGAACATATTCATCTTCACTTGATGAATCATCACTTTCTACTCTAGCCTTCTTCTTGGGAGGTTCATCATCCTCAGCAGCATGAGCATGATATCTCTTCTTGTTTTTCTTCTTCTTGTTGTTGAAGTTGTTATTGTTGTCTTTCTTCTTCTTGGGACAATCTGCAGCAAAGTGTCCCTTTTCATTGCAAGTGAAGCATCTGAGATCTTTATTTTCCTTATGATAATGGTGGTGAGAAGATCTCCTGATGTGTGATGGCTCTCTTTTGAACTTTCCTTTCTTGGTGTGTGTTGTGAGAGCTTGATCTTCATTCCCCATATTTTCTTCTTGGGCCACAAGCCTTGCTTCTTCTTGTGAACATTCCTCCCATAGTCTACTGAAGGAGATCAATTTCCTTCTTGCACAGATTCCTTGGGTGAAGGAGTCCCATGACCTAGGTAGGTGTTCCTTGATCTGATAGACCTTAGAGAAATAGGATTGAATAGTCTCTCCATTCTGAAGCATTACCCCTTTCAATTGGTTCCGCAGGGTCATCTTCTGATTTATGTTCTTTCCTTCAAATAGCTTGGTCAGGGAATCAAACATCTCCTTGGGTGTCTTCAGAGATGACACATGTGGTATGAGATGGTCTTTGATAGAACCAACAATGATCCTCTTTGCCTTGACCAAGTTCTTCTTATGTAAGGCCTTAGCCTCTTCTCCCTCTGGGACAGGGACCTCTTCACTTATGTAAGTGTCCAACTCATTTTCTTCAAAGATTAACCCAATCCTATACTTCCATGCTCGGAAGTTATCAGCCCCTTCAATCTTATTCTCAAGCTTGGTGTGGTGAGACATATTAAAGAGTACTTCAAATGGAAATAGAAAATATTTAGGTCTTACCACTTGATTTGCTGAAAACTGGATCTGGAGCTAGATTAGGGTTTGTCAGAGAAACCCCAAAAATTCAAAATGTGAATTTCAAACTTCTGAAATGATATAAAAATGCAACTTGATGAGTTGATCAGCCTGGTATACTCAGAAATTGAAAACTGCAAAGTTTCACCCTTCAGAAATGATTTTCAATCTCACGAATTCACTAGGGAGGACCCTAAATTAGGGTTTGAGTTTCTCGGAGCTCACCCAACCAAAAAGTTCGATCCAAAGCTCTAAAATTCGATTTTTCCAAGGAGCTTCCATCTATGTCAGATTTCAAAAATTTCTATTTTTGTGGAAACCCTAATTTTTAGGGCCAAAAATGAAAGTACCCAGAATTGAATTCTAATTGGACAGAAAGATGCGCCTTGCTGAGGAGAGTCAAAATACCCTACTATATTTCAAGATCTGTGGAGAAAAACCCAATAAACAAGAAGCACTAGCTTCCACAACTACACAATGTCTTCTTCTCAAGTTAGCTCTGATACCATGTTAATTTTTTAGCATTAATTCAACATACTCTAGGATCTTTACTGAGAGAATAACATGTACAGCATATCAATCATAACAAGCAATCACATGAGACATTAGACACACAGAGTTTCACTAGGGAAAACCATAAAGGTGAAAAACCCCACAACTTCCTCAGAGATAGAAAGAGAAATGATACAACCCAAGTACAAGAGATAGTCCTCCTAGCAGCTACTCCTCCTTCCTCACTTGTGTGCCACTTTCTGGAGAGTGTAGAAGTGAATAATGAAGTGATCAAATAGAGTGCCTCCCGCACTCTATTTATACATGACCTGACCTGCCTAATAAAATAGCACGGCTGACTTGTCTAACTCAATCTAATAACCCATGCTAATACTAATTAGGGCCAACCCCACACTTGGTGGTCTAATAACCCAACACATTCAAGTTGCGACACTTGTCAATACAAATGATGACACTTTCGTATATAGGAATAATACCATCTCTATGGGAGTACAATATACATAGGTGAAATACATTCCGAAGTTACAAATACATTCCGAAGTTACAAATACATCAACACTCCCTCTTAACTAGGAAGGTATTTCTCAACACATGTCTTCTAGCACAAGTCTTCTTCTCTAGATCATCGTCACTAGATCATCGACATCAAATCATCGTCATCGTCACTGCTGCTGCTATCTCAATCAATCTCTCATCTACTCATCATAGGAAGTTCTACAAAGCCAACCCTTTTTCATACTGGATATAAGCCTAGCCTCCATGTAGGTCTTCATCATCTCTACGAGCAAGCCATCAAGTAGGTACACTTCAGGATTGATTACACTGCCTCTGCAAAACCTGCAAGATCTCCCAGTGTTGATGTATATGTAACTTCGGAATGTATTTCATATATATTTATTGTACCCTTATTAGAGATGTGTTATTCCTCTATAAGGAAGTGTTGTCATGTGGATTGACAAGTGTCACAAGTGTGTGTACTTGTCGATGGGTTATTAGACCACCATGTGTGGGTTCGGCCCTGAAATATATATATTATAATGTGGATGTACCTATCTAGACAAGTCGGCCCCATAAGGTCACTGGGAAAACATGTTAGTATAAATACAGATCAGGTGATCTCTATTTATATCATTCGGAAAGTCATATCGAAAGTGGTGCACTAGTGACGAGGAAGATCATCTGCTACTAGGAGACTATCTCAATGTATTTTGGTTGTACTTTGGTTGAGCCATTGCTCTCTCTATCTCTAAGGAAGTTGTGCGGTTTTTCACCTTAGGGTTTTCCCCACGGAAACTCTATGTCTCTTGTCTCTCATGCTTTTGATTCTTGTGATGCTTGTCATGCTTATTGTGATTGTTATGCATTGATATATTGTACATGTTATTCTCTCAGTGAAGATCCTAGAGTATTGTGAATTAATGCTCAAAATTTACCATGGTATCAGAGCTAACCTGAGAAGAAGACATTTTGCAGTGACGAAAACTTGAGTTTCTTGTTTATAGAGTTTCTCTCCACGTATTTTGGGAATGCAGTATAGTAGATTGACTCTACTCATCAAGGAGAATCTATCTGTCCAATCAGAATTCAATTTTGAGCCTTTTCAGATTTTGCCGTAAAAATTAGGGTTTCCACAAAAATAGGAATTTCTGGTATCTGAAGACACAGCTGGAAGCCCCTTGCAAAAATCAAAGTTTAGAGCTTTGGATCGATATTTTTGGCTGGGTAAATCTCTGGGAAACTCAAACCCTAATTCAGGGCTCTCCCTAGTGAACCCGGGAGGACAAAAAGACAAATATGAAGGGTAAAACCTTGCTGATCTCAAATTCTGAATGCACCAGGCTGATCAGCTCATCAAGGCGCATCTTTCTATCCTTTAAAAATTTGAAATTCACATTTTGAATTTTTAGGGTTTTTTCGACAAGCCCTAATCCTGGACCAGATACAATTTTCAGCATTTCAAGTGGTAAGACCTAAATCTTTTCTATTTCCATTTGAAGTACTCTTTAATATGTCTCACCACACCAAGATTGAGGATAAGCTTGAAGGGGCTGATAAATTCTGAGCTTGGAAGTATAGGATTGGGTTAATCCTGGAAGAGAATGAGTTGGACTCATATATAAAAGAAGACATCCCTATCCCAGAGTATGAAGAGGCCAAGGTATTGCATAAGAAGAACTTGATCAAGGCAAAGAGAATCATTGTTGATTCTATCGAAGACCATATCATACCCCATGTGTCTTCTCTAAAGACACCCAAGGAGATGTTTGACTCTTTGACCAAGCTATTTGAAGGGAAGAACATAAATTCGAAGATGCCTCTACGGAATCAATTGAAAGGGGTCAAGATGTTGAATGAAGAAACCATTCAATCTTACTTCTCCAAGGTCTCTCGGATCAAGGAGCAACTTGAAGCTATGGATGAAGTAGTGGACAATGGTGAATTTGTTATGACCACTCTAAATGGCCTACCTAGGTCATGGGACTCCTTTATTCAAGGAATCTGTGCAAGAAAGAAATTGATCTCTTTCAGTAAACTATGGGAGGAATGCTCTCAAGAAGAAGCTAGACTTGTAGCTCGTGAGGAAAAGATGGGAGGTGAAAATCAAGCTCTCGCAACTCACACCAAAAGAAGCAAGCCCAAGAAGGAGCACTCTCGCTACAAAATATCCTATCAAAAGAATAAGAAGGATCTAAGATGCTTCACATGCAATGAGAAGGGTCACTTTGCTTCAGATTGTCCCAAGAACAAAAGGGATAATAACAACAACTTCAGCAAGAAGAAGAAGGGCGGCAAAATAAATTTCCATGCTCATGCTGTCGAGGATGATGAACCTCCAAAGAAGAAGGCTAGGGCAGAAAGTGATGATGACTCATCAAGTGAAGAAGAGTATGTTCTAATATCTGCTCTCACAGGTACTATCTCCCATGGTTGTAATGATTAGTTGATTGATAGTGGGGCTTCCAAACACATGATTGGGTTTAAGGAATCTTTTGTGAATCTATCTGAACATGAATCACCCCATAAGGTGAAACTTGGGGATGATTATCAATACCCGATCAAAGGAAGTGGTGAAGCCTCCTACAACCTAGATTCTAGAAAATCTTTGAAGATGAAAGAAGTTCTTTATGTACCTGGGCTCAAGAAGAACTTACTCTCCATCTCTGCATTGGATGCAAAAGGTATGAGGGTTGCATTTGTGGATGGCCAAGTCCTAATGTGGCCAAAGGGAAAGACCATAGATGATGCAGTAGTGATTGGAGAGAAAGAGGGAGGATTGTATAAATTGAAGGGACAACCTGAACATGCCATGCTGCATGAATCCATGGAGCCAAGTGAACTTTGGCATAGAAGACTTGCTCATATGCACTATAGGGCACTTCCAATTGCAAGTAAGGTTGTAGAAGGTCCTCCTGAAATCAAGACCAAAAATGAAGGTGTTTGCAAAGGATGTGCAAAAGGTAAGAACATTAAGAAGGCTTTCCCAAGCAGTGAAAGCAAGGCCAAAGATATCCTGAAAATCATCCACTCAGATGTATGTGGTCCTATGTCATCTAGTTCTCTTAGTGGGTATGTTTACTATGTCTCATTTATTGATGATTTCTCCAGGAAGACTTGGGTATACTTCTTGAAGAACAAAGATGAGGTGTTTGATAAGTTCAAGGAATTCAAAACCTTGATGGAGAATCAAACTGACAAGAAGATCAAAACATTCAGATCCGACAATGGTGGAGAATTCACCTCAGGTGACTTCAAGAAGCTTTGTAGTGATTCAGGGATTAAGAGGGAGTTGACTGCTCCTTATAATCCTCAACAAAATGGAGTTGAAGAAAGGAAGAACAGAACTATCATGGAAGCAGCAAGGGCAATGTTGGATGACCAGGATCTACCTATGCATCTATGAGTAGAAGCAGCTAGAACAGCTGTATATGTGCAGAACAGAACACCCCACAAGATATTGGACAACAAGACACCAGAAGAGGTCTTTTCTGGTAAGAAACCTGAAGTCAGCCATCTCAGAATATTTGGTTGTCTAGTATACACTCATGTCCCAAAGGAAAAGAGGACTAAACTAGATCCTTCAGGAAAGAAGGGTATCTTTGTGGGTTACAGTGAAAGCTCGAAGGCTTACAGAATATACTTTCCAGGGTTCAAGAAGATTGATGTCAGCAGGGATGTAACATTTGATGAAAACTCAGCATTCATCAAATCAAGGAAGGCACCTATCGAAGTTTATGAAGAACCTAAGGAAACTAGATTTCAAGACACTACCATGACTGAAGCAGTTCCAGAAGTTGTTCGTGAGTTTGAAGATCCACAAGAACCTGTAGATCCACCCCATGAGGATAACTCTCACAAGAGGAAACCTGCATGGGCTAGAGAGCTCATTCAAGATGCAGAAATATTTGGCATTCCAAAAGAAGAACACAGAGCAAAGAAGAGAACCATATCACATACCAGCTAAGTTGCTTTACTATGTGACATTATGAACAAAGAGCCTTCCAGTTATGAAGAAGTAGTGGAAAAGAAAGAATGGAAGGATTCCATGGTTGAGGAATACCAATCAATAATGAAGAATGATGTTTGGGATGTTGTCCCAAGACCTAAAGAGAAGTCTGTTGTGACTTCCAAATGGATCTACAAAATCAAGCATGCTGCAGATGGCAGTGTAGAGAAATACAAGGCAAGATTCGTAGCTCGTGGCTTCTCTCAGAAAGAGGGAATAGATTATGAAGAAACTTTTGCACCTGTAGCTAGGTATACTTCCATCAGAACAGTACTTTCCCTGGTTGCAACAATTATATGGAAAATACACTAGATGGATGTCAAGACTGCTTTCTTGAATGGTGTAGTTGAAGAGGAAGTATATGTAGAGCAACCACTCGGTCTTGAAATACATGACAGGGAGTCATATGTGTGCAGATTGAAGAAAGCCTTGTATGGCTTGAAACAAGCTCCCAGAACCTGGTATGGTAGGATGGACAGTTTCCTATCTAGTTTGGGCTTTAGCAAGAGTAAAGCGGATTCCAACCTTTACTACAAGGTTGAGGAAGGGAATCCTGTGATTCTACTCCTGTGTGTGGATGACTTATTTGTAACAGGAGATGACAGATTGATTGCAGATACTAAGAGGAAGCTTATTGTTGAGTTCGATATGAAATATTTGGGAATGATGCATTATTTCCTAGGTATGGAGGTGTGGTAGAGTGCAAGTGGGATCTTCCTTGGTTAAGGGAAGTACACTGTAGATATCCTGAAGAGATTCGAGATGATGGATTGCAAGGCCATGGCCACACCTATGGCATCAAATCTGAAGCTTATATGTGATCCTTCATCTGAGCCAGTTGATGTCTCTATGTATCGTCAGATGATTGGGTCCTTGATGTACCTAATGAACACGAGACCAGATATTTGCTTTGTGGTGAACACATTGAGTCAGTTCCTGACAGATACGAGTGTTCATCTGGTTGTTGTAAAGCATGTTCTGAGGCACCTGAAGGGTACAGTGGATTATGGGCTCAAGTATGAGGTGAATCAAAAGTTTAACCTGCAGGGTTATGTTGATTCAGATTGGGTTGGAAATGCTGCAGATAGGAAGAGCACATCTGGGTGCTACTTCAGTATGGGATCAGGTGTGATCTCTTGGTTTATCAGGAAGCAGTCCTGCGTAGCACTAAGTACAACTGAGGCAGAGTATGTTGCATCATGTTCAGCTAGTTGTGAGGTAGTATGGCTACGGAAGCTACTATCTGAGTTATTTGATCTCCCGTTGGATGCTACTGGTATCTTCTGTGATAACCAGAGTTGTGTGAAGCTATCCGAGAACCCAGTGTTTCATGACAGGTCGAAACACATAGAGATCAAATATCACTATATCAAGGATATGGTGCAGAGAGGAGCTATGAAGCTCCTGTATGTTGCGACGGACGAGCAGATTGCAGATGTGCTGATGAAGCCACTATCCAAGGTGAAGTTCGAGTACTTCAGAGAGAGACTTGGTGTTCTTCAGATTGATGAGACTTCGAGGAAGAAGTGATGGACACATTTGCTGAAGCCATTCCAAGCATGTTGGAAGGAGGATCCTTCACATGGCTGTGGATGTAAGCGTTGGATGATGAGCATCAGGATGATGTTCTGGTTTTTGCTTTGTATGATTAGTTGGATCATTTATATGTATGTATGCATCATGTTGGATGTTGGATATGATCAGTTGGATCGTTTATATGTATGTATACATCATGTTGGATGCTGGATATGATCAGTTGGATCATTTATATGTATGTATGCATCATGTTGGATGTTGGATATGATCAGTAGGATAATTTGTATGTATTTTGTATATGCATCATGTTGGATGCTTGGACCATGTATCTGTATATGTATCAGGTGGATACATTGTATGATCTGATGGATCATGTATGGTGATATGTATCATGTATTTGTATTTGTATTAGGTGGATACACTGTATGATTAGGTGGATCATGTATGATGATATGTATCAGGTAGATACTTGGTATGCATCAGGTAGATGCATTGTATGATCAGGATGATCATGGATGACGAGCTTCAGGATGTTGCTCCAGATGACATGCAGCAGGATGTTACAGTGATGATGATCAGGATGATCATGTGTACATCAGGATGATGTATGGTGAGTATCAGGTTGATACTCTATGGCCGTGGATTAGGTTGTGCAGATGAGCATATAATTTGGCCCTGAGAGATTTGCAGATAGTCTTTCTAGGTTTTGCCTATGGCATATAATTTGGCCCTAGGATATCTAGCAAATTCTCTTTCGAGGTTTTGCTCTGGGAGGACATATAATCTGGCCCTGGGATATCTAGCAAATTCTCTTTCAAGGTTTTTCCTATGGAATATAATCTGGCCCTGGGAGATCTGCAGATAGTCTTTCAAGGTTTTGCCTATGGAATATAATCTGGCCCTAGGATATCTGGCAGATGCTCTTTCGAGGTTTTGTCCTATGGCATATAATATGTCCCTGAGAGATCCGATAGGTTGGGTTGTGTTCCCGTAATAAGTCTTGGGATGCTCTTGCGAGGTTTTTCCATGACCACATATAATCTGTCCCTGGGAGATCCTATAGGTAGAGTTGTGTGCTCGTAACAGCCTGGGATGCTCTTGCGAGGTTTTGTGGTGACCACATATAATCTGTCCCTGGGAGATCCTATAGGTAGAGTTGTGTGCTCGTAACAACCTGGGATGCTCTTGCGAGGTTTTGTGGTGAGGTCACATATAATATGGACCTAGGAGATCCTATAGGTAGATTCGTGTGCTCGTAACAGCCTGGGATGCTCTTTTGAGGTTTTGTGACACACGTAATAAGTCCTGAGGATTCCATAGTATGGCCAGTGATGACGAAGACCTGCAGGTGGTGGTCCTACATCCAGTATGAAAAAGGACTGGCTCTGTATAACTTCCTATGACGAGTAGAGTTAGAGATTGGTTGAGATAGCAGCAGCAATGACGATGACGATGACGATGATCCTGAGAAGAAGACTTGTCTAGCATATCTATGTCGAGAAATACCTTCCTAGTTAAGAGGGAGTGTTGATGTATATGTAACTTCGGAATGTATCTCATATATATTTATTGTACCCTTATTAGAGATGTGTTATTCCTCTATAAGGAAGTGTCGTCATGTGGATTGACAAGTGTCGCAAGTGTGTGTACTTGCCGATGGGTTATTAGACCACCATGTGTGGGGCCGACCCTGAAATATATATATTATAATGTGGATGTACCTATCTAGACAAGTCGGCCCCATAAGGTCACTGGGAAAATAGGTTAGTATAAATAGAGATCAGGTGATCTCTATTTATATCATTCGGAAAGTCATATCTCTCTCACTCAAAAAGTGGCGCACTAGTGAGGAGGAGGATCATCTGCTACTAGGAGACTATCTCAATGTATTTTGGTTGTACTTTGGTTGACCCATTGCTCTCTCTATCTCTGAGGAAGTTGTGAGGTTTTTCACCTTAGGGTTTTCCCCACGGAAACTCTGTGTCTCTTGTCTCTCATGCTTTTGATTCTTGTGATGCTTGTCATGCTTATTGTGATTATTATGCATTGATATACTATATATGTTATTCTCTCAGTGAAGATCCTACAGTATTTTGAATTAATGCTCAAAATTTAACACCCAGGACTGATTACACTGCCTCTGCAAAACTTGCAAGAGCATCTCAGGACTGATTACACCACCTCTGCAAAACCTGCAAGATCTCCCAAGACTGATTACAATGCCTCTGCAAAACCTGTAAGACCATCTCAGGAATAATTACACTGCCTCTGCAAAACCTGCAAGATCTCCTAGGACTTATTACACTACCTCTGCAAAACCTGCAAGAGCATCTCGGGACTGATTACATGTCTCTGCAAAACATGTGTACCCTACTGTCACATCATCATCTTCAGATCACCTCGTAGTCCCACGGAGCACAACCCAAATGCACATCACACAACGCTTACACCATCGACATGGGAGAACACATCTATCACCATTCGAAGAAGGCTCGGCACTTACATAACGACCATGAGAGGACTTACCTACCACCATGTCACCATGGGAGGACCTACCTACTATCATGCCGAAAAGGCACAGCACTTATATCACGACCATGGGAGAACACATCTGTCACCATGTCGAAAAGGCTCACTCATCCCTTACATCTCACCATGGGAGAACACATCTATCACCATTGGAGAATGGCCCTAGCCCTTACATTTCACCATGGGAGAACACATCTATCACCATGTGAAAATGGCCCATCCCTTACATTTCACCATGGGAGAACACATCTATCACCATGTGAAAATGGCCCAGCTGTTACATTTCAGCATAGGAGAACACATCTATCACTATCTAAAAACGGCTTCAACCCTTACATCTCAGCATAGGAGAACACATCTATCATTATTTGAGAATGGGTCCAGCACTTACATCTAACCATGGGAGAACACATCTATCACCATGGGAGAACACATCTATCACCATGTGAGAAGGGTTCATGTGCATATGTGCCTCTAGACTCATCACTTCCCCTTGGAAGGATTCTTGATCTGAAGTACACCAAGTCTCCCTCTAAAGTACTCAAACTTCACTCTGGCCAGCAGCTTGGTCAACACATCAGCTATCTGTTCGTCCGTCGCAACATACAAGAGCTTCACTACTCCTCTCTGCACCATATCCCTGATACAGTGGAACTTGATCTCAATGTGCTTCGACTTGTCATGGAACACCGGGTTCTCTGACAACTTCACACAACTCTGGTTGTCGCAATATATACAAGTAGCACTCAACTGAAGATCAAACAAATCAGACAGTATCCTCCTAATCCATACTACCTCACAACTAGCCGAACAAGCTACAACATACTCTTCTTTGGCTATACCCAGTGCCACACAGGACTACATCCTGCTAAACCAAGAGATCATACCAAATCCCATACTGAAGCAGCACCCCGAAGTGCTCTTCCGATCAATGGAACTGCCTGCCCAATCCGACTCAACATAACCCTCCAGGTTAAACTTTTGATTCACCTCATACTTAATCCCATAGTCAACTGTACCCTTCAGGTACCTCAGAATATGCTTTGCAGCCATCAGGTGAACATGTCTCAGATCTATCAAGTATTGTCTCAAGGTGTTCACTGCAAAGAAGATGCCAGGTCTTGTATTCATCAGGTACATCAAGGACCCAATCATCTAACGATACATCATTTCATGATCATCCTGATCATCACTGCATCCACCTAATGCATACACAGTATCTACCCGATACATGTCATCACACACGATCCACCTGATCATACAATGTATCCACCTGATACATATACAAGTACATGATCTACTTGATCATACAATGTATCGACCTGATACATATACAAATACATGATCCACATGATCATATCAAGCATCCAACATGATGCATATACAAAGCAGTAACTGGAGCATCGTCTCGATGCTCATCACACAACACTTACATCCACAGCCATGGGAAGGATCCTCCTCTCACCATGCTTGGAATGGCTCCTGCAAATGTGTCCCATCACTTCTTCCTCGAAGTATCATCAATCTGAATAACACCAAGCAAGAAAGCTATCTTGACATCCATTTGGTGTATCTTCCATTTCATCACTTGCTTTGTATTTCTCTATGTTGCCATCTGCAGTATGCTTGATCTTATAGATCCACTTGGAAGTCATAACAGACTCCCCATCTGGTCTTGGGACCACATCCCAAACATCATTCTTCATGATCGATGGATCATGGCATCATTACTTCATCCCGGATCCTGGGAACTTCATATTCTTCAATAGATAGCTTTGTTGCTGAACAAATGTTGTAGTCCTTCTTTTGTAGGTGATGGTATACGATCTTTTCTACAACACAAGTTAAATTGCATTATTAGAAACATCTCATAGTTTTCAGAACAAATTCTTACACATAAATAAATATATCATACAGTGATGCAATTATCTTAGCCAATGATTCAATAAAACATTTATCCATATCCCGTAAATTTCTAGATGCCTTCCAATCTCTACCAGAACATTGTTAAGAGTGTGCACAACTCCTAACATGTCAGCAAAAAGGTTTCATTCTAGATAAGTAGCAATGGAATGTTGTACAGTGCCATAGGCCACTTACCCATCACATACATATTAGTAGTATATTGTTCATTAATGCAATTATTCTAATATGCATAATACACACCCTAAGTCTAGGAACATAAGCGTATACATCATTGAACAATATTATTTAAACAAACAAGTATGCAAGAAATGACAATTCAAATACTTATCTTTGTTCGGTTGTAGGGTGGACTCCCTCTCAATATTTGCTTCCTTGCAGGAACTACTTGAGTGTGCTCGCGCTTGATCTTTGCTTCCTGGATTACCTGTCCTTGAACTTATATCCATCCTTGATCACTTATGCATACTTACTAGTATCATCATTGTGTTATCCTTGAGGTCTCATACATACATTCATTAGTATAATCTCAATACTATCAAAACACAATAATCTTAAACATGTATAGTCATGATAATTTCAAACACAGATAATAAACATTAGTATTCAAGGTTTCAGGGAATACTTCTTTTACTCATGCATATTCTTATTTAACCAAAGGACTTTTCTGGTTAGTCATATCATCAATCAAAGTAAGAAGCATAATATTCCTAAACCCATGATTACTAACTTCAATGAATAATCATTATCAATCATGCCATGTATACTTATATAAGAGATCCTAACACAAGGTAGGATTCTAACTTGATATAGGAAAAACATACCTGGATTAGCATGCTAGCTAGTTATGTCTAACATACCCACATAATGTCTTCTTGTTCTCTTCAATGACTTGTGCTAGTAACCTGAATATCTCATAGGTTAATCATTATAGAACCAAGTTATACATACCTCGTAAGTAGATCTTCTATGTGATCCATGACAATGGATGAATCTATGTCTTCATGTCACCATGGTCATATGTTCTTGAACTAGAACATGATTTGTCTTTCTTGATGTACCTTTCATGTTAGCGGACAACATCAACCTCATACAACACCACAATGCATTAGTACAATCATAATTGTCAAAACCCTAATCAATGAATATCTTCTATCATGCATTCATAATTGTATTAAGGTGATATGACAAGTCTAAAATTAATCAAGATTGTACTAATCTTAATGAAGATAAACATATCATAAACAAATTTCGAAACATACCCGTAAGTCATACCTGTCGAGTTTGCTTGTAATCTTCTTATGTAAGGCCTTAGCCTCATCTCCCTCTGAAACAGGAGCTTCTTCACTTATGCAGGTGACCAATCCATTCTCTTCTAGGATTAACCCAATCCACTTGATTTGCAGAAACTGGATATGGAGCTAGATTAGAGTTTGTCAGGGAAACCCTAAAAAATAAAACTTTGAATTTCAAACTTCTGAAAGGATAGAAAGATGTGCCTTGATGAGCTGATCAACCTGGTATACTCAGAATTTTAAAACTGCAAAGTTTAACCCCTCAAATTTGCTTTTCAATCTTCCAGATTCACTAGGGAGGACCCTGAATTAGGGTTTGATTTTCCCAGAGCTTCACCCAACCAAATAGTTTGATCCAAAGCTCTAAAGTTTGAGTTTTCCAAGGACCTTCTAGCTATTCTCATAGATTTCAAAAATTCCCATTTTTGCAGAAGCCCTAATTTTTCACCTTTTTTATCAAAGTCCCGAACTAGGGTTTGATCAAGCCCGGCCTTCCGCCCAACCAAAAAATTCGATCTTGGTCTCTAAATTTCAATTTTGATGAGGAGCATCCAGCCGTGGTCTCCAATTACAAAAATTCCAACTTTCTCTAAAACCCTATATTCCCGGAGCCATGAATGAAGGTGTTCAAAATCCAATTTTGTTTTGACAAAAAAATGCATTTGATTGTTTCTGCTGTAACTCTGAAATTTCAGATCTACAGGGCCTGAAAAGTCTTCTTGTGGTAGCCTGACCTGTTATCTTTCCAATTCCACAGGTCTGACCTCAAATGGATTCTCTGAGAGAGAGTTATTCCAAGTGTCGCAACGTGGGTTGTTTATGGGATAAAACATGATACTGACTTGTATGGAGTGCCACGTGTCACTGGTTCAATTTCGGCCTCTGAAAAATGTACCTGTAAAATTAAATTATGTGACCTACCTGCCACTTTTTATGAAATTTCATTTGGAGATTCCTAGCCCAAGTTGTGACTTTTTTTCCTAGGTCACCTATTTATGACTCAAATCTGGAAGAGGCAGAAACCCTATATTGTACAGATCACAAATCTGAAAGTACAACGAATTAGAGGCTCTCCTTTGGATACAAGGTACATGGGGATCTTATCTTCGACCTGTAAGACTTTCCAATCCTGAAACCTCGTCGAAATGAATTTATAGCGAAAGTGCTACGATGACTGTTTTTTGCTATAACAAGCCCTAGCTTCGCAAGTGCAACAAGTGTCATAAATGCCATACCATGCCTTCTTTCAGGCTAGCTCAGATACCATGTTTTTTTTTTTTAATTTACTTCAATCTGATCTAGGATCATAACTGAGAGAACAACATGTATAGCATATCTATAGCATATCAATCATGAACATAATAATGCAAGCACACAAGAGACAATAGACACACAAAGTTTCACTAGGGAAAACCATAAAGGTGAAAAAACCCCACAACTTTTTCAGAGATAGATAGAGCAATGATACAACCCAAGCATAAGAGATATACTCCTAGCAGTAGCTTCTCCTCCTCCACTAGTGCGCCACTCTCCAATGAGAGTATGAGTGAGAAAGTGAATGATCAAATAGAGTGCCTCCTGCACTCTATTTATACATGACTTGACTTGCCTAATAACCTTTACTGGGTCGGCCTCAACTTAACCACATAGCATAATGCTGATGGGGCCGACCCCCAATAGGGTGGTCTAATAACCCTTTAACCCACATGACTTATACAGGGCCGACCCCATCTGTTGATGTATATGTAACTTCAGAATGTATTTCATATACGTATATTGTACTCCTATAGAGATGGTATTAGTCCTCTATATGGAAGTGTTTGTAATCCTATAGAGATGTTATTATTCCTCTATACGGAAGTGTCGTCATTTATGTTGTAAGTGTCGTAACTTATACTTGATGGGTTATTAGACCACCTTGTTGGGGTCGGCCCTGTATAAGTCATGTGGGTCAAAGGGTTATTAGACCACCCTATTGGGGGTCAGCCATGTGGGTCAAAGGGTTATTAGACCACCCTATTGGGTGTCGGCCTAGTCATCATTGTGTTATGTGGTTAAGTTGAGGCCAACCTAGTAAAGGTTATTAGGCAATTCAAGTCAAGTATCAATAGAGTGCGGGAGGCACTATATTTTATCATTCTATTCTCACACACACTCTTTGGAGAGTGGCGCACTTGTAGAGGAGGAGAAGCTGCTACTAGGAGATGTCTATCTCTTATTCTTGGGTTGTATCATTGTTCTATCCATATATGAGGAAGTTATTGGGGTTTTTCACCTTTATGGTTTTCCCCAAGTAAAATTTGTGTCTCTTGTGTGCTTGCATTATTGTGTCCATGATTGATATGCTGTAGATATGTTCCACATGTTGTTCTCTCAATTAAGATCCTAGATCAGATTGAAGTAAATTCTGAAAAACCAACATGGTATCAGAGCTAGCCTGAAAGAAGGCATGGTATGGCATGTATGACACTTGTTGCACTTGCGATGCTAGGGCTTGATATAGCAAAAACCAGTCATCGTAGCACTTTCGCTATAAATCTATTTTAGAGAATTTTTAGGATCTAAAACTTTTAAAGGTCGAAGATCAGATCCCCATGTACCTTGTGTCCAAAGGAAAACTTCTAATTTGCTGTAATTTTTGTTTTATGATCTGTACAATCTAGGGTTTCTGCCTTTTCCAGATCTGAGTCATAAACAGGTGACCTAGGAAAAAAGGTCATAACGTGGGCTAGGAAGCTCCAAATGAAATTTTGTAAAAAGTGACAGGTAGTGCACGGACTGTACTTTCTTAGGTAAATTTTTCAGAGGTCGAAACTGAACCAATGACACGTGGCACGCCGTACAAGTTTTCTATATAGTTTTATCCCATAAACAGGTCACGTTGCGACACTTGGAATAACTCTCTCTCAGAGAATCCATTTGAGTTCAGACCTGTGGCATTGGAAAGATGACAGGTCAGGATACCACAAGAAAAATTTTCAGGCCTTGTGGATTGGAAAGTTTAGAGTTACACTAGAAACAATCAGGTGCATATTTCTATCAAAACAGTATTGGATTTTGAGCACCTTCATTCATGGCTCCGGGAATTAGGGTTTCGGAGAAAGTTGGAATTTTTGAAGTTTGTGACGACAGCTGGAAGCTCCTCAGAAAAATCGAAGGTTAGAGATTTGGATCAAACCTTTTGGTTGGGCAGAAGGGTGGGCTTTATCAAACCCTAGTTCGGGATCTTGTCTAGAAGATCCGGAAGTCTCAAAGGCAATTTTAAGGGGTGAAACTTTACAGTTTTCAAATTCTGAGTATACCAGGTTGATCAGCTCATCAAGGCGCATGTTTCTATCCTTTCAGAAGTTTGAAATTCAAATTTTGAATTTTTAGGGTTTCCCTGACAAACCCCAATCCAGCTCTAGATCCAATTTCTGCAAATCAAGTGGATTGGGTTAATCCTAGAAGAAAATGGATTGGTCACCTGCATAAGTGAAGAAGTTCCTGTTTCAGAGAGAGATGAGGTGAAGGCCTTACATAAGAAGATTACAAGCAATCTCGACAGGTATGACTTACAGGTATGTTTCGAATTATGTCCATGGTTAAGTTTATGATATGTTTGTCTTCATATCATTACGGTTAGTACAATCTTGATTAATTACTAGACTTGTCATATCACCTTAATAAAATTATGAATACATGATAGAAGATATTCATTGATTAAGGTTTTGACACTTATGATTGTACTAATGCATTGTGATGTTGTATGAGGTTTATGTTGTTCTCTAACATGAAAGGTACACCAAGAAAGACAAATCATGTTCTACTTCAAGAACATATGATCATGGTGACATGAAGACAAAGATTCATCCATTGTCATGGATCACATTGAAGATCTACTTACGAGGTATGTATAACTTGGTTCTACAATGGTTAACTTATGAGACATCCAGGTTACTAGCACAAGTCATTGAAGAGAACCAGAAGACATCATGCGAGTATGTTAGACATAACTAGCTAACATTGTAATCCACGTATGTTTTTCCTATATAAAGTTAGAATATTACCTTGTGTTAGGATCCCTTATATAAGTATACTTGGTATGATTGGTTATGTTTATTCATAAAGATAGAAATGTAAGAAATCAAGGGTTTATGCATATTATGTCTCTTATCCTGATTGATGATTTGACTAACCAGAAGAGTCGTATGATCAAATAAGAATATGCATGAGTAAAAGAAGTCTTCCCTGAAACCTTGAATACTAATGTTTATTATTTGTGTTTGAAATGATCATGACTATACGTGTTTAAGATTATTGTGTTTTGATAGTATTAAGATTATACTAATGAATGTGTGATTATGTATGAGACCTCGAGGATAACACAATGATGATACTAATAAGCATGCATAGTGATTAAGGATGGATATAAGTTCAAGGACAGGTAATCTAGGAAGCAAATATCAAGAGGGAGCACAGTTCAGTAGTTTCTGCAAGGATGCATATATTCAGAGGGAGTTGACCGCTTCTCACAATCCACATCAGAATGGAATTACAGAAAGGAAGCAAAGACTGAGAGGGAGTCAACCCTACAACCAAACAAAGATAAGTATTTTAATTGTCATTTCTTGCATATTTGTTTGTTTAAATAATATTGTTCAATGATGTATATGCTTATGTTCCTAGACTTAGGGTGTGTATTATGCATATTAGAATAATTGCATTAATGAATAGTATACTACTAATTTGCATATGATGGGTAAGTGGCCTATGGCACTGTACAACATTCCATTGCTACTTATCTAGAATGAAACCTCTTTGCTGACATATTGGGAGTTGTGCACACTCTTAACAATGTTCTGGTAGAGATTGGAAGGCATCTAGAAAGTTACAGGATATGGATAAATGTTGTATTGAAGCATTGGCTAAAGATAATTGCATGATTGTATGACATATTTCTTCAGTTGTAAGAATTTGTTCTGAAACTATGAGATCTTTCTAATTATGCAATTTAACTTGTTTTGTAGGAAAGATCGTATACCATCACCTACAAAAGAAGGACTACAACATTTGTTCAGCAACAAAGTTATCTATTGAAAATATTGAAGATATTGAAGTTCCCAGGATCTGGGAAGAATGCCATGATCAAGGAGTACCAGTCGATCATGAACATGTTTGGGATGCAATCCCAAGACCTGAAGAGAAGTCTGTAGTGACTTCCAAGTGGATCTACAAGATCAAGCATGCTGCAGATGGCAGCATAAAGAAATACAAAGAAAGATTTGTAGCTCGTGGAAAGGAGGAATAGACTATGAAGAAACTTTTGCTCCTGTAACCAAGTACACTTCCATCAGATCAGTACTTGCTCTGGCTGCAGTGATGAAATGGAAGATACACCAGATGGATGTCAAGACAGCCTTCTTGAATGGTGTAGTCGAAGAGGAAGTGTATGTGGAGCAGCCACTTGGTTTTGAGACACATGACAGAAAGTCATATGTATGCAGGTTGAAGAAAGCCTTGTATGGCTTGAAACAAGCTCCTAGGACTTCAGGTATGGTAAGATAGACAGCTTTATATCTAGTTTGGGCTTTACCAAGAGAAAAGAGGATTCCAAGTAAAGCATATTCTAAGGTAACTAAAGGGTACGGTTGACTATGGGCTCAAGTATGATGTGAATCAAAAGTTTAACCTGCAGGGATTCAGATTGGGCAGGCAGTGCTACAGATAGGAAGAGCACTTATGGGTGTTGCTTCAGTATGGGATCAGGTGTGATCTCTTGGTTTAGCAGGAAGCAATCTTGCATAGCACTAAGTACAACCGAAGCAGAGTATGTTACAGCTTGTTCAGCTAGTTGTGAGGCAGTATGGCTCTGGAAGCTAATGTCTAAGTTATTTGATCTCCCACTGGAGGCTACTGGTATCTTTTGTGACAACTAGAGTTGTGTGAAGTTGTCTGAGAACCTGGTGTTCCACAATAGGATGAAACACATTGAGATCAAATATCACTATATCAGGGATATGGTGAAGAGAGGAGCAGTGAAGATCTTGTATGTTGCGACGAATGAGCACATTGTAGATCTACTAACGAAACCACTAGCCAGAGTGAAGTTAGAGTACTTCAGAGAGAGGCTTGGTGTTCTTCAGATTGACGACACTTCAAGGAAGGAGTGATGGACACATTTGCTGAAGCCATTCCAAGCATGGTGAGAGGAGGATCCTTCCATGGCTATGGATGTAAGCATTGGATGCTGAGTATCAAGATGATGCTCTAGTTACTGCTCTGTATATGCATCATGTTGGATGCTGGATATGATCAGTTGGATCATTTATATGTATGTATGCATCATGTTGGATGCTGGATATGATCAGTTGGATCATGTGTATGTATTTGTATATGTATCAGGTGGATACATTGTATGATCAGGTAGATCATGTATGATGATATGTATCAGGCAGATACTGTGTATGCATTAGGTGGATGCATTATATGATCAGGATGATCATGTGTACATCAGGATGATGTATGGTGAGTATCAGGTAGATACTCTGTGGTCGTGGAAAGGCTGTGTAGATAAGCATATAATAGTGCCCTGGGAGGTTTGTAGATTCTTTTGCTAGGTTTTTCCGCTGGCATATAATAGCTCCCTGGGAGATCTGGAAAATGCTCTTTTGAGGTTTTTCTTTGGGAGGACATATAATAGTGCCCTGGGAGGTTTCCAGATTCTCTTGCTAGGTTTTTCCATAGGCATATAATATCTCCCTGGGAGATCTGGAAAATGCTCTTTCGAGGTTTTGTCCTATGGCATATAATAGCACCCTGGGAGATCCGATAGGTTGGGATGTGTTCCCGTAATAAGTTCTGGGATGCTCTTTCGAGGTTTTGCCATGACCACATGTAATATCTCCCTGGGAGATCCGATAGGTTGGGATGTGTTCTCTTAATAAGTCCTGGGATGCTCTTGCAAATTTTTGTGGTGACCACATATAATAGCGCCTTGGGAGATCCAATAGGTTGAGCTGTGTGCTCATAATCAGTCCTGGGATTCTCTTTCGAGGTTTTGTGGTGGGTTCACATGTAATAGCTCCTTGGGAGATCTAATAGGTTGGGCTATGTGCCCATAATAAGTCCTAGGATGCACTTGCGAGGTTTTGTGACGTACGTAATAAGTCCTGAGGATTCCACAGTATGGCCAGTGATGATGAAGACCTGCAGGTGGTGGGCCTACATCCAGTATGAAAAAGGATTGGCTCTGTAGAACTTCCTATGACGAGCAGATTCAGAGATTGATTGAGACAGCAGTAGCAGTGATGATGACAATGATTCGTTGATGATGATCCAGAGAAGAATACTTGTGCTAGCAGATCTGTGTCAAGAAGTACCTTCCTAGTTAAGAGGGAGTGTTGATGTATATGTAACTTCGGAATGTATTTCATATAAATTTATTGTACTCCTATAGAGATTGTATTATTCCTCTATACGGAAGTGTTTGTATTCCTATAGAGATGTTATTATTCCTCTATACGGAAGTGTCATCATTTATATTGTAAGTGTCATAACTTATACTTGATGGGTTATTAGACCACCTTGTTGGGGTCGGCCCTGTATAAGTCATGTGGGTCAAAGAGTTATTATACCACCCTATTAGGGGTCGGCCATGTGGTTCAAAGGGTTATTAGACCACCCTATTGGGTGTCGGCCCAGTCAGCATTATGTTATGAGGTTAAGTTGAGGCCGACCTAGTAAAGGTTATTAGGCAAGTCAAGTCAAGTATAAATAGAGTGCGGGAGGCACTATATTTTATCATTCTATTCTCACACACACTCTTTGGAGAGTTACGCACTTGTGGAGGAGGAGAAGCTACTGCTAGGAGATGTCTATCTCTTATGCTTGGTTTGTATCATTGCTCTATCTATCTCTAAGGAAGTTATTGGGGTTTTTCACCTTTATGGTTTTCCCCAAGTAAACTCTTTGTCTCTTGTGTGCTTGCATTATTGTGTCCATGATTGATATGCTGTAGATATGTTTTACATGTTGTTCTCTCAGTTAAGATCCTAGATCAGATTGAATTAAATTCTGAAAAAACAACACCATCAAGGTGGTCTAATAACCCATCAAGTATAAGTTACGACACTTACAATATAAATGACGACACTTCTGTATAGAGGAATAATAACATCTCTATAGGAATACAAACACTTCCGTATAGAGGAATAATAACATCTCTATAGGAATACAATATACATATATGAAATACATTCCAAAGTTACAAATACATCGACACCCTTGACGTGTGTGGTGCGGTTTTTGGAATCCCCTACATGTATATTAGGGTGCAGTCTTCATGAGGATAGAAAAAAAATACCTCTCGATCAAGGATGGGAAGTCGTTCATCATCAATGTACATAAAGGTAAATCAAAGATATCACTAGTAAGCACCAACCAAGCCAAAAATTTGATTAGTGCAAGTAAAAAATATTTTTTTATTTTCCTACCATAGAATTAGTTGGGTGATGGATCGGTAAGAGTAAAGGAATCCCTGGAGGGATGTACCAAAGAGAAATAAATTCATTTGGAGGATTTGTTAAAAGCATATAGAAGAGTGTTCAAGGAGCCTAAAGGGATACCACCTAAGAGGGAAGTAGAGAATGAGATACATTTATTTCCTAACTCCCCATTACAAAATATTGGATTGTATAGATAGCTTCTTTCGGAAGTAGTTCCAAGTGAAGAAGCAATTATTGGAGCAGGGGGTGATTTGACCAAGCACTTGACCTTTTCGGTCACATATCATCATTGTACCCAAGAAGGATGGGACTTGGAGGATATGTATCAAATACAGAACTTTGAATACGATTACACTTAAGAATCAATACCTTATGCCCAGGAATGATGATTTGTTGGACCAATTATGGCATTCCAAGTACTTCATCAAGTTGGATCTCAATTTGAAATACCACCAATTACATGTCAAAGAAGAAGACACCTAGAAGACCACCTTTAAGACGAGGCAAGGTTTGTATGAGTGGTTGGTCATGCCTTTGGATTTATGTAATACACTAGCTACATTTATGAGACTAATGAATAATGTTTTGCACCCATATTTAGATTCAATTTTTATAATGTACTTGGTTGATATTCTAGTTTATAGATCTATCTCGAAGGAGCACAATTCACATCTCAAGCAAGTGTTATAGACTTTGAAAAAGCACCAGTTGTTGGCTAATCTAAAAAAATGTGATTTTTCTCAACATGCATTGGTGTATTTGGGGTATGTGATCGGTGGAAGGGAACTTAAGATAGAACATGCAAATATGGAGGCCATTGAGATGGCCAGATCCTACTAATGTCACTAAATTTTGGAGCCTTGTTGGGGAGGCACAATACCTAGAGAAGTTGTTCGCTTCCTTTTCAGTGGTTGTTGAACCACCCCACGCGATAACAACGAGTGATAAGAGTTTCCAATAGGAAAATAATCAACAAAAATATTCCTATGAGTTAAAATGAAAGATTAGTCAAGTACCGATTCTCACATTGCCTAACTTGCGGAAGCCTTTCGAAGTGGAGACAAATGCAAGTGGGTATGCCATGTGAGCAATTTTGATGCAAGGAGGTAATTCAATATGCTATCATTTTCAAATGTTTTATGGGGGAATCCTAAACTACCTACCTATGATAAGGAACTATATGCACTGGTTCAAGATATTAAGAAGTGGAATCACTATCTAATGGGAAAGGAAACCATTATCCACACATATCACTGGCCACTGTAGTATTTGCAGTCCCAAAGTAAGCTACAACAAACCAAACATTACAAGTGGATGGGTTTTTTGCAACAATTGCATATACTCATCAAGTATAAGAAGGGAAACACTAATAAGTTGGAAGAAATGCTTTCAAGGCCACCCATATCCAATATTATAGCTTTGGGAACCCTTATGCACATGGAACATTTTACCCATGATGCATACAAAGAGAGATACACAAAAGATGAGGACTTCAAGTTGTTTCAATAGCTAGAGAGTCAATTTCATGTAGAAGAAGGTGATGGTAAGGATGACTATCATCGCTAGAATGAGTTACTCTACAAGCTAGATAATTTTTGTGTTCCTAAAGGTGAAATATTGTATCTTATTAGAGGGGCACACACCTCCAAATTTACAAGGAATTTTGGTGTTAGGGAGAGAGTTGCTAACTTAAAAAGGTATGTGTATTGACCCATAATGCTAGAAGATGTAGCGCAGTATATTAGAGGATGCACACTTTGTGGGTGGCTTACCAACGCTTACATGTACCTACTCGACCTTAGGAAAGAATTTCCATGGATTTTGTGGGTGGGTTACCAACCACTAGGAATGGACATGACTATTTATTTGTGGTAGTTGATAAATTCAACAAGATGTGCATTCTTAGGCCTTATAAAAAGACCATCGAAAGACAAGAAGCAATGCACATGTTCTTTGACCAATTCTAGGTGCACTTTGGGATACCAAAGAGCATCATATTAAACAGGGATACCATATTTCTCAATGTCTTTTGGACTACGCTTTTGGAGAATGTGGACACTAAGTTGAAGATATTTATAGCATTCCATTCAAAGACAGATGGGCAGACAGAAGTATTCAATGGGACTTTGGTGCTACTTTTGAGGGGTTAACCAGGAAAGTTAACCAGAAAATTTGGTGTTGCTTTTGAGGGGTTAACCTAAAAAGTTAACTAGGAAACTTGTCCTTTATGTTCAAATCCCTAGCATGGAGGTACATTTTCAGTATAGGCATCAAGGGAGGGCAGAGGGTGAGATGCATTCTACCAGGTTTCATGGATATAGTTGCAGATGCATGCAAATATTTCAATGTCATTTTCCTTATGCATGCAATATTTTGCATGCGAGATATTTTAATTAAAAAGCATGCAAAAGTGGGATTTTTGCATGCACTCACATTAGGGTTTTGGAAACCCTAATCAGTTAGTGAGTTGATATAAGGAGGCAAGAAGTCACCCAAAAATTTTGATCAATATTTTTAGCAGATATTGATGAAAGAGAGAGGAGGGCACATTCTCTACATGCAGAGGGGGGGCACACTCATCTAAGATAGATTGAGGGCATCCTCCTGAGAGAGTGAGGGTGCAGGGTTTCTACAGTGAGAGAGAGGATACATCATCTAGTCTGTGAAAGACAATTGGTGAGATCTATTCTGATATTAATGAGCAGCATAAGAGGGGCACAATCCAGAGAGGGGGCCACATTCTCTATGAGGAGGAGAGATCATATATGAGACAGATCTGATGAGATATTAGAGGATACTTCAGAGAGACAGAGACTGCTAAAGTACTTGATAGGATTCAAGAGTTGAGAGATTAGAGTTTGATCATTCAGATAGGGGTGCACTTCTAGAAAAAGGGAACACTTCAAAGTGTGAGGTTGCATCATTTATTCAGTGGTTAAGCAGATCATAGCAGATTCAATGAGATTATGTATTCCATAGATTGGTTGAAGAAGATATCAAAGATCAGACAGTACATAGCAGTTGGCACAGTTCCTTAGAGCAATAGTTGTATCTACATGCATATCTAGGAATTGTCCCTTTAGTTTTATTTACCCATGTATTTTTTATTGTACTACTCTTCTTTATATGATCTAGCTCAATATTGAAGAAATCCCTCAATAGCTATTTTTTCCCCATTTGGGTTTTTCGGGATATATTGGTGCCCATTCTATGATTGCTTCAGTTATTGTGTTGTTGATAGCTTCCATTGTGCTTTATTCTATACGTACATTGCATTGATTATTCCTTCTCGGGATTAGAGAAGTTGGGTTTGTTATAAATGAGGATTGATGTGAATTGAGGCCAAGTTGGGATTAAGATTTCCAGAGCGAGTAGTGACCTCTAGAAAATTTATCATGGTATCAAAGCCTTGTTAAAGGTCCGGGAAATCACATACCAAATATGTGAGTATTCAAATTTGGAAGGGAACATTGATCATATCTGTGAGATCAAGACTCGGATCTAAAGAGTAGGATTTAGATCTAGAGTGGAGGAATCATATTCATTTAAAGACAGACAAGATCCATCAAATATGTGCGAGTAGGGGGCAAATCGTTGACCTAGAGGACTATTGGGGAAAATATATGCTATCTAATTCAACACTTAAATTGTCAACCCGGGAAGGTGGCTTATGAGATGCAAACACTATATGTGCGGGATTGAAGGCTTGAACTGACCTAAGCTAACTAAAGATGCAAATGTGCTAACATGCAACTATATGATTTTAAACTACATGCATGACTTTCATAATTCAAATGCAAGAATTGATTCTATCTATGAAAACAGGAAACTAACTAAGAAATTGAAAAACAACTATAAATTCAAATCTAATCTAATGTTATACTAATCTATTCTATAAACGCGGGGAAACTAATTAATAACTGGAATTCAAACTATTCTAACGTTATGCTAATCTATTCTATGGAAGGGAATTGCAAATACTAATCTAGAAAGTAGTCGCTTGGTCCGAAAGCGATTTAACTAATGAAATAAAACTAACTACTTTCAGCAAATTATCTGATCTGTGTTATAGATTAGAGACTATTCCATGTATGCATAAGTAAATGCCTATCTAAGAATGCAAGTGAAACTGATTTATAGAAAGAAATGAACTATTTAATTGAAAATTCATAGAAAGCAAAGCAAGTAACTGCGGATTAGTAGAAAGCAAAGCAAATATTATTCTAAAGACCAAACGTAAATAAATGTGTTGCAAAACGATAACTAATCAAAGCAAACTAAACTTGGGGTTCAAGCAGACCTAAGTAAACCTAGGCATATTCAAATGGCTAGAAATGAACTTGGTTTGTAAACAAAACAAAAACAAGATATTTGTTCATCTACTTCTAAAGTAAATCAAACTAAGTCATTCTAAGCAATTATGAGAAAGTAATGTAACTAATCTAAATTTCGAAAAGCAAGTCTATACTAGGTTTAGAATGGAATCAACAAGTTCTAGGACATCAGCAAGCTATAAAAACGGAGTTAAAGTGTTTTCTGCAAATCCGAGTACAAGCTGGAAAATGAAAGCTTAAAGGTAGGCTAAAGAGGTGAAAAGAACTAAAATGGAAATGAGGTTTAAACAAACTCTATGTAAATAAAAATGAAAGACTAATTAGAAACTTGAATAAAAATTGGAAATGAAATGCTAAACTGATTCAGAAATAAGGCAAACTGAAATTTAACAAAGTCTATGATATAAATAAGTTTGAGCTAATCTAGGTCTTAGGCATAAGAACAAGTGAAATAATTCATAAACTACCTAAACCATAAACAGAAGACATTTATGCTATTTCTATTTGAACCAAAACTATTTCTCATTTGAACGGTAAAACATATGTTGAATATGAATGGATTCCATCATTAATGAAACTTGAAGTAATTAATCTCTATGTGAACATAAAACTGAATATAAAGTGTTAAAGATACATTCGGATTTGAAACTAGCTACAGAACATGTCAAAGTACTGAAAAATTAACCTAAACTCTAACTAACTATCTCTGCACAAAATGAAATACTAGCAATTCTGGAAATGACTGCAAATTTTGGAAAATTCTGTCTAAATGCGAATGAATGGTTGAAAGAAGGTCTGAAAGATAGTCTGAACGAATGGTGCGAATGGCTGGCCGAATGGATTCTGAGAGAATAAATTACATAAAACACAGGAAAATTACAGTTAATGAACAACAAAGTGTCACCTATAGGAAAACGAACTACTTGCTTGCAGAAACAAAATGACTTACAGGAAAAGATAATAAATACATGCAAAAACGAAATGAGTTAGCTGCACAAAAGAAGCAAAAACAAATTATATGCACAAGGAATTCCATTGTTGTTGAGGGGCCCTTCTCAAGAACAGAGGATGTTCCACGCTAAACTGGAAATGAAATTAACAACTCAGCAGAGCTTTTGTATTAATATCATAAAAAAAAATTACAAAACATTTTTTTGTTCCTGTTTCTCAACCTAAGGCATCTTTATATAGCTTTTACAAAGGGAGAGTAGGTCGACCACTTCAATGGTCGACCACTTCAATGGTCGACCACTCTAAAAATAGAGGGTCTTTTATTGCTGCAGCAACGGTCCATCACAACGCACATGTCGTATTCCTGATTCCGTGCGTGTTCGTTCCCTTCACATGAGCGGTTGGTGTGTTGGAAGGTTGGGCGAGTGGAAATGCGGATCTTCTAGAATGAGAGCTCATGAACCATCAGGGACACATCGCCAACAGAACCGTCATGGTTCTTGTCTTTAATGCCCAAGAATATGCCAACAAATGATTTATCAGGTGCAAACAATAATCTGAATGAAGTCCGGATGACCTGTAACTGTAATGAATTCAAAACCTTGATTCCCGGCTGAATTGGTGCTAGGTTTCTATGTTCGATTTCCTTTTGGTAGCATGATGTGCGCCCTCCATTTCTTCATGGTGTGCGTTAATTCTCCATATTCGCGTGCCTGTACAAAACATAAAATCCGTTAGTTATCAAAACATGAGATGGTAATATATTACTCCATATTCGCGTTCCTATACAAAACATAAAATCCGTTAGTTATCAAAACACAAGATGGTAATATATATATTAAATAAAAAGTCTTAAAGCAAGTGGTTTTATAAAGAGATGATATATGAGAATGATATTCATATATGAACCCACTTCAAAATGAATTAAAGGAGATTGGCCATGTGACATATGGTTTTAAATAGTTAATAAATTATTACCATCCATGTCATAATCCACCTGTTTTATGCCTTTTAATTTAAGTATGATAATTAATTAAAGTGCATAAGTGGCTTGTATGATATGAATGTTTAAATTTTTTACAATAATTTAGTATATATTATAATGTTTTGTTTTCAAGTAGAAACCTTAGACCACTACACTTTTCCATATGACCTTAAATTCTAATATAATATCTTTCAGTTATTTATTTATTTGAAATTAAAAAAAATATTCCAAAGCTCATCATCATGGTTTTTAATTTGCACTTGCATGATGAATAGGACTTGAAAGAATCAGAAGATGAAGGTATCACGGGATCAACAAAAACCGAAAGATAGAGGTAAGCCAAACTTAGTGAACCAATAAGAGACATGTCATCAAACCTAGTGCGGAACTTAGGACCGAAAGAAGGGCTGAATGAAGTACTGAAATGTTTATCATTTGCACCAGATTGCGTTTAATATATTAAAAATAACATATTAAGCTTCATTTACGTTTAAGTGTTTTAATTGATGAAACACAATAAAAGATATCCCTTTTTAAGGATAGTTGTATCAAATTACAGTAAATAGGTCGGGAAATGAATGTAAATAAAATCATTATAAAAGACAATTCTGGAGCCCAACAAGGGGTTCTTGGTCACTGATATATTCTTGTTTCAGTTGATCATATATTATGGCTACAAGGTTGATGAATCTATTGATTAGTAATTTTCATTGATTACCTGTAACTCATGCACTTCAATAGATGTGGATGAGCATTCCACGGAGGATATTGACAAAGAGTTGGCTCTAACTACTTGTCATTGATTGAGTGCTTCTACTACCAGTGTGTAGTATATAGATAGTGGGGCCTCCAGTCGCATGAATGGTGTTCGAGGGTAATTTACAGATCTTACTGAGGGTGGTTTAGATCTCGATTTTGTATTGGGAGACAACACTTCATTCAGGGTAGTTGGACAAGGGATAATATCCTTTTAGAGGGAGTCTGGATATTCCATGACAGTGTGGGATGTTTTGTATGTTCCAAGGTTGAATAAAAACTTGATATCAACTTCCACTATAGAGGATATGGGATTGTGGGTAATGTTCAGAGATGGGAATGTTCTCATTCATCCCAAGGGATCCATAGACACTTCATCAACGAGGATTGGATTTTGCAGTGGGAAAATATACAAGCTCAACTTTCAACTTCATCATGCATTAGCTAATAGCAGTAGCAATGATGGTTGTGACTTATGTGAGCTATGGCATAGGAGGATGGCCCACCTATATCATCTATATTTAAGTATTTTGAGGGATATTGTGACAGGTGCGCTAGATTTTATCACAGAGCATAGTGACGTTTGCAAAGGGTTTTCCCTTTGCAAGTATGTCAAGACTATTTTCCCAATTAGTGACAGCAGATTTGCAAGGGCGCTTGATTTGGTACATTCATACCTTTGTGGTTCGATGTCCACTACATAATTGAAAGGCTACAAGTACTATGTATCCTTCATTGATTAATTCTCCAGGAAGACTTGGATTTACTTTTTAAAGAGAAAGGAAGTGAAAGAAGTATTGCAGAAGTTCCAAGAGTTCAAATCTCTTGTGGAGAACCAGACAGGAAGGAAGATCAAAATTTTGCGATCAGACAATGGGGGATAGTATACCTTCAAGTATTCAATGAGTTCTATATATATGAGGGATTCATGAGACAGTTGATAGTATCTTATACACCTTAGAATAATGGGGTAGCAAAGAGGAAGAATAGGGCATCTGTTGGTGCAAGGAGATCTATGTTGCATCATTAGGTTCTTCCTTTCTTTGTTTGATTAGGTCCTCATAATTTATTGGGGAGAAAAACTCCTAAATAAAAATTCACAGGAAAGAAACCTAAGGTTGGGAATTTTAGGATTTTTGGACGCCTTACTTACTCACATGTCCCTTCAAATAAGAGGACAAAGTTGGATCCCACATCAGAGAGGTGAATATTTGTTGGGTATGATGAGAATTCGAAGGCCTACCGCATATACAGTCATGTGCTCAGAAAGACAGTTGTGAGGTGGGATGTGAGATTTGAGGAGGATCAGGCCTTCAAGAAGTCATGTGAATTAGATAAGGGGAAGTAGTAGGTTCCTACACCTCAAGGTGGTCCAGTTCAGAGTTCAGCTTCACAAAGCTCAAGATCACAAGTATCAGGGGTGATAGGTTCACAGGGGACAAGTTCCTCAAGTACAGACATAGGAACAAGTACAGAATCACAAGGTGGTGGTCTACCATTTTTACATTTGCAAGTTACAGGTTTTCGGGTTATAGGGTCTCAGACCACTAGAGCTACTAATTCTGGTATTCAGTCTCATGCAGTTGATTGGAATGAGGATAAGCAGTTCCCCTCTCAATAGGTTACCTTAGGGAAGAGGAATCCCAAGTGGATTCAACGTACCTTTAAGGAAGCTCAGACTGTGGGGACTCCCAAGAAGGTTGTGAGAGAGAGGAAAGTGTCAAAGAGGTTTTGTAGCTACTTGGCTATGGTGAGCAGTATCAGTGAGTTTGAGCCATCTTCTTATGAGAAGGCAGTAGGCGAGTAGGCCTGGAGAGATTCCATGTTGGAAGAGTATGCTTCTTCATGAAGAATGATTTTTGGGATATCGTGTCAATATTGGAGGGGAAGTCAGTAGTGAATTGCAAGTGTCTCTACAAGATGAATAATGTTTCATATGGTAGCATTGAGAAGTACAAATCTAGGTTTGTGGCGAGGGGGTTCTCACAGGTAGAGGGAGTTGACTATGAAGAGACCTTCTCTCTAGTGGCTCAATACACTTTGATCAGAACAGTGATCTCCATTGTAGAAGAGATGGGTTGGAAGATCCACCAGATGGATGTGAAGACATCATTTCTGAATGGTCTCATAGAGGAGGAGGTGTACATTGAGCATCCAGAGGGATTTGAGTTACATGGGAGAGAGTCTCATGTGTGCATGCTGAGAAAAGCACTGTACAGTCTGAGAAAGCTCCAAGAGCTTGGTATTCGAGGATGGATACTTACTTGCAACATTTGGGTTTCCAAAAGAGCGAGGAAAATCCCAACCTCTACTTCAGTGTGGTTGATGAGGATCCACTCATTCTAGTATTGTATGTGGATGACCTATTTATCACAAGAGTATAGAAACTCATAGGAGGTTGCAACAAATATCTTTCTTCAGAGTTCAAGATAAAATACATAGTTATGATGCATTACTTCTTGGGTATGGAGGTTTGGCAGGAGGATGGGCATATCTTTATGGGATATGGAAAATATGCAGTTGACATTCTAAAGATATTTCAGATGCAGGATTGTAGGCTTATGGTCACACCTATGACAACCAATTAGAAGAAGTTGGTAGATTCTAAAGGTGAGTTAGTTGATACCACTAGGTATCGTCAGCTTATTGGATCATTAATGTATCTAGTCAAGACTAGACCAAATCTGAGTTTTGTTGCCAAAACATTGAGCCAAAATATGGTGGAACCCAGCGATGTGCACTGGGTAGAAACAAAGCATGTGCTCAGGTATATTAAAGGTACAATAGGATATGGACTAAAATATGAGAGGAAGGGTGGAGTACAGTTAGTTGTTTATTCATATTTTGACTAGGCAGCTAGGGTAGTGGAAAAGAAAAGAACCTACGAGTGTTGTTTCAGCTTGGGTTTGGCATTTAAATTGTGGTTTAGCAAGAAACGGAATTCAATGGCACTAAGTTCTACAAAGGCAGAGTATATGGAAACTAATTGAGCTAGTTGTGAGGCCATTTGACTTTGCAAGATGCTAGTGAGTTTATTTGATCAACAGTTGGAGCTAATTGTGATCCACTGTGATAATCAGAGTTGCAAAAAACTCATAGAGAATCCAATTTTTCACGATAGGTCTGAAAATATAGATATCAGATATCACTCCATTTGAGATCATGTTAGAGGGGATCAATTGAGCTCCAGTATGTACCTACATATGAGAAGGTAGAATACATTCTCACAAAGTCTCTAATGAAGAGAAAGTTTTTTTACTCCGGGGATAAGATGTGAATGGTGTAGAACGCTTTCCTCATTAAGAGGTAGTGTTGAAAATTTAACCATCAAAGTTATCATTCATGCTCAAATGCCTATCATGGAGGTAAAGTTTTAGTATAGGCATCAGGGGAGGGTAGAGGGTGAGATGCACTCTACTAGGTGTCATGGATCCAGCAGTGAATGCATGAAGAGATTTCAATGTTTTTTCCTTATGCACGCAAGATTTTTTAATTAAAAAGCATGCAAAAGTGGGATTTTTGCATGCACTCACATTAGGGTTTTGGAAACCCTAATCAGTCAGTGAGTTTATATGAGGAAAAAAGTGACCGGGAAAGTTTGATCAATATTTTTAGCAGATATTGATGAAAGAGAGAGGAGGGCACATTCCCTGCATGCATAGGGGGACGCAATCATATGAGATAGATTGAGGGAATCCTCCTGAGAGAGTGAGTGTTTATGGACAATATACTCAAGCGGACTCAAGCCATATCTCCCTAGTCCAATTGGATCTAGAACAAATGAATACAAAATATAAACTACTTTCCTAGATCAGTAGGGATGCAAGGAACAAGTAAATAACTCACCTCAGATTCGCAAATCCTTTTCTCGATGTTGCTCCAAGCTCTAGGCCTTCATATATCAAGCTGCAAAACCCTGTTGAACAAATGGAAACAAGCAAGCAGCAAAATCATACATAGAATATGAACTGATCTAATTTAATAGTTAAGGAAGAAAACTCTAAACACTATCAACACAACACTGTTTATGGGAAGAGTTGATATTACTGTAAATAAATGGGAAATACATAGAAGAGAGATAGTCACAACCTAAGACTTAACTCTATGACTTCCATCCAACAATCCAAGCCAAACCTCCAAAAGTATGATGTATGCCTCCCAAAGGATGAGTAGGGATCACCTAGGATAATTCAACCAGCATGAAAGTGCTATAGTCCTTCCTCCCTTCTCAATGGAGAGAGAGGTCTTATTTATAAGGATAGATGCATAGAGTAAGTTGAGTATTAGGGGGATAGGTCTAAGGGATCTTCCCATTATGTTAGGGACTGAATACCAACCCTCCTACCAATTAGGGATAGAGACTCCATGTCACCTAGCTTCGATAATTCTCTTGAAGCTCCTTGTTATCCACATTAACCAACCCTGGCACACTCTGCATGAAGACAACTGGCACCAGGAAGGGGTGGCATAGTTTGCATGAGGGAAAGGAGAGCCATTGGCACACACTGTTAGTGTACATCATGTGCCATCCTTAGTCTGGCGCTTCTTGTTGGGAAGCAAGATGCACCAACACAACTAGAAATGGTGGGATGTAAAGGAAACAACTTGCTTAAGGTGTTTCAACCAGGGAAACTTCATGGATTAAGGCACTGAGTTGGAACATGACTCATGATGATGAGATTTTGGTGTAACAGAATGCCCCCCAAAGCATGAAGCTGGTAAAATAATACAGGTGAAATGCTTTGTAATGTGAAGGATCGACGGCAAGGACTTGTTGGATGGAAGAAACTACTACAGTGCAACCGAATCTGAGATATAAGTCTCACATGAATAATAACATGGTTTTCGACCAATACAATGCAGATCCATGGAAGTAGAGACCGACTGAACACAATCATGGCTACTAGACACAATTGTAGATCCATGATGAGATGATAACACAGCCATGACCAATACAAAGTGGATCTGTGTAACATGACTCAAAACAATCTCCAACGCAACCTAGGTGAGATTTATGACTTAACCCAGGGTCTTTAAGCTGAACCCGCAACGATACGAATCTAACCATGTGATTACAATGTCTTGGAGTTGAACATGGTAGAAACCACTTGATTACCGGTTGTTGATGTATACTGTTAACAAGCGTGAGGGAAATCACCAGTGATGTCAATGATTCCCAAGGTATCATAGTACATACCATCAAATGTGAATCAGATGAGTTGAGGTTGAACACTCGATGGAATATTTCAATCAAGATCCAATGATGTAAACTCGTGTTGAAAGCGAGGTATACTATCATTGAAGCATCCAGGCCCAAGGTACTCAATTGGTTTCTAGATTCAATCCTTGGATGATGTGTTGAAGTCGACAAGGATGAATCCGTCGAAGGAGGGAAATGATGTATCCGCCATCATCGACATGAAACATGATCACAGATTTTTGGATTGAATCAAACAGTAATGTGTGATACTCACTCAAGGAATACCGACATGATGGAAGGTCAATATGACTACAGATAGTGAATGAATGATTGAAAATCCTCTTGAACATGGGCATGGAATGACTTGGTAGTATTGACTTGAAGAGAATGATACCAATCCCCTAATGCAACTGATGGTGGAAAATTCTTTGGATGACCCAAAGGAGTGGTGAGACTCACAGGACCAGTGACTCGACAACAAAAGGATAACCCAAGTACTTAATGCATATGCAGATGAGTTCCATGTTCAAGAGTGACTATGTATTGCCGTAACTACAATGAAACACAAACTCTTCCCTTAAACCCATCATGATTCATGAGTACCTGTTTTGTTTTTTAACGAGCTTGACGAGGGTAACAGATGCTCGGTATAGCTCATCCTTAGGATGAGTCCAATCCCAAATGTTTTACGAACCTAGGATAGGAGGGGTTCGTCCCAAAACATCCCCTTCGATGCTAGATTTTAATGAGTCCAAAGACAGTAAACTCAGCGTCATTTCATGTTAGAGAGTCTAAAAAGAATTAAAGAAGACTCCAAAGTTTCCTTTTCATAAAATTTAGTCTCCTCACTCGAAAAAGGATAAAACAACATGAGAGAGAACTCTTCCAGTCATGATTAACTGGAGTGCTCCTTTTTCGTAAATAGTACTTCCTGGTCCAAAAAAGGGGTAAACTATCACCAGAAAGACGATCATTCAAATACTTTTACAAGCATGAAAGCATCAAGTTTGCTTGGCGATCTTTTCATATTTTAGGGAGCCTGAAAAGAGATTAAAGAGGAACACCAGGAGGTTCCTTTTTTCATGGGATTTTAACAAACCCGAAAAAGCGATAAAATGTAACTCGGTACAGTTCCTTTTCCGTAAGTAGTCTAGCAAGGCCGGATAAAGTGATAAACCTATACTCATTAGACACACCTTTTTACTCAATTTTTAACGAGCATGAGAATGGTATAAAAATCACTCGGAATCTTTTTCATGTTTGAACCAGAGCACGAAAAGGTAAAAAGTAAGCTCAAACCACTTTTCATGTTTCAACCAAAGCACGAAAAAAGTGAAAAATAAGCTCAATTCCATTTTTCATGTTTTTAACAAGCTCGAAGATAGGTGAAAAGAATACTCATGATGTATACTTCTTTTTTTTTAACGAGCTTGTAACAGAAAGAAAACTATGCTTCGTATAATGCCTATTGGAAGGTTTCTCCCCAACATGATACCCGGAGGTTGGAATTTTTCCCCCAGCACAAGACACTGACGGCTTACCTCTAGAATGATTTCTAAAGGATGGAGACATGCCCCCCAAGCTTCATTTTGTTCGTCTACTATTTTTCTTCATCCAAACAAATTCATGGTTACTAATAGGGATATGTTCACCATGGGAGGGTGAATGGAATGAAGGTTCAGATATTAAATCTGGCAAAAGACTCGACTCAAGGGGAGGGGATCTATTTCTTTTTTTAACAAGCTTGCCACAGGAATAGAACTATGCTCGTGAAGCTAGTTTCATTTTTTATGCAAGCTTGGAACCAAAGGTAAACTGTGCTTGGGAATGGTTTCATTTTTACACAAGCTTGAAACCAATGGTAAACTGTGCTTGTAGAAATCTATTCCATTTTTTAACGAGCTTGGAGACAAAGACCAATCTGTGCTCAGGGGGTACTGTTTCATTTTTAATGAGATTAACACAGGAAAAGAACTATTCTCATCCCATGGGCGGGTTCCTTCCCAACATGATATCCAGATGTTGGTAGATGCCCCCATCATTATTTCTAGTGGCAACATTCCCCCCAAGCTTCGTTTCGTCTGACTACTCTTCTTCCTTACCCAATTAAAATCCTGGCTACTGATATGAATATGTTCACCAGGGCGGTAGGAAGAATGAGGATCAAGTGACACAGGAAGATGAAATGAAGGTTCAAGTCCTAAATCTAGTGGGAGACTCGAATCAATGGGAGGAATATCTATTTCATTTTTACACAAGCTTGAAATAGACAATAATTATGCTTGAAGGGACCCATTTCATTTTTTAACGAGCTTAAAATAGAAATAAACTATGCTCACGATAGCATGTTTCATTTTTTAACGAGCTTGACACAGAAAGGGAACTATGCTCATGAAGCTAGTTTCATTTGTATGCAAGCTTGAAACCAAAGGTAAACTATGCTTGTAGGGGTCTATTCCATTTTTTAACGAGCTTGGAATCAAAGACTAATTTGTTCTCATGGGAACATGTTTCATTTTTTATCGAGCTTGACACAGAAGGGGAACTATGCTCATAATGTTGGTTTCATTTTTACACAAGCTTGAAACCAAAGGTAAACTATGCTAGGGAATGGTTTCATTTTTACACAAGCCCGAAACCAAAGGTAAACTATGCTTGAAAACTGGGTAATACCCAACATGATTTCTAGAGGTTGGTAGTGTGCCCCCTAGCCTGAGAATCCAGGGGGCAACTCGAACATGATTTCTATAGGCTGGAGACATGCCCCCCATCTCTAGGAGGAAGAAACCACTAAAACATGTGGAACATTCAGGGAAGTCTGATGACTAGGAGTCATGCGATGAGTGGGTGTCACAAAGGAAAACTAATCAATGGTCACCATATTCCCATGATGAGGAAAATACATCACTCGAAAGAGTGAGGACACTACAGCTTTCATTGCATAAACATAGTCTCGTCCAAGGAGTAGATTAAAATCTAAGGGACCTTGGACTACCATAACATCAATACAAACAGTTTTCCCTCCTAAAGTGATAGGTAACTGAGGAAGGATCCCTAAAGGTCCAGTAGGCCTTCTATTAAAATCCAATATCTGGTCGGTGACTGGCACAAGTTGAGGGGAACCTATAGATTTCCAAGCAGTTAAGGATAAAATACTAACAAAAGCTCCCTCATCAACTATAGTGCGAAATATTTCCTTATCGGAAACTCCTACAGATATCTGGAAAGGAACACTCGAAGGAAGACGAGATTCTGTTAGACCATCTCAATCAAAAGAAATGACCTCAGTACTTGGAGGGGGTCCTTTGGAAATGGATAGGATTTCCCCTTGCCTATAACAATCTGAACTGACTAGGAAAACATAAACGGTTTCCAATTCACTCTCAATTGGAAGACTCAAATGAGACAAAGACTTTACCTTTCTGACTCTTAACCATAGAGTCACTAGTTGATAGGGTATCATCAGTATGATATCTAGAGGCTGACGATATAGGTGGTTTGGAGGCTTTAGACCACTCTTCTAACACTTTGGAAAGACCAAGACAATCCTTGAGAAGGTGATCTCCCTTGCAAAGCTTGCAAGGGAACTTGGGTCTACGAGGTGTTCGAATAGGATGAGTGCCATCGGGGGAAGATGGTTGATGCTTAGTCTCTTTCTTATCCTTCTTCTTCTTTACCTTCCTTTTCTTCTTCTTTACCTTCCTTTTCTTCTTCTTCTTATCTTCCTGATTACTAACACTACTGCTTTGATCAAGCGAGGAAGAAGAAACTGAAGAAGATGCATCTGACGAAGAAGGGGGGTATCATTTTGGGATTGACACTCTCGTGGTGGAGAGATAACATTTGAAACATTGGGTACAATCGGAATCACCGGATTGAATAACCATACCTATAATCCAATGGTTAATATAGGAAGATTTAAAGTGGCAATAAAGGGAGGACCAATATCTCCAACTGGAGGAAAGACAAAAGGTACCCCTTGAAAAGGGGCCTCTTGATTGGTAGACCCAAAAGAAGTTTCCATATCTAAACTAGAAGAAAAAAGAGGCACACAGACCAAAAAGAAAACTCAAAAAACTTACCGTGATTGATGCCACAGCAAGCGAGTAAGAGCAAAGATGCCAGAAATCCAACAAGCAACACTAAAAACAAAAAGACCCTCTACAAGGTATAACAGCAAGAAATCCTCCTATCTAAGATTCGAAGACCTCAACAGATCGTATACTCCGCAAGGTGATGAAATCCAAGTCAGACAATACGAAATGAGAGACCAATATAGATGAAGGGATATCCCTCTACCGAAAGGGATCCCAAGTAAAATAGCCCTAGAAGGATAGTCACTAGGATACCTCGTTCATGACACGTCTGGGAAGGTTTACTGGATCTTCTGCCTTTTGAACCTTGTAAAACCAGTATGGAGGTCAGAAAATACAAGGAAGACAATGGATTGATGTGCTTAGGTGCGAAGTGGAGTGCGGCATTCCACAAAGTCCGTCTGGAACCAATCCTCGCTGCTTACCCCCGTGGAACGGGAGGCCCCCCAACAAATTGGTGTATAACCGTGTCAACAAATACAAGATAAATTTAGCACCCTAAGAGAAAAAAACTATGTCTCAAATGTTAGATGACAAGGGAGAATTATTTGCGTTCCTATCCCCAATTTCCTACCTAACTACACTTTTCTTTTATGTCCTCAAATGAGGTTAATGTGTGTTTAGTTAGGGTGTTAATTTTAAAACATGTTTCTCACTCAAGGGGAGCGGAAGTGCAACTCGATGGTGTGTATACTTGACTCAAACCATGCAAATTTAGATGAATTATGCAAGTCTTTTTCCTTCAATGAACTTCTAGCTAAGTAGGGAAGAGTTATTTTCATTCCCGAATGTACAACCCAATGCAAATGCAATTTTAGTTTTTCAATGAATGATAACCAAACATGTAAGAACCATACCCAAACTATCCTAAATCAATAAAATAGATCTTTTTATGAACACCAAATGCAATAATTCTAATATATTTCCTATCTATTCACACTCGAAAAAGACACATCTAATCTATGGAAAGAAAGATTTCACAAATGTTTCCAATCAAATGCAAGACAAATAAAAACACTCAATAATCTTGTCTAACTCAAATGCACACAAATATGAAACAAGGATTTCTTCTTCTTATGAATGTAAGACCAAGAATGTCAAATGATCAAATTAAAGCAAGAAGAATATTTATGTTTTCCAATTTTGTGAATATAGCAAAAGAGGGACAAAATCAAGCTTCTCTTTGAACTAAAGTGGAGACAAGGAAATGATCTTTCCCAACAATCACTAGATAGCTCAGCATGTAAAATAAACAAGATGCACAACCCAAGAAAAAGAGGCTCAAAAAGACATCCACACTTTTCAAGTCTTTAAAACAAGCCAATCACACCAAACCAAAATTTATCTTAAAACCTTAATATGGGTCAAAATGACTGTAGGATACACGATTCATGGCCCCCCCATCACCCAAGATTCTGTTAGATTATTCCAATCAAAGGAAATGACCTCAGTACTTGGAGGGGACTCTGTCGAAATGGGTAAAATTCCCCCTTATCCAAAACAATCTAAATTGATAAAGAAAACATCAGTGATTTTTGGTTCACTCTCAAATGGAAGAGCACGACAAGGCGAAGATTGTGTCATGTTGACTACTTCAGTCTCAGCATTCTCCAATGAAAGTGATGCAGGAGCATCAATGCTAAGCCAGGAATGTGATTGAGTGTTCACATGTTGTGGCTAGCGAGGGGACAAGCTACCCTGAGTTAGGAAAGATAGTTTGTTTACTAAGTATTTTAATATTTGCAAAGTATGTAATCGACTAGTATGTCGTCATTTTTTGAGAAAATAGGACATAATGGTGAGTTGATACTCCCTGCGTGGAGATCAATCCCGATAGGCAGTTTGTTGATGAATGATAGTGACTCCTTCAGTGATGGAGGCAAGTTTGTGGGTTAGTGTTATAGCTTGAAATGACACCTCTCCGTCCCTGACAACACTTGCTTCCCTTGGTCGCATGACGACACTTCTTGAGATCAAGTTTCAGTCACACAACAGGACATTTGTGGATGGAGGAGTCATTTGGGACACTAAAAATGGTTGAAATTACCTCATTCTTGACCCATTCGGTGTATATGACCCTTAGGAACATTTTTCCAAACCAAACCATCTCCTGAAAATGAGTAGAAAAGCCTGTTTTTGGCCATTTTTCAATATGAGCGCTGGTACACAGGCATGATAGTAGCGTGTATACCCTATTGAACACGACTCCACTGTTATAATAGTAGCACCCATTGCCATGTGTACGCGACTTTGTCTACTATAGAGTAGCGCACACCCCTGTTTTGGTCAAAATCTCGAAATTCAAGTAAGTTAAGTTGGTTGGGAAACCTCTTGAGCAGTTATAACTTCTTTTCCTCTTCCTCATTGACTATATAAGGAGGGTAGAAGGGTCATGTGAGGGGACTAAGCCCAATTACAAAGTTATGCTGGAGGAATGGAGACCCTCATCCCCTTCTCTTGTGCTTCAGTTTTGGTAAACCCTAGCACAGTTGATTAGAGGATGGAATCCTTGGAGAACAGAAGTAGGAGACCTTGAATCTAGGTTTCGTGAAGTGCCAAGCTTGAAGGAAGGTATAACTTTATGTACTTGCTTTCATTCATTAATAAAGATCAGACGTTCTTCTCTTTCCAAATATGACCTATTCTTGTGTGTCTTATATTTGATTACAGTTTGTTTATAATCTGATGTCTTCTTCTATTATGGATATCAATCTTATATATGTAGTCAAATGTGTTTGAGAAAGGTATCAAGTTGTTTTGTAGGTCTGGGCATTGCAACACTGGATAAGCATTGAAGAGCAAGGGAGGAAAAGCTAGGATCAACCTTCTGAATAAGGTGCCTACATCTCTAAACCCTAATCTCTTCATTTATTTGTTGTACTTGCAGAATGCTTGTAAGTCTATCTTTATCACCGTAAGTTGGTAGTTTCTCCCCTGAACTATAGGTGCATTTTCCCCACAACAGAATGGCGACTCCACTGGGGAAAGCCTAACTACTTAGGGGTATCCAAGGTCATTTCTTCGGTCTTGTTTGATGGTATTTGTTCATTTTATTGATTAGGATCAGTTAGTAGACTCTATTTGACCCTCCTTGGCTCTTACAGACCCTTCCCAACCCTTGCAAACCCTTGTGGACCCAGGTGTGGTGGTTTTAACCCCATTTTTCCAACTTTTTCCACTTGTACGCTACTGTTTGTACCACACAGTAGCGCCCATACGCTACTTTTCCTATGCACAGTAGCGCCCATACTGCTATGAGCGCTAGTTACCTTCATACACAGTAGCGCTCAAAATCTGGGTTTGATTTTTTTTTAGTTTTTGGGTTGTGGACCCAAATCTGGGGGGTTGTGGCTGCATTTTTTGGGGTCCCTGATGACCCTAGGTCTGTGTTAAACCCCTGTAAGTGGTCTCCAATCCTTGTACTGATCTTACATTCATGATTTGAACCTCTTTTGATCATTTTGGGCTTGTTTGGAATGTTTTGGGGTTTGTTGACCCAAGATGGGGGTTGTGGACCTGTTTGGTGTTTTGTACCCTATTTTCAGTCTGATTGAACTTGCTTGCCCCATTTCCACTGGATTTGAAACCTCTTGAGTCTTATTGACCCTGTTTGTATCTATTTGAGTGAAATTTCTCTTTTAGGTTGGTTTCTTATCCTCCCTTATGATTTTAGTTTTTCTTTTGTAGTGAAAGCTCAAGTGTTTTGGTTGTTGTTCAAGACCTTGTTTGCATTGTTTATGTGCAGACCTGACTTTACCAAACCATACTTATTTGTAGGTTATTTGCTTCGTTTGGGTCTAAAAGTAGTTTTCGTACTCTTTTCCCAATGTTTGGCATGCTTACATCAATAAGAATTTGAAATTCATATTTGGTAGCTTTTACTGTTTCATAAAGAGAACCTGAAAGTTTCCTTGCTTTTGTTTTGATAGTAGGGTAGTTTCAGTTTTGTTTCCTACCTTTGAAAAGCATAAAGAATTTTGATTCATTTTCTGAATAGAGTACCTTGCAAGTGGCTTAAAAGATTTTAGAGTGCTTTGCATCAAAAAGAACAAGTTTTCTTTTGCATACCTATTTGTTGGAGTAGCTGCATTTTTAGGTTTTGAGTTTAATTTTATACATTTGGGCTTTATTTTTACCTTTTTTGCATTCGAAAGATTAAAAAATTGCATTTGCACATGCATTCTAGATCAGAATTTTAAGACTTGCATTGAAAAGAAAAAGATTTTTTTGGTGGTAAATATTTCATTTTCAGTACTGTATCTCTATTATAACCACTCTCACACACCCACTACCTTTTTTGAGTAAGAAAGTAACCTTTAAAATGAACCCTAATAAAATGTACTAGTAACATTTTCTTTTCTAGGTTACACTACACCAACTAGTCTTAGTTAGGATCTTGGGTTTAAAACACCTTAAACCACCCAAGATCACACATTACGCAAAAATTGTAGTAAGACTATCACAGGTAAATCCATTTCACTCAAAACTTGCCTGGGATCTATGCAGTAGGTCATTGCGAGATCAGATTATTGGGAATACTCCTCCTACTTTATGTTCGAGCATATGCCAGGATCGGATTGCGTATTGGGGACTCTTTCGAGTTTCGGGCTTAGCTACCCTGCCCACGCTTTCTAATTCGACCGGTCACTGTTCCCCCGGGAGTTTTTGGTGTTGTGGTATCCTTAGTATCTGACTCTAGGTTCATACACAGGTGACAGCAGAGGGTATATCTGTTGTACCTAAGACAGACGTGGGAGGAAATCCCTTGCAGGTCTTTGGGAGGGTGGTTGGGTGATTCCAGCGCTTGCACCCTTAGTCATTGTATTGTGGACCCTGGGTAACTGTATTTCTTCCTTCGTTGATCTATTCTAGGCCCTCATCATCCCAGACTCTTCTCTGGAAGGCATCTTTGTTTGCCTGGTTTGATTTACCTAGGACCTTTTTAGTGGTGTGCTCTTTGTGCTACTTGTTTTAGTTTGCCTTAGATAACTTCTTGTTCATTTGAGCAGGAAACTATGTCTAGCATTCCGGCGAGTGCCAATCAAGGTACCCCTGTTCCAGGGGATCCTTATGCTGTTCCATTCATTGGAAACATTGGTACTCCCTTAATGGCTACTTTGAATCTTCTTGGATTCACCATAGGGCTGCCAGTTTGGTTTTTTTCCACTCCAAATGCCTTGCATGCTCCTGACGCTTCTTTTGTGAGCACCTCAACTCAAGAGCATCAGAACCATGTGCCTCCTTTTCCAGTAACATCTTCTCCTCCTCCTTCTAACTCATTTGGTGAAAGTAGCAATACTAGTAGCCAGCAGTCTAAGAGGAATAGACAGAGGAAGAATAGGAAGAATATGCCAAAACAAGGGGGCAGCAACCCAGCCTCTGTGAGTCATGCTGGGGGCAAGCACCCTGCCTCTGCAAATCATGCAGGGGGCATCTACCCAGCCTCTGGAGGTCATGCTGGGAGAAAACTTTTAGTCACTGAAAATCATACTAAAAGTTTTTCTTCAACCACTGTCAGTCATGTTGAGGACACGTCATTGATCACTGCTAGTCATATTAATGACAAGTCACGAGTTCCTGTGAGTCATACTGGAGACACCAGATTAGCCACTGCAAGTCATGCTGACGGAGTTGACATTGTCGACAAACCAAACAAACAGAAGCTTAAGTTCCCTTGTAAGTTTTGCGAGGGAGATCACCTTACTTACTTGTGCCCTGTACTTCCAGAAGTGCAAAAAGTGTGGTCCTTAGTTCAAAAGTCTGATGCTTCTGAGAAACCAGCCTCTGTGAGTCATGCTGGGGGAAAGCTATCAGCTAATGCTAGTCATGCTGAGAGTACTGACGTTGTAAAGGAGTCTAAACCTATAGGACAGAAACCAAATTTCCCTTGTAAACTTTGTAAGGGAGATCACCTTACTCACCGATGCCCTGCCATTCCAGAGGCACGAAGAGTGTGCTCCATGTCTGAAGGAACCTCTGTTCCTAAGTTGTCTATAGATTCCCTGCAATCAGATCAACCTTTGGTTGATAAAGTGGTTGAACCAATGCAATCTTTGGTCAACCCCACTCTTCCTTCGGAGAGTGAAGTGATCGAATCGATGCAATCTTCGACCGATCCCATCAGTCCTTCGGAGATTGATGAACCTACTGCTGAAGTCTTCTACATTACCAGTTTGGATATTCCTGAAAAAGGGGACACTTCATCTATGGCATGTGAACCCCTACCAAGCCCTAGGATTGTTTCCTTCGATTGGAATAGTCTAGCCGAGCCTCGTCTTCCTTCTTCGACACCTTTCCAGATAAAGGTTGATATCGGGAACCATAGGTTTAATCAATGCATTGTTGATGAAGGTGCTTCTGTTAGTATCTTATCCGCTTATGCTTGGAGATATTTGGGTTTCCCTAATGTTATTCCAGCTGTTAATTGGCCGTTGACCTTCGATAAAAGACCTAGTGAACCGTTTGGATTCCTCCGTCAGGCACATGTTACCTTGGGTGGAAAAATAGTCTTAGTTGATTTTATGGTTTTAAAGGACCCTATGGACTTTGATATAATCCTCGGGTGTGATTACATTTATGCTATGCATGCTATGGTGTCTACGCTTTTTCGTGTGATGCATTTCCCTCATAACGAAAACATTGTCACCATCGACCAGCTTGCATTCGTTGATCCTCCTTATTACCCAACTGTAAACCAGTCAGATCCCTCATCATTAGGCACTACTATGTCACATGGGAATGTTGTGGCATATTGTTCCTTGAGTTCAAATGCTACTGAGAAGAAGTCTCTGAATTCATGCTTACCTTCTCGGGACTTGGTCCTAGCTTTTGACCAAGTGACACCTCCATCTGAATGTTTAGATATGTATTCTATCTAGGATGATATACTTCCTTTCGATGAAGTTTTCCTAGAGTCTATAGTACAGTCTACTATTCACTTCGATGTTGATCCAATCACAGTTATGTCCAACCTCGGTTTGACCTTAAAGTCTGATCTTCCTATTGTTGAGTCTTTGGACTCTCCTATAGATCTGCAAATCGGTGTTCCTGCTGAGTTTGATTATGCTTCTAGAATTTTCAACTCCCGTGATGATGAATTTGTTTTTGCAGATTCCATCATGTCCTTCAACTTTGATCTTCATCCTGAAGTTGATCTTGTTGATTGTGAGTCCTCGGGCTGGGGTACCATAGAGTCTTCATTTGAAAACTCTGCCTTGTTTATGCTTGTTGTTGATGATAGTGAAGTTGAAAGTATTTCTACCATAGTGACTTGTATCGGGTTTTTCTTTACATATGTTTTAGATATGATCCTAGTACTAATGTTTCTTGGAGACAGGATTCTTAGCTGGATTTATACTTGCTTACTGGTCATTTTCGACACCTTGTGCGACCATGTCAGGTATATGCGAAACCTTGCATATAGGTTTAGGCTTCCCTTCTGTTATGTTGCCTTTGAACCTTTTGCCATCCGAATTCTCCATAGGGTCGAACCTGTTGGATATAGGTGTGTTAGCCATCTCTTTATGCATTGTGCACCAGTTCGACAGCAGAGCCTACCTAACATGGGTCACCCTAGTCAGCACCCTTATGCCATTCTGGTGCCCATGCTGAGTTTTTCTCATAGGCTCGGGAGCCTTTTTAGATTTACCATGACTTTGAGAAGAAGCCTCATATCTTTCTTCCTCGTATATTTCTGGCCATCCCTGATAAGGCTCCCATCTTTGTGTTCAAATTGCATATGCATCTGTTATGATCTCGCTTGTGCTAATGAGCCTGATGCCGGCTTCCACGCTTTTATCCCATTGTATAAGCCTCCATCTGATCTCATTTCCGCTAAGCCCTGTATCATTTTGCCTTCGCAATTTGACACCTTTTACCTGGAGGAGACACACCCTGAGTGTCCTTATCTTGCTCATGTTCCTTGCATTAAACATAGCTTTGTTCCATGCGCTTGGAGCTAGTTTTGCATGTCCCTGACACTCGTCTCCTCCCATTTCGAGCATTCTTCTTTTACTTCAAGCTTGTTAAAAACAGTAAGTAGGTTTCAAGCATTCTTCTTTTACTTCGAGCTCGTTAAAAACAGTAAGTAGATTTTGAGCATTCTTCTTTTACTTCGAACTCGGTAAAAATAGTAAGTAGGTTTCGAGCATTCTTCTTTTACTTCGAGCTCGTTAAAAACAGTAAGTAGGTGTCGAGCATTCTTCTTTTACTTCGAGCTCGTTAAAAACAGTAAGTAGGCTACGAGCATTTCTTCCACCTTTCCTTCGAGCTCGTTAAAAACAGTAAGGAGGCTGTGAGCATTTCTTTCATCTTCACTTCGAGCTCATTAAAAACAGTAAGGAAGTTATGAGCATTTTTCTGTATCTCCTTTGAGCTCGTTAAAAACAGTAAGGAGGTCATGAGTTTACTTTTCCGGACTCGTTAAACCTTTACGGAAAAGATCCCTATGGAGTTCTTTTAAGCCCTTTTCAGACTCCTTAAATAGGAAAAGTTTGTCGAGCATAGTTGTCTTTTCGGGCTCGTTAAAATAACTGAACCGACATCCACTTAGGTATAGAATTACCCCTTTTCCGGGCCTTGGTGGATAATTTATGGAAAAGGTATACTTTAGGTATACTCTTGTATGCGCTAGAAGAGTTCTTCTTCCATCATTTTACACTTTTTCTGGGAAGGAGACTAACTTTACGAAAAAAGGACCTTTGGAGTCGTCTTTAGGGTTTTCAGACTCTCGAAATGTGAAAACACCAAGCGAGCATTCACCTACTCGGGTTCGATGTGAAATCCACGAGATGGTTGATAGAGGACTGTTTACATTTTTCAACTCTATAAACAAGAAAACACCACCGAGTACATACCAATCCAGGCTCGATATAAAATCCATGGATAGGTGTATGGAGTTTTCTTCTAGGTTTTTCAGACTCCTTAAATATGAAAATACCATCGAGCATGCTTTAGTTCTTTGTCAAGCTCGTTAAAAAATGAAAAAGGAAAGGGAAGGGAAGAATGTTAAAATATATTTCAATATGATGGCAGCAAGTCAACTATCTCCTTGAACAAAGCAGTTATTTTGAGTCTATCAAACAAGTTAGGTTCTAGTGTTGGCCTTAGGGTAAACTTGATCTCAGAGTCCCTACTCCTCCGTTTGGTTTAGTCTTACAATCATATGGAGAATCTGTTAATGTCTCCTACATTGCAGACTTGTGTCGTGGTCCCTTTGTGTTCAAAGCTGCCTAAGTCACTCTTGTGACGTTCTCATTGTTCAAGGATATAACCTATGTCAGCCATTCTGTAGTTTCCTTGACCTCATGTGTCGGCCATTCCTTGGTGTCAGTATGTTTCATCATGTGTTCAGTCCTACTCCAAATCATCTCATACCTGCTGAGTGTCCCTCGTGTTGGATGATGGAGGATGCATTAAGGCCTCCCTTCCAATGGACTTCTTCCCATCGACCTCAACTCATTGTTCTCTAGGAATGAAGTTTAGAGTTTCGGTTAGTACCTTGGGGATTGCAGTCATTAGTGGTAGTTTCCCTCGCTGTTGGATAGATGGGAATACATCAATGTCTCCTATCCAATGGATTCTTCAAGTGTTCGATGGCAAGACCACTTATTCGCACTTGTTTGAATGTACTAGGTACCTTGGGTTCCATTTTCATTATTGGTGGACACCCTCGCGTTTGTTAACGGTATACATCAACAACCGGTAATCAAACGATACCTCCCATGTTCGACATCAACTCATTTATTCGCATGGATAGGTTTGTACCTTGGGTTGTTTTTGGATGAAGACCTTGGGATCCTCGATAGCATCACCTCATTTATGTTATCGCCCAAGTTGCGCAAGACTGAGCCACACTCTTTTTGGGCTCTTGATGAGACATAGATCCAGCTTGTTTTATATGGCTATGTTCTCCAGTTTTGACATAGATCCACCTTGTATTTATGTGGCTATGTTTATGTTCTTCATGGATCCATGCTTGTATTCTAGTGGCCATGATATATGCATCAGTATTTTGGATCATTATTGTATCCTCTCGGAGGTCATGTTCCACCATTTGAACATGGACAGTTACCCCAAGGATAAGTTTGTCTGACATTGCCTTTGCTTTCAGGTACTTCATTTGAGCTTATGATTCTTGGTTTCTCCGTTCCTCCATGATTCAACTCTTTATTATTTATAATGTATTTCGGCCATCGTTTCTCGCACTCCCTCTGACCTCATACATTAGGGGGCATCTGTTATAGCTTGAAATGACACCTCTCCGTTCGTGACGACACTTGCTTCCCTTGGTCGCATGACGACACTTCTTGAGATCAAGTTTCAGTCACACAACAGGACATTTGTGGATGGAGGAGTCATTTGGGACACTAAAAATGGTTGAAATTACCTCATTCTTGACCCATTTGATGTATATGACCCTTAGGAACATTTTTCCAGACCAAACCATCTCCTGAAAATGAGCAGAAAAGCCTGTTTTTGGCCATTTTTCAATATGAGCGCTGGTACACAGGCATGATAGTAGCGTGTATACCCTATTGAGCGTGACTCCACTGTTATAATAGTAGCTCCCATTGCCATGTGTACGCGACTTTGTCTACTATAGAGTAGCGTACACCCCTATTTTGGTCAAAATCTCGAAATTCGAGTAAGTTAAGTTGGTTGGGAAACCTCTTGAGCGGTTATAACTTCTTTTCCTCTTCCTCATTGACTATATAAGGAGGGTAGAAGGGTCATGTGAGGGGACTAAGCCCAATTACAAAGTTATGATGAAGGAATGGAGACCCTCATCCCCCTATCTTGTGCTTCAGTTTTGGTAAACCCTAGCACAGTTGATTAGAGGATGGAATCCTTGGAGAACAGAAGCAGGAGACCTTGAATCTAGGTTTCGTGAAGTGCCAAGCTTGAAGGAAGGTATAACTTTATGTACTTGCTTTCATTCATTAATAAAGATCAGACGTTCTTCTCTTTCCAAATATGACCTATTCTTGTGTGTCTTAGATTTGATTACAGTTTGTTTATAATTTGATGTCTTCTTCTATTATGAATATCAATCTTATATATGTAGTCAAATGTGTTTGAGAAAGGTATCAAGTTGTTTTGCAGGTCTGGGCATTGCAACACTGGATAAGCATTGAAGAGCGAGGGAGGCAAAGCTAGGATCAACCTTCTGAATAAGGTGCCTACATCTCTAAACCCTAATCTCTTCATTTATTTGTTGTACTTGCTGAATGCTTGTAAGTCTATCTTTATCACCATAAGCTGGTAGTTTCTCCCCTGAACTATAGGTGCTTTTTCCCCACAACAGTTAGTTTGTTTTTCTATTGATCCATTCAGTTTTGGTGGGAGGTCGAATAGGTAAAAAGGAGTGAGAGAACCCGGAACGAGGAATATTCGGGGTATATTATCTGGAATACCAGAGGGAAATGCGTCTGGATGGGGGGATTTCTATCAGTTAATAAAATTAGTAAGTTATGTTTGTTCAATAATGTTACTATGCATTTGAATGAGAGATAAGCTGATATTATATCAGGTAGAGCTATGTGAAAGTGATAACCTGATGTTTGTGTGAATGAATCTCCATTTTTCTGCTTGTGTGAACTCTCATGTACAGTTAAGAACACCCAAGTCATTCACAAACCAACTGTCATTAAGTAACGGAGGTCATTTCTTGTTGTATTTAATTTCACATTAGATCTAAACAAAGGTCGAGTTGGATTGATCGATTCCCTGATCAATCAACGAAGAAAAAGCGTAGAGTTGCAATCGATTCAATTAGAAGATGTTGGATGGCTCAGATCAAATCCAAAAGGAAGATCGACGACGGGGAAAGAATACGCAAAGTGAATGTACGTGGAAGTTAACATTTCCACAAGCCGATGCGAAGTATTCTGCATTGATCAAATATCAACGGACAAGATCAAATCTGCAAGGGATCGACGGTTGATACAGCGTTCCGCAGAAGGAAGGAGCTCAGGAGTTAACAGCGAGAGGTTGTGAAAGTCACATTGCGGGGGAGTTGTTGTGGAAGTATTTTCAAGAGATTACAAAGAGCACACCCGCAACCCGCAATCTGCAAATTGTGGAAAGGAGGCGTTCACATTGCGGGAGTGAGAATTACAGAGAGGAAGTTGAGGAAAGGCTTGTTGCACAAGGGTGTGTTGTGGAAAGATAATTGCAGAAGGATGCCACAATTGCGGAAAGAAGGAATTTTCGCAAGGCTATTGTGGAAGGCTATTTTTGAGAGGCAAACCATTGCGGGAGGCCAATTTTGAAGGTAAGACCCGTCACTGAGAAGGACCTAGCTATTTTTTAGCTAAGGTTAGTGGTTTGATTTCAGAGAATCACAAGATTTACTGGGGTAAGCAGGTTGGATTGGCTTTTGTCATTCCCACCTACATCATTTTGGTATCAGAGCAGTCTTTTCTCAACACAGCAGAAGAAATGCATGGTGATACGTGTAGGAAGAGCAAGAGGTCATGAAAGAGGGTGACCAGGAACGAATGTAGAAGTCATGGAGGAAATGAGAGAATTACAGACACGCATGGAGGCTATGGATATGGGCAGACAAAGAGATCCAAAGGCAGGGGATGTGATTGAGACTGAAGAAGAGGAACAATTAGAAGAAGCAGCACCCATTCAAGAGACACTTGAGCTAAGATACTTTTAGTCAATCCTTGGGGCGATGTCAAGGCCAAAACCTGAGTTTCCTACCTATGAGGGAAGCCTCACTACTGAAAATATCATTGACTAGATTAGCGAGTTAGACAAGTACTTTGAGTATGATGAAATTGAAGAAAACAAGAAGGTCAGATTGGCAGTGACAAGGTTGAAAGGGCATGCATCCCTATGGTGGGATAGTGTGCAGGTTGAAAGGAGACGGAAGAACAAGCCATTGATAAAGAACCGGGATAGGATGGTGGCTAAGATGAGAGCCAAATTATTACCAAAGGATTACCAGTTGAATTTGTACAGGCAAATGTAGAACCTTAGGCAAATATTATTGAATGTAAGAGAGTATACTGAAGAATTCTACAAAGTGAACCTAAGGGCAGGTTATGTGGAGGAATCAGCAGAGAAGGATGCTAGATATGTCAATGGTCTGAGGATGGAGATTCAGGATGAGATCAGCAAGATATCACCGAGAACAATGGAAGAGGCATACCAATGTGCCTTGAGAGCAGAAGAAAAGTTATTGAGAAATCAGAACTTCAACATGGGAAGAGATTCAGCCAAAGGAAGAGATAAAACAGCTGGAAGAGGAAGGTTTGCAACCCGAAAAGGAGAACCCAACAACTCAAACCAACGGGAACAACAAGATAGAGGAGGTGACCCAAGAGGGATAAGACCTTACCAAGGAGATAGAGGTAGAGGAAGAGGCACAGAAATTGTCTACAGGTGTTACAAATGTAACAAATTGGGGCACAGGTCCTTTGAGTGTCCTGAGAAGGAAGACATAGGACAAAGAGGAGCCTATGTAGCTCAGAATGAGCAGCGGCAAGAGCAGATTCCAATGGATGAAAATATTCCAGAGATGGGGAAGGATTTGATGATGAACAAAGTCTTATTGAAGCCTGAGAAGGAGAAGGTGGAACCCGCTCAAAGAAAGGCTTTATTCAGGACCATGTGTAAAGTCAAAGGGAAGTGGTGCAATATGGTGATTGACAGTGGGAGCATGAACAATCTTGTTTCCAAGGAGACGGTGGAGAAGCTGAGTCTGAATAAGACCAAACATCTTGTTCCATACAAGGTATCCTAGCTGCATAAAGGACATCAAATCCTAGTAAGTGAATAATGTGAATTTGATTTGCAAGTGGGTACATATAAAGATAAAATTATATGTGATGTTATGCCCATGAATGTTTTCCATATCCTTGTAGGAAGACCATGGCAATTTGACAAAAAGGTGATACATGATGGTAGGATAAATTGTCATAGTTTTGAGAAAGATGGGATAAAACATGTTCTTCTTCCTTTGCAAGAAGGGAGTATGACAGGGTAGCAAGCATCTAAGGTCCTAATGTTGACAGGGAAAGAGTATTTGAAGCAAATTGATGAGGAAGAACTTAATTATGTTGTGGTATGTAAGCCTAGAGTGGTAGTAATGAGGACCAATATTACAGATCTGCCTGAGGATATTCAGGAGATGCTAGGTGATTTTAGGGACATCGTGGTAGATTATTTACCAAATGCGTTACCACCAAACAGGGATATAAGCCACCATATTGATTTTATTCCTAGAGCAAGCTTACCAAACAAGGAATCATACAGGTTGACACCTCAAGAGAATGAAGAATTTAGAAGGAAAGTACAAGGATTGTTAGACAAGGGGATGATTCAGAAAATTTTGAGTCCATGTGCAGTATCGGAAGTACTCACCCCAAATAAGGATGGTGAAGGGAGGATGTACACTGACTCCAGGGCCATCAACAAGATTACCATTAGATACAGGTTTCCATTTCCCAGGATGGATGACATGATGGATTTCCTGAGTGGGGCAACATGTTTTTCAAAATTAGATCTGAAGAGTGGATACCATCGTATCAGAATTCGAGAAGGAGATGAGTGGAAACATCCTTTAATACAAATGATGGGTTGTATGAGTGGTTGGTTATGCCATTTGGATTGTCCAATGCACCAAGCACTTTCATGAGATTAATGAATGAAGTCTTGAGAGATTTCATAGGTAAGTTTGTAATAATTTACCCTGATGATATTCTGATTTTCAATCAAATGGAAAAAGAACACTTGGAGCATCTAAGATGTGTCTTGGAGAAATTACAAAAGGAAAATTTGTTAGTAAATGAGAAGAAGTGTACATTTCTGAAGTCAGAACTAGTGTATTTGGGTTTTGTTATCTCAAGAGATGGTTTGAAGATGGATCCGGAAAAAGTGCAATCAATTATTGATTGGCCTTCACCTCGAAGCATTTGTTAAGAAGTTTCCATGGATTGGCAAGTTTTTATAGGAAGTTCATAAAGAATTTCAGTGGTATTTGTTCATCAATCATTCAAACAATTAGAAAGGACAAACAACCATTTAAATGGACATCATAGGCTGAAATTAGCTTTCAGTTTTTGAAGAAGAAGATTACTGAGCAACCAGTATTGAAGTTACCAGATTTCAAACACCCTTTCCAAGTGAAATTTGATGCCAGTGGAGTGGCAATTGGAGTTGTACTCAGTCAGGAGTACAGGCCTGTAGCCTATTTCAGCGAGAAGTTGAATGATTCAAAACAAAAATACTCATCTTATGACAAGGAATTTTATGCTATTGTCCAAGCACTAAAGCATTGGAGACATTAACTGATGCCTAGGGAGTTTGTTTTGTTTTATGATCATCATGCATTACAATACGTCATGCAGCAACCTAAATTGAATCAGAATCATGTCAAATGGGTTGAGTTCTTGCAAAGATTTACCTTTGTGTTGAAGCACATAAGTGGGAAATCAAATCGAGTAGCTGATGCTTTGAGCTAGAGATAATTGATTGTGCAAGAAAATCAGATCCAAGTCTTAGGATTTGAGCACTTAAGAGGTTTGTATGAGGTTGACATTTATTTGTAGGATGCATACAGAGTTTGTAGGAATCATGTGGAGGTGGAAAAAGAGCCATCGATGGAGTATATGTTGCAAGATGTATTACTCTTAAAAAACAATAAACTTTGTATTCTCAGATGTTCCATGAGAGAGAATTTGATACAGGAGAAACATAATGGAGGGATGGCAGGTCATTTTGGAAGTGATAAAACCTTTGGACAGTTGAGCCATTTCTAATTTTGGCCAAAGATGAGGTCTGAGGTTGAAAATTTTGTGAGCAGATGTAGGGTATGCCAGCATGCCAAGGGAAGAATCCAAAACATAGGCTTGTACACCCCATTGCCTATTCCACCTAGGCCTTGGTATTCTGTGAGTATGGATTTCATTTTGGGTTTAACAAAAACTTAGAAGGGAAATGATTCTATTTTTGTATTTGTGGATAGATTCACTAAGATGGCGCATTTCATTCCATGTTATAAGACAAGTGTTTCCAAACACATTGCTAACTTGTTTTTCAATGAAATTTTGAAGCTGCATGGTTTACCTAAGAGCATTGTATCTGACAAATATGTAAAGTTCATAGGTCATTTCTAGAGAACCTTGCGGAAGAAGTTGGGTACTAAGTTGAACTTCAGTTCGGCATATCATCCACAGTCTGATGGCCAAACTGAGGTGGTAAATAGGAGTCTGGGTAACATGTTGAGGAGTCTAGTCGAAGAAAATACAAAACAATGGGACAAGGTGCTAGCTCAAGTCGAGTTTGCATACAATGATTCACCAAACCAAAGTACCAGAATGAGCCCATTCCAAATTCTGTATGGTATGCATCCCAGAGGGGTGTGTGAACTTCGTGATTTGGGTCAATTGGAAAAGAGTAGTGCAAATGGAGAAGAGTTTGCAACAAGGATTAATGAACTACAAGAGCAAGTTAAAGCATGGTTGCAACAAAGTAACAATAGTTACAAAACAAGAGCAGATTCCAGGAGAAGAGATAAAAACTATGAGGTGGGAGACTTGGTTTTAGCACATCTGAGGAAAGAGAGATTTCCAAAAGGAAAGTATAACAAGATGAAAATGAAAAAAATGGGCCTTGCAGAATACTCGGAAAATTTTCGGCAAATGCCTATGAGCTGGAAATGCCTGTTGAATATTGTAACTTCTAAGAATATTATATTTGTATATTATTTATTCCGGAGATGTTCCATACCTCCGGTATGATTATACTATGAATCTGGAGATGTTTATTCCTCCGAGAAGTTGTGGTAACTAGGGTTATTAGACCCACCATGTGGGGGTCATCCCAGTTAGTTATAATAGGGTATTTAACCTAATGGTTAAATACGAGCCTACATGTACTTGTGTAAAATACATGTCAGTGTAGTGTATAAATAGAGGAGGTATGTTCCTCATTTGACACACACACTCACTTGAGAAAGGCGCACTTGTGGAGGAGAGGTCTGCTATGGTGGAGGAGGATATCATGTCTTTGGTTTGCATCTTTGTATATTGCTGGTCATCTATATTGAGGAAGCTCTGTTGGGTTTTCTACCCCATGAGGGTTTCCCAGGATAAATTTTTTGTCTCTTGTGTTTATGCTATGCTTGTTGTTTCTTCAGTGATCCTGTATATGCTATTATTGTGAAATGAAATGTAATGCTGCTATTTTCTGTATTAGCATATTAAATTTTAACATGGTATCAGAGCTAAACTAAAGGAAGGCAAGGTATGGCACTTACGACACTTGCTTTACTTACGACAATTTGAAGGTTAGGGTTTTATATAGCAAAAACCAGTCATTGTGGAACTTTCGCTATAAATACATTTTGGAGAAGGTTCAGGATATGAAGCCTTTACAGGTCGTAGATAACATCTCCAGGTATCTTGTGTCCAAAGGGAACCCTCAGATTCGTTGTACTTTGTAAGTTATGATCAGTACAAGTTAGGGTTTCTGCCTCTTCCAGATATCAGTCAAAATCAGGTGACCTTGGAAAAAAGGTCATAACTTGGGCTAGGAAGCTCCAAATGAAATTTAGTAAAATGTGACAGGTAGTACACAGACTGTACTATCTCAGGAAACTTTTTCAGAGGCCGAAGGGGAACAAGTGACATGTGGCACGCCGTACAAGTTTGCTCTCATGTTTTATCCCATAAACAGGTCACGTTGCGACACTTGGCATAACTCTCTCTCAGAGAGTCCGATTGAGGTCAGACCTGTCAGGATGGAAAGATAACAGGGAGAGATATCTCAAGAAAAATTTTCAGAGGCCGAAGTTCAAACAGTGACACGTGGCACTCCGTACAAGTTAGCTCTCCTGTTTTATCCCATAAACAGGTCACGTTGCGACACTTGGCATAACTCTCTCTCAGAAAATCCAATTGAGGTCAAACCTGTCAGGATGGAAAGATGACAGGTCAGGCTACTGCATAAAAGGTTTTCAGACCCTGTGAAGTAGAAATTTCAGAGTTATAGCAGAAAAAATCAGGTGCATATTTCTATCAAAACAAAATTATTTTTGGAGCACCTTTATTCATGGCTTCCGGAATTTAGGGTTTCAGAGAAAGTTAGAATTTTTGGAATCGGAATCCACGGCTGAATGCTACTCAGGAAAATCGAAATTTAGAGACCAAGATCGAACTTTTTGGTCGGGTAGAAGACCGGGCTTGATCAAACCCTAGCTCGGGATTTTGATCAGAAAGATGGAAAATTAGGGCTTCAGCAAAAGTTGGAATTTTTGAAGTCTGTAACCACGGCTGGAAGCTCCTCAGAAAAATAAGAGTTTAGAGCCTTGGATCAAACCTTTTGATTGAGCAGAAGAGTGGGCTTCATCAAACCCTAGTTCGGGATCCTGTCCAGAAGATCCAGAAGTTTCAAAGGCAATTTTGAGGGGTCAAATTTTGGAATTGAAGTACGCTAGTTTGATTAGCTCAGCAAGACACATCCTTCCATTCATTCGGAAGTGTGAAAGTCAAAGGTTGAATTTTTAGGGTTTCTCTAGCAAACCCTAATCAAGCTCCAGATCAAGTTTCGGGGGGAGTTGAGGCTAGGGCCTTACATAAGAAGACTACAAGAAGTCTCGATAGGTATGACTTAAGGAGGTTCAGGTATGTCTTGAAATCTGATTCTTGATTAAGTTCATGATGTGTTTGTCTTCATATTATTTATTAGTACAATCTTGATTAATGTTAGAATTGTCTTATCACCCTAGTAATAGTATGAATGCATGAAGACATTCATTGATTAGGTCTATATGATTGTACTAATGCATTATGGTGTTGTGTGAGGTTGATGTTGTCTGCTAACAAGATACAGGTACATCACAAAAGACAATTCAAGTTCCATGACCATGACAACATGAAGACAAAGACTCACGAGGTATGTATGACTTTATTATATTATGTTTAACCTATGAGACATGCAGGTTCTAGCTCAGGATCTCTAAATCATTGAAGAGGTTGTTTAGGTATGTTGTACATAACTAAGCAGGTATACTAATCCAAGTATGTTTTCCTATGTCATGTTAGAATCTTACCTTGTGTTAGGATCCCTTATGTAAGTATACTTGGTATGATTGGTTAGTAATCAAGGTTTTATGCATATTATGTCTCTTATCTTGGTTGATGATTTAACTAACTAGATCAAACAAGAATATGCATGAGTAAAAGAAGACTTCCTTGAAACCCTGAATACTAATGATCATGACTGTACATATTCAAGATTATTTAGAATTAGAATGTTTTGATAATATTGAGAATCTACTAATGAATGTATGTTTGTGTATGAGATCATGAGGATGACACTAGAGCATGCACAGTGGTACAGAATGAAAAGAAGTTCAGAATACATACAGAAGATCAAGCGGGAGGCAACCACACAAACATAAAAGATAAGTATTTGGGTTGTTATTAGAAATAGTAAATGATATTGCTTGTATGCATATTTGTATTCCTAGAATATATCATGCTGAGTGTAAACATTCATAAAGCATTGAACAGTATACTACTAATATGCATATGATTGGTAAATTGGACAAACATTCCATTGTTGCTTGTCTAGAATGAAACCTCTTTGCTGACATGCTGAGAGTTGTGCACACTCTCGATAGTATGTTCTGGTAGAGATGGAAGGCATCTAGATAGCCACTGTATGCATACAGGATATGGGAAACTGTTGTACCAAAGTATTGGTCAAAATAGTTGTATAACTATGTAAATGATATATGTATGCATAATAGGTTATCATATCAATATGATTTGATGATTATGAAGTATTACTAATCATGTACTTAATTTTGATTTGTAGGAAAGATCATGATGAATGATGAACTCTGAACAAGCGATGGATGTTCAACAAAAGATTTACAAATCAAACACACTATAGAAATCTTGTGTTTAAGAGATTCTCTTAGAAAGAGGAAGAGAATCATGATGAGATGTTTTGCTCCAAGGGACTAGATAAGACCATTCTCTTAATAATGTAATCAGGTTCTGTATGGTTTCCCAGGATCAGTAGTCAATTGATGAGCTTAATGATCATCATGGGTGATGTGGATCTCAACCTTTGCTACAAGGTTGAATATGGGTTCTAAACACATATTACATGGATGCAAGAAGGAACTCACCACAGAGTTCGAATGATTTTGAGGCTCATATTAGTAGACCCATCTGACGAGAGATGGCACAGATAGATATGCAGAAGATCACTCAATGATGAGTGTGAATAATGGATAATTGACAGCTTCATGACAAAGCTTGGGCTTTACCAGAAGTAAAGTTGTTCCTAACCTTTACCTTAAGGTTATGGATGATGAACCTATCATACCATTATTGCATAACGATGATCTCTTTCTGACAAGGAATGAGAAACAGGTCATGAAAATGGCTGCAGAAATGAAAATGAAAGATCTTGAATTAATGTACTACTTCTTAGGTCTAGAAGTATGGCAATATCCAAAAGGAATATTTTAAATCAAGGTAAGTATGCTGTGAAGTTTCTAAAAAAGATTTGATATGTTGGAGTATAAATCCATGGCCACTCCCATGGACTCCAACTTGAAGTTGTTAGTTAATGACTCATCGTATTTAGTGGACCTAACCCTATATAGACAAATCATTGGGACATTGATGTATTTAAAAAATACTAGGCCAGATATATGCTTTGTTGTAAATACCCTAAGTCAGTATCTAGTAGAACCTAGAAAGGTGCACTTAATAGCTACAAAGCATGTAGTGAGGTACCTAAAAGATACATTAGATTTTTGGTCTATATTATCTTGGAGGTCATGAACTCCGTTTACATGGTTACTCAGATTCTGATTGGGCAGGAAGTGTCTCAGACAAAAAGAGTACATCAGGTGGATGTTATAGTCTTGAATCTGCCATGATCTCATGGTTCAACAAGAAACAATCTAGTGTGGCTCTCAGTACTGCTGAAGCAGAATATATGGCTGTCTGCTCTGCCAGCTGTGAAGCAGTGTGGCTTCAGAAGCTATTATATGGAGTGTTTGACTTAGAAATGGATCCCACTGTGATTATGTGTGACAATCAAAGCTTCATTAAGATGACTGAAAATCCTGTGTTCCACGATAAGTCAAAACACATAGAGATCCGATACTTCTATATACGAGATATGGTGCAAAAAGGAGCTATCAAGCTCGAATATATATATAAGCACTGAGGATCAGATTGCTGATATCTTGACTAAACCTCTGTCTCGAGTAAAGTTTGAATACTTTCGAGACGAGCTTGGTATAGTTCAAAAGGACCCTCCTCGAAAGGGGGAGTAGCATATGATCTGATAACAAGTCTGTCTCATCAATGATGAGGTTACCTATTTATTGCACCTAGTTACTTAGAATTATTTAGATTTAGGAATCTTATATTTTTACTCTTTATGATAGATGTATTAGTGAGAATACATGCTTTTGATGATAGATGTATTAGTGAGAATACATGCTTTTGATGATAGATGTATACATGTTTTTTTTATAGATGTATACATGCTTTTAATGATATATGCATTGATGCTATTGATGAGGATACATGTTTTGATGATGAGGATACATGCTTTGATATACATGTTTTGATGATGAGGATACATGTTTTGATATACATGTCTTGTTGATGAGGATACATGTTTTGATATACATGTTTTGATGATGAGGATACATGTTTTGATGATGAGGATACATGATGCCTTGATGTACTTGTATGGATGAAGATACTTGTACCCATGATTGACATTTGAGGGGATTGGATCATCCCTGGACTTCAGTCCTAAAGAGAGCCGTAGACGTATGTCTTCGAGAATTAAGTCCTTGGTGGACTTGAGGGGATTGGATCATCCCTGTACTTCAGTCCTAAAGAGAGCCATAGACGTATGTCTTCGAGAATGAAGTCCTTGGTGGGCTTGAGGGGATTGGATCATCCCTGGACTTCAGTCCTAAAGAGATCCGTAGACGTATGTCTTCGAGAATGAAGTCCTTGGTGGACTTGAGGGGATTGGATCATCCCTGGACTTCAGTCCTAAAGAGAGCCGTAGACGTATGTCTTCGAGAATGAAGTCCTTGGTGGACTTGAGGGGATTGGATCATCCCTGGACTTCAGTCCTAAAGAAAGCCGTAGACATATGTCTTCGAGAATGAAGTCCTTGGTGGACTTGAGGGGATTGGATCATCCCTGGACTTCAGTCCTAAAGAGATCCGTAGACATGTTGTCTCCGAGAACTAAATCCTGAATGAACAAGTAAGGGGATTGGATCATCCTCGGACTTTAGTCCTTTGAATTGAGCCGTAGACATGATGTCTCCGAGAACTAAATCCTGAATGAACAGGTAAGGGGATTGGATCATCCTCGGACTATGGTCCTTTGAATTGAGCCGTAGACATGAGGTCTCCGAGAATTGAATGATAGGACTGGATCGTCCCTGGACTTCGGTTCAAAAGGTACATGATAGGATTGGATCGTCCCTGGACTTCGATTCAAAAGGTACATAATAGGACTGGATCGTCCCTGGACCTCGGTTCAAAATGTACGTGACAAATCCTAGAATTGTTCTAGGTTACATCCAGCATGAAACAGGGCTGGCTCTGTATATGTGATACATCCAGCATGAAACAGGGCTGGATCTGTAGATGTGATACATCCAGCATGAAACATGGTTGGCTATGTATATGTGATACATCCAGCATGAAACATGGCTGGCTCTGTAGATGTGATACATCCAGCATGAAACAGGGCTGGCTCTGTAGATGTGATACATCCAGCATGAAACAGGGCTGGCTCTGTAGATGTGATACATCCAGCATGAAACAGGGCTGGCTCTGTAGATGTGATACATCCAGCATGAAACGGGGCTGGCTCTGTAGACGTGACACATCCAGTATGAAAGAGGACTAGCTCTGTGGCGGTAAATCCTAGATCTGATCTAGGTCACATCCAGTATGAAAAAGGACTGGCACTGTGGTCGGGATTGGATCGTCCCTAGACATGAGACTTGTCTTAAAGAGATAAGGATTGATCATCCTGGAACTTGATCTGGATTGCATCATCCATGGACCTATGTCCTAAAGAGAGCAAGATTGATCATCCTGTAATATGATCATGTGATGACGATGCTGATGATCGTGTGATGATCGTGTTGATGATCGTGTGATGACGATGTTGATCGTGCGATGATGATGTTGATGATCGTGAGATGACGATACTGATGATCGTGCGATGACGATTCTGATGATCGTGAGATGACGATGCTGATGATCGTGTGATGACGATGTTGATGATCATATGATGACGATGTTGCTGATCGTGATGGTCTAGATGATGATGTCGATGATCATGTGATGACAATGTTGATGATCGTATGATGACGATGATGCTGATCGTGATGTTCTAGATGATGATGTTGATGATCGTGAGGATCCAGACGTTGACGTTGTTATAGTTGTTCGAGTGCTGCAGAAGATAAAGACTCAGTACTAAAGATGTTGATGCTCCAGTAACTGGTTGAGTTACTGATGATGTTGAGAAAGCTTCCAATGATTTATAGATGTATCATTTATGATGTATGACTCGTTGCTCCTGCAGATGTTGTTATAATATCCTTCTCGTTAAGGGGGAGTGTTGAATATTGTAACTTCTAAGAATATTATATTTGTATATTATTTATTCCGGAGATGTTCCATACCTCCGATATGATTATACTATGAATCCGGAGATGTTTATTCCTCCGAGAAGTTGTGGTAACTAGGGTTATTAGACCCACCATGTGGGGGTCGGCCCAGTTATTTATAATAGGGTATTTAACCTAATGGTTAAATACGAGCCTACATGTACTTGTGTAAAATACATGTCAGTGTAGTGTATAAATAGAGGAGGTATGTTCCTCATTTGACACACACACTCACTTGAGAAAGGCGCACTTGTGGAGGAGAGGTCTGCTATGGTGGAGGAGGAGATCATGTCTTTGGTTTTCATCTTTGTATATTGTTGGTCATCTATATTGAGGAAGCTTTGCTGGGTTTTCTACCCCATGAGGGTTTCCCAAGATAAATTTGTGTCTCTTGTGTTTATGCTATGCTTGTTGTTTCTTCAGTGATCCTGTATATGCTATTATTGTGAAATGGAATGTAATGCTGCTATTTTCTGTATTAGCATATTAAATTTTAACAATGCCAACAAGGATTGGTATCTCACCTATCTTTAATGTTGCGGACCTATATACATATGTGGCCAATGATATGGGACAGATGACAAAAGACGGGAATCCTATGGAATATCTTCAGTGGCTGAAGCAGATGCCTATAGCCCAGCCATTGAAAGTTGAGCCTATCCTGGATACTAGAGTGGCAAAGAGTACCAGACAGATAGACTACTTGGAATACTTGATCAAATGGAAAGGATATCCTATAAAAGACTCTACATGGATGAATGCTAATGAATTGGAGACAAAGGATTTCTCAATAACTGATTTACTGAACAGGGTTTCAAAATTTTAACCTTGGGAGTCTGATGCAGGAGCATCAATGCTAAGCCAGCAATGTCATTGAGTGCTCACATGTTGTGGCTAGTGAGGGGACAAGTTTTCGTAATTTAGGCAAGATAGTTTGTTTACTAAGTATTTTAATATTTTAAAAGTATGTAACCGACTAGTGTGTTGTTATTTTTTGAGAAAATAGGACATAGTGGCGAGTTGATACTCCATGCGTGGAGATCAAGCCCGATAGGCAGTTTGTTGATAAATGATAGTGACTCCTTCAGTGATGGAGGAAAGTTTGTGGGTTATTTTTTTTTTTCTGTTGAGTCATTCAGTTTTGGGGGGAGGTCGAATAGGTAAAAAGGATTGAGATAACCCTGCGCGAGGAAGAGTCGGTGGATATTATCTGGAATACCAGATGGAAATGCGTCTGGATGGGGGGATTTATATCAGTTAATAAAATTAGCAAGTTCTGTGTGTTCAATAGTGCTACTGTGCATTTGAATGAGAGATAAGCTGATATTATATTAGGTAGAGCTGTGTGAAAGCGTTAACCTGATGTCTGTGTGAATGAATCTCCATTTTTCTTCCTGTGTGAACTCTCATGTATAGTTAAGAACACCCAAGTCATTCGAAAACTAACTGCCATTAAGTAACGGAGATCATTTCTTGTTGTATTTAGTTTCACATTAGATATGGATGAAGGTCAAGTTGGATTGATCGATTCCATGATCAATCAACAAAGAAAAAGAGTAGAGTTGCAGTCGATTCAATTAGAAAAGGTTGGACAGCTCAGATCAAATCGAAAAGGAAGATCGACGACGGGGAAAGAATCCACAAAGTGAATGTACGCGGAAGTTAACATTTCCGCAATCCGATGCGAAGTATTCCGCGTTGATTAAAGATCAATGGACGAGATCAAATCCGCAAGGGATCAACGGTTGATGCAACATTCCACAGAAGGAAGGAGCTCGAGAGTTAATGGCGAGAGTTTGTGGAAGTGACATTACGGGAGAGTTGTTGCGAGAGATGGTTTCGACTCGACTACTTCAACTTCACTCTTCAAAGGAAAAGTGGGATGAACTACTTGTTCTCCACTCATTGAGGAAAGAGTGGGATCGGCCAAGGATGGAGCAGGATCAGCTACTTTATCAACCAATGAAGGGTCAAAGTAAAACTTACGATATCCAGTTGGAAGGTGATTCTAGGATACAATAATGTCTTCCAACAATTGTGAAGATTCATCCATGTGAGGACAAAGGTAAGTAAGGTGCATGTCCTTGCATAACAAACAAGGATTCTTAACTTTACCTTTCCGAACCTTAACCATAGAGTCACTGGTCGATGGGGTATCATCAGTATGATGTCCAAAGGATGATGATATAGGTTGTTTGGAAGCTTTAGACCACTCTTCTAATACCTTGGAAAGGCCAGGAAAATCCTTAAGAAGATGATCCCCCTTGCAAATCCTGCAAGGGAACTTGGGTTTTCGAAGTGCATGACTAGAAAGAGCATCATTAGGAGTAACCAGTTTATGCATGGTATATTTCTTATTCTTATTCTTCTTAACCTTCCTTTTCTTCTTCTTATCCTCCTGATTACTAGCACTAATGCTTTTATCAGGCGAGGAAGAAGAAATGGAAGAAGATACATCCGACAAAGAAGATGAAGGATCAATTTGGGATTGATGCTCTCGTGATGGAGAGTTAACATTTGAAGCATTAGGTGCATTCGGGATCACGGGATTGGAGAATAACCATACTGGTAATAATATAGACAATCCAGGAAGATTCAAAGTAGCAATGAAGGGAGGACCAATATCTCCAAATGGAGGGAAAGTAAAAGGTACCCCTTGAAAAGGGGTCTCTTGATTGGTAGTCCCAAAGGGAGCTTGGGTGCATGGAGATGGATTCTCCATGGAACAATACTAAGTGATGTGGACGAAGGTTTGCTAAAAAGAACTCAAAAACCCTCAGGAAACAGAGCATGCAAAAGGGGAGCTAGAAGAAAAAGAGGCACACGGGCCAAAAAATCAAGCTCAAAAAATTTTACTGTAACCGATGCCACAGCAAATGAGATATAACAAAGAGGATAGAAATCCAATAAGCAGCACTAAGAAAATAAAAGACCATCTACAAGGTATAAGATAAAGCAATCATCCTATCTAAGATCCAGAGACCTCAACAAATCGTATTCTCCACAAGGTGATGAAATCCAAGTTGGACAATATGAAGTGAGAGACCAATATGTCTGAAAGGATATCCCTCTACCGAAAGGGATCTCGGGTATAAGAGCACTAGAAGGATGGTCACTAGGATACTTCGTTCATGACACATCTGGGAAGGTTTACTGTAGCTTCTGCCTTTTGGCCCTTGTATAACCAGTATGGTGCTAGAAAATACAAGGAAGACAATGGATTGATGTCCTTAGGTGCTAAGTGGAGTGAGACATTCCACAAAGTCTATCCGGAACCAGTCCTCACTACTTACCCCCGTGGAATTGGGAGGCCCCCCAACAAATTGGTGTATAACCGTGTCAACAAATACAAGAGGATTTTATCACCCTAAGAGAAAACAACTGTGTCTCATATGTAAAATTACAAGGGGGAATTATTTGGATTCATATCCCCGATGTCCTACCTAACTACACAATTCTTTTTATGTCCTCAAATGAGGTTAATGTGTGTTTAGTTAGGGTGTTAATTTTAGAGGCTTGTTGTTTTACTCAAGGGGGGCAGAAGTGCAACTTGGTGGTGTGTAGACTTGACTCAAACCATGCAAATATGGATGAATTATGCAAGTCTTTTTCCTTCAATGAAATTCTAGTTAAGTAAGGAAGAGTTATTTTCATTCCCAAATGCACAACCCAATGCAAATTCAATTTTAGCTTTTTAATGAATGGTAATCAATCATGTAAAACCATACCCAAACTATCCTAAAGTGATAAAAGAGATCTTTCTATCAGTAACCAATGCAAAAATTATAATTCTTTTCCTATCTTTTTACACTTAAAAAGAACACATCTAAGCTATGGGAAATAAAGATTCCATAAATGTTTCCAATCAAATGAAATGCAAAGAAAAACATTCAATATATTTTTGTAACTCAAACGCATAAGAATATGAAAGAATCTTTTCTCCTTCTTACGAATGTAAGACCAAGAATGTAAAATGATCAAACTAAGGTAAGAAGAATATCTATGTTTTTCAAGCTTGTAAATCTAGAAAAGGAGAGACAAAAAGAAGCTTTTATTTGAACAAAAATGGAAACAAGCAATCGATCTACTCCAATAACCAATAAATAGCTAAATATGTAAAGGACACAAAGTGTAAAACCCAAGAAAATGACTTCAAAAGAAAAGGATGTCCCAAGTTTTTCAAAGCCAATCAAAGCAATCCAAATGACACAAAAGATCCCAAAAGGTCGAGAAAACCTTAATATGGGTCAAAGGGACTGTAGGATACACGATCCTTGCCCCCCCCCCCCCTCGGCCATGAGGGGGAATTTTTTTTTAATTTGATGTTTATTTTAATCAAATCTAGTACAAAAAATTCCTAAAAATGAAAACAAACATGCACTCAAACTGTGGATACAAGAGCACATATAGCTCCTAACAGACAACAAGAGGTCAGGAAGATATCCTTGAACCAACAGACTAAGGCAAACCTCAGCAAAAAGCTCCCAAAAAACCCAATATAGAGGATTTTCACCCATGTACAGACCAACATAGAGCGAAAATATGAGATTTCCGCGCCCTAGAACACTATGGGATAGCGAAAAATTGGAAATTTTCGTGCTTTAGGACACTGTGGGGGCGCGAAAATATGGAATTTTCGCTCTGCAAGGTTTTGGGGGAAGCAAAAATTTTCCTATAGGTGTAAAAAATGAAAATTATTGCCTAGATCCAAGCATGGATGAAGTGTTGGGTTCAAGATAGTCCTCAATGATGAATAAAGAGGATCTACGGTGATGGCCATGAGGGGGAATATTTTTTCAAAAATAGAATCCATTTCGCTTAAAAATGCAAGCAAAACACTAGTTTTGACTCAAAGGGCCAAACATGGATCCAAATCTCAAAAAGACCCAAAAATAGAGGAAAATGACAGTATGTTGTGTCTAAGGGTCCTGTGCTTGTAAGGTGCAACACACAGATCTCATAAAATCATACCAATAACCAAAATGGATAAAACTTTGTAGTGGGCACCAAGCAATGAAGGTTGGCGCACTCTGTTGTTATGCACCAAAGTGCCAGGCGCACTCTATACACAGGCTAATGGTGCCAGTGGCGCAGGATGAACTCAGGAAAATGGCGCTAGAGGTGCAGTATGCTCATTGGAAATGAGCGCAAAATGCATAGTCGCGCAAGGAATGTACTTCCCAGGGGTGCCGGGCGAATAACAAGTGGCAAAAATACAAAGATCTACAGAAATGAAAGGTAAAAAGTTTAAAAATGATCCCAAATAGAGTCAGGGAAAGCCAACAGTCTCTTTAATAACAAAATCCAAAGATGGGAGGGTCTTAGGAAGCTATAAAATGAATCAATAAAAATCAACGAAATCAAACTAAATTCAAACCAACATTATGAGCATAGTTCCCTTTCTATGTCAAGCTCGTTAAAAAATGAAACAAGTCCCATGAGCACATAGTAGTATTTGATTCCAAGCTCGTTAAAAAATGGAATAGACCCCTACAAGCATAGTTTACCTTTGGTTTCAATCTTGCATAAAAATGAAACCAGCTTCATGAGCATAGTTCCCTTTTTTTGTCAATCTCGTTAAAAAATGAAACAGGTCATAGGAGCATAGTTCCCTTTCTGTGTCAAGCTCGTTAAAAAATGAAACAGGCTATCATGGTGCTATCATGAGCATAGTTTCTTTATGTTTTAAGCTCGTTAAAAAATAAAATGGGTTCCTTCAAGCATAGTCATTGTCTATTTCAATCTTGTGTAAAAATGAAATAGATCTTCCTCCCATTGAGTAGAGTCTCCAACTAGATTTAGGACATGAACCTTCATTTCAGCTATTTGTTTCACTTGATCCTCGTTCTTCCTACCGCCTTGGTGAACATATTCATATTAGTAGCCAAGATTTTAATTGGGTAAGGAAGAAGAGTAATTAGACGAAACGAATCTTGGGGGGCATGTTAAGCCACTAGCAATCATGCTAGGGGCATCTACCAACCTATGGATATCATGTTGGGAAGGAATCCATCCATGGGACAAGCATGGGTTTTTTCCTATGTCAATCTCATTAAGAAATTAAACAATACCCCTTGAGCACAGATTGGTCTTTGTCTCCAAGCTCGTGAAAAAATGGAACATATCTCTACAAGCACAGTTTACCGTTGGTTTCAAGCTTGTGTAAAAATGAAACCATTCCCAAGCACAATTTACCTTTGGTTTCAAGTTTGCGTAAAAAATGAAACTACATTCATGAGCATAGTTATATTCTTGTGGAAAGCTCATTAAAAAATGAAACAAATCCCCTCCCTAGTGGAGTCTCCATATTTTTTTATGGACAATCTACTCAAGCGGACTCAAGCCAGATCTTCCTAGTCCAAGTGGATCTAGAACAAATGAATACATAATATAAACTATTTTCCTAGATAAGTAGAGATGCAAGGAACAAGTAAATAACTCACCTCAAATTTGCAAATCATTTTCGCTTTGTTTCTCCAAGATCCAGGCCTTCATATCTCAAGCTGCAAAACCCTGTTGAACAAATGGAAACAAGCAAGCAGTAAAAGCATACATAGAATATGAACTGATCTAAGTTAACAGTTAAGGAATAAAACTCTAAACACTATAAACACAACAATGTTTATGGGAAGAGTTGATATTACTGTAAATAAATGGGAAATACATAGAAGAGAGATAGTCACAACCTAAGCCTTAACGCTATAACTTCCATCCAACAATCCAAACCAAACCTCCAAAAGTATGATGTATGCCTCCCAAAGGATGAGTAGGGATCACCTAGGATATTTCCACCAACATGAGAGTGCTATAGTCCTTCCTCCTTTCTCAATGGAGAGAGAGGTCTTATTTATAAGGATAGATGGATAGAGTAATTTGAGGATTAGGGGAGAGGTCTAAGGGATCTTCCCATTAGGTTAGTGACAGAATACTAGCCTTCCTACCAATTAGGGATAGAGCCTCCATGTCACCTAGCTTTGAGAATTCACTCAAAGCTCCTTATTATCCACATTAACCAACCCTGGAGCACTTTACATGAAGACAACTGGCACCAAGAAGGGGTGGTGCAGATTGCATGAGGGAAAGGAGAGCCATTGGCGCACACTGTCAGTGTACATCATGTACCATCCTTAGTATGGTGCTTCTTGCTGGGAAGCAGGATGCGCCAGCACAACTAGAAATGGTGGGACGTAAAGGCAACAACTTGCTCAAGGTGTTTCAGCCATGGAAACTTAGGGGATTAAGGCATTGAGTTGGAACATCACTCATGATGACAAGATTTTGGTGTAACAGTGAGGGTCCGTGGTTTCTATAGTGATAGAGAGGCTACATCACCCAATGTGTGAGAGATAACTGGTGAGATCTCTTCTGAGATTAATGAGCAATAGAAGAGGGGTGCAATGTAGAGAGAGGGGCGCATTCTCTGTGAGAAGGAGAGATCAGATATGATGAGCTTGTGGAGGATCCTTCAAAGAGACAGAGATTACTACAGTACTTGACGGGATTAAGGATATGGGAGATCAAAGTTTGATCATTCAAAGAGGGGCACACTTCCAGAGCAGTGGGGGAGCACTTCAAAGTGTGAGGTTGCAACATTTCTTCAATAATTGAGAAGATTAGAGAAAAGTCATTGAGGGTCCTTCTTCCATAGATTGGTTGAAGCAAAGATCAAATATTAGGCAGTATAGAGTAGTTGGCACAGTTCCTTATAGAAGCAGTTGCATCTACATGCAATTCTAGGGCTTGTCTCTTCAGGTTTCTTTACCCATATATTTTTGATTGTACTACTCTTCTTTATATGCTCTGGATCAAGATTGAAGAAATCCCTCAATACCTAGTTTTTCCCCATTGGGGTTTCCATGATATTTTTTGTCCATTGTGTGATTGCTTCAATTATTGTGTTATTCATAAATTCCATTGTGCTTTATTCTATAAGTACATTGCATTGATTATTCATTCTCGGGATTAGAGAAGTTGGGTTTGTTATGCATGAGGCTTGATGTGAACTGAGGCCAAGTTGGGATTGATATTTCCAGAGCCAATAGTGACCTCTGTAAAATTTATCAATTTCCACACAGATCACTAGCCAGTATAGTATTTACAGTCTCAAAATAAGCTACAACAAATTAGAAATTACAAGTGTATGGGGTTGTTGCAACAATTTCATCTAGTCATCAAGTATAATAAGTTGGCAGACATGCTTTCAAGGTCACCCACATCCAAGATTATAGATTTGGGAACCCTTATGCACATGGAACATTTTACCCATGATGCATACAAAGAGAGATACCCAAAAGATAAGGACTTCAAGGATTTGTTTCAATAGCTAGAGAGCCAATTTCATGTAGAAGAAGGTGATAGTAAGGATGACTATCATCTCTAGAATGAGTTACTCTACAAGATATATAATCTCCATGCCTAAAGGTGAAATATTGTAGCTTATCAGAGAGGCGCAAACCTCCAAAGTTACAGGGCATTTTGGTGTTGGGGACATAGTTGCTAAGTTACAAAGGAATGTGTATTGCCCCATAATACTAGAAGATGTAGCACAATATATTAGAGGATGCACACTTTGTTGCACCAGCAATCCTAGTAATATAAATCAAGGTCTATACCATCCCTTACCTGTACCTACGCGACCTTAGGAAATAATTTCTATGGATTTTGTAGGTGGGTTACCAACCACTAGGAAGGGGCATGACTATTTATTTGTGGTAGTTGATAGATTCAGCAATATGTGCATTCTTAGGCATTATAAAAAGACCATTGAAAGACAAGAAGAAACTCACATGTTCTTTGAGTAGTTATAGGTGCACTTTGGGATACCAAAGAGCATCATCTTAGATAGGGTTACCAGATTTCTCAGTTCCTTTTGAACTACGCTTTAATTTGGGAGAATATGGACACTAAGTTGAAGATATCTATAGAATTCCATTCACAGACATATGGGTAGAAAAAGGTAGTCAACATGACTTTGGTGTTTCTTTTGAGAGGTTACAATTAGAAGCATACAAAGACTTGGAATGAAAATATGATCTATTTCTAGCACTATTGTAACAGAGCAGTCCACATTTCCATTGTTAGGTCCCCTTTTGAAACGTGTTTTGGATATCTGCCACCTTCACCTCTAGATGTTGTATATGGATAACAAGGGGGAGTGATGGAAGACACCACATGTGAAGCACTAAGACCTAAACATTTTATTGATAAGATCAGGAAAATCCATTTGCAAGAACAAGAGACATTGAAGAAGTCACAGGAAAAGTACAAGGCTAGACATGACCAACACAAGGTTGAGAAATCATTCAAAGTGGTGGATAGAGCTTGGTTACAACTAAACAATGAAATACTACAGGGTCCTGGAAAGAAGGTCAAGGATCTGCAATATGGCCCTTTTGAGGTATTGGAGAAGGTAGGAGATAATGCCTACAGAGTCATTCTACCCCAATACATGCACATTTACTCAATAGTGAATGTGGAAAATTTGAAACTCTATGATCCTTCCATGTTTGATCAGGAGGAGGAGTAGGTCCTACCTACCATAGAGGACTAAACACTTGATGCTCAAGTAGAGTAAGTAGAAGACATATTTTTACAGAAGAAGTCCAGAACTACTAGACAATGGTGGCATGACCTTTGATAGATAGGGTTGAAAGGACAACTTACAAGCAAGGATAAATGGTACTCTAAGGGGAAAGTAGATGAAAACTTTCCTCACTTCATTTAGTAAGAGCTTTTGGAGACCAAAATCCTCCCAAAATGGGAAGGTATGATATGAAATGGATCAATATATAATTTTTCATCTATTTTGGTGCTTCCTAGGTGGAGAAATTGGATGAATTGGGTTGTAGGGATCATTTTAGGGGAAGTTCTTACTTTACAAATTTGGGGCGCAGAACCTTCTAAGGATTGTTTCATGGATTAAATTATTTTTTGTTTTCAAAATTTTGTGGTCATAATTCGCAACCCCTCAACACTATTCTACACTTTGAGACCTTTCCGGCAGTGCAAGAATCGCCTCAATTGGAGTCCATATGAGGAATTTATGCCTCCTGCAAGTTGGCCTGTCCAATTGACCACCATAATATTGAGTGGATTCCACATCATCTCTTATTCCCTACACATGTGGAGCTAGTGTTGAGATAGTTCTGTCAATAGGGGTTCACTTCGCACTGTCGTCAACAAACACCAACAAAACTCCCTTAAACACTGGCCCATAAAGGTTTTACCCTTTCCAGTAACACCCGCAAAGCGAGTGAAGTCTCACCCGAGATGGTTAAGGGGGATCACATACATTCATACATTTATCATTCGCACATTATCCATGTGTTCACCATTTACATATTCAATACATAATTACCATTCGCATGGATAGGGAAATATTGGATATCACATCAATGAAACCTTACAGAAAAGACAACATAAATCATAACGCAACATTCACCATTGAACATAAAGAGATACAATAAGAGTAGATATGAACGTCTTCATGCATTAACTCATCAAAAACCTGCGGTATAACCTTCGCAGAAACAGTTCAGAACATCTTATCGCGGATCCATACAAAACTGCGAAAATAGAGCAAAACAAAATTGAACCACATAATCACAATGATCATGCCAACTAATTCTAGGATTCCCTTATGCCTACATTCATAATATTATTTATAGCCAACTATGGCGGTTACAAAATGGTCCAAATGACCCTTTCTAACAACCTAAACTAATATTGTGCTTCCTTGTTCTCCGTGAATGACCCTTTCTCCCCCGGATGGTCCTTCTTCGCAGCTGTCGGCTTCCGCACTTCATGCGGACTAATCCTGTGCCAAAAATCCCCCAACACAAACTTGTGGCTCTCCCTCGAGCCACCTCAACTAGACACCTACTGTTTGAAATCATCATATGCATCATTGCTTTGGTCGACCACTTCCCTCATTGATGCTCTGAGTTGGGTGCATTCTTCCACCTGCTGGTCTGTTGGATGTTCGCAACTTTTATGTTGCGCCTCCTCCAGTTGTTGCTTGACCTGTTGCAATGCTTCCATTACTCGTACTCCAAGCACTTTGGCTTTCGTTTGGAGCTCGTCCAAGTGTGCGACCCTTCTTTCTGGCCTTTCACATGCCTTTGTGACGTGTTGTTGCATACTTTTTAGTTCTGCTGCCTTCGTCATCTGTATCAGTGAGGGAATCACTTTTATCGATCCCTTTAAGAATTCTAGCTGTGCTTTTGCTTCACTGAGTTGCTCCTTTAGTGTGGTTAGCTGGTCGTCCTGGACTACACTTCCCCAAAACTCTGTGACGCCCTCTGCGACTGTCTGTGCTATCTTTTCCATCTCCGTCATGGCTTCCTCAATCACATTATGTCTTCCATGAATCTGGTCCGGTGGTGTGCTCGATACCACTCTGGCTTCCAACTCTGCATTCTCCTTCCGCAAGTTAGTGATAAGTACACCTAACAAAATTTCCTTCGCCTCTGGTAGTATGTCCTGATCTACCTCAGGAGTTTTCTCGCATATTGTGGATAGTGCTTCTTCTAGCCACTTTCTATCCTCCAAGTCCTTCTCTTTTTTTGCTAATGTTTGGGCCTTCTCTTCTTGAAGACGTTGTGCCTATGTCTCGCTGATGTGCACCTGCTGCTTGGACCACACCATCTTGTCATGCATTGCGGCCTCGTGGTCGTTGATTTCTTTTGTTGTTGTGATTTGGATTCTCTGAAGTGTCAATAGTGGTAGTAGATTGAAATATATGACGACTAAGTCGTACTTCCTTAGTTCCACATCAAGCTCTTTGTTTCCTATCATCATTGCATTTGGAAAAAATTGAACTAACCTTGGGGTTGTGCCGAGATCCACTTCAACCCTGTTGGTTGACGCACTTGGTCGAACTTCCCCATGTGGTACACTGGACTCTACAACTACATTCGATAGTGTTGATAGCAGTTTGGTTACCTGGTGGAAGTATCCGCTTGAGTGTTGTGTGACTCTCGCATTGTTTTCCTCTATGGCCTCGGCTAATTTCTCCAGGAGCCTATTAACCTACTCCTCTGGAAGACCACCACTTGTGTTTTCCTCATCGCAGTCCATCCTATGCTTTGACCTTCTTTTTTCGTATTGTGTGTCTAAGTTAGAATCTATCGGGGTGGTTGTTGAGGTTCCATCATGGTTGGATGCCTCTGTCTGCTCTTTTGCAAGGTCGTCTCTTCCTGCGCCTTCCTTCCGACTGGTTGAGCCTTTGTCTTCCTCGGCCGGGTTTAGTCGAGTTGTTTCCTTCCCATTTTCTAAGTTCGACAGATCCTTCTCGTCAGTTGGAACTTTCCACTCTGTTGGCCATCTTTAAATGATGGCATCCAACTCTTCCTCAGTGAGCTTGCACTGCGTTGGTATCCATTGTTGCGACGTATCCGCTCGGGCTTGAAGGTAAATTGTCTGGGACTCGACCGATAGCAATGCGATCGGTCGATACTTCCTTGTTGCTTTCTCAGTGATCTGTGGTATCGCTTGCACATCTATCTGCATCCTCTCTAAGAACAAGTAAAATTGTAGAACGTTGTCTGCCTGCCACTCTTTATTAGTTGTTGCCCATAAATTCTAGTACTGCGCTCCTTTGCGTACTCAGGCTTCTACTGTGTCCATGCCCTGATAGTGCTCAAGCTCCCTCCAACCTGCTAATGTGACGAGCACTATGAGCCATGAGTGTGTAAATGCCTTTCCTTTCTCCTATGTGCCATGTACATATTTGACCAATTGGTATAGCAAGAATTTTGACCAATTCATCTGCACTCCTGCGGCACATAGTTCCGCGGAGGCGATGATGACTGAAGTACATTCCTTGGGTCTGTTCTTTCGTGCCACCTTAACTGCTAAGATATTTTCCCCGATCCTGACAGCCTGGTTCTTAATTATGTGGATTAGGTATCCTCTTGAAATTTTCTCCACGTCGTACTTCATCTTCAGCCTTTCTGTGAGCTTCTTGTCATTGTCCTTTCCCTGGAAAAATTGGGAAGGATCATCTCCTTCTTTAAGCAGGTCGGTGATTCTTGCGATCAATTCAACTATGACTGGAATCTTCTCATGCAGCCATAGGTACCCACCATGAAAACAATCCAACAACTGCTTGACGCATGCATTGACCTGCGCTAACCGCCCGAAGTGTGGTATCATAGTGAGGCCTAACAGCCCCGACCACTCCAATCCCAATGCCCATCCTACAGGTTCCTTCGTGGTGGGGAATCCGTCGCCATGGCTGACATCAACATATCCTTCTGTGCTCTCTGGGAAATTCGCAAGGTCGTGGTCGGTATACTGTAGTTTCTACAAATTTGCCACAATGTTCTCGGCTTGAGGAACTCCTTGCAGTATCGACGACATCACAATAGTATACCATTCATTCTTATTTATCTGCACCACTAGTGCCCCTTTCTGGCGTGGCGGAACATACCCTAGTATCGTTGGGCCATGGTGCCCCTCCTGTGGTGCTGTTGTTTGTTGGGAAACACCGGAAGCGCCTACGTCTTCTTCGGTAAACCGTGCTGAGGTTCGGGTTCCTTTCTTCGGCGCTCGATCGGTGTCTGGAGGCCGATTTGTGCCCCTCTTCTTCCTGATTGTTATTTTGTACATGAATTCCGGCTGCTCCTGCGTAACTGGAGTTGGTTCTGGTCGTTCGGTACTTGTGCTCGAAATATACACTTCCATGCACTTCTTTGCGGGTTCTTGTTGAATACACAATGCATCGACCTGCTCCCCTGCCCCATATTTATAGTGTGGGTTGGCCGCGTCCTTTCGATTTTGCGTAATAATGACCAAATCCAACACTAATTTCCCAAATCTGTCTCATGCGTCGGGCATTAAGTGTATCGTTTTTTTCATTTTTTCCACTGGTTATCGAGGTTTAACTACTGCATTTATGGTGGGATTTGACCCTCTCCGCATCGTGGCAACTTCAGACTCGCTGAAGCGTGTCGCTTCACAGTGGAACCTGCGACAGTTTTTTTTTTCATATTGCGACAGTAGTCCTTCACTGAAGTTGCACCCGTTCACGCCTTTCGCACTCTTGGGGAAACTGATACGGTTGTTATGCTCTCGAATTGACACAGATCCTGACTTCGTTGGTTTTCTTATCTTGGACCACCATCGGGCTTATCCACTCTGATTCCTCTACTATTTCTATAATGCCTGCTTCCAACATTCTCTCAATCTCATCCTTCACCCTTTCATTGTATCGCGGATTCAATCGGTAAGGCCGTTGCTTCACTGGTTTCGCATCACGTTTCAGTGGGATCTTCATCTCACTTAGGTCCCCTGAAACTCCTTTCATCTCTGAGAATTTCATTGGAAACAAGTCCTGAAACTCATGCAATAGGTCTGTCATCTTTGCAATAGTCGAGTTATCCTAGTAGTCTACAATGCTTGCGAACTATTGAAACAGTTCTGTCGACATGGATTCACTTCGCACTGTCATCAACAAACACCAACAAAACTCCCTTAAACACTGACCCAGAAAGTTTTTACCCTTTCCAGCAACACCCACGAAGCGAGTGAATTCTCACCCGATATGGTTAAGGGGGTTGCAAGAACCAAGTTTTCGCATTGGGGAAAGGACATGCAACTACTTTGATTCTATCGCAACAGAAACCAAAGATTCACATTCGCATACATTCATACATTTAGCATTCGCACATTAACCATGTGTTCCCCATTTTCATATTCAATACATAATTACCATTCGCATGAATAGGGAAATACTGGAGATCACATCAATGAAACCTTACAGAAAAGACAACAGAAATCATAACGCAGCATTCACCATTGAACATAAACAAAGACAATAAGAGCAGATCTGAATGTCTTCATGCATTAACTCATCAAAAACCTGCGATATAACCTTCGCATAAACAATTCAGAACATCTTATCGTAGATCCATACAAAACTGCGAAAAATAGAGCAAAACACAATCGAATCACATAATCACAACGATCATGCCAATTGATTCTAGGATGCCCTTAGCTTACATTCATAATCTTATTTATAGCCAACTATGGCGATTACAAAATGGTCCAAATGACCATTTTTAACAACCTAAACTAATCTTGTGCTTCCTTGTTCTCCGCGAATGACCCTTTCTCCCGCGGATGGTCCTTCTTCGCAGTTATCAGCTTCCGCACTTCATGCAGACTAATCTCATGCCAACAGCTAGTCACATGTGGACTTTCAAAAATATTCAAGAGGGTCTGAAACCCTAACCATAATAAAGAGTTGAGGCATGAACAAACCCTAAAAATAACTCTAGACGGTTGTCGAGCTATGTTATCTGGCCATTAAGAGGAGGAGGAGTTCCATTATGATGATGTTATTGTATTGTTCCATAGCTGAGCAACAATAAGAGAGTGGATATTCATAGGGGATTCACCTTGTTGGCCAATATATTATCACGTTCATTCATAAAGGGGGTTTTTTAATTGTGAACAATAAGGTCAATATATTGTAGGCATTAGGAGGTGAGGAGTAGGGTATGGGGGGTTTATAGGTATTGGAGGGTATAAAAAGGGGTATCTAGTTAAAATAGGAAATATCTTCTGAAAATAGGGTTTTTTAACTGGAAATGTGTATTGGGAGGGGGGCTCAACAAAAGGATTTTGGTAGGTATTTATCAATATTTAGTGAAATTAGGGGTATTCTTTAATATCCCATGAACAAAGCCACTATGACATAGTTTCATTGAGTGAAGACCACGTGTGGATATTACAGCAAAATAAATGAAGTAGGATATCATGTAGTATCCATGTGGGCCACAGTGTCAGAGGTAACTCCATAATGAGTACTACTTTCTCTGTATTTACATTACATATTGGAAAATAAAATAGCAAGGCATAGTCCTCACTTCTGGTTGGGTTCTTCCCCATAGTGGGTTTTCCTAGGGTATATCTTGTGTTATTCATGTAGATGTGTTGTTTTTCTCTAGCTATTTTCCTTTCAGTTCTAGTTTGTTTATCATTATTTGGAATTAAGCTAACATAATGAATTAAGTTGTAAGATCCATTGTGACAAAACGTTCCAATGGAATATCCACAACAGTTTACGAATGATGTATGGTTCCTATAAGATGTTGCAGAGGATTGATAAAATATCTCACATGTTGGAGTTACCTCCTCCTAAATATGTCCATCGGACCTTTCACGTTTCTTGTTTAAAAAAGGTAATTGGTAACAAGATCCCAATTTGTCTGTATTTTGCGAAAACTCGATGAAGAAAGAAAAATCATACTAAAACTTGAAACAATAATTAAAATGTGAATCAAGAAATTAAGGCCCAAAGCATTCAATAAGTACCTCGTCAAATAGAAGAATTCACCGAATGAGGATGCATCTTGGGAAGATGAATTCTTCATAAAGAAGCATCAACAACTCATCAAAGTTGAGATCAACACTTGTTTGAAGGGAATAGGCATGTTAAGCGTCAATCTTAGTCATCATTAATTATCATTATATTAATTATAATCAAGTAGGATTATTATTGTAGGATGTTGTCTAGATCTCTTTATCTCCTAATATATACATCAAGGAGACACATGTTGTGTATTTAGATATCTTGTAATGAGAGGTTTCCTTAAAAATGTTTCATGTATTCATTCACTAGTTTACTTCATTTAAGGAGGGCATCATTAAAAGAGCCATCTGATCTTGTTGTAAAATCCATTTGGGTTGTTAGAATCCACCAATACATGAGGTCAATGTCACCAATGATCTGAAACTTTGATCAAATTTTCAACAATCTTGATCAATTTAAAATTGACAAAACCACTAAAAACATCAATTCACAATAAACAAAACTTAAATCAAATTATATCTTTATCATATTTAAAATTTATATTAGATAATTATCAAATTTATAATATAAAAAATCATTTTAATACAAAATTAACTTACCACCACTAAATCTAATATTTGTATAACTTTTAAATTATTTAATTCTAATTTTAAAACCTTAATTTATTTAAAATGTAGCCATCCAAACCTGTATTGTTACCAAAAAAATATCTTTCCATAATTCTAATTATTTTATAATTAGAATTAAATAATTATTTTATAACTTTTAAATTATTTAATTCTAATTTTAAAACCTTAATTTATTTAAAATGTAGCCATCCAAACCTGTATTGTTACCAGAAAATCTCTTTCCATAATTCTAAGGTCTCCACTTGTTTAAAAATATCCAAGTGTACTTCTCCATGCTTATCTAAATTTCCATGTAAAAATGTCTCCATGCATGTTAGACATTTTGTCATCTAATGCTTTTCATATTCCCATTCTTTAATCTCTGATTTCAACTTTGTTAAACATTTTGTCATCTAGTGCTTTTCATATTCCCATTCTTTAATCTCCGATTTCAACTTTGTTAGACATTTTGTCATCTAGCGCTTTTCATGTTTCCATTCTTTAAGCTCTGATTTGCTAAAATTTCATGTTTTCGTCTTTGTTAGACATTTTGTCATCTACTGCTTTTTTATATTTCCATCATTTAAGCTCTGATATCAACTTTGTTTGACATTTTGTCATCTAGTGGGTTTTTTATTTCATTTGTAATCTAGTGCTTTTCATAGGTCATTTTTTAAGTTTTTTATAATTTATGTTGTAAGTAACCATTTGGATCCATGAATATGATTTTTAAGTTTTTTTATATAATTTATGTTGTAAGTGATCATTTTGATCCATGAATATGATCCCACTGATCCCACTAGTGTTCAATATTTGGGCAAGTCACATCACTTCAAGATAATGAAGCTATGGATCATAATGGATGATCAAAATGGAGTTGTAGAAAAACCCTAAGACTTCACTATAAAATATTCAATGTTGAAACTAGAACTGGTAATTTGCGAGTCACTCTTTAAGAAAAGGTGGAGCCTTTCAGAAGTTATGACAACCCTCATCTCTTATTTCAGGGAGGAGAGATTCTATGGTAGATGAAGAATATCTACCAGAAGTAAGTGCTCAATTAATTTCTAAAACCCTTTCCCAACGGCATCAATTATTTACTTACCTCCCTTCTTTTCATCAAGATTGGTAGTAGTATTGAAATCTTCAAGAAGAATCCATGATCCACATGGAGAGCATGAGCATATCTCCCACGCTGCCCAACAACCCAATTTTATGTGGAAGCGTTATAATTTGTAATTCTACATTGAAGCTCACTGTCCAAATCCAGCATGTTAATACCATTAAGATTTTTGAGAAAAATGGGTTTTGGGTTCCACAAAATGGCCGGTGCCCTGCAAATCTGTTTGAGTTGTTTGGCATACTATCACAGTCTTTCCACATTGATTGTGCACAAATTTGTAAATTCTCACAGCTACACCCCCAGATCAGGCTTTTCCCATGATATCTTCTGCCTGATTACTCTGCTTTTACTTGGAGGTATTTAGGCCCCTTACGTTCCATGACAGTATCTTAATATTAATGGGGAGCTTATCTAGAGGTAGCTTAAGGTACTTTATCCAACGTTTGCATCTGGCTTGAATCCACCAAATTTAAGGTCTGAACATCCCATAATTTTACATTATATTTTCTGCCTCTTTGAGAAATTCCATCATTTGCATCCTCCTCTGTAAAGGTAGAAGTTGATTTTATTCCCAACGGAGTGGAGAAATCTGTTTGAAGTTGTGATTCATTAATCTATCACATTAATTTTGACTGTGATTCATTAATCAAACATATTAATTTTGATGAGTGCTTTTTGTTGGAGTTTCCAGAATTTTTCATTTGAAGCATTTTCTATGAGAGCCTGCGTGTTATGTTCTTCTAAAATTGCTTATCTATCATCTCATTTGTTATTTCCTCTTTCAAGATTTCATCCTTTTTACTTTCAGTAATAGAGGTATGGAAGTTTGTTCCTCCTCCTTGGTTGAGGCTCCCTGTAATATATCCTGCGCTCTACTTTTTTTCTTATCTTGATCCAGCTGTTGTACCCATTCCATACGAATTCCTTGAAGCTCGGTTCCTTGGTTGTTATCTGGAATTCATGCTTCCATGGAGAATGATCGTTTCCCTTATTTGCCATTGGGCATATACTCGTATGAGGGTGTGGTGTTGATCTTCACTGATTCTTTCAATAATTCCTTCCTTGTAAGTTATTTGTCCCATGCATAGATGATCCCCCTGAATACATATATTTCCCTTTTCTTTTTAAAGCTGTTTCGTGTTTCGAAGCCATGTTATACACCCTTCTGCATCTGTTCTGTTTTAGGGGTTCCGAATTTAGGATTGGGTGTTAGAAAATCCCTCTTACTAAGAGTGGCCATGGGCATAACACTGGTGTCATCTAAAAGGTATTTGTTCGTAATCAAAGACAACCCATTCTCAGTTTTTATATCCTAGGATTATGGAATCAGGGAGAGACTTGGAAATGTTCATCCGGGTACTTACTCTTGGCATCTGATATGTAAACTTTGGCACAAGAGTAGTTTTAGGAGTTTCCTACTTGCTGTAAACTCTTTTCATTCCAGAATTCGTTAGAAAGAGCATAGACTCGATCCCATACCGGAGGGCTTTGAACAACTCCTCCTCTACCAGGTTAAAAATATCTGTCCTGTAGCGCATATATAACCCTTCTGAGTTTAAGAAATAGAAGCCAGCTTCAAAAAAGTCCGCCCTTTCTTCACATTCACTGACATGGACATTGAAGAAACCCTTTGCACAGAAGTGCAGATCGATAAAACCTTTAACTCACCATATTGAAGATATCCGTTTTCTGAGAATAAATTATGTTGGCCAAACCCTTATAAATAGAGAAATTAGGACATGGCTTGCCATGTACTGGATGTCGTAGCTAATAGCTACTGTTGGAATTATTATTTTTGGGATCGTTTCCGTCTCAGAAAAGCAGCGATTAAGATGATAAATCCCCTCTGCTTACGGTTAAGAATTAAGCGCTGGCTGCCGAGCTCCCTTAACTCCTAAAATGACAGATTTATATGAGGCTGGGAGTGGCCCCACCCAAATCCACGGTCATCAAAGATGGCTTTCAAGTTACCGGGAGTGAGTAGTCTGCGATCACGCGCATGTGTTTAATAGCAATGTGTATTGCAGGACATAACCTCTTAAGAATATATTAAAGATGAACAGACACACACATATACAAAGTGACATATCCTTGCTAATATGACTATCTTGCTCCATTTCACACTCTACAAGTCACTTGAAACCTAACCCTGGTAATATGACTCTTACTCCTTTTAACTTTGTCCAACTCTCTTCATTACTGATCAATTCATTCAAATATCTTCCTTTAACCTTATCCGAACTTCTTAAACTGATCAATTCATTCAAATCTCCTCCTTTAACCTTGGCCAAACTTCTTAAAACCTGATCAATTTGTTCAAACCTTTTGAAACCTAATCAATTACTGAAGACTTGTTGCAGTAACAAGTAAAAAAGAATGCTCTTTTATGCTCTGTAATTAAGTCATAAATGTTGCTTACTTTTTAGAAAGTATGTTCAAATATTGCATACCTTTTTGAAAAAGGAAGAAGACAAGATATAGGTTCTCATACATAAAGTGGCATCACTAAAGTCTTTAAAGTCATTGTTCTTTTTCCAATTTGATAGTCATAATCCAAGATTAAACATACACACACATACCCATCAACAAGATTGCAATATGCAAAGACTAATTTCAAGGCACATCGTATTTATCTTAGAAATCATACCCCAGAATTAGCTTTTAATAAAATGTAAGTATATTTCATTGTGTATGAATCTGTAACAGGCAGGAAAAATGGCGTTGCTACTGCTTTTTGCAAAAGACAGATATATATCAACAGAAACCCTTCCTGATCATCAGATCCATGATCACGAGTATCCCAGGAGTACTTCCATTTAAATAAAGATAAAGTAAATAATGTGCCAGGCTCAAAACTATTGTTGTCATTTTAAACACGTATAGCATGAAAGACAAGATCGCTTCAAAATATAGAACTCAATTTCAATTATAGGGTACCTGAAATTTTGTGTTCATTAAAAGATCACTCGCTCTTTAACACTCATTGGAGGACAAGCTATACAAGGGAAACGAGTCTGGATCTTTATACATCTTACAGAGACAGGTGTAATATATATAATTGACTTTATCCAAAGTCTTCTGCACAAAATGCTCTTTTAGTCAGGTAAAGATCTCTCAAACAAACTCTTCTGATGAAGGAATGACCAGGACCTCACCTGAGCTCATGTCTAATCTAATTTACAAGCTTGGCTCTGCTTCAGACTATTCCTAATTACTGCCACCTTTGAGGCAATTGCATTCATCATCAATACCCATATTTTTTACATTCAACTCAGACTCCCAAAAAATAGAAAAGTTAAGCATAGACTCCCAAAAGGAAGCAAAAATTGTAAGCATATACAGATTGTATATCTCCCAATCAGCTCTTGCGAGCAATCAGAAAGAAAATACTTTCAAGGGTAGATTGAACAGCATTGGGAGGCAGACTCTGCTCATATGGATTCTCTCTGTTTTTGTTCTGCTACCACCTTCCCAGGAGCTTTGAAGAAAGGGAGAGGCAATCTATTAGGGCTCTCTCATTTATAAGCCAGCTATTGCTACTGCTAGTGCTAGTGCTAGTGCTGGTGTGGAGTCCGAAGTCCGAACTCCAAGCCACGGTGAGAACATGGGTATATGTTTGAACCCTGTTCTTATAAGCAAAATCAGTACTTCTACACAAACTGATTCTTTTGCTGGATTGGGCTGTTTGAATCAGGTTAGCTGCTCTCATGGAACGATATGGATCGTGAAAAGGCAGCAGGATTTGCTTGCAGAGCTTGCGAAGCCGAAGCAACCTTTCTCGAATCCTTAGAACCCTGTGTCTTGGGTTGGAAGGCCTTAAAAATCCCCCCACTAGTGATAGCAGATTCAGGCTTGTCCCCTAGACCTAATGTTGTCCAAATTGAGCTCTTTGCAGCTTCCCCTGGATCATCAATCCTCAGTGTCTTGGGTACCCACAAACACCCATCTTCAGACTGTGGCCTCTTACCCAGAGTGGGAGACCCAGAATCAACAACAGTGGAATTATTAGATGCAGCAGAAGCAACACCCCAGGGCCCTGGAACCCATGGTCCAGGCGCCCATCCAGGAGGAGGAGGAGGAGGTCCAAAGTAGGATCCAGGTACCATGGGCCAAGACATCCCAGGCCAACCAGGGGCAAGGCCAGCAGCAGCAGCAGCAGCATTCCATGCTGGGTTCCCGAAATTCCACCCATATGGCCAAGCGCCACCAAAAAAAGCAGCCCCAGCAGCCCCATTCGCCCAATTGGCTGGCGGATCCATCTGTGGCCGAGGGGCCGCCGGATTCATATGACCAGCAGTCTCTTTTCCAGGCACAGAAGAAGACTCCATTGTCGATTTCTCAATGCGCGGATCGCTATCCCCTCCAAGTTGTAATTTATTCCGAGCTTCGGACCCAAAATTAAGCACAGTCCCGGTGGAGGCACCAGACTCCAATACATCCATAGGGACGACTTGAATCCTGGAACCCGCGACCTTGAGTGGCCTCACACAGGACGCAGGCAGAGCGGCACAGGGTATCATAACTTGGTCGACACCGGACTCCTGGTCATCGGTTCGAACCCCGAGGCCGCACTCGGAAGCCGCGGAGATCACCTGGCGGTAATGGGAGGATACCGTCGACGCCGCTATAGAATGCTTGTTCTTCCGGCGCCCGGCACCCACCGGCACATTTCTGAGCGTTCCCCCGGCCGTCCAATATCTCTGGCAATTCTTACAGAAATGACGCGGCTGGTTCACGTTGTAGTTATTGTAATAACAGAATTTAGTGTCCATGCTCTCGCACCTCGGGCACGGCAACAGCTTGTCCGGCTTCTTCAACACTGTCTTCTGCCCCCCGTTTTTTCCCTCGTTCGGACTCTCATCCTTCCCGTCCTCGCTGCTGCTTCCCGTTTCCTGTTGAATTTCCTCTTCGCCTTCCGGGCTCTCTTCCTGCAAAAAATACCACAAAATTAAGTTAGAAAAATAGATCGCGCAACCTTTAGGCTTTTAAGCTTCCGTCACAAGGTCTAGTGTTCGAACCTTATGAGCTCCAGGCTGCTGCACAGAAAGACCCTCCTCCTGCTTCACGTCTTCCGCAGGGCGCACCGGGATAGTCCTCCCGAAAAGCTTGAACCCGGGATCGAATCCCTTCTCATCCGCATGCCCATGAATTCCGTCGTCGCCACTCATACAAACCACCACACAATCCTTCGACATCGTAAACAGCAAAAATCAAATCGTTCCTCTAGAAAAACCCAATCCCGAAACTGCAAATCTCCTCGCAATTCACCCCGTTCTACACGGAATTCCGAGACTCAAGCCTCCCATTTCCGTCAACAAATCTTTCTTTCTTTCCAAAAACCCGCAAATCCTGAATCCCCTCCAGGCCGGCCCAAATCCACGAAACCATCAGGCGCCGGCCATACTTATCTATTAAGCCTACCCCGAGAGGCTTTGGCACCCCACGTGACCAGCTTCTACGAACCGGCCGCTATACTGACGTGGAAAGCAGCCTTCACCGAAACCACAAACTACATGTGGCCCAGAAAATTACTGTCCCGCGGACCGCTCGTTTGATTTGGCGTCGACTAACGTGAATCCAATTCAATCCAATTCACCTGCTGACGCATCACGGCTTTGTACTTACGGTCCGGCTATGCCTTCCCGGCCGTTAAGTGACGCGAAAAGCCCAAAAGTTGGCGTATAGTACACGTCACCCACTAAACAAGATTAGTAAACAATAAAACCCACTCCGATATGATCGGCTCGGAAAGCTGTGGGGCCCACCGTCCCGGAAACTTCCCCTGCCGCGTCGCAGCCGACGACGGCTCCAGCAAAATTATCCGGACACGCTGTATACGGATCCGACGGTGTCCGTTCTCTCCCACAGCTCCGGAGTCCCCATACCGTCCGATGCAAGCAGCCCAGCAGCACCCAGTTTTTTGGGGCGGGATTTTGAACCATTAGATTAGATTAGATCCACCAGTTTATATTTCTGCAGCGGTATCATTAAATGCTGAGCTGCCAACCAATTATTTTGCTAAATAGACAAAAACTATTAGGTGATAGCATTTTCACCATGATCTAAAACTTATATTCTTTTTATAGGGTTCTCTTATAAAAGTTTATTATATGATTTTTTTTTAATTAGAGGAATCGGTGAGTGTGGTGGGGGTTGATTTTCCTCCACTATCACTATACTCTTAAAAAGTTTATTATATGATTTTTTTTTAATTAGAGGAATCGGTGAGTGTGGTGGGGGTTCATTTTCCTCCACTATCACTATACTCTTAGATGTACCTAGACAAAAACTATTTGGTGATAGCATTTCCATTATGATCTAAGTTTTGGGTTGTGTATCGAAAAAAAACTCTAAGTTTTGTGTTGTGTGAGGAAAAAATTATATACAATATTGCTTAATTAGAAATAGATTTCAAAATTTCAAAATTTATGGAAACTTTTATAGGATTTTCTTAGAAAATTTTATTATTTGATAAGCATGAGCGCAGGCTAATCGGGGTTTGAACCTATAACCTCTTTTACAATGTGACATATCATTTCACTTTTCTGTTAAACGATCTACACTCCTCCGAACAAAGTTTACTATATGATTAACAACCATTGGTTTTTTCAAAAAAAGATAAATTACACTTTAAAAGAGTGAATTAATCACTAAACAAAGTCGAGAGAATGAGTAGCCTTTTCATCATGATCTAAGTTTTGTGTATAGAGAAAAACTATATATGATATTGCTCAATTTCTTAATTTGAAATTATATAGGAATTTATTATAAGAGTTTACTATATCTTTACACTTTGGAACAATGAATTTATTGTTACACAAACTCACATAAGGAGTAGTTCTTTCATGGTGATCTAAGTTTTGTGTATAGAGAAAAACTATATATGATATTGCTCAATTTGAAATTTGAAATAATGTAGGATTCTATTAGAAAAGTTTGCTATATGCTTATACTTTGAAGCAGTGAATTAATTACTAGATAAATTCAACAATTTGTCTATGGATTTATTTAACATAAAATAGGCCTATACCTTTTGGTAAAGTTCCATAGTCAATGTTATTTTCATAAATTAAGTAAAGGTATGACTTTTAAAAAATATTGTTAAGATTTATAGGAAATTTTTTTACCAAAAGAAAATGAGTTTTTTATTTATTAAATTACCTCAGTGTAATAAAGTTGCATAGACAATGTTCTATCATAAATCGAGTAGATGTATCACATTTAACAAAATATAAATAGAGTAGATGTATCACATTTAACAAAATAGTGTATGAGATTTGTGGAAGGATTTTTAACAAATACAAAGTAAGTTGTGTCCATTCATTAAGTTGTCTCTTCTTCAAATACTCATCTAAAATGGCATAAGTAAAGTTTCATATTGAACAATACTTTGTTCAGATTTAGTAAAAATTACATGGATGTGTGGAGTTCTATTATAATTTATTATGATTTAAACATTGTGTATGGTAAAATAATATAATGGGTCAAAACTTTTATAATCAAAGTTATTATTCAATGAAACTAAAATTAAGGTTTTTAAAAAAAATTATTAGATTTATTTCTAAAAAGATTAAAACTAATTTTTTTGAAAAAAAATCATAATACATTTATAAAACTAAATTAAATTTTAAAGATGGATAAAGTTTAATTCAAACTTTTAACATTACCTAAAAGTTGCGATTTTTCCAATTGAAATTACATAATTAAAATACTAAAAAATAATTAAAGATGCTAAATCCACTCTTATAATTATCAAAATTGCAATTTGAAATTCGAACAAAATTACCAATAAAATATCATATATTAATATCTTATAACAAAAATTCATATATTCATATCTAACAATTAACGTAGTCCTAAATTTAATGACAAGAGGAAAAATTGTATTTGACTTCCTATTTCACCACATTCCGAAGGTCGAGCGAAAATTCGCCGGCTGATTTGACAGAGCCATTTTTCAAAAGGAGTGGCTAACACTTTAAATGATCATATGGGAGTATCCATTAAAAGGACGACACTTCAGCGTGCATTCACGTGGGCGAGGAGACATTTTGTTAAGTGAACCAAAAAGGCACACCGTCCATTTGTCCTCCTTACCATTAAAGTAAATCTATCTCTTAGTCACACATACCAAAAAGGCCCGACACCTGGAAGGCGTGATCACTCAACCAACAATTGACACGTCAACTTCGAATATCGAAGGGAAAATGCGTACGTAATTAAATATTATGATACTAGCACTAAATTGATATATTCTCTAAATATTCTCTGCAAGTTAATTTTTAAATATAATCAACATGTAAACCCATGACACGACATTATTCTATCTGGCTTGTCCACATCATCATCCGAATAAAGAAAACAAGCGAGATAGATATCTCCTATGTTTTTTATTTTATTTTATCTAACAAAACCATGCGGCCTTACGAATAATTGTACTCTGCTTTTATTTAAAAATCTAAAATTAAGCGAAGTCCTTATTTAATTATTAGTTTAATGTGTTGTTGCAATATAAGTTAATGAGTAAAAGGTAAGAGCACTGAACAATAATAATTAGTTGTAATTCACTTGGTGAAATGACTTTGATTTATATAGTTTGTGGTATTCATGATGGTGGAATCTATAAATGGCATTTCTATATTGGTCGATTCAATAATAGTCAAGTCCCCTTGCATCTCTTTCTTGTTCTTTACATGGTTACCAAAGAGAAAGACATTGTAGTTCAAATAAATATTTGAATAACTTAAATGGTCAATCAATAAACAAACACATTATAATTCATTATTAATACCCACAAAATAATAACTATGATCCACACAAATGGAGGAGGGTGTTTAATCAAATATAGTTATTTAATGTGGAGAGGACTCATGATTGTCCATAAGCATTAACTTTTTTTATGAAAGTTACAAATATCATGTTGCCACGAACACGCTGCTCCAAATAATTATGCTTGGTTTATAATGGAATCATCTAATCAAGCAAATGAGCATTAAGAATTTAAGTATTCCCTTGGATTCCCATAGAACAAGGGGATATTACACCATTTTAAGTGTTGAACATGTGTCCATATGGCATAGAACAAGGGGGTATCACACCATTTTAAGTGTTGAACATGTGTCCATATGCCATCCCTTGTACTACGTGAGTCTTATCCTCAAAGAGTGGATATTCTATATTTTCTACTATAATAACTTTATTGGTTGTTGTTGTGGGACATTCAACTCCACTTGATTACAAACATGCATATGTTTTATGTGCTTCCATCTCATAAACTACCAATTGTTTTTATTGGGTGTTAGTATGTGGATAGAACGTGTGGGGCCGCCGTTATGGCCGGGTGGCTGGGGCGGTCGGCTGTGGCCGTCCCCACCCAGGTTCGACCCCAAGACCCGGCTCGATTCGGCGCCCTCACCCATCATTGGGCGCCGGTTACACTGCTTGTATGAAAAAAAATGTGGATAGAACGTGTAATGAAAGTTGTGAATTTAGTTGAAATATTTAATGTAACATTTTAACAAACAAAAAAATTTAAGATTTTAATTTCCAAGGGAATGGAAAGATTCTCTTTAGAGTAATTTAATATTACACCTATGTTATTATATATATTGAAATTACATTATTTACATTTTTGATCAAATATATTTCAACATTGCAAATATTATATATATAAAGTTTATAATAGCAAAATTCAATTTTATATATAGGCTTCATCATCTCATCCAAAAAATAAATAAATTGTTTTAACAAGTTTAATAAAACCACCCACAAGAAATAAGTCCAACCGAACACTAAGTACAAACTTAGTATGAACCATACACATTGAATTATGAAAAAGCATTCTCATGGCCTATTATCCTCTCAGAGCATTTGATAAAACCAAGACATCATGAACAATACATATCACCACAAAGGAATTATTAGTTGAAAGGAGGAAGATCGTATTCTCTTATTTGGCACTCCTTGTCTTCCCAAATGTGCTACCGACTTGCATCCAACAAAATTCCTTCCTTGGACAAACCATATGCTAACATGTTCATCTCCCTATAAATATGATGAAAGGATATCCACTTAAAATTTGAAGTCAAGAGTTGTAGGTCCTCCCAATTAGGTTTGAATACAACATTATTGCATACATTTTCTCCCTTCATCCGCTTTATAACCACAAGAGAGTCTCGAAATATCTAGATCTTTGGAATTCCTCTTTCATTTGCAAGTCGAAGTACAAGCTTCAATCCCATGAGCTTGAAAAATCTATTTGAGCCCTTCACCATACCCGATTTGAATTTAATGGAGTGAGGTTCCCATAGGTGAATAATACCCCTAACCCCACTCACCTAAGAGTCATTTTGAGATGCCCCATCAAAATAAGCATATGCACTTGATTTATCCACCTCTTCTTCCACAATGATTCTAGTATGTGTTTTATTGTCTGTTTGTTTGAAATTGCTAAGAATGGATAATCCTTGTGAGGCACAAAGAGAAGTTGGCCTAAGCTTTTCATCAAATAGACTCAAATTATGTGTGAGACAAATACCACATGATGTAATCAAAGGAAAATCTTTGAATCTTTATACCAAGAGATATTCACACCATGTCTTGAGTCCTTAAATGGATTTCCCTCTCCAAACGCCACGAAGGCATGCAAGTGATTCGACTTCATTCCACACCTAAACAACATATGGACAAAATATTAGTAAGTGAGAGAAAAACTCCTTTGCTTCCTTGTAAAGTGAATACCTACTATTTATTCCTTTTTTGCAAAATGTCCCATGTTAACACTTTACCCCGAAGAACCAAACACGTGAATTTTCTCAACTTAAGAGGGCATTTGAACATCTAAATGCACTTGAACCACCACATAGGATTTTCCCTACTTTTTGCTTCACATAAAACCTTGTATCCCAATGTGGGCATGTAATAACCCCTTGCCACATTCTTTGACCAATACAATTCATTCTTAGAATATTTAAGACGAACATGACTATGCTTCAAGAAGACAACATGCATTTCCCAAAATAGGTGCTTCTTTATCTAATAAGCCATTATCCCCAACAGATTTCCTTTATTGGCTCCATATGGTAGTCAGTATAAGGTCACCTACCTAGTTCAAATTATATAATCATTTTGTATGTAGAGATTCCATCAAGTTTGAAAGTAACTTGAAGTTTGCATCACATTCAACCCAAGGGTCCATACCAATTTGAACTTTACTCCCTCTACCTACCTTCCAAACCAACGACAGGGTTATTAGAGGGAAAGCCAAAATGGTAATCTTACATATTATATATGCATTATAGTGTGATTTGTTAGGCTTCTTGATCCATTCCTCAATACTATCATGCTCAATGTATGTTTTTTAAATACATTTTGACCACAATTCCTCACCTAATATTAACTTCCATCCACATTTGGAAACTAATGCTTTAGATAAGTTATGAATATTTTTAAGTCCCAACCACCACAATCTTTAGGGATTGCAATTTTCTTCCAATTTACCCATGTTGAACCTTGCTTTTCTTTATCTCCATAGCAAAGGAATCTAAAACAGATATTCTGGTCTTAGATACACAATACAATTTGAGATATATTCTAGGGACACGATATATTGGGATTGCCTCTAGTACTGATTTGACTAAAATCAATCTACCGCCCCTTGAAATCCATTTATGAAACCAAACAAATACTCTTTTTTCAACCTTTCCCACCAATCAGTCCAATTCCTTCCTCAAATAATCATTAGGGTTTCATAGAAAGCCTAAATACTTCAATTCATTTTGAGGCATAATTGTTGGAAAGGAAACATTTGAGCTAAATAGCTTACATTTTCATCATCAACCCCTAAGAATGAAATTGATGACTTACCCATATCAACCACCATTCCTATAGTAGTACAATAGAGATCAATAATTTCCTTAAGCTTCAATGCATCCATCCAAGAACCATCATAGAATAAAAGGTTATCATATATAAATAATAGATGTGTTAAAAACATTGAACCCCTTAACCTTATCCACTTGAAACAACCATGTATCTTGGCCTCCAAAATGGTGTTGAAAATTTCACTAGAATGACACTTCAATGCAATTCAAAAATTTCACCTTCTTTATAGAAGGTTCCTTGGATCTTAACCATGGAATTTTCTTCCCTAGGATGTCTGGTGTAAATTAAAGTATATAAAAAAAGTTGAACAAGTACAACAATTCACTGTCTAACAACATTAAACTTCCTAGCAATAAAGGAGAAAATATACCAACCAATGAGATGAGTTTTCATCCCTTTTATGGCAACTTATCAGTGAATATTCAGATCTGAAAATGTACTTTTATAGCAATATTACACCAGTAAAACAAGAACCTTTATCTTCTTCTTTAGATATCAAATCACTAAACAATTCGCCCTTTTACTTATGCCCAATCAGTAAGATCATAAATAGAAGTAAATAACAAAATATGAAGAACACATGTAGCTGAAAATCAAATATAAAATTGACAAAATATAAGTATGGCTAGAAAATTCATATATAAGCTCAATGATGAAGTACATACCATATCCTCCTTGCAAGGCTACAAAATCCAACCATGCAAAATTCCGTAGCTAGGATAAATCAATAAACCCTAGCTCCACCAAGAAAAACAAGTGCAAGAATCCCTCCAACACTATCTCCAAGGTAAGATGCCATCTTCTTCTCTTCTTCCCTAGGTTTTTCTCCCATAACCATAGTGTTGATTGAAATACTTCCCAATAACTAGGGGTAGGTTATTGACATAGCAAGGTAGAAAAATAACTTCTCTAATTCCCAAATTCAATTAATTATTGAAACATAAACAAAAAAAGAGATGATAAATACCTTAGGGCAATCGCTTGGCCTCCTTATTGTAGCTTGTGTCTTCAAGAAGTGATGCCTTTCACACGTTCAATCCGTTGTAAACCTTTGCACAAACAACCAAGGAACCTTCCTCAAATATTTTCAAACATCAATAAAGATAATTGATGCAATGTTGAATCTTAACTAATTAAAAATAACTACCGTCAAGCAAGATAGTTCCACCTTCAATCTCCTATTCATAAACATATAAATCAAGATCACATTGGTTGGTGGGGGGGGAGAAGAGAGATCTTCATGTCATTAAAAATATTAACAACATTTTAGTTATATATGATCCATGCTGTTGGCACCTTCTTCACCCTATTCTAGATTCCTCTGACCTAGACCACTCATGGACAACTACTCCACTATGGTGCCTCAATCATGAAAGAATGGGATAATTAAGGGGAATTGGGATCCCAATAAATATGTAATATCCTTGGAAATACTCTACCAAGATATTAACTCTAACTTAAATTTTTCTTGAACTTTACTAGTTAAATTTTTAACAATTTTCTGAACAAGACAAGAAGTAAGTGATGGGGACTGAGACTTGATCTGAGGATGGTGGGATGAACATTCAATTCTGGAATTTGTATGTGGAATGTGCAAGAGAAAATAATCAGATCAGAGAGAGAGTCCTAAGTACAAATCACTAGGGCCATTTATGTTTCGAACATCAGCCAGGCTGAAGTCTACTCCAAAGCTTCCTGGGCGCACCAGCATATGCTTACTAGACTGGGTGAGTTCCTGGAGGTCCAAGGCCGAGTTATGATAGTAAAATAGGTTCAATGGGTGTGTTGAACAACATTCAGAAATATTTGGGAAGGGTAGGAGTGGTTTGGAAGTTTTAGGCCCTACCGGGATGACAAAGCTAGTCAATTTTCAATCTTTACAAACAGGGGTTAAATCCTCCAAAATTATTGAATTAGGGATTGATATGGCTTATATGATGTATTATTGACCTCCTACAACTTATAGAAAGTAAATTTGACATTTAAAATAAATTTGGCAGCCATTCTTGCAAAACTAGTCAATAAACAGTGCTCAATGAGCTAGTCTTCCAATCTGAGTTAATAAATGACTTTATTTAATTAAATACTCTGTTCTGAAATACTAATATGCTCTGATATAGTGTAATTAACAGCATCAAGTCGAATTATTACTCACTGAACCAATTTTGTACTCTTTCAATAGCTCCTCATCAATACAATGTCTTGTAGACTAGAAAACCCCCTCATAGGGCCATAGAAAAACTGTAAGAAGAGATGTAATGACCAAATATCTGTTCTGAAAGTGTATTCTGGTCTTCTACAGGTCTGAAACAAATTATGGGCTGCACACTGAGTCTCTGATAAAGTATGGGGTGCTATCCACATCTCTTCTCTTCCTTATAGGGAAAACGCCTCCAAATCTAGCTGTGGTTGTGAGAATGAGTGAGAAGAAGAGAATGGATCAGTTCTAAGGCTGATTTCTGATACTAGACATCTCTTTTGACTGAACATATGTATGTACCCACTCTCCTTCAATTCTTGGGCGCATTCATTGGAGCAATCATCTTCAACTATAGAAGCTTCACCAAAACTAGCTAGAATTTCACTGTATGAGAGATCTTCTCTTCCAATAGACTGGAGAACTTCAATGAGAGATGGTAGTGACTGATAATGGTTGTAGCAGCTTGATATTGACTTGCATAACTCTCACTAAAAAATATAGGGCCTTGGGGCACATCACCCAAGAGAAACAGTTGAGGCACATCACTCAACTAGAGAGGCTCAGAGCTCTCAAACCAAAATTACAAATGACAAAAAGTTCTCAAATGGAGTTGGTTGGATTCTTTTATAAACTTCATGATGACCTGCTGAGCAAGTTCTTGGCTTGGTGACCTGTGAGAGTAGGTTACCCACTTGCCCATCCTACTCCAAAGCCATGAGGGTGCATTTCTTAATAAGAATAGCAACTCTTGCCTTTGAAAACTTTCTTTCCTTTGCCTCCCTTCATTGAATTTGGCAAGTGCGCTTTAGGAAGCTTTTTCTGGATGTTGCTACTTTCATTCTGGCTGCTTTTCCTATTATTTCCACTTTCTTTACTTTCCTTCTTTTCTACTTTTGCCAGTTTTTCTATTTTCTTTTGCCAATTTCTAATTTGTTCTTCTTGCCTTCTTTCCTCCATTGGATTCTTCTTGCCTTCTTTCCTCCATTGGATTTCTTGACTTTTCTGAGATTTTCCATTAAGGAAAGAGTGGTCCATATGACCAAATTCGACCTCCTAGCCACATTATCACCACTTGCCAATATTTATTAGCAATATTTATTAATAAAAATATTCCAACTCAAAATTAATTCAAACTTTAGCATTTAATCAATCAATTAATTCCTATGGTATAATTGCCTAAAAAATACCCCCTACTCCATTTTGGAAAAATCTTCCACATGGGTGACCTCTTGGCCCACTTGCTCATTATCCATTAATTTTATTTATCAAAATTACCTTTAATAAATAAATTTGTCAATTTGTGAGACTTAGGCTAAAATTAGTTCTAAGCAACTAGAATTAATACCATTTAATTCGCTTAGGGGTTGATCTTTCCCCCTTTCAACCATGGTACTGGATGATCTAAAATTGGGGAGATGACACAATACTTAAGGAAGAAAACAACTAGAAACTAGGGTTTCGAATGGAGGAAAAGGACCATATAAATATCAAGCACCTTCAACATATTGGTGCTTGAGATTTATGGTGCCTCTTCTCCAACAAATGGACTTCTTAAATACTCTTGAGAGTTGGTTTGAGTAGTTGGTATAGGTTTTTAATTGTATCTAAGTGTACAAACCTAAAAAATCCCACTTAATAGTTTGCATTAAATTCTCTTTTTCACTTTTTTGAATAGCCCTATCTCGTGTGTTTCTTAAGGGCAATGCATAGGGACTAAGCAAAAATTAATTATTTAAGAGGATGCTCAATTATTCAAAGGTAAAATAGGGCTAATATCTTTTATAGGTAGAGGATGACTTGATAACACCATAACACCTAGTATTCAATCTCCAAGGGTAAAACCCTAACTCTAGAACTCCAAGACTCTCCAAGAAACCCTAGCACCCAAGAGAGAGAGAAATAAGTGCAAGTGAAAACTTAGAGAGAGGACAAGTGTGCTCCTTTTCTAGGTCACATATCTACACAAGAGTGAAAAAAGAATGAACACACAAGGCATATGAATGAAAGAATCTCTCCTTCCTCTATTTATATGAGAATTAAGGGAGGCCAACAATGCTATGTGGGAACAATCCCTTATAATCAACCTACATGAAAGCATGCAAGTTAGACAATGAAACATCCACCCTAGAGTACAAGTGTCATGCTCCATTGTTGATGTTGTGCACAATAAGGACTTCAAGATGATCTAGCTACACAAGGAAAGTTCACACTATTACATATGGAGCCTCCATGGACTCCATCTATCCTCCAAAGCAAATTACTCCATTGGATCAAGTACCCCCTCCAAGAACATTGTCATATCCCCAAGCATCTCATAGGCATCTATAATTGTCTAAATATGAATCCAAGTTGCCACATATCATCTAGGGCTTGAATCCCTCCTCCATGATGCACAATACTTGACATTTCCTATAGGGAATTCTCCCACCAAATAAATCCTCCGTGTGGCCATCATGAAGTGCATCCACCATCTAGGTAAGAGATCTCCAATACCCAAGGGAAGAACATTAATCCAATAATGAACTAAGGTCAAGCATCCATTGATAAATATATATATCAAGTGTACATATCCATCATAGACTATCTCTCATTCTTCAGTCTATGCCCGACCATCTATAGGTTGAAAATACACCATGTAACCCAAATCTCATTAAACACCCCAAAACATGGTGTAAATACTTTCGTAGTAACTAAAAAGTTAAGAACTCCCTCTATGAGGAAATTTTTTACACCAACACATGTCGACTCTCTTTGCAACTCCATCAAATTCAATATTTGCAAGTCAATACTAGTTACATTCCCATAATCAATCACTTTCAGTTGCAACGGGACTATCAACCATATTATCACAACATCTCAATCCTTCAATAACAATGACCACCTATGAATATATAGGAATATCTCACTGGAGAAACAACCAACTGCCAACCTACATCATCCTCAACATCATGGCTCACCATCAAAGAACACCACATCACAAACTCTCTAGGATATCCTACAAAGAAAATCACATATCCATACAATATCACATTAATACTAATAGGCTAAGCCCATGGTATAGCCAAAGAACTATGCAAGTTTTTCATCAACCTATGATCATGAAAATCCCTCTCGTGCACCACAAATCCTCTAGCTATTGAACTATCCTAAACTCGACCAACTCCCTCATCTCAAAGGAATCATGAAGTAAGATTATTGTGAAGGGAAACTCCCTCTGTTTGAGAGAATCTAGAATCCTTGGATATGTACCCTATAATACTCCCATTAGATACAACTCTAGAATCAATCTTATCAACATCCTCCATCAAGGCATCACACCTCTCCAATAAATAACTAGAAGACTCATGGATGAATTCAATCTCATCATCAAACCTCTCCTCTTATGTACAGTTGGAAGTTACATGGATGGAATAAAAAAATGCTACATGACTAGCACAACTCGCTCCTACTTGCTCCTAATCCAATGGATTAACAATATCCACATTCTCCTTGATCATGGGAGAAGAACCCTATGCACTGAAATATCTCACAATCAAAGTGCAAGGATTGAAACCTAGCTTGGCATGTGCCTTCCGATAAATAACCAGTATTACCAACCTCTTGTTGAAATGTGTAAGTGCCACTAGATCAACAAGTAACCTAAAAAGGCCACCCTCTATCACCCCTCTATCCAAATTCCTTGGACTTGCTAGACTACAATCATTGATGGTTTACTATTGTCCCTTAAAGGAAACTCTCTAATGTATATCTATCAATATCATACAAGAAATTAAAAATAGGTTTTTCCTAAAACAAGGATTAAATAGTATTACTCAACTCAAGAACATCATTCGAAGAGATATGGAATGAAATGGAGCCAACTCGTCTCATAGGGTACATCGCATCATCATCAATATCCACACTCATGCCTCCCTCTTTCTCTTAAATCATGTTGAATAGTGACATGTCATATGTCATGTGTCTCAAAGACCCATTGTCCATATACTAGCCAACACTAGACATAAAGTTAGTAGATAAACAAGAAGCCATGGAAAAGGAAGTCTCAGACTAAGAGGTCATCTCCTCTACTCATGCTATAGTCTCATTTACAACCTATTGCATTCCCTTTCCCATCTTCAATGGACACTGTCTTACATAATGTTTGTAATGCCCCCTTCACCCAATCCATCATCCAGAGGGGACATTAACTAAATCAGGACCTCTAAATTTCAACCCATAACCATAATTACGAATTTATAACAACTAAAATGTGTGTGCAGATATGGAAATAAAAACACACAGCGGTAATAACACAATCCACACACACAACATGCAATTTACATGCATAATTATCACACGAATACAAATAAAAATCATTGCACATCAGATACATAAGAAAAATTATCTTTAAACAAAGAAAATCCAAGAAACTAACCGTGTAAGAGCGATTTTCCACCCAACCATAGGCAGTTTGTCCATCATATACTCTTTATGTTGAGAGGACACCCCCAAGATGGGATATGAGGCCACCAGGGCGAAGCTTACACCTACATGCTTCTCTATCTCATCCCACAACCCACTCTGCTCTCTATGCTTAGCCAAAAGCTCCAATAGAGCTCTACAGGGGTCTCACTAAGCCATCACAACCATGGAAATCCTTCCAACTGTTCCACACAACACAAGGAAGGAATTTCCCTTGACTAATCCAAAGTTCCCTTAGGAAATCCAACCCTTACAGTGCTTACCAATGTGTGCAGTAAGAGTCCACCCTGTTGTATGCTATTGGAGAACCTCCTCCAACATTAATCCATGGCTTCTCAAGCATCCAAAAGTAGCATAACTCAATGGGTGAAGGTTCCTATATTTCCCAACCTCCATGCTCACCTACAACCATCTATTTTCCCTTCCAAAAATGCAGCTCTGTCTCCAAATTCGGATTTATGGGTTAAACACAATCTAGTAATGAATATTAACAACAATAGTAGAACTCTACATAGTGTAGGAACATACATGAGAGAATGATAAAAAAAAGTGTTGATTCCAAGGGATATGAGGTAAGGTGAAAAGACAACTGGCATAGCTTCTAACCATAGAAGAAAATGAGGGTTTTTAACCAACATAACTGTCACAACCCCCATGCTTCAATAACTACATGAAGTGACTTTCCCCACCAACCTCACAAATGCATTCAATTATTGGGCCAATCTTCAAGAGAAGGCAATTGGCTCATTTAAGGAACATGGTAGAATTATATGAGTTATAAGGTTGACACTTGGAAACATAGGATTTAGTTTCCCCATAGGCCCCCTTTCCTCTTCCCCTTTGGTGTAAGTATAGCCCCTCCAGTGCTCTTTACATAGCCACCTTGGACCATTTTATTAATTTCCAACATAATATTTACATACATTTCGAATTGGCATGATAATCCAACCATATGGTCCAAAAATATATATATATACATCATACATGCATAACGATTCACTTGTCGGGCCTTGGCCTTGAGCTCCACAATAGGAAATTATACTAGCATATTTACATCATTTACATCATTTTGATTAAATACATTCCAAGTCAAAATTGGGGTTATTACAATCCCCTCCCCCTTGGAATAACACCGTCCTCGGTGTTTTCTCAAAATCATAACAAAAATGGGTATGCCTCTTTCATGGCATCCTCCAACTCCCACATAGCCTCATCGGGACAGAAGTGCTTCCATTGCACCTTTACCCGTTCGATGGCTCGGTTCCAGAGCAATGTTACCTTCCCATCTAGGATGAATAGTGGCTCGGTTTGGAACTCTCCCTCAGGTACCACCTGAATCACATCCCAATCAATCATATGGTTAGGATCATGTACATATTTCTTAAGCAAAGAAACCTAAAAAACATTATGAGCTCTAATGTTAGCAGGCAATGCAATTCTATATGAAACTGGCCCTATCCTTTCAAGCACTTCAAATGGCCCACAATATGTAGGTGACAACTTGGCACAACTTCCAAGATTCAAGGAACTTTACCTTGGCCTCACTCTAAGGTAGATATGATCCCCAACACTGAATTCACTATGCATTCTATTCTTATCTGCATATCTTTTCTACCTATCTTGGGATGCCTTTAAATTCTGCCTAATTTTTGCAGCCTCTTGTTCCATCTCTTTAAGCAATTGTAGCCCAAGTGCAATTCTTCTTACTGGATTATCCCATGTCACTGGTGTCCTGCACTTTCTTCCATACAAAGCTTCAAATGAACTCATGCCCAACGAAGATTTATGCCCATTGTTATATGAAAACTCTACCAAGTGTAGATAATATTCCCACTTTGATGGTTTTTCCATCACATACATGCGAAAGCATGTCCTCAAGAACCTGATTTACTCTTTTTGTTTGTCCACCTGTTTGTGGATGGTAGGTAGTGCTAAAATTCAGTTGTGAACCTAAATCTACGAAAATACTTTTCCAGAAATTTGAAGTAAATTTGGTATCACTGTATGAAATTATTTGGAAACCTATGCAATCTGAAAAATTCCTTCATGAAAATATTTGCAATGGCATATGTTTTATATGTGGATTTAACTAGTATAAAGTGTGTTGATTTTGACAATTTATCCATCACAACCATGATAGAATCATGTTGTTTCACAGTAATTGACAAACCTGTAATAAAATCCATGGAAATTATTTCCCATTTCCGTTTCGTAATTGGAAAAGGATGTAACAAACCGGATGGGTGTTGATGCTCAAATTTTACTTGTTGATATTTCACGCACTTAGAAATATACTCAGCAATGTTCATTTTCATTCCTAGCAAAAAATATTGCTTCCTAGTTGTAGCAATTGTTTTTTGATATCCTGGGTGAGCAGAATATGGCATTTTATGGATTCATCCATAACACTTCTCCTCAAGTCTTCCACATTTGGAATATAAACTCTATTTTTATAGATAAGAAGTCCATCCTCTTCCAAATGGTACCCCTCATACCTCTTTTCCAAAATCTGCTGCAGCAAATTTTCTTTTATTTGCACATATAATTCATCTTCAGCAAGATAATTAACAATCTGTTGTCTTAAATCTATTTGGCAAGTTGTAATGGTTGCCACATGCATCTTTCTGTTGAGTGCACCAACCACTTTAATTTCATTTTCTTTTATGTGCTTGATCTCAAAATCAAACTCACATAAAAATTCCATCCATCTAGCTTACCTGGAATTTATTGGATTCTCAAATAAATATTTCAGACCACAATGGTTTGTCCTTAACTCAAATTTTATGCCCATTAGGTAGTACCCCACATCTTTAAAGCATGCACGATGGATGCAAGTTCCAGATCTTGTGTGGCATTATTGTTTTCATGCTCCTTCAAGTTTCTAGACTCATAACAAACCACATGATTTTCTTGCATAAGAACTCCTCCAAGTCCCATAAGAACTCCTCCAAGTCCATGCTTACATGCATCTATACACACACCAAATTCTTTTTCTGGGTCTGCAATTTTAAGAATTGGAGCACTTGTAAGAAGCTTCTTCAACAACTGGAAGCTTTCCTCATGTTTCTGGGTCCATTCAAATTGTGTTCCCTTCTTTTACAAAGAAGTGATTGGGTGTGTAGCCTTGGAGAATCCTTTAATGAATCTTCTATAGTAACCAGCAAGACTCATGAAAGATCTCACATATGTTACATTCTTTGGAGTTGGCCAATTCATAATGGCTTTAATATTTTTCGGATCCATTGATATTCCTCCCTCTAAAATAATGTGACCCAAATAATGAATTATATTTTTGTAAAAGTCACATTTGCTTAACTTTACATACAACTTACGCTTCCTTAGTAATTGCAAATCCAATCTCAAATGTTCTTCATACTCTTCTTCATTCTTAGAGTAAATAAGAATTTCATCTAGAAAAACAAGAACAAAATTGTCCAAATACCTGTTGAAAATGCTATTCATGAGACACATGAAGGTAACTAGTGCATTAGTGAGACCAAAGGGCACCACTACAAATTCATAGTGTCCATACCTTGTTCTAAAGGTTGTACTGTGAATATCTTCTTCTTTGATTCTTACCTGATGGTAACCAGACCTCAAATTAATCTTTGAAAACCTTTTCCTCTCTCATTTGATAAAAAAGATCATCAATTCGAGGCATTGGGTACTTGTTCTTCATTGTCATTTTATTCAGCTGCTTGTAATCAATACATAACCTGAGTGTACCATATTTTTTTTCACAAATAGTACATGTGCTCCCATGGAGACACGCTTGGCCTAATATACTTCTTGTCCAATACTTCTTGCAATTACATTTTTTAGCTCCAATAATTTTGGTGTACTCATTCTATAAGGTGTCTTAAACACTGGTACATCCCTTGCCACAAGATCAATTGTGAAATCAATGTCCCTCTTGGGAGGAATTCTTGGCACTTCATTGGGAAATACATCCTTGAATTCTAGTAGCACATGATAGTCCTCCAATTTGGGAATTTCATTTTATGTTTTATCCAAAACATGGGCTGCATATAATTGGAAGCATTTCCTATAGAAATTCTTCAGCTGCATAGCTAAAATATGCCTAACATAAACTATCTTTGGAATTCATTTTATAACCCTTGGGTGTTCTTCATCATCAATGCATTCAAAAATCTTGTTGTAGCAATCACGTTTAACTCTGTTTGCTTCCAATCGGTCCATTCCAATTAGAATGTCATATTAACCAAGTGGTAAAATATTCATATTTTCACAAGTGGATAGTCCACCCAATTCTAATGGACATTTCTCCACCATTTCACTAATTTTTCTCTTAGTTCCCATGGCTAGTTGAACCAACCATGACTTATTATGCTTTGTTCTCTTAAAAGCACAAATCTAAACAATTTTATGACTGATATAACTGTGAGTAGATCTAGGGTCAATCAAAATAGAAATAGATTGCTTAGGAATCTTACCTTCAACCTCAACCACAGTTGATTGTTGATCTGCTTGACGGTCCTCTAGTACAGCATAAATCCTAGGGATAGTCCTTGCCACTTGACCCACAATTTCAACTTCATGAATGTTGTGAACTTGCTTTGCATTCCTATTCCGATGTGGACAATTTCTATTCAAATGGTCCTCTCCACATACCCAACATTGAAGCGGCTCTCTTGGATCTCTTGGATTGTCCCCCGTCATCCTATTTGTCTTTGTCACAACTTGTGGTGGTTGCCTTGGCTGATTTCTGAAATGAGGAGGCTTGAAACCCTTCTTCCTTTGGTCAAACTTCTCAATTTTCTTGTCCTTCCATGCCTTATGGAAATATGGCTTGATCATAAGAATAGTTGGCCTTCCTTATGGTCTCATCTAGAATTTGATGCTCATCAAACTCAATTCTATATTCATAGGACTGAGGAAAACCACTTAGAAAATGTTGAATTTTGACTTTATAATATCTGATATACTTGACATATAGTTCCAAGAATTTATTTGCATATGCTTTCATAGTCATTTGGCCCAATTTCAGCTCATGGAATTCCTTATTTTTTCCATCATAGTACCTATCAAGGAGGTACTTTTGCTTGAAGTATTTCTTGAAATGCTTCCACACTATCTTCCTTTCATTGATCTTCTCCACTTTCCTAAGGTAATCCCACCATATAGATTCTCTTCCATTCAGATTGAATATGGCCAGTCTTGCTTTCATGTTTCCTAAGTAGTCTTGGACTTGAAAATACTTCCTCATCCCAAGAATCCAAGCCTTGGCTTCTTGCCCAGATTTTATCTCACCATCAAATGTAGGAGGTTTGGCCTTCCTAAATTCTCCATGTAAATTGTTCTTTGAAGACCTCTTCCTCTTCTTCCTATGAGATGAAGATCTTGATCCTTCAGTGGAATCCTTGGAGTCAAATAACTCACTAGAAGAGATTCTGGAGTATATGACCCACCTCTATAAACTCTTCTTGAACTATGTGACCTCTTGTGAGAATGCCTCCTTGAGATACTCCCACTCTTTTCTTTATTTTCAAAATGATGTCGAGAGTTAATTTTCCTTTGAATTTCTGTCATAATTTGAAGCATAGCTGCATTTAGTTGGTTTTGATCTTCTTGAGCTCTAAGCAACCTCTCATTGTTTGCTCTACAACTCTATAGTTCCACCCTTAGGCTCCTCATAGTTTCTGCAATGCCTGGGCGAGTCACTTGATTTCTCCTACCATTGGATTATGTCTCTTCATTTTCAACTTGTATATTCTCTCCCATTGCATCTGCTTCAACTTCATAAGGATCATGTGCATCATCCATGATGATGACCTTCTTGGCCAAACCAAGACCAACAATTTCCCAACTACACTATACCCAGTGTTGACCCTTAACAGTCACTGATAGGATTATGAATCTGCAAAACTGTTCATATATACATAGTTGTTATATTTATTAAGTTCTTAGAAATCAAAAATCAATTTTCATATATTCTAGAAAATACCCATATTGACAGTTTTTGTCAAATTATGGCTACAAGCACTTTTCTGGTCAAATTACAGAATCATCTAAATCACCAATTCATAATTTGACTCTGTACAATCGTTCCTCTTTGGATAAGCTATCCAACAACTATAAGTATGCCCAATTCAGAATTCTGAGCACTTATATTCCTTCAAAATTGTCCAATTCGCCCAAATTCTACACTTTTCATGTAGTTGCATTTAACCCCAGAGGCTAACTTCAGACACCTGAAAAATATCACCTATGGAGATACAAAACAACTTCTCTATTGGATTAGATAATACATATGATGAGGATTACTCATAATTTTTCAGTTTCCTCATTAGATGCTCCAGTCACTCTTTATAGAATTATGGAAATTACTACTTTTAACATTTTTCATCTTCTCCAGGCTTAGAAATTTTGCAGTTCTATAACATCCACCCTCATTCCAAAATATGACCAAAAGTATGCTACTCCAATGGTTGTTGTTAAACTCCATATCCAACTCTTTTTATTAAAAAAACGAAAATGGGGGTAAAGCGGGCTTGCCCTCTTACGACCTCCCTACGCCACTGCAGGGCGAGTCAATGGAAGCACCCTCGACGTTTTTAGTAAATAAATAAATTTCACACAATCTAGCGTATAAGAAAAATGTCATTTTTTGCTGATGTGGCAAGGGTTCAGATGTGGCTTGACACATTCCTCTTGAGGTGTCAGACATGTCATACATGTCACCCTGTGACGTGGCCATGTCACCTTCCGCCAACCACCACGTCACCACACCACCATACCACCCGACCTTGGTCACAAGTGCATCAGTGATTTTTCATTTTCCAAAAGTGGTAATGCGTCCTCACGAAATTAGTTTTGAAAGAGTCTCTTGGGGAGGCGTCAATAAAAAAGTGACACACGTCCCGAGCGGTTTTCGGCCCAACACTTCGCTCGGCCAAAATTAACCATCGTATAAGTTGTTGGAGCATTATGAATGATGATCATTGATCTCCTTCATAATCCAAAAGTCAGATCTTCTCCCTCCCACTATTAACCACTGCGCACTTTCCCAAGTTGCTGTGAGCCATGACCATCGATCTTCCCCTTCATCCAATAGGAAGATATTTGACGCCTCTGCACTTGATCCTGTGAAATCACCTATATGCAGGTACGATTTTTCCAGTCCATATCATAACTCTAGCTCACGTGGATCCTCCACATCATTCCCCCTATCCACGTGGATCCTCCATGTCACCCATCCACATGGCATGGGCGGGGCCCACTTTAAATTACAAAAATATTAAAATTTTGAATTTGTATGAAATTCTAATTCGTCAATAAGGGGATTGTTACAAAATTGGTTATGGCCTCTTATATGTCATTTCACATAGCCCGTCTTTTACGGAAGCATTCCACAACAATTCTGCAATCTTTGAAAATTTCCATCAATCAGCCTAGCTCTCACCCTAGTAGATCACAGATCTAACAGATCATTTCACCTGTAACTCATAATTATTCCTATAACAGTGCATTCAGGCCCATACAGCTCCGATGTTACAACCAAAAGCTAAAGCTATGATACCACACTATAACGTCCCCTTTACCCAATCCATCATCCAGAGGGGACATTAACTAAATCGGGGCCTCAAAATTTCGCCCCATAACCATAATTACAAATTTATAACAGCTAAAATGCATGTGCAAATATGGAAATTAAAACACACAGCGGAAATGACACAATCCACACACACAACATGCAATTTATAGGCATAATTATCACATGAATACAAATAAAAATCATTGCACATCAGATACATAAGAATACTCATCTTTAAACAAAGAAGATCCAAGCAATTGGTTGTGTAAGAGTGATTTTCCACTCATCCATAGGCACTCTATCCAACATATACTCTTTCTGCTGAGAGGCCACCCCCAAGCTAGGCTATGAGGACACCAAGGCAAAGGTTACACCTACAGGATTCTCTCTCTCAGCCTGCAACCCACTCTGCTCTCTATGCTTATTCAAAAGCTCCAATAGAACTCTAAAAGGATATCACTAAGCCATCACAGCCATGGCACTCCTTCCAATTGCTCCACACAACACAAGGAATGCATTTCCCTTCACTGATCCATAGTTTCCTCAGGAAATCCAACCCTTACAGTGCTTACTAGTGTGTGTAGTAAGAATCCAACCTATTGTATGTTATTGGAGAACCTCTTGTAACATTAATCCATGGATTCTAAAGCATGCAAAAGTAGCACAACTCAATGGGTAAAGGTTCCTATATTTCCCAACCTCCATACTCACCTACAACCATCTATTTTCCCTTCCAAAAATGCAGCTCTATCTCCAAATTCGAACTTCTGGGTTAAACACAGTCTGGTAATGGACATGAACGACAATAGGAAAACTCTATGTAGTGTAGGAACATGCATGAGAGAACGATAAAAAAAGTGTTGACTCCAAGGGATATGAGGTAAGGTGAAAATACAACTAACATAACTTCTGACCATAGAAGAAAAGGACTGTTGTCAGCTGAAATCACTGTCACAACCCCCATGCTGCAGTAACTACATGAAGTGACTTTCCCCACCAACCTCACACATGCATTCAATGATTGGGTTAATAGTCAAGAGAAGGTAATTGGTTCATTTAAGGCACATGGCAAAATTAGATGAGTTCTAAGGTTGACACTTGGTAACATATGATTTAGTTTCCCCATAGGCCCCCTTTCCTCTTCCCCTCTAGTGGAATCATAGCCCCTCTAATGCTCTTTAAACAACCACCTTGAACCATTTTATTAATTTCCAACATAATATTTACATACATTTCAAATTGGTATGATAATCCAACCATATGGTCCAAATAAAAATATATACATCATACATGCCTAGTTGTTCACTAGTCAAGCCTCGGCCTTGAGCTCCGCATTAGGAATCCATACTATCATATTTACATCATTTACATCATTTTGATTAAATACATTCCAAGTCAAAATTGGGGGTATTACAATGTCCCATCTTGTGACACTGAAATCACGTGATCTTACTCAGGTCCTTATTCAATGTATTTGTCCCATCCTTATTCTTGAATCCTTTCTTACTACCCTTCTTTGTCTCCCTGACAATACCATTAGTATATGCTTCCACTTGTTGCTCTAGACAAGACTATATTCTATTAAGTTATTCATATATGCTTCCACTTGTTGCTCCAGACAAACTAAATTCTAATTTCCTCCTACACAATATCTAACCAAAGCTTTGGGAATATATGGTATATTTTCCCTAGCACAAATGCTCTGCACAAAAGGTACCTAGGAAGGAGAAAGCCCTTTATGTTGGTTGTGGAGCCTAATTATCTTCCTGATTCAAAAGTCTTGTTTTCATATGTGTTTGGATCCCGGTTCCAAATGGGGGGGAGCTCTCCCCCCCCTCCCCCCGCTAGATTTTTTTTAGAAAAAATCCTTGTAAAACATTGTAATTTTGTAGTCAATATGGACTATTCATCCTTAGGTCACATATCTAACAATAGAATTTATGATAGGGTTTTTCTCCCTAGAAGGAAACCCTCTTTTATGTATGAGGGAATTGTATTGTGATTGTGTTGTGAAAGATCATTGTGACTGAGTGAGAGAGACTGTAAGAGAGTGAATATGAGGTTGTAGCGAATGTGTTGCGGGTTGTATCCCTTCTTTTTGTTATATGAAATCAAATAAAGTATGGGTTGTTTCTTTGTGGATGTAACCCATATCAGGTGAACCACGTATATTGGTGTCTCTCTTGTATTGTTCTCTTATATGTTTTATTTCCACATTTATTTTGTTTATTTTCTCTATGATCCTATTTTCTAACACTTTAAGGGCTATGGATACTAGCTCATGATCCTCAACCTTGGTTCCAATGGAGGCCAATTGATCCTTCAATAAATTAATACTAGTCCAAAATATCATTGTGTCTTGCTTATACGAAGCACTAAGAGTTGGTTTCATAATAGAATCTATTAAGAAGCACAAGAATTATGAAATAACTTTACCAAAACATCAAACATGCTCTTACTTGACTTCATCAACAATGTGTGAGATGAAGTGATCCTTTATAGAATCAAGAATGATTCTCATCACCTTGGATTCCATATTTCAATGAGAAACCATCTCTCATGCTAGAATTTCCTTCTCAAAATACTCCCAAAGATCATAATCTTTCATAAGGATCTGAAGCCTAAGCTTCCATGAAACAAAATTTGAATCTCCATCCCATCACACTCTGTTAGACCAAGAGTAACTTTACACATCCTGAAAAAGTCTAAAGTGCACAAAATCAATAGTATATAAAGTAGATAAAGTAACCCTTCCAAGGTAAAATGTGCTTATCTCAAGCAACCTAGAGTTTCACATCCAATGACCTCAACTAGGTCAAGTACCTATCCTAGGTAATCACTAGTGAATATGCAACTCCCTCTTGCTCAAGAGTGGTTTTAAATACAACTACTCTAATACCATGTTAGAAATTTCACCGGAATGGAACTTCAATGCAATTTAGAAATGTCACCTTCTTTCTAGAAGGCTCCTCCAATCTTAATCCTAGAATTTTCCACCCCGAGACTACTATAAATTAAACCACAAAACAACAACAAAAGAGGTATAATTCACTTTCAAATAGCCCTAAAATTCCCAATAATTAAGGAGAAAATACATGACCAATGAGATAGTTTTCATCCCTTCTAAGGAAACTTATCAGTCAATATTCAGATCTAAAAATGTACTTTTACAATATAAATAACAAAAATAAAATATGCCCCTTTATCTTTGTCTTTAAATGTCAAATCACTTAACAATTTTTCCTTTTACTTATGTCCAATCGTCAAGATCATAGATATATGTGAATGACAAAATATGAAGAACACATACAACTCAAATAAAATATGAAATTGACACAAGATATGTATGTATGGAAACTTCATATAGAATCGCAATGATGAAAGTGCATAGCATAGCCTCCTCTCAAGGCTATAACATCCAACCATGCAAAATGCCTTATCTAGGGTAAACTTATCAAACCCTAGCCCCGCCAAGAATAACAAGTGTAAGAATCCCTCCAACTCTATCTCCAAGGCAAGATGTCCAATCTCCAAGGGTAAAACCCTAATGTTAGAACTCTAATATTCTCTAAGAAAATCCAAAGTTACTAAGAAACCCCAACACCCAAGAAATAGAGAGAGAGATAAAGAGAGAGAGAAGTACAAGTGAAAACCTAGAAAGAGAGAGGACAAGTGGTTCTAGGTCACATCTCTACACAACAGTGAGAAAGAATGAACATAAGAGTCATATGAATGAAACACTCTCTCATGCATATGTTTATATGAGAGTTAACAGAGGCCAACAATACTATCTAGGAACAAGCCCTTATAAGCAACCTACACGAGTCCTTGTAGGACACACAAGTGAGACGTCCATTCTAGAGTACAAGTATCATGCTCTAATGATGATTTCATGGACAATAAGGAATCTGAGGTGATGTAGCTACATAAGGAAAGTTCACACCACTATATCCTGAGACTCCACGGATTCAATCTATCCTCCAAATATAAGTACTCTACTAGGTCAAGTACCCCTTGCAAGAACATTCACAAAACCCCAGGCATCCTCGAGCCATCTACAATCCTCCGAATAGGAATCCAAACTACCATATTTCATTTAGGGCTTGAAACCCTCCTCCATAATGCACAATACTCCACATAATCCTCCCACCAAGCGAATACTCCATGTGGCCATCATGAAGTGCATCCACCATCTAGTCGAGATATCTCCAATGCCCAAGGAAAGAACACTAAGATAGAAATCAATTGAGGTCAAGCATATACTAATCAAGCTATCTCAAGTGTGCACATCCATCACAAACCATCTCTCATGCTATAAACCATCTCGAATGATCTAGGGGATAAACATACACCATCTACCCCAAATATCATGAAGCACCCCAATCATGGTGTAAATAATTTCATAGTAACCCACAAATATAACAAATTGCCTTACTTAAACCCTCAACCACAATGAGAAAAATTAAAGGTGATCAAGGATATCCTTGTCTCAATCCTCCACTTGTTCTAAAAAATGAATTTGTTGAACCATTTCTCAAGATTGAGAAAGACACCTTCATAATGCAACTTAGAACCCAATTAACAAAAGGAACACTAAATCCTACATGAATAAGCATCATCTTTAGATGGAGTTAGCTAACTCAAACATAAGTCTTGGGTAGATCCAATTTAATCAACTGTGCTTGTAGCCTATTTTTCTTGATCGAGTGCAAACCTTCCTAAGCCACCCCAATTGCCTCATGAATTTGTCTTCCATACAAAAACCCAAAGTGCTCAAAAGAAATAGACTCATAAAGAAAGTTCTTGAATCTCATGGAAATAACCTTGGAAACAATTTTATAGATACAATTGCATAAGGATATGGACTGACACTCCTAAAATGATTATGGATTATCATATTTGGGAATAAGAGCAATGGATCTAGATATGAATGCAACCAAAATTTTTCCTGAAGCCCTTGATTCTTCAAACAACCTAAGAAATCCCTCTTTAATAACCTCATAGAAGCCCATGAAAACTCCCCAATCTACCCATAAAGGCCTAGAATTTTGTCTTTCTAGAAGGATTGTAGAACAGTTTGAAGCTCTTTTCTAGATACCTCCCCCATTAACCTATCATTGTATTCTTAATTTACAAATCTTGGAAAATGGGAATCCATTTTAATTACCTTGCCCAAAGTCACCATGCTTTCCTCTTTGTCTAGTTCACTAAAATGATTAACCCCTACACACGCAATATCCCCAAATATTGAAACCACATTTCCATCAAGTTGAGAGATCTTCCAACTACTATTGGAATTTTTCTTATGGATAGTAAATTGGTGAAACACTTTGTATTCTCATCTCCTTTCTCAAGACATTGTGTAGCACCCGATTTTGACTTAGGGAACTAAAATTACATTTTGACCTATGTTGTATCTCTTTTCTTATTATATGTTAGCCTCAACTGGACTAAGAAAACTATATATGTGTGGATTATGGGGCAAGTTATATACAAAAGTTGAGTATCAATGGTTATTTTGTAAATGACAAAATTAAGTAGTATGATGTCCCTCTAGCATGTTGATTTAGATAGATAAATGTGGAACATGGATACCAATTTATAATATGTTTGGAAATGAAAAGTTAAGTAGCTTGCACGTGGTGAAAATACCAACTTATTTATAGTGCTCATTAGTTAATAACATTATAATCATAGGTAAATTGTTATAAGGTTATGAATGATCTTGTGTCTTGTAACTAACCCATAGGTTAAATGGGCTAAGTCATAACCACATAATTATGATACTGAGGTGATGCAGATGGTGTGGATTTGGAAAGAGTGATGGTATGCTAGTAAAGCATTATTATGAGAGTTATTATTGGTTTGAAATACATTGCTAATATGTGTGGGAGAGTGCAAGTTTTATAGGAAGCATAGTTTCCCAAGCTACTTATTCATTGACATAGCTCTAAGAAAAACAACAGTGAAATAGAACGCCAATGTAGGGTGTTGATCCTAATTCTATTAGGCCCATTGTTTATACTCCAAAACTTAGAGTCAGAGGAGGGCTATATTGAACCATGCTCCCCAAGTTGTATGATGACAGCTATTGGTTTCCTACTGGGGAAGCTTGGTCAATGTAGTCGAAACTTTTAGTTACATGTTCTATCTGGGGTTAGGTCAAACTAGTTGATGCTTCAACATATTCCAATGGAGGAAAGATATGATGTGGAAGGTGGAAGAAGGTTAGGGAGGAAGTATCGTTTGGAGTATTTTAGAATGTTGCGTGGAATTAGTTATAACAAGTTGGCTACTTGTGTTTGTAAAAACTCTTGCTTCATTCACATGTGATGATCTTAGTATGTTATGTAGTTTGTATTGCATTATTGTGAACTAGTTAGTGAGATTGTTAGATGTTGTGAATAGTAATTGTCATCTTGCATTCTTGGATGAGAGCATACATAAACTATGCATTAGAGGTAGTGATTTCTTATCATTATTACATGCACAACATATGTATGTGCTAGCTATGCATAAATGTGTTGCACATGTACACTAGTATAATTATTAGATGTATTAATTATAAATTGGATTATTAATTAGTTCATTAGTGGTTAATGATTGTGGTAATTATATCTACATACCAATAAACATTTGATAACATTAATGATTAAACTAGCTAGCACAACATATGTATGTGCTAGCTATGCATAAATGTGTTGCACATGTACACTAGTATAATTATTAGATATATTAATTATAAATTGGATTATTAATTAGTTCATTAGTGGTTAATGATTGTGGTAATTATATCTACATAAAAGGTGAGTAAATTGATGAGTGTGTTGAATTGTTAAAACTTGGGGGAAAGGGGTTAAAACTTCTTGATATGGTAAGTGAATTTTTGCATGTATATTTAAAAGTATTATTATAATTAAAATAATTATTGTTTTATTAAACTAGCATTATCCCTATAATCAAGGAAGGGGCGGTGGTTGGCCCATTTAGTAAGGCAATGGAGGTAATTTAGTGAGCAGGGATGGGAAATTGGATAAATACAAGGAATGAAAATAAAAAGAGGGAAATGGAGGAGAGGAGGACTGAACTATGGCACTAAACTATTAGACTAGATACTGATTTTGGTTGTTGTTATTATAGCTTCAGGCACAAAGGACCAAGAGATTACAGGGTTAGGGAACCTATAGTTTCTTGGATCTAGGGAGTCAGATAGGTTGTTCTTAGTTGGCTAAGAGGTTAATTTCAGTTTAATTATATTCAACTGGATTGGACTAGAGTCGAGGATGACCCAGTTGGATTACTAATTCAAATAGGTTTGTGAGGTAATCTATTGATTCCTACTTGTTTTAGATTAATTAACTATAATGAAAATTTCATAAATATTTAGATTATGTTGCATTTAAATAAACAATAGGAAATAAATTTGATTTATGGTGAATCATTAGGATTTATGCTTAAAGAAATTGTTTATGATGAAATCCAAACTATTACACATATTTATGCTTAGGAAAAAATATAGCTGTAGATTTAACTATTTATGACACCCATTTAAGACCTCACATTATGAAATTGTTTATGATGAAATTGTTTATGATGAAATCCAAACTATTACACATATTTATGCTTAGGAAAAAATATAGCTGTAGATTTAACTATTTATGACACCCATTTAAGACCTCCAATAAGAATGCTATCTTCATATCTATGTAATCGTTATGGATAAAAATGTTGAGAATACATATGAATTTTCAAATACTTAACATTAGTATGCACAAATATGTGATTTTAAGACCTTTTCACTTAAAAATCAAATTGAAGTGAAAAAAAAACTTGTAGATATAAACAAAAAGCTTTAATTAATATAGTTGGGTTAGTTGTTAGAACAAGTTTGAGGCAAATAAAAGAGTATATCATCATTCGTCTCAACTAAACTATTCACAAATGTTTTAGGATTCAATAAAGTGTAAACTGCATCGTTTTTAGTGGGTAGAGAATTCATTAATGGTGTATAAGAGGTAATTCATCTACAAATATTTGCCTAGATTTAATGTTTATATAGACTTATTACACACTGTTAATTTAGAGGTGGATGCAAGTTTTCAACAACATTATTAAGTCATGTTCCATATGTTTCTTCTCTTCTGTTCTCCCATGGAAATTAATTAGTATAAAGTGATAGCACATAACATATATTATCATTTCTTAATTTGGTTTTGAAATCTTGCCTGTATTTTTTGCGAGATTTATTCTACCTAATGAGATTTTTCATTATAGTGTTGTAAACTAATAAATTTTAAAAGTCGAGTTCTAACATTTATGACATAAAAAGTAGATATTTTATTGGGTCTTCACAAGAATGAAATTCCCCACTATCACAAATGGATGCCTAGTTAAACTAGCAAGGAAATCGTCATTAACATTACCGTGCACTAATATGAGGGAATTATCTTATTCAGATGACAAGGTAGATAGGAAAAACAAATGTAGCTCTTTATTGATGAAAATGATATGAGTTGTTGTAGTCTTCTTACCTATAATATAAGAAGTAGCTCTACGATCATAACTTAGGTACTACATGTACCAATATGGTTGCCCATCAAATTATGTTCTAAAATTGTAGGTCAATTATCCATTAATAAAGAGATGACATCAAAACACGCATAATTCAAAGATTGCTCAATGACATATATCAAAAGGTAGACAAATAGGATGGCATAATTCAAAGATTGCTTAGTGACATATATCAAAAGGTAGACAAATATGATGGCATAATTCAAAGATTGCTCAATAACATATATCATTGCATAAACTTCCATGGGATTCTCACAAGCCTCATACTTATTGGATATATTGTCCTCAATTCAGTGGAGTTACAATCAAATTTAATGCCATGAGATATCAATGTGGAGAGAAGGTTGTTTACTTAGGAACCATAGTCATTGAAGCTTCTCATATTTACAATAAATGACATATAAATCAATTCATCAGAAGGCCACATCTCATACATTAGTGTAATATCTTATAATTATATTAAAAATATAGTGAACTAAAACTAGAAATTGAATTTGCAACAAATGAACAATATTTATGCTAATGGTAAATGCATTTTTATGGTGGAAGTGAGCAAGAATTTTGTGTAATTGTGATGACCAATAGATTTATAGTTATCTACATGTGGTAGAAAATTATCAGTGCACCCATAATCACCCATCCATGAATGGCATGTAGAAATTTCAATCATTATCAACAAGCTTGAAAAACACCCTCATTAACTCCTTCATTGTTTACTCCATAATGTCATACTTTGACTTGTGGAGTACTAGTAGGACAAAATCAAATTCATTCTCAATTAATATCAAATATGTTTGCAATGAAACTCTTTCTCATTGCTTTTAATAGTCTAGTTTCGTTGCACTCTCAACTAGTAAAAATAGGCTTTATGTTTGTTATAACCTCTTCTACTTGTTGTCTCAAAACAACCCTTCACCATTGGTCTTTTAAGTCTTGCACCTTAAAAAATGATTTTGCAATCACTTATTATTATTATTATATGTCTATGTTAGGGTATTTTTTAGTGGTGAATTTTTCCAATTGGCTATTTTTTGGCATTTGTTTCAAAAAATCATTTTACTAATTGATAATTTTTTGTTTAAAAGTATTCCTATATTTGATATAAAATATGCTTATATTGATATGTGTTCTTTAGTTTAATAACATTCATACATGTGGAAATGTTATTAGAAACTCTAGGTGGAAGTGATCATATATGTATTGGAAGTTGGTTGTTTAAAACTTGTGAATGGGCACTTGTTGCATGACCATCTTCCTTCTTAAATGCCAAATTAGTAGAGGCATATGAAAATGGATAAGCACACACTAACACATATGGTAAAACTATGGAGAATATCTTGATCTATAGAATACAATTATGTAGAAATTATTTGATTTCAATTGGACTCCCATTTCACTCGAAAATAAAATCACATCTTATCTCTAGAAAGAAACATTAATTTGACACTCAAGCCACCACTATCAAATTGCTAGGTCAAATCTCCATAAACCTAATTGAAATAAATCATGATAAGCATCTCTAGCATGATTGAACAATATAGAGGCATGGCCATACATGTACCAACTATCATCTCCCAGGTATCAATGATCATTAGTGTTCCATACATCCAATCAAATAGATAGGAACCATGAAGAAGACACCTTTGGCGCAGTAAAAAAGAGGTACAACTTGAGTCAAAACAATATGGTTTTTAGACTATTACATTTTGTGGGTATCCTTCAACAACTTAACATAGGAAGGAATTTGGAATACTCAACCTATAAAAAAGAGGTAGGAAAACTATATTATAGTCTAGGAGGACAACTAACCTTTTGAATAGCAAGAAAGGGGTAAAGGACAACACCCTGGCAACAAGACAACTACCTACCAAAGAATGCTATTTTAGTTAGGATGGCTAGTCTTGGTAGGTGGAGTTGCCACCCATTTTTGGATAAAACTATGAAAACTAGGAAGAGATGACAAGCAAGGATCATTGTGATTATTATGGCTTAATATTATTAGTGAACCTCATTGTTGGGCAATTGATTTTATCTTATTTATGAGTAACTAAGTTATTTAAGAATGAAAAACAACAAAGAAAAAGGCAAGTAAAACTAATACTTCTTGTTCTTTTACTTTTCGTTTGTAAGTAGATTAATTAGATACGAAAGCTAGAAGAAAGAATATAATCACATATGTAATCATCTATCTTTCCCTTTTCACCCAAATGCAACAAAAAAGAAACAATAACTGGGGTTGATTATCACATTTTTGTTGGTATGCAAAAACTTATTTCCCTTTTGACCCAAAGGCAAATAAACAATAAGAATTGAGGCTTATTATCATTTTTTTCTTGCAAACAAGAAATTGAATAGAAAGATAAAGAGCGAGTTAATCTCCTAGACAAGCAAGAGCCCTTAACTAGGCTAAATATATGCTAAGCATTCTCTTGAACTTTTAAAGAAAACAAACAAGAAGCTTTAAAAATAAAGAGGGTTGGGCCTTCTTTGCATACCTAGTTATGTTATGTCCTCCAGAAAACAAATCAAGGTTTTCAAATATATACATGTATATACAAAAAGAAAGAATTAAACATGTAAACAAAGGAAGCTACCTTAAATGCTAGTATAAGTATAAAATGACCATGTTCCCTTAGTAGAAGAAAATTTCTTGCCTTATGAGATAATGCTGAAGTGTTCCATTGAGATGGAGGGATGGGAAGAAATTAATAAGTGTGAAGAGAGGAAGAATGATCCAAAACCACCACAATATGCGATTTCCGTGCCTAAAAAGAAAGAGAGAAGACCCAAACCAATAAGTGAAGGAAATGAACATCAAAGGCAATGTAAATCAACTAAAACACCTCCTAGAGAAACAATGAGGATTGGAATAAGAGACCAAGATAGATCCTAGAGTATATGAGAGTTAATGTACAAAAACTAACATACAAGATATTTAAATAATAGAGTATAATCCAATAGAGAAACCTTGATGGAGAAAAGGAGGAGATGAAATTACTTATTTATATGAAACTATCCATTATGTAATGATTCCAATGTCATCCATCATTCTAGGGTACAAAATAATGTTGTAATGCTCTAATCATGAGTTTTGAACCCCTTAATTGCAATGGAGAAGTAGCAAACCATGTGTGTTAAGTAATAAAAAATTATTGTATACCATAGGAAAAATTAGGGTTTAGCATTTGCACTACACATAAGGCATGGTAAACACAAAACCCCTTATGGTAAAAGCCACCTATGGAAAGAAGAGAACCAAAACATAAAATTCAATGGACCAAAGTTGACTAATTTTGACCAATACATAATAGCACACTCACCAAATATGGGGTGTGCTCATGGTCCCAAAGTGGGTTTCTAACGATTTTGAGTCGTATTTAGGTGCAAGGATACCCAACAAAGCCCAGGTTAGCTAATCAAATGGGGGTATATGTGGCCAAAAAATAATTAACTAAGGTGGGAGACCAAGGAAAAAAAACCAAGGGACACTTCATAATGTCTTGTCAATAATCAAATGAGACCCTAAGACTAGGTTACTAACCTAAAAGCATATGTTCACGCCATAATATCAACACTCTAGGGAAGGGCTTCAATGCTTGTGAATTTATATAGAAGTACATAGGATTCCATGTGTCATATCGTGGTAGGGTATGGGGGTTTATAGGTATCAAGGGGGTATAAAAAGGGTTATCTAGTAAAAATAGGAATTATCTCATAAAAATAGGGTTTTTTAAATTGGAAATATGTATTGGGAGGGGGGGTCAAAAAAATAATTTTGGTAGGTATTTATCAATATTTAGTGAAATTAGCGGTATTCTTTAATATCCCATGAATGGAGGTGCTATGGCATAGTTTTACTCAACGAAGAACTCATGTGTCATCCTAGGGAAAGCTTTGTGTATAAGTAATGGAAGGTGCAAAAATCGATACAATGGGTTTATGCATGTATACTACAAAGTGAAAATTACCTACTCTATATTTTCAACCATGCATAGAGTAATGATCCAACAAATTGCAAGAGTTGCAACTTGACATGAAGTGTAATTGAAGCATTGAAAGGGATCAAGCAAACAAAATGTGACAATTAAAGAGAAAACAGAGCAACAATAATGGTAGTTTCAATAACCAAGATATTATAACAAGAGAAGATACATGGTGAGTGACATGCAAGGTAGAATAATGAGAGCGAGATTATTTGGATGTGCCCATGTAGCATAAGTGGTATTATATAAAGCCCTCACATAAGAAGGTAATCATTGTGTGAAAATTTGGATGCAAACCAATCTTGACTCTAATTAAATGACACTTTCACTAAATTTCAAGATCCAACAGAGGGGGATAAACTTCTAAAGATCCAAAGAAACTTGGATGAAACCAAAATTATTGTGCATAAGACTATTGATAATGTTCTTGGAATATGGGAAATACTATACTATGTCATGAAGAAGAGTTCAAATCTAATTATGGTATATTTTTAACAAAAGATAAATAACTAGGGATTTTACATTCATCTGGGAAGTTTAATTGCATCAATTTTAACCAAAAAAACACCATATTTCTCCAATTCAGAATATCCATTCTTCAACAACCTCAAAAACAATAAATAAATTATATGACCACAATATAATGAATTTCTCTTCCAAATCATATTCTTGTTCATGAGAATTATTTATTTCAAGTAAACACCATATTGTTTACCATAATCATATGCATAGTCACTTATACTATATACATCATGGAAATTCTTCAGTAATTCTTCCATGAGTAGTAAACTTGTTTTTTCATCCACAAATAGAACCTTTCCTTGTAGTGTTTTCTACATATTGCATTATTCATTCAACCACAAGACTCTTTAGATCATCAGATCATATGCAACTCTGACACCAATTGAAATAAATAAATATATTCAAGAAATGAGACCAAGAAAGAAAGTAGTGGGAAAAGGCCAAAATCCAATCTTATTAATCTCATTTTTCACATGATAGATACATTATATAATACAATAATCAATAACGACCTTGTAATGGTATTACTCCGATATGTAATAGAGTACATAAACCTTAGGATAAAGACTTTATCCAGAGATACTCATGAAGGTGGTAAATGGACTTAGGAGTGACTCGGGATTAGGAGATAAAGGGATAACAATCCTATCCATTTTCTCCATGGGTCTTAAGTACTATCTCTCATTCATAACATCCTTTAGAGTATGTTTCCTGGTCATTGAGTCACACTCACACCTTTAATATGGCTTTGTTTCCATGGTCTTTAGTACACCTTCAACATTACTCACCTCCTACTCTCCATTTTAACATTTGGTTCATTTATCTTATTAGTGTTTATGCTTACTACCTAGGTCAACCATCATTTATGTTTATTCCTCAGACAACCTATGGCTCATACTCATCATGGCCTTATATCATTGTGTTAATTCCAAGTCCTTATCATATATCAATGCTCATTTCACCTTGCATCGATTTACAAGGAATCATCATTTCCCTTTCTTTAAGGGATCTTCCCTTATTGACCACTACACATTTTTCTCTATGGATTTGATATAGAGGCGCAATACCTTGGTTACCATTTTCATCATTAGCAATTGACCTCATATGAAACATTGGATTTTCATCATTGATCCTTGATTGCATGGTTCCCTCCAATGTTCAACTTCAACAAAACCATTCACACCGTGTTGGGTTTTTGGCTTGTACCAGTACCTTGGTACTCATTATTATTATCGGTCTGTTCCCTCTTCTAGCAATGATTTCCATCATTGATTATTAACTAAATGGTTTCTCCTATGCTTGATCCCAACTCATTATCACATCATGGACATCTATATGTCATGATGCCAATGTTCAAAATCCACTTGAAGACCATGGACATGCACAGCTCATTTCCAAAATTATTGTGTGCCTCCAAAATGGGATACCTTCAATGAGATATCAACATGTCATGACCCTCCTCATACTACGGGCCTCCTTTTATATAGGAAACATTGTTCCATCACATGCTTTTAATGGAAGAAATATTCAATTTTAGATGTATAATGAACTAGCTTCATATATACCATATTGCAAATCCATGGCCCTATTTTGGACTTACCATGACTATTACATGGGTATGGGTATGCTTGCCTTGTTTGAAGAGATTGTATATACATTTCACCTCACCATTTGCATTTTGTATATGGCCTCCTTTCTCTCTCTCAAGGGTCCCTCTTAATGTGAATCCCTCTCTCATAACCTTTATAAAAATACATGATTTATTTTAGTCATGTGATGCTCTCCTAACCTCACACGTAAGGGGGACTTTGTTATCACACCACTTGTAACACTTCCAATTTATGTTGAAGGAATCACAAATTAGAATTAACCACCACATAAAAGCTTAAAACTATATAGAAAATAATATTTTATTAATCATGGAGGATTGAAATCAACCTTTAGTTTGAGCAAATTGGAGAACTGATGGCCCCTTAGTTCATGTGGTGTGAAGTTGTATGAGAAATGCTTCTATAACTACACAATTTTTTCTACACCAAGAAAACAATAAATTTTGTGGCTCATTGAGTGCCATGATCACTTTGTAGAGGAGTTGGGTTGGTCAACCAAATCCCATGCCAATCAAATTTCTTCATGCAATGAAGGTGTACATGGCCATATGTGGAATAACTACAAGCACATGGGACAATATTTAACACGTTGCTCCATTTCTCTCCTTTTCCTCTTGTAGGAAAGTCTATAAATAGAGGCTTCCGCCCTCCATTTCATAAGTTCAATTCATGCAAAGAATGCCACTATTTTATTTTCGAGGTGCGAATACCAATTACTTTCATAATTGATATCAAGATTTATAAGTGGTTGTGCTACCGAATCCACCTAGTTGATAATCTAATAAGGGAAATTCCCTAATTCACTCCACTTGATTAAGAGAGAGTGTTCTAAAGAGGATATAGACCCTGTAAAGAGAGAGCTTAGAGGCCATCTCCAACACCCCCTCAAGGTGAAATATTCCATTTGTATTTAGTTTTTCCATTTGATGTTAATACATAACATTTAATCTCTTCCCCCTTGCATGAAGCTTTTCAAATTGTTCATCCTTCTTCAATTGTTTTTGCATTAACTAAATAGGTCTACTAATATTTTGTGGAATTGTAGTATTAGTCTCTTTGTTGTCATTGTGTGTAGGTTTTTTGTGAGGAGGATTATTCAATTGAATCACTCTCTTCTTGTTCCACAACAAAGCCAATTCAACAATAAGATTTCCCTAAGGTTTACTCCTCCCTAAGTTTTACTCGTCTTTTTGGGGCTAGTTTTCCATTTAATTAATTCTTGGTGATAGTTTAGTTTAATGTGATCACTTGCACACTTTTTTTCCATCAATAGTTCCAATCTATTATTGCATCCATTTTGTAACCCTATGCACCAAATAACACACAATATCTAATCAAGAGAGGAATCATGCATGGATGCATATGATGGCATATAAGATCCAAAACAATTAGAGGAGAGTGTTGAGGATAAGTGGAATATGCAAGGTTGTGCAGGTCAAATTGAGACCTATGCATAGAGGTGATTAACTATTTATACAAAGTGTCTTTCATGTTTATGCTTCTACATGCACACATCATGATTATGCTAGAGTATATACACATCTTACTAGGTTTGACTATGATAGGGTGACATCAACATACATGGAGTCAAATGACTAAAATGCGGCATGGCACAATACGACAGACATAGATACAAATTACATGTGACTACTAGAAAATTGGTTAGGAGTATATTTGAACCAATATGATTTATTAACTTGTGGAATCCTAAATATGATAATCATGGTATTGGATTCAAGGTTTACCTAGAGCTATTGATAAGATAACTACCTGTAGTGAAAAATAGGTTGGTTCATTATCTATGTTTATGAAAAGAGACTATGATATGATTGGGTTAGATTTGTACTAACCCGAATACAAGATAATTTGTTGAAGTATAACAAAATAGGAAACAAATTACCTACACGTCAATCCTATAGCCATGGTTGTGGAAGAAATTCCCACCTTTGAGGACCATGGGACCTAGACAAAAATGTGTCATTAAGCATGAATCCTTCAATAGGAATCGATGAACTGCCCCTAACTTCGGGCCTACGAAAACAAAACTAATTCCCAATAGGTTTTTTTGTTATATCTCTCACTATTTTTAGTACTTTCTCAAATAATCTTGATAATGAATTTAACATAGATTTAAAGAATTAAATATAGATTTTGTTATTTCCATAATGAATAATATTCTTTTCAAATAAAGGATGTCCTCTATTCGTTACTTTTTTTTGGTATTTATATTGGCAAGTTCGAGGCGTGCTTGGAGAAAGCATGTTGCATTGGCACTGTAAAATTTGAGCATATAGATCTAAGCACATAAACTAAAGAGATATACTGTGAAAATCAAATCAGAAATCAACTAATCATGTAACAAATGAGATATCATAGATCATTACAAAAAAACTAGAAGCAGATAAGAAGAAAAGAATGATGCATTTCATTAACTGTAATGAATGGAGGTAATCACAATATATAGAAAGACAATTTGAATTAGGTCAGGAGGCTATTTGAATTGATCATGCATTGCTTGGAGATTAGTCGGGATTAAATAGAGCTAAATACCCTTAGTTATCCATGCACACTCACCTAGACTAATTTTAACTAACCCAAGACTCCCCAATCACTAGTCTTGACTGAGTGATGTACAAGCAATTGACTTTAGGTGCATGTGAATCCATAAAATCACTCAACTAGGGTGCTTAGGTTCGGTAGGGTTAGTAAGGATTGAGATTAGTGGAGTGCATCTAGTCCTCAACTAGTTCCAGGCTTAATCATTCCTAAAATCAGGGAATAGTTCCTCAAATGAAGAAATGCAACCCCATCTCAGGGTTGATTGAAAAGGTCAATTTGGATGGGGTTTTTCCCACTAGAGTCATTAGGTTAAGGTCTAGGTGGATAGGTAGAGGTTTATTTTCTCTAACACCCCCCCATAATCCTAACTAGGTGAAAAATAAAAAATGAAAAATGGGTCTCGACAATTTGCAGCCATATTAGGCACCCATGCACATAATATTTTATGTAAACTAGGTAAGAGGGAAAAAACCATATGGGAAACCCCACCCCCCATAAAAGAGAAAGTGAAGATAAATATTTAAGGATCCTGCTAAAAAGATTCCTTCACTCCCAAAGTAACTCTAAATTGGGTGAATTGCTTCTTGATGAAGGGATTTGCGAAGATCCCTGCAAAGCTTTGTGAAATCCTCCTTATTTTGAAGTGCATGTGAGCCCATTCACGATATCCAAAAACTTCGAAGTGCTTGAATGTTGGTTCTTGACAACTTCTTGATTCAAATGGAGGAAATCCCTTGAAGCTTTTGTGTGGAACTTGGTGAACTATACCAGAAAATATTGTAGATCTGAAGATTGAGAAGACATTTTGGAGGTCTTTTTCAACAAGAACCTATTTTGGGACAAGTTCTCCAATGGATTATTCAATTTGAACTTGATTTGGGACACATTCTCCAATGGATAGAAGAAACTTGTAGATCACCTCTTCTTCTGGGCCTGTAAAAGGGTCTTCCTTAGCTGAGTGGTGGATCATGGATGTGCATATGTCCTCACAGTCCATATGTTTCGAAGCTTATGGGGCCTCTTTCATACTCTCAATGTATGTGAATATGTCCTTGTAGGACATTTGTTGTTAATCTTATGGGGCCTCCTTCAACAAGACTGGATGTAGCATATCAACTATGTGGCAACTGAGCTAGGGAGATAGGAGATCCATGGCTACAAATGAGCTCTCTAATCATTGCAAGTGAGATCTTTGATGGCTGAAAATGAGCTCTTTTATGGCTGAAAATGATCTCTCTAATGGTTGCAAATGAGATCTTTGATGGTCGCAAAATCCTGGTTGCAACCTTTAACAAGACTAGATCTAGCATACCAACTATGTAGCAACTGAGCTGCAAAGATAGGAGATCCATGGTTGCAAATGAGCTCTCTAATGGTTTCAAATGAGCTCTTTGATGGATGAAAAATCCTTTTTGATGGCTACAAAATCATGGTTGCAAAATGCCTTCTTTAACCTGCAAAAGATCGGTCCCTTACAAAAAAAAGCACTAGAACACTAACTAGTTTAGTACCCTTGCAACTGTGATGCCATGCAAAATTTGAGCATATTGATCTAGGCGCATAAAATAAAGATATATACTGTGAAAACCAAATTAACAATCAACTAATCATGTAACAAATGAGATATCATAGATCATTACACAAAAACTAGAAGCAGATAAGAAGAAAAGAATGATGTATTTCATTAACTGTAATGAATGGAGGTGATCACAATATATATAAAGGAAATTTGAATTAGGTCAGGAGGCTATTTGAATTGCTCATGTAGTGCTTAGAGACTAGTCAGGATTAACTAGAACCAAATGCCCTTAGTTATCCATGCACACCTAGACTGAGTTTAATTGACCCAAGAATCCCCAATTCACTAGTTTTGACTAAGTAATGTACAAGCAATTGACTGTAGGTGCATTCAAATCCATAAAATCACTCAATTGAGGCACTTAGGGTTTGATAGGGCTGATTAGGGTTAGTTAGGACCTAGATTAGTGGAGCACATCTAGTCCTCAACCAATTCTAGGCTCAGTCACTCCTAAAATCAAGGAACAATTCCTCAAATCAAGAAATGTGCCCCCAATTCTAGGACTCCATCTTAGGGTTAACTTAGATGATCAGTTTGGATGGGGTTTGGTTCACTAGAGTCATCAAGTTAAGGTCTAGGTGGTTAGGTAGAGGGTTATTTTCTCTAACATGCACTACTTTGGATGGAATAGTCATCATTATTCTTCTTTACAAAAATGATATTATTTTATTAGAAATGAGCTCCTCCAATCTTGACAAGCAACTTCAAATTCTCAAAGACTTTTGCACTAGTTTTGAAATGTTAGGAACACTAATAAGACAGGTCATAATCATAATATCTAAGCAAATTACCTAACCATTTTATTTTGTATGACAATAACACCTTAGAGGAAGTTCTTCGTACAAATATCTTAGAGTTAGCCTTCATCATAGGCTCAACTATAACTATATTGCAAAAAGAATTGTTAATGGAGTATTAATGGAGAACAACTCTAAGATATTGATTTTTGGTAATGAGAAAAAATAATTTTTTCTTTGATACACATGTTAATATGATGGTCTTGTATCACTGTGAAGTTTGGGGTAGTAGCATTTCTAAAGAAACTTGAAGAAAATATAGTGAATCTTAAAATGTTTTATAACCAATAATCTTAAAATTAAAAGAGATACACCCTATCAAATCCTTTTCTTGGAGCCTAAGCTCCCGTCCATTAAGAGTAAAACTATGGTCAAGTACTTATAAATGTACAATCACAAGTTAGTCAACACGGAGAGTAAGAAGTTTAGTTAACATTGTTTAAAATATCAAGGTCTAAACATGTAGATTCTTGGCTTAATCTTTGGGGGATGAAGATGCATCTCTTTAGAATATTGATACTATTGAAAGCAAAATTACAACTAATTTTAAAGAGAAATTATGGTGGAATGAAGAAATTGAGAATATTAGAAAGTTAATTTACAATAAGGAGATCATAAACCCTGAGCTAGAATATCAAAATAGTCATTTTAGTGTAGGCAATTTAAATAATACAATTAATATTGCTAAAATAACTATGGAGCTAGACTAGGCAGATCATGATAAGAAATAATATATATATTTTTATGATACTTAAAAGGTGGAGGATGAAAAACACATTTTCTTAAACTTCCCTGCCTACATAAAATTTATATTTCATTTTCAATCCATTTGCAATACTACTACGAATCTTTATAACATATTAACTCATAAAAGTCAAAGAGAGCTTTGAAATCTGATTTCTACTCTTTTTTATTAGAGAAATAATATGTTGAAACAAATTAGACTATTTCCACATTTAATTTTTTAAAGTTTAGTAAATCAAAATTGATCTTTAATAAATAGTAATAATCATCACCATCATTATTTTAGTGTAAAATTTGACATATATTTTGTTGTTCATTTTAACCCACAGTTTAACAATTAAAAACTAAAGGAAATCCGCGGTTGAATTTTTAAATTCGACAGTTTCGAACCTCTTAAGCAAATTATCATTTTCCTGAGGATGAACCTGTTTAAAAAATTTGAAATTGTCGAATTTAAAAATTCAACCGCAGATTTCCTTTAGTTTTTAATATATTTTGTTCTAAATTCATTTAGAAAATTACAAAATGAAAAAAAAATATATCTCAATACAATTACAAAAAATAATCTTCTACATTTTTTTAAATTTTGAAACACCTTTTAACTTCAAAAAGTTTTGAAACACCTTTTAACTTCAATAAGATAATTGTTTTGATATATTATGATGAAAATTAGGTCAAATTCCTCTAGTTCAAAAATTTAAGCTAACTTTGAAACACCAAAAGGTTTTGAAACACCTTTTAACTTCAATAAGATAATTGTTTTGACATAGTATGATGAAAATTAGGTCAAATTCCTCTAATACAAGTAAAAAATATAAGCTAACTTTGGAACACCTTTTAACTTCAAAAAGTTTTGAAACACCTTTTAACTTTCAAAAGATAAATGTTTTGATATACTATGATGAAAATTAGGTCAAATTCCTCCATGACATCTAAATGTAAGTAAAAGTTATAAGCTAACACAATATGGCAATTTAAATACAACTTTTAGTTTAAAAAAAGTAATTGTAAGTTAAAAAAAGTTTAAAAAGGGTAATTGTTTTGATATAGTAGGATGAAAATGATAGAGTAAGATAAAAATTAGGTCAAATTTCCTATGGTACATCTAAATACAAGTAAAAAATATAAGTTAATGCAATTTTTATAGCAATTTTGATGCACGATTTAGTTTTAAAAAAAGGGTAATTGTTTAGATATGGTAAGATGAAAATGAAGTCAAAATTCCAACTTATGATTGTAGTGATTTTGGTTAGTCGTGTTCATCTAAGCCCTCATCCATTATCCATTATTCACATTGAGCTCCTCCGTTATCCACAATGAAATCAAGGAATTGTTTTTCTTTTTTAACAAGAATGGATAGTTGTATTAAAAAAAAGATGGATGGGGAATTGTGGCTGAGCCAATCTAGTTCAATACAGAGCTCAAATTTGTCATCAGTTTTAAGATTACAGATGTTCTTAATCATGCTACATAGATGGGATTCTAAATGCTCAAATCGTGTTTTCAATTCTCCACGAGCTACGTTTAGATCGGTGCAAGGCTAGCGAGTAGTGCCAATTGCTAATCAACGAAGTCGGAGTAGTATATAACTTTGTGAATCCTACTCTTGATATGCTCAGGATCAGTCATGCTTGGCATGTTAAGGAATGTGATGATAGCCCATCTCCTCGTTCGAGAGTTTGAATTTACCATATTCGAGACTTGTACCGTCTTTTGCCTCTCTGTCAGCTTCATAGTTCAAATCTCTCATAATGTGGAATGCTTTGAATTAGGTAAAAGAGGTCGCGATTTGCCGGATGTGGTGAATGATCCTTTTTATTGCCAAATCGTTGGAGTCTGTGTGCGTGTTGAAGGCTTTGATGATTAAAATGGAGTCTCCAAATACATGTAAATTCTCTATTTTCCTTTTTTGGCAATCTAACATCCTTTTAGGAGAGCCATGGATTTTGCTAGATTGTTGGAACAAGTTCCCAGTCCCCACCTATATCTGATTTCCATCGTTCCTCCTGTAGAGAATAAGACCCCTCCCACTCCAGCCGGTCCGGAATTTCTTTTGGATGCGCCATCGAAGTGTAAGCTGTCTATAATCTGTTTGTTTCTCCAATCTTGAAATTCGGAGTTGGTTTATTTGATTTGCCAATGTGGCAGATTCCTAGGTTGTATTCTTACATCCTTTTTGGGGCTGGGGAGGAGGGTTCCAAGCCAATGTAGCTCATTTGCATTGAGGTTTGTGTCCATATTGAGGTTAGAGTATTGCACGCATTCGATTAGAAGGCCTTTGTCCTGACCAACAACTTGCAAGGGGAAGGTACATGTGTCTTGGAATATGGCTTTATTCCTTGCTAGCCAAATCTTCCAGCATGTGAATTTAGGAATTGTCATCCATATAAGAGACCATAGTTTTTTTTTTGAAAGAGGGGAAGGGTAGGTGGACTTCCAATCTTTAACAAGATAGGTGATGGATTTGAAGACCAACATAGTCACATCAAGACTTTGGAGGATGTGGTTCCGGACAGCTTTTATGAATTGGCATTCCAAAAATAAGTGGTCTATTGATTCATAATTCTTTCGATATAATATGCATATGTGTGTCCCAATGATGCCTCTTTTGATTAGATTGTCTCCAGTAAGCACTTTCCTGTGGGTGAGTGTCCAGGTGAAGAAATTTACTTCAAATGGATTCCATACCATATCCCATAAGATTTTCATTGAAGTATCATGATTTTGAAGGGTGTTGAAGCCAAGAGCAGTTGTGTACTTCCCTTTTGGGCCCCATCCATGGTCGTCTTTGTCCTGTAGGTGGGAAGGAGAACAACCAACCACGTTTTCCATGAGAAGAGTTCTAGAGGGTTTGAGGTTAGCTGGGATTTCAAGAATTTTCCAGTGTTGCCATGCGCCGTTGGAATCCCAAGAATTGAGATCTTTCAGCGTTCTTATTATGTTATGAGCTAGCCATTGGGATATGTCATGTAGTTCGTTCTTTTCCTGGAGAGAGGGGTGCCCCATGATTTTGTCAGAGAAAATGTCTATATTCCTTCCATTCCCAGGAGTCCAGTAAAGCTTTCGATTGAAGAGATCCCATGCAACTCTGCATAATGACCGTATCGAGGATCCTTTAGAGATGGGCTTGTTGTCGAGGCATCTTAGCTTTGTGCCTATTAAGTATTTCCTCATTAGCAAATGGCTGACCCGATGTTGTTTGTTGGACAGTATTTTCCAAAGAATTTTGCCTCCCATTGCTATATTTGCTTGGTGAGGGTCACGAATTTGGAGACCGCCTGAGATTTTTGGTTGTTTTATGATGCTCCAGTTCACCAAATGCAGCTTGTTCTCATTGTTTTTTCCCCCTGTCCATAGGAAATCTCTTATAAGTTTACTTATTTTATTTGATGTCCCTTTGGGTGCCAAAGAAGGGATTATTGGTAAATTGGGAGGGCTGAGAGGACTGCTTTTATTAAGATCAATTTCCCGGCTTTGTTGAGCCCAATTTCCTCCCCAGTTCCTGATTTTGGATTTGATTCTACTTATAGTTTCATCCCAGAATCCTGATTTTGTGTGGCCTTGTGCTATAGGGAGGCCCAAGTATTTGAATTTTTCCCAATGCTCATGAAATTTCATTCCGAGAATGTGACCAATGTTGGTTGCGAAAGTTTTATTTAGATTCCAACTGTAGACAAAACTCTTGCGGAAGTTGATAATTCCTCCTGAGGCATTGCAGTACCGGGTCATATTCTGCTTGAAATTCCGAGCAATGTTTGAGGAGCCACCTCCCAGTAAAAGAGATTCATCGGCGAAGAGAGAATGGTTTAGGGGCATAGAATTGGGGGCCAGATTGAGGCTAGGGAGGAATCCAATTCGTAAATCATAGTTCAACTTTCACCTTAGAGAGTCTGCCAGAATGATATACAAAAAGGAAGATAGGGGGAAACCTTGTCGGATTCCACGTGTTGCTTGGAAGAATTTTGTAGGGCGTCCATTTACCAAAGGGGAAATCCAAGGCCCGCTTATGCAGGCTGAGATCCACTTTACGAAGGTTTCGCCAAACCCAAACCATTCCATAATTTTAAAGAGGAAGGAGTGTTTGACACGGTCGAAGGCGTTAGCCATGTCAATTTTGATTAACATACCTTTTTCCTTGCGTTTCTTGCTGGAGTGGATGGCTTCTTGAACGAGAATCACGTTGTCGAGGATTTGTCTCCCTTTTAAGAATCTGCCTTGATTGTTTGAAATGATGTTTGTGAGAAGAGGCTTCATTCTGTTTTCCAACATTTTGGATATAATCTTATAGGTAGAATTGCACAGCGAGATTGGTCGAAAACGACCAAAGGAGCTGGGATTTGTTTCTTTTGGTATGAGTGCAAGGAATGTGGAGTTGGTGCAGCCTCCGATCTTTTCCTTGGAGTGAAAATTTCTAACCATTCTCATGTAATCTTTCCTTATGTGCTGCCATCAAGCTTGGAAGAAGTGGATTGAATATCCGTCTGGTCCTGGGGCTTTGTCAGGGTCAAAAGACCAAATCGTGTTGAACTTCTTGCTCAGTGAACGGTTTGAGGAGCTCGATATTGTTATCCACCGTGATGTTTTTTGGTATGTGGTTAAGGAGGATTTGCTCATCTTCCTCTCCTACGTTTTCTTCCTCCATGAAGAGTTTTGTGAAATTATCATACGCTGCCTCTTTAATTTTTCCATGCCCTTTGGTAGTTGGTCCATTTTCCGTTCTTATTTCTGAGATATGGTTGATCGAATTCCTGATTTTGGTTTGCTTGTGGAAAAATGAAGTATTCCTATCATCGGCCTTGAGCCAAGTGCTGCGTGATTTTAATCTCCAGAACTCTTCTTCTTTTCAGAAGGCATGATGGACCTTGATCTGTTGATTGACTTCTTCTTGAAGTAATGAACTGTCTATTGGGCCTTCGTCCAATGAGGAAGGGACTCCGAATTTTCAACAGCCTTCTTCCTGGATTTTGAAGGTGGGGGGTAGTTATCTTTAGCCCAATTTTTAAGCGCTTTCTTAGTAGTGATGAGTTTTTTCTCCCAAACAAATCCTGGGGAGCCTGAAATAGGAGTTCTCCAAGCTTTATCTAAGGTATCCCAAAAGCCTTCATGGTTTAGCCATTGAGGGCTAAATCTGAATGGGATCGGTCTGAGATTCTCTTCCTCCTAAAATTGAAGTAGGATCGGTTTGTGATCTGAGGCCAGATTTGGCATAATTTTTTTAAGACACGATTTTCCCCTCAGTCATAAGGCTGCTTTGGACTAGGAATCTATCGAGCATGGCCATGATGTTCCCTTTTCCTAATCGCTTGTTGGACCAGGTGAATCTTCCTTTTTTAGGTTTGATATCTAGTAGGTCCCAAGTCTGAATTATGGCTTCAACTTGTGATTTGAGAGTGTCCCTTCTAGTATTGCCTCCTTTTTTTCCAGACACAGAGAGGGTTATGTTCATATCACCTACGAGAATAATATTTTGGGGTGCATATGCATCTAGGAAATCTTCCAGAAGTTTCCAGCAGTATTTTTTTTTAGAGTAGAGGTTAGGGACATATATATTGAAGAGTGTGATCTGAATATTGCTTTGAATGTGCATGATTTCTGTAAATATCCAATGTTGAGTGGTGAAGGAATTATGTAGCTGAAGCTTGTCGAAGGACCAGAGGGTTTCTAGGCCACCGAAGGATCCTCTAGCGCTAACATCCATTCCAATATTATTTTTCCACTTTTCCTTTCCAATTGCGAGGATAGTATTTTCATCGAGTTTGGTCTCTTGGAGCATGAGGATGTCTGGCATGTCAATATTTTGGAGATATTTGACAACACCTAATTTGTTGGGGCTGCCCAGTTCTCTACAGTTCCAAGAAACCAGCTTCATTATTTACTATTGTAAATACAGGAGGTCCCCTTCCTGGCTTGTCTCCCGTTTTGTTTCCTGCTATCCTAGCTCTGGTGTTTCTGTTGAAGGCCATGTCTATTGTTGCTTGAGATCCTTGTGTATTTTCACGTTCAGATTCTTCTTCCCTTATATCTTTGCTTGATTTCCACCCTAATTTTTTGGATGATTTGTCTATTAGGTCTTCCGAAGAGGTGGGGGAGGCCACATATCTGGATTTGGTGATGTCTGCGTAAGAAGGAGAGGGCGTTTCTTTGTCTTTTTTAGGGCTTGGGATTTTCTGGGATTGGGGATGTTTTGGGGATTCTTGGATCTGGGGGACCTCTTGGGATTCCTGATATTCAGGGATTTCTCCTTCTTCTGGGGCTTCAGGGCTTTCGTGAGTTTATGAAGTTTCAAGAGATTTGAATCTATTCTCATTATTAATGGCCATATATTTTTGATGCCGAGGGATCTTTCTCGTGCCTTGACTTTATTTTGAGAGGATCTTTGGTCCAGATATGGGATTAGGATTTTTTTGAATGGTTGTCCATTGATCTTTTTTCCCTCCTGAGTCTAGATCTACAGGTTTTTTTTTGCAATATTGAGCGAAGTGCCCATATTCATGGCAGTACCTGCATTTGAATGGGATTTTCTCGTAATCTAGTTCCTGGATGTGAGACCAGCCTGCCATAGTGATATTTATGGCTTCTGAAAGTCCATGTTCTAGGTAAACTTCAACGCAGATCCTTGCACATGAGTATTGATCCTTCCTGTTTGCTTTGTCTATGTATTTTCCAAGGATGTTCCCGATGGATTATAATGATTCAGGATTCCAATAGTGGAGGGGGAGGTACGAGAGTCTCACCCAGACTGGAATTGCATGTAATGTCCCCTCCTACCATACCCGCATGATAGAGAGGATCGTGATAGTAAACCGGGCATCTAGCCCCATAAACTTTTAACCAAGCATTCTCATAATATAAAAGACATATGGAATGTATAAATATAAGAAATCACAGCGGAAGTAAATTCATTTACACATTCATCATACATGTAAGATTTCATCAAATAAATAATTTGCAAGTTAACACAAGAGAATACTTATCTTATAACAATAGTCCCAAGCAACTAGCTATGTCGCTGCAACGTTCCACCCAGCCATAGGCTCTTCGACAGCTTATACTGAGTTCGTCCGAAGGCCACCCCCAAGCTGGGCATGATTCTCACAAGGAAAGGGAACATTCCAGCTCACACACAGCCCATTAACGATTTCCTCTCAACCAAGCCAGTCCAACTGGGTTTATCAGGCTACACTTGAACCCTGGAGGCTTACACTCAAGCTCAAGCCAAAACCATGGATACCCATAACCCATACCCAACATACTCTTCTCTCACACAGCAAGCACAGAAATGGGGCAGGGATACACATTTTAAACAATGGGATTTACAATAATATGGCCATGGGTTTTCCCCAAAATCGTGGGCACCCCAAAAACGGATTGGGAGAAGGGAGTTCAACCATAGGGGGGAAAAGGATTTCTCCCATAGATCTAACAGCATTCGGTGGGCCAAAGAGCCTCTATACACTCCCAAATCCATTTCCTCTTCCTTCCCAACTGGTATAAAACACAAAAACACCCTTCTCTCAGCTGAGAAAGAAGTAATCCCAGAAAAACCAAGGAGGAAAACGCCCAGGTGGTTCCCAACTCGTGAGGGAGGAAGACTAGTTGATGGATTATGGCTTGGGGAGCAATTTCGTGGCTCTTTTCTTTCCCAAGGAGACAAACACGATTTTCCATGAAGGGTGGCTTGCCCATACCCGAATTTGGACATCCATACCTCCCATTCCCCAAGGCATTAACTACCTCAACCAACTCTTGGGAGAAATCAATGATTGGGTACAAAAGTCAACATGGGTAGTTGATGGTTTGATGGGTTCTCTCATTGACATTTGGCTTGACCTGATTGGCTCAAGGGTTTGAATGTTTTCCCTCCCAATTCCTTGTGAAATCATGCCCCCATCTCTTTGTTGCATTGCATAGCTAGTTGTGGGTATTTTTATTAAAATGCATATTACATGATATTTGAATTTCCAATGTGCATGGCTAGCACGCAAATCATATGCATCACTAAATCGATGGTGGGGCCTTGGCCTTGAGCTCCTCACCATGATTTCATAACAATATTACGTCATTTATAATGTTAATGCCATGGGGTCAAACTGGGGACATTACACTGCAGAGGGGACATCTTAGGTCGGATCAAAGTTTGGATTCCATTTGTTTAGGTAGAGCCCTTGTGGTCCCATGAAGTACGACCCATTCCTAAAAATTAACTCTCGATCATGCTTGCTTTCGAAGACAAATGCGAAGAATCCCTTTCCTAGAAGATAAAAGTTTACTTCCTTCGAGATTAGGGGCCTCCAATTTTTTTTTGGAGAGGAGGAATTGTTATTACATTTATAAAAAACCAATTCCTAAAAAAAATAACATATTACCTTAAATGGACCTACTTTGATAAAGAAGTTGATTTGAAAAAACCTATCATAATTGTCAAAGATAAGATTTTCATAGCGTTCAATGAAAAGAAGCGAAGCTTAGTGAAGTTTCCTTAAAATAATTTAATGTTCTCACATAGTAACAAAGACTTAAAAAACAATTTAATGTTCGCAATGTTCCCACATAGTAACAAAGTCATTAAACTATGTGAGAATATAATTTAATAACACTGTCAATGGTAGGATTTCAAGAGGAAGAGCACTCAACGAAAAGAAGCTTTAATAAAGTCTAAAAGAAAACTCAATTAATGTTTTTATAGAGTAACAAAGTCATTAAAGCATGTGAGAATATAGTTTAAGAATGTTATGAAAGAATTAAAAAAAGGAGAGATGGTCCATCAAATACTTAAGATATAGAGACATAGATATGTATATAATGAATCTCGTTAAATCACATCATTCACCAAGTGGATGGGAAGAAGCCCACACATTGGATATGGATATGTGTTTTCAAGGATAATATTTTTTTTCTTATAGTAAATTTTGAAAATATGATGATTTTTGTTTGTATGATTTTTTTTAATTTGTTGAGTGTGGTGGTTTATGAAATTATGTTTCAAGGATATCTAAGTTGTCAAAATCACCTGGATTGTATTTAGCTAGGGTCATATCAACCTTTTAGCATGATTATATATTTTATGTCTTGTTCCACTACCACCTAGATTCAAACCTTAGGCTGCCTAATAAAATAGAACCCCTCAAATACCAACCAAACTAATAAGATTTGACAATAAATATTGTACTTTTACAAAATATATAACCATGTAAATATTAAAAAAATATTTTTATTATTTATTTATTAAACCACTTGAGTTGAAAAATCAGCAACAATATTAGAAGGTTGAATGATTGTATTCCATTTTAACTTTTAATCATTTCATGATAAATATCCTTGTCTTTTGTTGGAAAGTGGAAATTTATGGATCACATAGATTGTTTTCCACATGGTTGATTCTTGGCCGTGAAAACCGTGCAGCTCACCAAAGACGTTGACCCGGAGGAGTATCCAATGCTCCTTAGCCAGTGGCCACCATGTTAAAGGATGAACTAAAAAGATAATTCAAGTGTTTTTTTATAGTAATAAAATATTAAAAGCAAGAAATAACGCGTGGACAAAGTAAAAAAGAGAATGGGGAAGTTTTAAAATAATAACATTAAAACGATAAAGTAAAATAAAGAACACGTAGACAAAGTAAAATGATAATTGGAAAGTATTTTAAGAATAATAAAACATTAAAAGAAAAGAAAGAGTAGATTATTTTATTTAGTTACTTTTTCTACTATAATAAAACATTAAAAGAAAAGAAATAACAAGTAGACAGAGTAAAGATAATTGGAGCGTTTTCATAATAATAATAAAATATTAAAAGATTGATAGATTTTATTGAGTTTTTTGAAAAAATAATTTATTCTCTTTCACTTTATTAAACTTTTGTTTTTTTAATAACTCCAAATCACTTTATTAAAACTGTCACATCCTTTTCACTTTCTAAAGTCTAGAGTGTGTTGAGGAAGCAAAAAGGCCAATCAATCTGATCTCATTGTGAACAATAAATACTTTATTCATAAAGTATTGTGGGTCTCAATTATCCAACTATAAACACCACGTGTCATAAATATAAATGAAAAGGGTTTGCCTTTATATCTCCATGCTTATGTAATTCCGTGCATTTTCTTAGCACTAAGATGAAATATTCATATAATATTGTTAACTTTGCATCTTTTAAATATAATGAATGTGTAATGCCTTATTACTACATTATTCTATAATATAACATAATCAAATGTCTTACTTTGTATTAAATTATAATCAAATGTCTTTTGTAATTATAGTGTAGCGTTACTTTGTATTATTAAACTATAATCAAAAGTCTTCTGTAATTATAATGTAGCTTTACTTTGTATGAAGAATCATTATTCTTTGTTTCTATGTAAAATTCTAAATCATTTTAAAATCAATATATTATTTTTTTTTAAATAAAATAAAAATTAAGCAACACGTTTATTTTCTACACTTGTATTGCTCATAAAGGTAATAAAGTGAGGATGCCCAAGTTGCAAACAGAAAATTGAATTCTGTTAAATTATTTATTAGTTGTGTCAAAAGTGAGTATACTTTCCATTTACAAGTTATATATATATATATATATATTTTTTTTTGACTTTGAATTAATTGTATTCAATTTTATGTTAATTATTTTTTCAATATTTTTAATTTTTATTAAACTAGATTTATTGAAAATTTAAAATAAAATTTAGAAATTTTAATTTTTATTCATTCTATCTTTTATTGGTGAAAGAAATTTTTGGATGCTATATAAATCTTTAAGAATGTGGCTTTGTTTTTAAGAGGCAAAAAGGAAAATAAAGCACAATTAATATGATTTTTTTTTCAATTGTCATGTGGCAAGTGTCATATGTAATTGTTAATTTTAGTTTATTTAAAAATAAAAAAAATGTTATCACTTCCTACATCATGTTTTCATTTTGATGTGGAAAATTCCATATATTTTTAGTTTAATATTTATGAGAATAATTATTTATTTAATGTGACAAATTTTATAAAAGAAATTATTTCTTATCTTTTTTTTTTAACTTTCTTAATTTCTACATTCAATTTAAAACTTATTTTCTCTATTTAATAAGGATTATACACATTGTAACACATTCACTTATTTAGTGTAATATCATAATAGGTTATGAATTAGTATGTAACTATGATTTGATAAATTTTACAGTTCAAATGAGGGCTTCAACCAGTCAAGCATTTAGTTGATGCACTTGTGAACAATAGAGTTAAATGTTTAGTTAATATAATAATGGTTGTTCTTGGATCACGTACATAATGAGTTGACTTTTTTTGTTTTTAAGTGAGTGTTTCCCCCTTAGATTCTAAGATTTTTGAATTCTTATGTAGGATTTGGAATTCGTACATTGCCCCCTAAGGGATAAAGGTGGGAAGTTGTAATTCATAGAATTGTAGCATTGATTTATGACTAGGTAATAATGTTTGCTTGCAGACATACGTGTAAATTAAAGAAAATTAAATCATATCTTGAGGAGGCTAGAGCACTTCATGAAAAATATCTCTTTAATACATTTGATTAGATGGTTGTTTACAAGTCAACACAGCAATTATCTTGAATCTACCATGACTTAGGAATTATCATGAATCTTTCCAATTTGTAGGTCTAGATTATTTTCCATGCATTTATGACATTTTCAATGTTCAATCCCCCTTACGATGTATTAATACCAAACCCCACAGAAGTTGGAAAAATATTTCCAAAGATTACCCAAACCATAGTTTGTATGTGAAAGCTCTAGTCCTAGAAATTGACATTCTACCTAAACTCCCTATAACCCACCTTTCTTTCACCACCTTATCTTCCAGGGTTAAGACTTTTGGATCCAATGGATTTTGCCTCTTAGTATTTTTGGCATTATCATAAAATATAGTTTTAGTCTCTTGCTACATTATCTTTTTATGAATAGTTATACAAAATACATCTCTTCTTCAAAACTGATACCTCTATTCTAATAATTGTGTAAGTACATTTTTTTTTCATTATTTTAATATCATTTGGTTTTTGTTGGTATTTTCTTTTCCTATTGTGTAGTGTTGTTATCTTTGATTTATTTCTCAACCCAATCTAGACAAAAATATCTTTTAGAGCAATTCATCATAAGTGAGGAGAAATAAAATGTGAGGGCACTTAAAGTCAAGATTCATATCTATGGGAGTCAAGAGGGGCACGTGCCTTACAAATTTTATTTTGACTTTATAAAATGAAAAAATACATTTGAGATAAATCAGACACTAGTAGATTGAAAGGATATTTGGAAGAAGCTTATATGTAGTGAATAATATGTTTAGTCCACACTTTCCTAATATATTCTTAGCTACTTACCTTAACATAGATATAATGATAAATACAAAGAATAATGATGATGACATGAAGCAACAACACCATATGTGTATTTATCTTAACATAGATATAGTGATAAATGCAAGGAATGATGACGAGGATACAACAACACTAGAAGTGTGAAGTAAGAGCATATTACCCAAGGACAAAGCCATTTTTAGTGATGCCAATTAGTTTGTACATTAATGATTTTATGTTTTGTAAATTGATGGTTTACTACTGGTTGTAGATATATGTATTGTTATTCACGTTTAGAGATTTGATCATGGTTGGTCATTCACCCTACCCATTTTATATTCTTATAAATATTTCATTATAAAAAAAATACATATATTAGTGTACAATTGAGAAATATTTTATTTGTTGGGTACCAATACTTGCTTCCTATTTTTTGTGTTCGAGTTAACCAATTGTCTAGCTTAGCCCATATCAATATGTATTAGAGAAATAATCACTTGTTCAAATTTACTATCCTCTTGGGATCACCTCCGTATGCTCAATAAATATTGGTTGTCCTAACCCAATTTGACACTCCTTAAGGGCCCACTCTTTTCACCTTCACTAGATCCACTCACCCACCCTAATTTAGTGCAGAACTCCATCTTTTTATCATAGATCTAATCCACTACTCTTGCATAGCTCACACTTACACTCAATTTTTTCAAGATGAGATAAGATATGCAAATTAGTATTGTCTAACATATGCTAGACAAACACAATTGGACCCTACAAGAAGTAAATTTGTGTATGTGTATATTTTTAATAAATATATGCTGGAATTTTATTGTAAATTTTTAATATCCTCATTTAATTAGTTTACAAAGCTAGTTGACTTGTTTGAGCTTCTCAAGGGTGGTCAAGAGAAAATTGCAAAGACCAAAGGTGGAGCATTTAGTTGGAAATACATCTTTAAAAGAATTGAAAAATGGTTGGATTCTCATGAAGAAGAGAGATCCAACATGAGATAATTCTAGTAGCCAATTAATTAATCCAGGAAACGTCTAAAAACCATGCTACTTAATTATTGTACTCAACACTTTGCAAAGTAGGAGATACCATTTGTAATAGTTGCTAAGAACGATTTGTCCAATTTGTTTGTGTCATTTCCTTGAATTTCAGAAACTATGTACATTCAGTCTTCCCAAGTACTTTTGTTTTCCAGATCCTTAATAAACTATTGGAACTTCAACAAGATCACGACCTTACTTTAAGGTATGGAGACACCTTAACTATAAGGGATGAAATAAAATATAATGTCTTATCATGCCTTACCTAGCATACATTTTCATTTACAACTATAAATTACCAACTTTTGTTGATTTAGGGACTAAGGAGTGTGTTAACAACATCTTACGTTTTAGTCATGTATGGGAATGTTCAAGCCAAAAATCAAGTGATTTAAGCCCAAACCAACTTTCAACAAAATACAAGTTTTCCAAGTGGTTTTATATCCTTACTACAGAACAATCTACTCCATCATTGATCCTTAGAGTGGTAGCAAGTGAAACTAAAACAAATGAATGATGACATGTATCCTCCATACCAATAATGCCAATTGCATCATAACTGATATCCATGCCCAATATAACACATAACCAACATTATTTTCCTATGCATCTCATTCATGATTCCAAGGTAAAGTCCATCCATTATCATGATATAAGTTATCATGTCTGGATTCATGTAATCTTAAAGCATATCATTCATTTGGAAGGCGAGTGGAATAAATCCTATAATTACTGCTATGTTATGAAGAACTAATGACTCAAGTATTCTTATATACTTCATAATATTTTATCCTTAAATTATCCCTTGCATCATTTTATTACATTCCAAGTTTCATATAATTACTAATAGGTTGTATTTGCTAATAATTGTATTGGAGATTATCCATTATTTATGATTCAATTAAGGTCAAAAGGAAAAAACCTAGGTTATAAAATGGGATAGATGAAATTTGTGCAACCTAAGCACCGCATGCATGGTTCCTTCCTTACAATATCCATCAATCAAGGTAATATCAATACTATTATTTGGAACCAATTCCAATTTTGTATTGCTTGAAAATGATCTCCTATTTTGTTCATTCTCTCTTTATAGAAACCATGAAATAGAGTGTTGTAAACCAAAACATTGGGAAATCAAGCCCTTTTGCACCATCTAATCAACAAGTCAATCTGGACAAAAATTCTTTACTACAAGAACATACAAGTTGTTTTTTTAAATTTTGCATACTTAGTGTCTGCCACATTCACAGATTTAAACTTGTTTTGTGAGTTCATGTCCTCCTTCTCACTGCAACACCCATTTTGCTCCTATCCATCATTGTGCTAGGAATTGAGAGGAGCCTTGGAAGAATGACGACATATTGAATCAATACATAGAGGGAGAGACGCATATGCATTGATGTATATAAGAAGGAAGAACCCACAATACACCACCTTGAAGAAACTGATCATCATGCTTGAATGATGTTACTCAGGCATGACCAAACTCATATTAATTCCTAACATGACATTAGTCCACATGGGACATGATAGTGGTTGACATTAGTCCACGTAGAATATGTAGGGCACAAATTCAATAGGGAATGGATAAAAACAATTTTTTCTATTCCATGTGCTATCACATGTACTAAAACTCACTAGGTTGACTCTTACAAAATTTGATAGCCATGTGGTAAATTTCTTCCACTTGTAGGTGACTTACTATTGTTATCATCCTTGTAGGAAAATATGAATACTAGATTAACAAGGCACACACGATGTATCCTTATAACTTTTTATTAGAGTATAATCATAAATCCTACAGTTCATTATAGTTATTTTTCCGAAAAACAACTTATATGAGTTTTTATTTGGCAACTGATTTATTACAAATAGTAGCCTATTTATTCATCAATTCTACTAAAGATTTACCATGCATTCAAACATAAGCAACACATAATTATACTCATAATATGATAATAAATTTTGAGAAATAAATGGGTACTTATATTTTCCAGAGCTAAATACCAAGCAATTGATTGAGATAGAATGAATTTCCTCTGACCGTAGGCATCATGGAGTAAAATTCTCCTATTACCATTCTTTGTATAAGAGAGGTGGAAAAATATTTATCCCACATGTATTATGAGATAAAAATATCCATCCCTCTAGCATATATAATAGAGGTGAAGGAGACCCTTTGGGTACATGAAAATTATTGTGGAAAATATTGTAAAGTTGTGATGTAAGGAATATGTGGGGGTGCTCAAGATTTTAAGAGTGAAAGTTTCCTGCAGAATAAGAAGATCAATCCTTTTGTGGATGTTTCCCCATTTGGGATTTTATAGCATAAAATTAATCCTCTTTTCTCTTTCCTTTCCTTTATTACATATGTTATTGATTAATTGGTGCTTGTGTTGATAGGAGATTAGACTAGTACGATAACACTTATTGGTTTACATGTTAGTAATCTATTGTTATATGTTAATGCATATTTTCAAATTCTAACATGGCATAAGAGATAGTTATTAAGCTCTCCCTCCTTTAGTATTTTTTTTAAGAATCAATTTTCTTCAATAAATCGTGTATTATGCCCTCCTTCTCTTATGGATTTGCAATTAGACCTAGACAACCACTTAGGTTTATACCAGATTTGTGCATTATCACATTTATGTGCATTTTTTTCAAAATGTGACCTCACCATTGTCTCCTAAATAGAGGAATTAGTCAAAATTGACTATTGGTTTGTCGAATTTGGCTTTCGTTTGCCAAAATTTGAATTTTTTATTAACCTAATTTGTTTTGGGCATTTTTTAGGTCTAGTAATTACCAAGCCTTTTTTTTAACCTAATATCTTTTGATTCGTGAAGTCTTTTGTAATGATTTTTTTTAGTGAGTGCAATTTTTTATGACCTAGATTTTTGGCTACCCCCCTCACCTCTTCAGGCAACATACATACCCGTATAGATCCATATGACAACGTTTATATCCCTTTCTCTGCAATTTTTTTGTATAGGGACAAATTGAGGTATTTGTGATCAATAGTTTCTTTTTATATGGAATTTTTTTTGGTTGCAGGCCGATTTTGTCTTCACAGTGGCCCATTCCTCTTCTCCTGTGCACCATACAGACTCAAACAGGCCTGTACACACATGTTTTCTGCAATTTTTTTTGTCTAGGCACATTTTCTCTTTGCAGGTTCGATTTCACTTTAATTCCTGCATTTTTTTCCCTATTTGAGGCAATTTAGTCTCTGCTGGGCATATTTTTTGAAGGTTGGAGGTTAGATTTCTCTCTTAGAGTTGCATTTTCATCCCTCTACTATGCTATACAAGTTCGTTCTCCTCCTCCTATTCTAAATTCCATACAGATTAATTCTCTCTCAATGGTTTGAGGGTCTTCAACAATTCTCCTTTAAAACCCTAAATGACTCCCTAAAATTTAATTCATGTTTTCTTAATTTTTTGTGGCTAGGCACAATTTCTCTCTGTAGGTTAGATTTCACTTCGATTCATGCATTTTTTTCCCTATTTGAGGCGATTTAGTCTCTACTAGGCGGATATTTTGAAGGGTGGAGGTTAGATTTAGATTTCTCTCTTAGAGTTGCATTTTCATCCCTCTACTATGCTATACAAGTTTGTTCTTCTCCTCCTATGCCAGATGCCGTACAGATTCATTCTCTCTCAATGGTTTGAGGGTATTCTACAATTCTCCTTTAAAACCCTAAACGACTCCCTAAAATTTAATTCAGAGCTTTTTCGAAAGCTCTATTATGCATTACACAAATATTTTATATATTTTTAATTTTAAAATTTAATCTAGTTTTTTAATATTTTTTTTGTAATATTCGAATTCTATTAAATAAAATAAAGAAAGTTGTATAGAACCATGCTGTCCAAAAATCAGATAGCCATAATATCATGCCTAGCAAGTGGAGCCAAGAACTAGAAATTGAGTCCACTGTGTTAACCTAGAAAGGGAGAGTTTAAAAATTCTGAGATTTAAAAGGTTCCCCCATAGGACGAGGGTTATGGGAAAAAAATACTCAAAATAGAAAACAAACTATCAAGCAAACTAAAAATGTGAAACTCATCCCATGGGTTGTTCATCATTAGAATAAAAGGAAAAGGAAGGGCTGACACCTGGCAAAGCACAAGTCTCCATGTTTCCATCTGTGGTGGGGCAATGCCTGTAAACTAGCTGAGTGTCCTTGATGTGTGAAGGCAACGATGAGCTGAAGGTTTTCCCAGTGATGGCATGGGTGAGAAAATACATCTTTGTGTTGAGGCGACCCATTTCCTCCCTCTGAAACTAGAACATAGTGCACATAGTAGCATTCAGGTTCGAGACCTAGTCCGTTAGTGGAAAGGCTCCCCGTTCAGATCTTAGTAACCCTTTCACACAATCCTGCATAGCTAGTGAAAGCAGAGCCTTGGTGGTCCAGATAATGTTGAGCGTCTTTGTATGTCTGGTTTCTCGGGTGCTAGTTGAGCCAGAGTTGTCCATTATCCCTCCAAGCTCCATGAAAGTGCTCTTGTAGTGGGGCATTTCTTCTTCCTTTTCAAGCGATTTTCCAATCGCAAAGTCCTCATGCGAGCCGAATCCGAGATTTCATTTTCAAAGAAACCCTGGACTTTGCCCAATTCTCTCAGAGAAAGCGGCATATGGATGCTCCTTGGCCCGTTCATGGTTTTACGCGGGGTAACATTCATGCGAGCCATAGCCTCTTTAAATGCATAGAGAAACTATTATGGGGGAACAATCTGGGTGGAGGTGGAGACACAGAAAAGGCCGTAGAGGGAGCATGAGAGGTGAAGAAGGTTGTTGAAATAGGGTCGGGTTTTATGCTTGTGCTTTCTCGTTCGGTGTCCCAATGCATGCAGAGCGTACGATACACATAATCCACCACCCTCCAGCGTAATTTCCATTAATGGATGATCAATCGAACCCGAATATCTCTATAAAGTATGATTTGAATTGGATTCACAATGATGTGATCCTTGTCCTTGACATGGCATCCTTTTATGAAGTTGCATGAGGGATGTCCTCTGAAGTCCACGTGGCATGCCACATGATATTGTCCTGTTCTTGTTGCAAAGGGTGGCCATCTGAAATTCCATGAGCCTCCGTTGTGCACCCATCGTGGGGAGTTAATCTAATTTTTAATTATTAAATATATTTAAATCTTTTTATTAAGTTTTATGTAATTTTTTTTTAAATTTTCTAATTTATTATATATATGTATATAGTTAGTTAGTTAGAATTCATTAGCTATTTTTTCCTAATTCATTAGCTTTGTGTTCTTTTGCATTAGTTTATTAGTTTCTTAGATTTAATCATCATGACTTCAAAGGTTGTTTTAGTTTATAGTTAATTGGTACTAACTATCTTGATTGAAAGAGAAAGATGATTGACATTCTCATTATCAAGAATCTATGGCACTTAGTAAATGGTGAACATCAAAAACCAACTGACGTAAAATACTTATCTAAATGGGAAGAGGGCTATGATCAGGCAAGAGGACTCATTGGTAAAACTGTATCAAATTGTTTACATGTACACATTGAGGCTGAAGATAGCCGGTTGAGGTATGGAAAACTTTATCTTCTTTGTATGATACATTTGATGATGTTTCACCTTATTATCTTGAAATGAAATTTCATGAACTTGATCCTAAATATTTTGATAGAATTGAGTCATTTCTTGTTGAATTAAAAACTTATAATGAAAAACTTAATAATCATGGTAACTATGATAAGAAAACTGATATTGCACTTATTATTCTTCTAGAGCGAAAATTACTTTCTTCCTTTGATTTGTTTATCCAAAATAGGAATAGAGCTATTGAAATGTGTAAGGGATCCATAAAACCCACCTTTGAATATTTTTTAAAGGTTTGATTTTTGAAAATTATATTTGATATTATCAAATCAATTAATTATTGGTGAATCTCTTATGGCACACATTCATAAGAATCCACATAAAGGGTTTAACAAGAACCAAAAACCACATTTAAGGGTCCATTCCATCAAACTCTAATGATGATCCTAAAAAGAAAGTATTTAATCCCGGTAAGTATTGTGGAAAAACCAATCACCTTGAGAAGAATTGCTTTAAAAGGAGAAATTAAGTTACTAAAGCCAAGAAGAAATCCTACAAGGAACAACATGTAACTCTTTGTGCATGGAAATGTTTAGGGGCAAAATTTCGCCAATTGGCTATTTTTTGGGCATTTTATCAAAAACAAATCGCTATTTGGTAATTTTTAGTCTCTAATATCGCCTATATTTACATAAAATGTGTTTGTTTATCACAATATTTTCCAAAATTTACAAATTTTAGTATTAAATTGTATGTTTCATATTTAATATTCTCCTACTAGTCTATATATGTGTTTTTTCCAATCCAAAATAATCGCCTAGAATACTATACTTAAGTATACTATTATAATCCTTAAAAAATACCTTGTTTTTGTGCCTATTTTATTCACCTAAGTAATTCCTCTTCTTCTATGGAATGGATTATGGATTCAAGTGCCTCTAATCTTATGATTGGTATCGCTTCTTTGTTTTCATCTTATGACACTAATGAGGACACAATATAGAAAATTCCAATTAGTGATGGTAACCAATCTTCAGTCATAGCTTCTGTGATATTAAAGTTCATAATGGTATATTGGAAGATGTTTTTGATGTTGAAGGGATGCCCATAAATTTGATTTCTATTTATTGTGCTTGTAAAAAAGGTTATAAATTTGAAGCATGGCCTGATAAATATTTTCTTAGAGACATTAACAATAACTTCAAAGTTGTTTCTTTCGGCCCTTTTGATCATAATTTTTTTATTTAAACTTAGTAGTTTTAATTTACCTAAAAATCAACCATTTTATTCCTATGTTGTTCATGATGATGAAAGTAAATTATGGCATGAAATATTAGGTCACATGAATTATGGTAAAATGCAACTTTTATCTAAAATGGTACATGGGTTACCTACAATTTCTTCCACTAAAGGTGTCTGTGAAGGTTGTGTGCTTGGTAAACATCATAAGGAAAAGTTTGATAAGGATAAAGCTTGACATGGAAACGAACAATTGAAATTAATTCATAGTGGCATATATGGTCCTCTTAAAACCCCTTGTTTATCTGGTGTTGTCTATTTCATTACTTTTGTTATTGATTACAATAAGAAGAATTGGGTTTATTTTTTGAAACATAAAAGTAAAGCCTTTGTTGTATTTCAAGAATTTTAAGCCTTGGTTGAAAATGAATATGGTATTTAAGTATTAATACATCGAGAACTGATAATGTGGGAAAGTTCACTAAAAATGAATTTAATGCTTACTTATATCAACATGGTATTCAACATCAAAAGGATGTTCCTTATACAACTCAAAAAAATAGGGTTGTTGAAAGGAAACAAAGAACTTTAGTTGAAATGTCTATATGTATGCTATATTCTAAAGGATTACATAAAATATTTTGGGCAGAAGCTAATTATTATGCTAACCATATTTTAAACAGAGTTTTTACTAAAGCAGTTTTGCAGGTTATTCTCAAAGAAAAATGGAGTGGAAGGAAACTAGACATTAATAACTTTAAGATACTTGGCAGTAGATGTTGAGCCCATATTATTGATGAAAAATGAAGAAAGTTAGAGCCCAAATCTCACAAATGTATATTTATTGGTTATAGTGAGGATTCTAAAGCTTACAGGTTGTTCTATCCATCTACCCAAGCTATCATCGTCCAATGAGATGTTCAGTTCAGTGAAGTCTCCCCCACGCTTGAGTCTGCTAAACCTCATGCTACCTTGAATTTACCTCCATATTTAGTTGCTCCCATATATGTTACCTCTTCCTTTAGTTTTGTGCCTAATCTAGATCCTATTTCACCTACTACTTCAAGTGATCCACCTAACCTTTCCGAAGATACTAAAGTGGTTCCCTCTACTAATACTACTATTTCGGTTTGGGCTTAGAAAAAACTTGAATACGAAAATTTTGAGGTTGGTATTCTAGCAGACACTCAACAGACTAGATCTGATTTTTCTCTCATGTCAAAAGTATTAGCCATAGATGATCCCTCCACATATGCTCAAGCTAAAGACAAACGATAATGGGAAAATTAAATGACTGCAGAGTATGACCCCTTAATGAAGAACAAGACTTGTAATCTTGTGTGAAAATATTGTTCACACCAAGATCTACTCAAGCAATTACAAACTCTCACAAATTGCCTTGCAAAAACTAGTCATATAAAACATAAAACCATCATGAATATGATACAACCAATAAAATTCTATTGAATAATTGTACATCAGCCAAAACTTGTGATATGCAATGGCTATACAAATATATCATTACATAAGAGATTTGAAATCCTCACAAGAGCAGGCTTACTAAAAATATGAAAAAAGTGTTTTCCAAATCACCTCTAAGGCTCATGAATTGGTAAAATCAGAGTTGGATGGTGATGTAGGATGGAAAATCATGATAATTTAAGAATTTAGAAAGAGGAAACATCATGGAGGCAAGTTGGCCAAAAAAATGCTAAAGCTAAGTCAACCAGCTTTTACCTTTTCACCAAAAGCAGTAAAAAGTAGGATAGTGCCCTTCTAATCCAGGAATGGAATAAAATCTCATAGAGTCTTAGGAAATATTATCCAGAATATTTAGAAGTGTTCCCTAGTGACTCAGGATGGCTTGTGGTCCACACAAAGGACAAATATTGGCCAACTACCTAGTCTACAATGTTGGAATGGGGTTAGAGCGCACAAAGTGTGGAAGCCGACAATGACAGAAAGAAGCATTCATGGAAGAAAGGACCATTCGCGAAGAACAAGGAGCCGACAGAAGTGCAAGTTATGGCTTAGTTATTTAGAATGGGTCATTTGGACCGTTTTGTAACAACCTTAGTTGTGTATAAATAGAACCATGATTGTAAGCCTAAGGGCATCGATTGTAGACTATGATTTTCGCATCTATGTTTTTCTCTACCTTCGACAAGTTTTGTTCTGGTTATATGGATCCAGGATAAGTCACTTGGAACTGTTCTTGCGAAGGTTGTACCGTGGATTTTGGGATGAGTTAATGCATGAGGATGTTTGGTTATGTCTCTTCTCTCTTTGTTTCTATTTGTGTTGAATTATGAATGTTATCTCAATGATGCGATATGTTTAAGGTTTTATTACAGTCTCTATCGATTAGTCTGTAATGCTGGTTGAAGCGAATGACAATAATATAATGCTGGTGCGAATGTTGATTATGTCTTGTTAATGCGGATGTCAAATATATATTTAAACTCTTAGCATGATGTGAAGACAAGATCTCTGGTTTTTGTAGCGATTGGGTAAGGGTTAATGCATGTCTTCTCCCTATTGTGGAAACTTGGTTCCTATAGCAACCCTTAACCATCTCGGGTGAGACCTCACTCGCTCTGCAAGTGTTGCTGGAAAGGGTAAAACCTTTATGGGTTGATGCTTAAGGCTGTTTGGTCGGTGTTTGTTGACAACAGTGCGAAGTGAACCCCTGTTGACCGAACTATGTCAACAAATGGTTCCATTGCTGGGACCCTAGTGCGAAGAGAAAAAGAGAGGACATGTTGTGGCATCTGATGAAACCGGAGACCGAGGATTGGTTCGACAAGAAGGCACGGGAGTTTGCTAAAGAAGAGAATCGAAACCCGGATGGTTGACAACTGAGTGGTTACGGAAATATATATACTCTAACATCCATAAGATATTTTTCTGCGAATTCCCAATACTACTGCATGAGCGGTTGGCACAACTAATATTTCAAAAGAAGAATTTCCAAGGTGGTGAACTTGAACATTGGACACCTGAGTTGATCCCACAATTGAAGCGAGTGGATAAAAAGGCATCTAGGGCTATCAAAGTTTGGGTGGATAGTATTCTGGAGGGATATATTACTGAATTTGTCGTCGACACAATCAAGTCATATAGCGACACAGAAAGGAATTTTTTCAAGGGACCCTATGGAAGGTTTCTATTGTCGCTGAAATTGTGGATTAAGATGCTTATTTGCGAAAAGGGTATACTGAAGATGAATTCTGACGAGTAAAGCTCGGTGTGCAGAGGTTGCGGGTACCGCGTAAATGCGGGTATGGTAGAATGATGTGGGGTAGATGGACATGAGCGACGACGAGTTCTTAAGGGAGGATGAGGAAGGTTGTGGTACCCTGCAAAGTGGAGTGAGGTTCCGGCGGCTAGAGAAGAAGAGGAGGACTGAGATTGAGAGCGAGTTTCCTGAGGTGACCGAAACGGAGAACTGCGATACGGAACCACAAGGGATGAAGTGACCCTATTGTGACGAAGAAAGTAGCCAAAATACCCCTGAAGCCGAAGAAGGACAGACCCAAAGTTACAACATACCCACAACCCCGTGCACTACACCAAATTTTGGAGGAAGAAACATAAGTTCATCGTAGTGTTGTATGAAGTGTCAGAACAATGGTAAAAGTAGTGGGTCCATAAATAATAGTAGGGGATCAAGGATGGCAGGTGAAGACGTGAAAATGCCAATTTTCCAGGGGAACGGGACTGAGGCTCCTGAACAGTATTGGTTTTTATGCGAAGCAGTGTGGAAAGTAAAGCAAGTCCAAGACGAAGATATCAGAAAGGGACAGCTAGCGACAACCTTTAGGGGTCGTGCGCTAGACTGGTTCATGAAATTCATACAAGTGCCTACAAGAAGTCTAGAGAAGACACTTTCGCATATCAAGGTAGGATTAATTGATGAACTCAGGAAGCTGAAATCTGAGTCGCAATACATCACGGAATTGAAGGAGATTAAGCAGTTTCCAAATGAATCAATGTGGGAGTTCAACCAGAGATATAAAAATTTGATGGAGAAATTCATCTTTGGGATGAGCGATGTACAACACAAAGAATGGTTCATCGCAGGATTAGTCCCACACATTCGTGGGTTGCTGATGTAGTAGAAAATCGCATCCCAAGCAGAAGCACTGGAAATTGCAATGAATTTGGAGGCTTCACTAGTTGGCGAAGCAGGAGTGGGCATGAATCACACTTAAGCGCAGCTAGAAAATATAATGATCCAGCTCCAAGACATTAAGAAGGGAAAAGAGGTGCGAGAGGAAATATGGTGCACCTGCTACAAATCAGAAGGACACCATAAGGACTAGTGCCCAGAGTTCCGTGAATATTTAGAGTCTGATGCACCGAATCTACTAAGCCAAGGAGGGATGCCGTGGTGTAGAATATTCTAGAAGAGGGGGCATCGGTCGGAAGACTGCGTATATTTACATAATATGGTGTCAAAACCGGAAAATCTTTACTATAATTTTTGTCGATCGGTTGGGCACAAAGAAAAGGATTGTATGGCATATGAATTGCTTTAGGAAAGGATCGCAGACACATATTTTATGAAGGGGGAGGAACAACCCCTGACGCAGAAGCAACCGCAGTATAGTCAGCATCAGCCACACCACAATCAACAGTATAACCAACCGCATCTACATTATAGCCAACTACAACCGATGTACAGTCAAACCCAGCTGGAGTATGGAAAATTGCAGTATCAGACTAGGCAATATACCCAATAGCCATATGGCCAACCACGAGGAGGATTCAGAGGAGGATTCCGTGGAGGTCGAGGTGGAGGTGTTGTTCGAGGAGGAACTTTTGGACAAGGTCGAGGGCCGATTGTATGCTACAATTATGGTCAAGTCGAGCATTATCAGAGATATTGTTAGAACCCAGTTCTGCAGTGTATGTATTGTAGTGCATCAAACCACAGTGTGGAGGACTGCCCCCAGCTGATTGTGAAGTGGAAAAATAAGAATCCACCCCAACCTCAGTCGAATCCGAATCAGGGTCAAAATCCACCTCCAAATGTACATAAGATTTCGGCAGAAATAAGAAGTCGACAGGTGAACGTCGCAGTAGTGACCAGGGGAGGAGCTACGATAGGGGAAGACATGCCACAATCGAGTGTCCGACCAATAGCGAGAAAACAAGTCAAATTCGATGTGGAGGCAGAAAGGGAGACTTTCTTGGAAGCACAAGAGACAATGAGATGAATGAGGCAACCACCTACTAACCAGAAAGAATCCACCTATGATATGCCGTTGATATTCGACACGACGAACTCACATAGAAACATTAACACCTTAAGAGCCTTCCTAGAGAGTTTCCTGGAGCTGGAAAAGATTAGGATGCATTGGCAGAGATAGCCATCCTACTACACCGACATGAGGACGAACGACAAATTTGAACAGTAAATCGACTGCATAGGAGGAAGACAGGGAAAGAGATGAGGATGACTGCGCAAATTGGTGCAATCAACGTCGACAATATTATTCTCGACTTGGGGTCAGATGTCAACATCCTGACGAATCAGACATGGGAGGTAATGTGGAAACCACAGCTGCAATTGTCCCCTGTACAACTTCAATTAGCGAACCAGAGAAAGGTCATGCCCATCAACTGACTGGGTCACATCCTAGTTGAAATAAAGGGCATGAAGACCTATGCAGATTTTGATGTGATAGAGATATTTGATAACACAAGCCCCTATCCGGTAGTGCAAGGGATAGATTGGGCAATGGAGAATCAGGACGTCATCAACTTTAAGAAAAGAACCATGTCATTTGAGAATCATGACATGAGAGTAGTTTCACCCCTGGATCCAGCAGAAGGACAACGGTATGTCGAGCCGATGAGGGATGAATGGGGGGCACTAGGTTCCTGGATTATGGCTTTGGACATTATTATCATTAACAATATTTTTAATATTATTTAATTAATAACTGGCTCAACAATGACAACTAATGAGAATGGGGGGTCATGGATTCCACATGTTAGGGGTTTGGGGACTAGGATTTGTAGCTCTCCCTAACAACACTCTTTATTTCCTATTTTTTTTATTATTTTAGCCTATGTTGATACTATTGATCCTAATTCATGATTTAGTGTTCCTTCCTTTATGATGCGCCCTCCTTGGTTCTTGGATGGATTCCAATTGTTGAATGTTCCCTTCGGTGGTTTTGTAACTCCTTTTTGGAGGTGACACTTGGTTTTGTAACCCCCACTTGCACAAGTGTGCCCTCAATGGATATTTTTAGTTGGGACAATTGAAAAGTGTAAGTCCTCCTTCATTTTGACACCATTTTCTATTTTTGGAAAGAACTTCCTTTCTTGTGGAACTTCATCTCCACCTATTCAAATTACTCCTTCCTGATTGAGCAGTCCACACACTAATTCAATTTGGTTTGGGTGTCATGGAGTGTTTTCTCTTTGGAATTCAAATTAGCCTTGGTGGGAATTTGAATTGGTGTTCTAGTAACTTCTAGTAACTAGTGTGGTTACTCTCCAGTTAAGCTTGGTGAGTCCTTAAACCGTGGATTCAAATTGCTATAAAGGGATTTGAATTGGATCTCTCTAGTTCCTCTTGGTTTATTATGTGTTCTCTCTTGGATATTTTGAATTCCTGTGGATGGATTCAAATTGCTTGAAGAAGGATTGAAGGCCTTGTAATGAGGTATGAAGACTGATCTATGCCATATTGCAGTTTGTATAGATGGAACACCAAAGTACCTCAAGGACCATTACTTGTATCTACTTTGGTCTTGCACGTGAATCCAAGTGGTGGGTGATGATATCCTGAGGGATTGTAGTGAAGGGAATCCCATTGCACCAAGTAGTGAATATACAAAGAAATTAAGTGGTGAGGGAAGGTGTTGATATTTCTCAGGTTGTAGCATGGGTTTTCTATGAAGGGCACGACCATATGTTCTTTTCATCCTATTTATGAGAAATTTTGGGTTATTATAACTATACCATTATGTCAGGAGTGATGTTTCCATTAAGGTACACCTTTTGTTCCATTGAAAAATGTTCTGAATGGCTAAGATATAGCTGTTTCATTTTGGCAAGGTTTTCCCTCACAATGGTAAGAAGGGAGAAAATATATGATTTGGTTCACCTATTTTTGATAATTTTTTGTTTATGAGACCTATACCATTGCATCTGGAGCGATGTTTCCAGTAAGGAATGCCTTGTTTTCATTGAAAAAGCTTTTTGTATGGTTGAGATATAGTCATTTATGTATGGTAGTGTTAACAATGTTGAAAAAGAATACACCTTGTTATTGGTTGAGAGTACATCTGCTTGTGGATCCATGAACTCAACTCGGGGCAGACCTGTTCAAGTATGAACTGAATTGACTGTGTCTATGTCTGGGTGGAATGTTGTCCCATTGAATCCAATTTACCCTTAATCAGATGAGTATTTTATTATGTGTTCATTTACGGAAATTTATAGTTATATATGTGATTATGGATTCGATTTGCTTATGAACTATATGGTTGTAGGTGACGTTCATGAGATATGATGTTATTTTTGTTTATATGGTTGTATATGGCAGTCCCCATATCTTGTTTTGTTTATGCTATTATGGTTTTAGGTGGTATTCAGTAGAGCTGTTTTATAGTACTGTTTAAATGATCGATTTTGACAGCCTATAGATTTGTTTAATTATATTGTTTATAGTACCTTACGAAATTGATTTTATTGATGAATTATATGGCTATATTAGATATGATATTTGATTTTTAAAGAAATTTCGATAGCTTTCTCATATATGATTACTTTTATGTCTGCATTTACGTTGCATAGTATGAGCATATGGAAAAGGATATGCATTGCAAGTTTGCATTGTCTTTTAAAAGGATGATTGTATTATTTTAAATGGGATTTTTGGCATGTTGGCCTAGCCTTAGATAACCTTATTCCACTATGCATTATCTTGTTTCATAATTCCCTTTGGTTTCCTGGAGACTATGTCCTTGGTTTAGGGGTTGGGTGCATTACAAAGTGGTATTAGAGCTTAAGTTCAACACCGACACTGTTGGGCCTTATACATAATTGTGACTCTATGTTTTTTTTCTTATGATTTATGATAGATGTATATGTTGTGAAAGAAATTTTGATGTGCTAACAGTGGTTGGTAATGAACACATCACAACATACAGTGTGAAACTGAACTAATTTTTTTAAAAATCCTAAACAAAGAAGTGAAGACTAAATTTCAACAATTAGAAATCATAATTCAGAGATTAGAGCTTAGTTACAGAGACTAGTGATGGAATGGGAAGAAGGAAAGATAACTTATAGCACTGAAGAAGAGTTTCCTAAGTTAAGTCCTGAAATATGGGAACTAAGGACAAGTAGGTCCAAAAGAATAATTGAAACCTTGGATTTGGAAAATGCAGTGAAAATTTTGGAGATGGAAGTGAGAACATACAGACAAGATAATTAAAGGACCATACATACCCATAGATAGATAATGCAAAGCTTGAAATAGCTACAAGAAACCTAATATCAACCCCAAGAAACAATCTAGAAACTAGACATTATCAACTAAGAAGATATCCTAACAGATCACATTAAAAAATACCTCATCATAAACCCTCTCCAGAGAAAAGGAAAAAGTATTCATCATGCAGCTCATAAAGCAACCTGGAAAGATTCCCATCCAGATCTAAGAAGAGGAGATTCAATCAAAATGAACTGGTTGGTGAATTGAGAAGGATCAAACCTCCCACCTTCAATGGCGAATCTAAGATAGGAGAAGATGTTGAATCTTGGCTATTAGGACTCATAACATTTTTCAAGTTGCATCAATATTCATCAAATATGGAAGCAAGGGTAGCCATTTACCACTTGCAGGGTAAGGCATCCATTTGGTGGGATCATTTAGTAAAGTTGAAAAACATTGATGAAGACAGAATATCATGGAGAAAGTTCAAGAAGTACTTCTAGAAAGAGTATCTCCCAAGACATTATTATGACAAGAAAATGGTAGAATTCTTCAAACTCAAGATGCGCAGTATGACCATGGAAGCCTACGAGAAAATATTCTAGAACTTTTGAAGTATGTAGATTTTGTGAAGGATGAAAAGGTGAAGATTCAAATATTCTTTAGTGGTATACTAGATTCCTACAGAGACAAGATCCAGTACAATAGACAAAAGAACCTTAAAGAGGTAATTTGGAAAGAAAAGCATCTATATGATCAAAATAAGAATAAATACCCTTATCAAAAGAACTAGAAAGAGATGAAGAAAGACAAGAAAGATTAGAGGAAGAAAGGTTTTCAACCTCCAACTTAAAAAAAATAAATAAGCAAAGACAACCCGATCAAATTAGACCCAAAGGTGAAGAGGACGGAAGATCAAGGCCACCTATTGAATGTTCGACATGTAAAGAAAATCACTATACCAAGCAGTTTCCTCTTAAGGGAAGCACTATGGAAAACCTTCATAATATTTGAGCCTCAATTGTTGGTGATGTTGGAAGTAGTACTACAAGAATATATGTAGCCATGGATGGATGACAAGCGGATCATTAGTCCATAATGATTGAGGTAGCAGGTAGGATTGATAATGTACCTATAGCTATTTTGATTGATTATGGAGCTACCCATAGTTACATTGCACCTAACATAGTTGAGAGATGATACCTAAAGAAAAGTAAGCTTGAAGCAACAAGTTTAGTATAGTTTGCTATAGGTGCCATGATAAAGGTCATAGAAGCAGTAAAGAAGTGTCCTTTGTACATGAATGGTGTGAAGAATTTTGTAGGTATAAATATCATACCCTTGGGTTCGTATGATATGTTGATTGGTATGGATTGGATGGATGCACACCATTCCACAATTGACTGTCACAACAAGACTTATTCATGTTTAGATGAAGGATGCAATTGGGTGACAGTAAGGGGTATACTGAGACCTATATCTATGAGGCAGGTCATAGTCCTACAGTTGAAGAAGTGTTTCAGAAATGGTTTCCAGTTGTATGCAACCCATGTACAGGAACCTAAAGAAGGAAAATAACCAAAATTGTAGAAGTATCTAGTGTTACAAGAGTTTGCAGATGTTTTTCAAGAAATGCCAAGAATGCCACTAGAAAGGGAGATTGGATTCTCTATTGATTTGGTTCTAGGCACAATCCATTCATCTAAAGCACTTTACAGGATGAGTACACCATAGTTGAAAGAGTTGTAAATACAGTTAGAAGAATTTTTGAAGAAAGGTTACGTAAGGCCTAGTGTGTCACCTTGGGGAGATTTTGTGTTGTTTGTGACAAATAAATATGGAAATATAAGACTCCACATAGACTACAGACAGTTGAACAAATCCACAATAAAAAATAAGTATCCTTTTCCACGGATTAATGACTTGTTTGATCAGCTAAGAGGAGACAAAGTATTTTCAAAGATAGATTTGAGATTCGGGTATCACCAATTCAAAATCAAGACTGAGTACATTTGTAAGTCAACATTAAGAACAAGGTATGGACACTACGAGTTTACAGTAGTACCTTTTGGATTTAAAAATGCACCGGAAACATTCATGTGTTTGATGAACATAGTTTTTAGAAAGTACTTGGACAAGTTTGTGATTGTATTCTTAGATGACATCCTCATATAATTCAACTTAGAAGCGGAACATGAGGAGCATATAAGGTTGGTGATGCATTTACTCAAAGAGCATTAGTTATATGCCAAGCTAACTAAGTGTTCATTCTATCATAGTAGAAGCCAGTACTTGGGACACATCATAACAGAATAAGGTATCTTAGTGGATCCTAAAAAGATATGAGCTATAATACATTGGAAGACACTGAAGAATGTATCAAAAGTAAGTTCTTTTATGGGATTAGTGGGATACTACAGGAAATTCATTGATGGATTCTCAAAGATAGTGCACCCCAACACATCTTTGCAAAAGAAAGGTGTGAAGTTCGAAAGTAATTATAAGTGTGAAGACAACTTTCATAGACTCAAGTAGTTTCTTACTAGTGCACCAGTTCTAAATATTTTAGATCTTGATGGAAGCTTTGTGGTGTGCACATTGTTGGAATAATAATGTCACAATGCTTAAAATAGATTCAATTAGCTTGTATGTAGGATGAGATCCATTGAGATCCACTTTTGTTTGAAAAATACTTGTTTTCTTATCGAGCAAACGTATACACAACAAAAATGAAGATTTCTGCAAAATGACCAAAATTTTCGCATCCTGCAACACTGGATGGCCGCGGAAATCTCCTCATGGAAATGGGCAGAAGTGTGCACCAAATTATCGTGCCCTGGCACACTGGTGACCCGTGATAATCAGTTATTTTCGCGTCTGTAGCAATTGAGGCTCTGGTGAATCAAGCCCTAGACTGTTTGCTCAGCAGCTACCGCCGATTCTGAAGGAGACGACTATCCTGGCGCACTAGTGTTCAAAATGCAATGAAATCATTTCAGACAAGAGTTTCTCCTGACGAAATCCAAATCCCAATTTTCTTTTACACGCAGCAACTCTCAGGATTCGCACACCAATTCTCAGCTCTCAGACTGCAAGCCTCCACGCACTGCAATTCTCAGTGATCACAGCGATTAACTGCTCTCACAGCCCAGTACTTCACACGCGCTCCAGGGAAAGCAGTGAATCACGCTCTTCCTGAGCTTTGATACCAAATTAACAAACAATACTAATTTAGAACAGAACACAGAACTTATTTTATTATGAAATAAGGATACAATATATAAGCTCAGTGAGCATTAAAAAACTGCTACAAAAGTGGATCGCAACGGATCTCATCCCACACACAAGAAACAGAGGTATGACTCACTCAAAATCTGATTCTCATGATAAGAAAAATGATGGTTGTTTTTACTGTGGGAAACCTGGTCATCATGCTAAAGACTGTTATAAAAGGAAAGCTGATGAATCCAAACAGAAATTTAGAAAACATAATGGAAATTATGTTACAACTGACACATCCAATGAAGGTTTTAAGAATTTAAAGTTGTTTATTTCAGAAGCTGCATTGTCTGCAGAAATTGATGATGAAAATGCATGGTTCATAGACTCAGGTGCCTCAACCCATATGTCTTATGTCAAAGAATGGTTTGATGAATATCATGAGAGAAAAGATGAAACACACATATATTTAGGAGATAATAGATCTCATAAGATTCAAGGTCATGGAATAATATGTGTGAGATTACCTAATGGCCAAAAGAAACAGATCCATGATGTGTTGTATGTTCCAAACATAAAAAAGAACTTGATTTCTGTTTCCACAATAACTGATCAAAATATGAATGTAGAATTTATGCAGTCTCACTGTCTTTTGAAGGATATTCAGAATCGTTATAATGTCATAGCCAGGGGGACAAGAATTGGAGGACTGTATAAGCTTGATGTCACAAAGCCCACTCATCAAGCATTGACATCTACTACAATGACAACAGAAGAGCTATGGCATTGCAGGTATGGGCATCTTAATCAAAATGACTTAGTACTACTTCATAAGAAATTGATGGTTGAAGGGCTTCCTGTTTTGAAACATGAGCATCTAGAATGTGAAGCTTGTGCACTAGGTAAAAAACATAGGGAAGAATTTCCAGTTCATAAAGAGAAGAAATTGAGAGAATTACTTGAATTAATACATACCGATGTCTTTGGTCCCATGCAAACCTTATCACTTGGTCGTATGAGTTACTTTCTCATATTTGTTGATGACAAATCCATATTTACTTGGATTTATTTTATAAGGAAAAATAGTGATGTATTTGAATATTTTAAAGAATTCAAAACTATGGTGGAAAAGCAGATAGGAAAATGCATCAAGATACTCAGATTTGATCAAGGTGGAGAATACACCCCAGGACCTTTTGAAAGCTATTGCAAGAACAACGGGATCATTCAGCAATTCATAGTGCCTTCTACACCACAGCAAAACGATGTAGTTGAAAGGAAGAACAGGACATTAGTGGAATGTGCTCGCAGCATGTTAAAAGGTAAAAATATCTCTAATGGTTTTTGGGCAGAAGCCATTAACACTGCTGTTTACTTAAATAATAGAAGTCCAACTAAGATTCTAGATTCAAAAACACCTTTTGAAGTTCTTTATGGCTATAAACCTGAAGTTGGTCATTTAAAAATATTTGGTTCAAAGGCATTTGCTCATATTCCCAAAGATGAGAGAAGAAAACTGGATGCAAAATCTGTTAAGTGTACTTTTCTTGGTTATTATGATGAACATAAGGCATACAAACTGTTTTATCTTAATTCACATAAGCTCATAGCAAGCAGAGATGTGATTTTTCATGAGACTACAGATGAAGAAACAACTAAGTATGATGTCTGGCATACTCCTTATGACAATGATGTTCATGTGAAAATTGATATAGATAATGAACAGGAACAGGAAAAGGAACAGGTACAACAACAAGGTGAAACTAGCGTAGTGACTCCAACAACTCCTACGCCTCAGAAAAGAAGAGATGAAAGTGCAAAAAGTGGTGGACCACTGATAAAGTCTACAAGAACAATTCAGATACCCTCCAGGTATAAAGACTATGCTTTGATGACTCAAGTAATGAATGTTGTAGAACCTACTTCTTATGAACAAGCCAAAACTCATAAGGACTGGAATACTGCTATGAATGAAGAATATGAATCAATAATGAAGAATGAGACTTGGGAATTAACTGAGCTGCCTGAAAACAAAGTTCCCATAGGATGCAAATGGCTCTATAAAACCAAATTTAATGTAGATGGAAGTGTTGACAAATATAAGGCCAGATTAGTTGCAAAAGGGTATTCACAAAAGGAAGGAATTGATTATGAAGATACAATTAGAGTCATGATTGCATTAGCTACACAATACAATTGGAAAGTTCACCAGTTAGATGTTAAGTCTGCATTTCTGAATGGTGATTTAAAAGAAGAAGTTTATTGGGTTCAACCAGAAGGATTTATAAAGAAAGGGGAAGAATATCTTGTCTGTAAACTCAAGAAAGATTTATATGGTTTAAAACAAGCACCTAGATCTTGGTATATTAAGATAGATTCGTTCTTTGCCCAGAAAGGTTTTGTGAAAAGCAAAAATGATCCAAATCTATATGTTAAAAATGATGAAAATGGAAATGTTGCTTTAATATCCTTATATGTTGATGATTTGATTATCATTGGTGGCGATTCTCATTTGATTGAAGATATTAAGATTCAGTTAGCACATATATTTGAAATGAAGGATCTTGGTGAAATACATTATTGTTTAGGTCTAGAAATATGGAGAGAAGGCAGTAAAACAATTGTCACTCAAAGAAAATACTCAAGGGAGATTCTAGAAAGATTCAATATGAGTGATAGCAAGGCTGTATCAACACCTTTAGAACAGAATGTTAAGTTATCTAGTCTTGATGAAAATAAAGAGGAAAATGGTGTTCTATATCGCCAGTTGGTGGGAAGTTTAAACTATCTTACCACTACCAGACCAGACTTAGCATATTCTGTCAGCACCTTAAGTCAGTTCATGGATAAACCACTGGAAAGCCACTGGATAGCTACAAAGAAAGTCCTTCGATATCTTAAAGGAACTGTTAATTTTGGTATTATGTATACTGATGTTTGTGATGTTGAGTTGACAGGTTACTCTGAGAGTTTGATTCAGATTGGGCCGGAAATCTTGATGACATGAAATCAACCTCAGGATATGCATTCAACATAGGCACTAGGGTCATATCATGGAGCAGTAAGAAACAACCAACTATTTCTTTATCATCAACAGAAGCTGAATACAAATCTCTATGTAATGCTACTTGTGAAGCTGTTTGGTTAAGGAGAATTCTTGAAGACATTGGCAACAAGCAAATGAAGCCAATTGTTCTCAAATGTGACAATCGAAGCTCTATTAAATTGGCATACAATCCAATTTATCATGCCAAAACCAAGCATATTGAAATTCAACACCATTTTGTAAGAGAAAAGATACAAGAGAAGGAAATTGACTTGACCTATTGTAATACCACTGAGAATGTGGCTGACATCTTTACCAAGCCTCTTGGGAAGATGAGTTTTGAAGAATGTAGGAAATAGTTAGGTGTGGTAGAGAATCCATTTCTCCATTAAGGGGGATTGTTGGAATAATAATGTCAAAATGCTTAAAATAGATTCAGTTAGCTTGTGTGTAGGATTAGATCCGTTGAGATCCACTTTTGTAGCAGTTTGTTAATGCTCACCGAGCTTATATATTGTATCCTTATTTCATAATAAAATAAGTTGTGTGTTCTGTTCTGAATTAGTATTGTTTGTTAATTCACATATGCATGTAAGAAGGGCATTGGTCGAGTATTGATGTAGGATGGACATGTGATCAATTATGGATTCAAGAAGCTGAAAGAGCATGAGCAGAATTATGCCACTCATGATCCGGAGCTTGCAACCATTATTTATGCCTTGAAGATGTGGAGACATTACTTGATGGGTAAGAAATTTGAGTTAAGAACCAATCATGGTGGATTAAAATATTTGTTTGAGCATCCTACTATAAATTCTAGACAGAGAAGGTGGATGGAATTACTTTTTGAATATGAATTTGACATGAATCACATCAAAGGTAAGGAAAACAAGGTATCCAATGAACTTGGTAGGAAGGTACATGTGATGCATGTGGCAGCGATCAATATAGGTACATTAGATTTGAAAGATAGGATCATTGAAGCCTATGCTATAGATGAACATTACCAGCGGGTAAGATATGGTCTCCAGTAGAAGGAATCACCTCAAAATTTTGATAAGTATAGGTTGGAAGAGAATGGGATTCTCTTGCATAAGGACAAATGTTATGTGTCAGACTCTAGATATCTAAGAAAGATGGTTATGAAGGAGATGCATAATGTGCATTATGTTGGGCATTCGGGATATTAGAAGACAATTGTAGTAGTAAGGAAGCAGTACTATTAGCCAAGAATGAAGAATGATGTTTTAGAGTACATAGCTAAATGCGTGGAATGCCAGAAAGTGAAAGTGGAGCATCAACATCTAGCTGGTTTGTTGCATCCATTTCCTATACCATAATGGAAATGGGATTTGGTGACTAAAGACTTCATCACAAAGTTTCCTAAATATGAGATCACAACATGATTCCATCATGGTGGTGGTGGAAAAGTTGACCAAATTAGCTCACTTTATTCCAGTGAATACAACTCATACAACAACTAATATTGCAAACATCTTCATGAAAGAGGTTGCCAGATTAAATGGAATTCCAAAAGCTATAGTGTCAGACAAAGATTCCAAGTTTACTGGTGACTTTTGTAAAGGCTTGTTCAAAGGTTTTGGTATAGATTTGAACATGATCACAACCTACCATCCCTAGATAGATGGTCAGATTGAAAGAGTCAATCAGGTGATTGAGGACATGTTGAGAATGTATGTGATGAATTAACCATCCAAGTGGGAGGATTATTTGCACTTGGTAGAGTTTGCTTATAATAATGGATATCATGCCTCTTTGAATATGAGTCCTTTTGAGGAATTATATGGGAGGAAGTGCAATACTCCTATCAGTTGGGACAATATGACAGACAAAATCATGGTGGGACCAGAAATTTTGAAGGACATGGAAGATCAGATGGCTAAGGTCAAGCATAATTTGAAAGAAACTCAAGATAGGAAAAAATGTCATATAGATAAGAACAAGACATAAAGACAGTTTGAAGTGGGAGATCATGTATTTTTGAAAGTCAAACCCAAAAAGAGCTCCTTGAACTTGGGAAACTTTTCCAAACTAGCTAATAGATATTGTGGACCCTTTGAGATCCTAGATAGGATAGGACCTATTGCATATGAGCTTGCTTTGCATGCTTGTATTAAAGTGCATAATGTTTTTCTTGAATATTTGTTGAAAAAGTGTATACCTTATGCTAATCATGTGGTTGATTTGAATGTAATCCAGGTGGAACTGAAAGGGGATTTTCTCGTACAACCTATTGCAATTGTGGGAATAAAATTCACGCTACTTTGCAATCGATAGATCAGGAAGGTAAAGGTCCAATGGACTCATTACAGTTCTAAAGATGTTACATGGGAGCTAGAAGATGCTCTGAGGGAAGCATGTCCTTATTTATTTTTAAATTTTGATATATTACAACATGTATGTAATAAATAAGCATCGAGGACGATGCATTGTTTTAAGGGGATGGGAGATGTAATACCCTAGTGTGTTAAACCCACGAGAATATCTGTTATGATGTTATTGTGGTTATTGGGGAACTAGGTTCCTAGACTATGGACTTTGGACATTATTATCATTATCAATATTAATATTTTTATGATTATTTAATTAATAACTGGCTCAACACATACTACTAATGAGAATGGGGGAATATGGATTCCACATGTGAGGGGGTTGGGGACTAGGAGTTGTGGCTCTCCCTAACAACACTCTTTGTTTCCTATTTTTTATTATTTTAGCCTATGTTCATACTATTGAGCCTAATTCATGATTTAGTGGGCCTTCCTTGATTAATGTGCCCTCCTTGGTGCCTGGATGCATTCCACTTGTTGGTTGTGTCCTTTGGTGGTTTTGTAACTCCTTTTTGGAGGTGACACTTGGTTTTATAACCCCCACTTGCACAAGTGTGTCCTCATTGGATATTTTTAGCTTTGACAATTGAAAAGTGTAACTTCCTCTCCACATATTCGAGTTCCTCCTTAATGATTAAGTGGTCCACAAGCTAATTTGAGTTGGTTTGGGTGCGATGGAGTGTTTTCTCTTTGGAATTCAAATTATCCTTGGTGGGAATTAGAATTGGTCTTCTAGTAACTTCCAGTAAATAGTGTGGTTACTATCTAGCTAACTTGGGTCGGTCCTTAACTAGTGGATTTGAATTGCTATAAAGGGATTCGAATTGGCTCTCTCTAGTTCCTCTTGGATTGTTATGCTTTCCCTCTTGGAAATTTTGAATTCCTATGAATGGATTCAAATTTATTGAAGAAGTATTGAAGGCCTTGTAATGAGGTATGAAGACTGATCAATGCCAAATTGCATTTTAGATAGATGGAACAACAAAGAACCTCAAGGACCATTACTTGTCCTTGCTTTGGTCTTGCACATGAAGCCCAGTGGTGGATGGTTATATCCCAAGGTACTATAGTGAAGGGAATCCCATTGCACTAGGTAGTGAATATGCAGAGAAAGTAAGTGGTGAGGGAAGGTGTTGAGATTTCTCATGTTGTAGGATGGGTATTCTATGAAGGCTGCAACCATATGTTCAAGTTCGCCTATTTTTAAGCATTTTTTGTTTATGATACCTATACCATTACATCTGGAGAAATGTTTCCAGTAAGGTACACCTTTTCTATCATTGAAAAATATTTTTGAATGGCTAAAATATAAATGTTTCAGTTTGGCAGGGTTTTTCCTCACAGTGGTGATAAGGGCGCAACTATATGTTATGGTTCACCTATTTATGAGAATTTATGGATTATGAGACATGTACCAATGCATATAGAGAGATAATTCTAGTAAGGAATATCTTTTGTTTCATTGAAAAATATTTATGTATGGTTGATATATATAATCATTTCTGTATGGTATTGTTGAAAAAGAATATACCCTTTTATTGGTTGAGAGTACCTCTGCTTGTGGATCCATGACCTTATATCGGGTGTGACGTATTAAACTATGGATTTAATTTACTGTGTCTATGTATGGTTGGAACGTTTTCTTGTTGAATCCAGTTTCCCCTTAATCAAATGAGTATTTTATTATGTGTTCATTTACGAAAATTTACAGTTATATATGTGCTTATGGATCTTATTTGCTTGTGAACTATATATATTTAGGTGACGATCATGAGATATGATGTTATTTTTGTTTATATGGATTTATATGGTAGTCCTCATATCTGGTTTTGTTTATGTTATTATGGCTATAGGTGGCAACCAATAGAGTTGATTTATAATATTGTTTAATTGATTGATTTTGGCATAATGTAGATTTGTTTAATTATATTGTTTATGGTATCTTATGGAACTGATTTTATTGATGGCTTATATGGATGTATTAGATCTAATATTTGATGTTTAGATACATGTTGATATAGCTTGCTCAGTTATGATTACTTTTATGTCTTCATTTACCTTGCATAGTATGAGCATATGGAAAAGGATACACATTGCAAGTTTGCATTGTTTTTTAAAAGGTTGATTGTATTATTTTAAATGGGCTTGTTGGCATGTTGTCCTAGCCTTAGATAACCTTATTCCACTATGCATTACCTTGTTTTATCCTTCCCTTGGGTTTCTTGGTGACCATGGCCTTGGTTTAGGGGTTGGGTACATTACATCATCTCTACGTGCTCATGCCAATGACCAACTTTGGTTGAATCTAGCTTGCTTTGACCTCATCCCCATCCATTCCTCTGTCGAAAATACCTTGGAACATACTAGGTAATTTAATACCCTTGTCCATCCTCCTACACAAGTGAAACCTTCAAAACAAATGCCAATTCTGTCAAATTGAATGCAGCATGAATCCACACCCACCAATGATGGTGTGTCTTTCTCAGTTCCTGCTAACCTTCCTCCTTTCCATGTCATCCATGCATCATGACACTTGTCGGGGGACTCCACTAGGAACTCACATCCAGGGGCTTGACTTACTAAACATATGACAACGTCCATTTTTCACATTTTTTTAGGTGCGTGTGTTCCCATCTATGTTGGCATATTGACATCATTTTCACACTAAGGATAACAATACTGGACGTGTCACATTTGAATTTGGAGTGGATGTTGAGTTCAACCAATCTAGTCATTCTAGCCATTGTGACCAAAACATAATAAATGCGAAGCTAAGTTACGTTAGAAAGACACAAGAGATCATGCAAGTGGACTTATCAACTTTCCAATGTCTTATTTTAGATGCAAGTGGTGGTATAATTTTGACCAAAATAATGTAAATGAAGATCGTGATAGTAGACTAATATGTATCAACTCTAAAAATATTTGGGATAAAAAGAAGGAGACTTATGTTTATCCAAAACAATGCAATCAAGTGTTCATTTACACAGATGTGTTGCATAGGGATTGGTGGTTCGTACCAAGGCACAATCCAAGATCAAAACATATTTTTGAGAACAACAATGTTATCATGTCGAGCGAGGAAGATAACCTAGGATGGCAACGAAGAGTGATATGTACATGTTTTATTTCAACATTCATGTTATGGTTGTAGCATTTTATTATGGGTATATATAATTGATGAATTTTTTTTCTTCATTTTATGATGTTGGATATAAAAAGTTAACTACAATTTACAACCATCTAATCCATACATATCTACATCACAAGCATATTACTCTTAAGCATCAAAGTCTTTATGGAGAGACCTATATTATGTATAATAATATTTTATCTCAAGAACTTTGTAATTGTGAGTAATAATTTTATTTGTGGTTGGATCCAATCTTTGGTGTTCACACATTTATTTTATATATTCAATGTAAAATTATGATTACTATTTTTTATTGTGTAATGGAAGTATATTGTATATTGAAAGCATTTATTATGTGTTGAATGTAGATAAATGTCACGTACCCTCCCATCAATCCAACTCAAGGAAGGGAACATGACACTTAATTCGGGATTACATACTCAACCACATCGTCATTAAAAAGAAAAATACAACCAAAACTTCATGTTTTGATATGTAGAATGAAAATAAACACAGCATAAGTAGAATCTACTACACACATATCTAACATGCATTGATTTTCATGATCATAACAATCTTCAATTAAACACATTGCAGAATTTGAACACATAGAGAATACTTCTCTTGAAATGATGTCTTCCCGAGAAACTGGCTATGCAACTGCAATGTTCCACCCAACCATAGGCCAACTGTTCTCATCAATCTCTCAGCACAATTTCCACCCCCGGGTTGGGCATGATTTCTACAAGGAGTGGGAACACTCAAGCTCAATCCAAAACAAGGGATACACATAACCCAAACCACGACATTCTCTCCCACACACAACAAGCACATATGTTGGGGATAACAAAGCGTTTTTAACTATGGGATTCAGAAACACGATGTCCATGGGTTTTCCCAAATCGTGGCACAACAAAAACGAATTTTGGGATGGAAAAATAACCACAGGGAAGAAAACAATTTCTCCCACAAGTATATGAGCCTTCAAATGGCCAAAAATGACCTCTATGGACCCCCAAATTGGATTCCTCTTCTTCCCCATTTTTCTATATCACAAAAACTCCCTTCTCCCATCCAGGAATGAAGGAAACCCTGGAAAACATGGAGGAAAAACGCCCCACAAGCTATAAATGCGTGAGAGAGAAACACTGGTTGATGAATAATGGCTTGGGGAGAAAATTCATGGCTCTTTTCTTTCCCAAGAAGCCAAACACGATTTTCCAAAATGGTGTATTTCCCATACAAAAAAATTGGGCAGCCATACCTCTCCATTTCCCCAAATAATAACTACTTCAACCAACTCTTGGGAGAAATATTTTATTGGGTACAAAATTCAACATGGGTAGTTGATGGTTCATGGGTTCTCTTATTGACACTTCGCTTGGAATTATTGGCTTCAAGGGTTTAAATATTTCCCTCCCTATTCCTTGTAAAAATCATGCCCCCATACTCTTGTTGTATTACGTAGCTAGTTGTGGGTATTTTTATTAAATACATATTTACATCGTATTTACGATTTCCATCATGCTGGGCTAGCACACTATCCACATGCATTGATTTTTAATTTTCGTTACAAGGATGATAAATCGATGGTGGGGCCTTGGCCTTTGGCTCCTCACCATGATTTTTATAATGATGTTACATAATTCATATGTTAAATACAATGGGTTCAAAATAGGGACATTACAATCCCCTCCCCCTTGGAATAATACAGTCCTCGGTGTTTTCTTTATTTTTAGCAAGGTTCCATGTCCTTCTTTCTAGCTGCAACTGCAATGCCTTTCTCTCTCTTCATCAACATCCATTGGATCTCTTTCCAATCTTTAGCTGCTCATACTAATCCTTTTAGGACAACCACATGTCCATTGCATCCTTAAAATTCCTTCAAGGTCCTTGCATCTAGTAGTTACTATACTCAAACAATGAGTCAATTCACATGCCAAATTCACAGGATTCATCTCTTAACAAGAGATTCATATTCACAGTCGAATCATATACACATATATATTCACAATAAATAAGCAAGAAGATGCAAAATAACCCAAATACTTATCTTCAAAAACATCTTCGTTTAGCTCCATAGGTATCCCACATTGACTTTAGACAACTATGGCACCCACAAGACCTACCCCACCCAACACAAGGATGGTACCTCTTCTCTGCTACACATTCCCTCAAGTGTAACTACCCCTTCTAGTGCTCTTTAGGGTGTGCATCGAAAGGTAACCAAGTTTCTGCAAGCCTCGAATCACCTGTGCATATGTATAAAACAAATGTTACGCCAGCACACTAGATGCACCACATCATTCAAATAACCAATGCCAAGCCAGTACACTGACTGGGTTTATCAAGCATTCCATTAACCGGTATGCTAAGCTAGTTCTCCGATTGGATTTATCAAGCATACAAAAACCATTTCCAAGCTAATGTATCTACTGGGTTTATCAGGCAATAAAACAAAAGAATACAATTGCATGGCTCCGTCTCCTATGCAAACTAGTGGTTCCCTCCAGGAACTCCATAGGTAACTCACTTGACTACAAGATAGCATGGCCCCACAATACCCACTCACACAACACAAGTATGGTACCCCTTCTCTATTACACAGTCCCTCGGGAATACACATCCCTAAAGTGCTCTTTAGTGTGATCATAGAAAGGTTACCAATGCCCATGCAACCTCGTGAGTACCCATGCTCTTACCGGGTTTAACAATACTGCAGAGAGACAAGCACATGTAAGGAATTTTTACATGGTTTCTCAAACCCAAGGCACTTTTGGCATTTCCTTTTTGTTTTCATATCCAATAGCCAACGTTTTCCCCAATGGCATATTTTCACTATCTCACTTGCATTACATACAAGCATGCAGTTCATATGAGATGTTATCATAATAATTTCAATCATAAATTTTCAATTTTATTTCATACGGAGACTATATTTCCAAAACATGAGTTTCTTCGCATGATGCTTATCTCTTGTAGGCCATAACACATGGTATTCCTACAATGTCCTCCTGACACAATTCACAAACAGTCAACCAATCAATGACATTAATAATCAAATTCAAATCTGAATTTACAATTATGTCTCCTACAAAAATTAGATTTATTTAACCATGAGGCCATCCTCATATTGTTTGGCTCCTCCACCTACGATGTGTTCTCTTAACACAATTCTAGATAAGCCAAACAATCATTAGTAATTATTAGCAAAGTTTCAAGACTGAAATTTACAATATGTTCCCTACATAAATTAAATTTCACAGCCATTAGATCCTTCTCATAATTTTTGGCTGTTGCACATGGTAGATTCTAGTCTTTATTATGGACTTACCCATATTGCCATATCCAAGACAATTCTACATGTAATCTCAAATTTTCAATTAGTCAAACACTTTGTGAGTATCCATGCAAATAATCTTTTCATTGCAGCATTTACAATAGTCACTTAAGTGATCTCAAAATTACAACACTCAATAATTCAAACACTATCAGTTGTTAATATCTCAAATGCAATGAAATATATTTACTTTATATTCATCATTGTTACAATAAAATTGCAGGATACAATCACATTATCTATGCAATTTAAATAAAACTTCCAATTCTCATGATTACACAATCATATCCATTCAGTAAATTATTTCCTCCTAACGGAGCATTCTTGGTATCCCATCAAACATTACTACCTTCTTCATGCAATCATTTTCTTGCATCCATACCATCTCAGGAAATGATCTCATAATTTCCCATAATTATATCATTTCAATTATTAATGAATTGCAATGAAATATACATATCACAACCATGCGTTCACACAATGCCTCTCAACATATGTACCCACACATATGCATAAACAATCACAAAGTTTACATAATCTTTTAATGTATATCCACTCAATGCCACCTTCCATTTATTCATGAATACCATAATGCTATGCCATGCATTCCACCATGATGTGTTGGAAGGTCTATATAATGCCTTGACACATCACCCAACCATCTCCCCAATCACTTGGTTGACTTATCTGGGTGCCTTCCTTCTCCACCTGAACAACACGTCAGAAGTTTAGTCACTCCTTGGTTGTTGACAAAGAGGTTTCATCCCAAATTAACACCAATAAGGGAGTTCATGGGATTCTTGTGTAGCACTATAGCATTACCATTCCAACCCCATTATGGCCTTAATTGTGACTATCTCATATGGAATGCACTACCACAAAACAACCATAAGTTCCCACATGCTTTGGTTACTAAACTCATAACCAACATATACACAGGGAGATATATATTTTCATATGGAAGCATTCAAAATTCTAAACAGTTAGATAGGATAAGGCTCCTTGTCCTTACTACCCTATACCTCACCATAACCAATGCAATATTAGTCACATAAAGGCATTCAACATCACATAAATACCAATTTATGATTAGTAAATATGGCTCAAGGTATTCTTACTTAATCCCCTTTTTGTAATTATGCAATCAACATAAACAAACCATTACCTACATGGATGCCATCAACACCTTTGATGTTACCTGATCAGTTGGTCTCCTACAAAGGATTACACCACGGTCCTTCCACCAATCTCTTGATCATAGATTTGTTGCCTCAACCTTTCTTCATAAAGTTGTTGGTCACATGGGACAACATCATCAATATATTTAGCCATGCTTCGATTGTCTTTGTTCCTACAACCAATGGGAATACCACTAATTATTAACAACCACAATAATTATCTTAAGTGGCTCATTGCATATGTAAAAATTTCACTAGCTTTACCAACATGCAACATCATATACATGCACAAACATATTCACATGCACTATGCAATATCTAGCAATATTCCCACTAGTGTGTATTCATTCCATCTATGCAATCTCTTGCATTTTCAACATTTATATGCCATAATTTTCTGTAAAATATAAATTCAATAGTAAGAGAGGAGTTAAGTCATTCTCCCTTTCTAATCCCTCATCATAGCATGGAATTCCTCTTCTACGTCATAGCTGATCCAATTTCATGGCCTCTCTAGCAAGCACACAAGGAATCATTAGTTATGATTTTCTCACCAAGCAACAATTCAATACATATACTCATGTATAACATTCCTACTTGCTTCTTTCGAAGCATGCAATTCTTATGTTATAAACATAAATAGTTCAAGGTGAGAGATTTCCCTTTTTATCAGTATTGGCTTATGGAGATTATTCTCCAATTTATGTTGCAACCATCTTATTAACTGATAACAGTATTTAGTGCAGGGACTTGTCTACACTAGTTCTACTATTTTGCTAAGAGATGGTGAGTCTCTACGTCAAAGATGAAAATATTATCATAAGCATCTACAGATCTAGATTCATTCATTAAAATTTATTAAGATCTAAAATCATTTAGGAATTAAAATCATGCATGATAAGCATAAAAAACTCTTAAATGGCAGAAACCTGAATCAATTCATGCTAAAACAATGGAGAAAGTACATGATTACTACGAATCTTGGCGTGAGTTCCTCCTCCCTTGCCATAAGTTCTCCTTCCTTCATCCTTGCTCTTGAAGAATTGGAGCTCTTCTCTTTCCTTCAGAATCTCCCCAGCATGCCTTTGCTCTTTTTTTCTCTTCTTACCATGCCTCCCATGCCTTTCTTATATAGCATTGGGAAATGGGCCTTAGGCTTTTCTTCTAAATGTGGGATTAGTCATTTTCCTCATTTTGATTGTTTTCAAGTGAAAACCCACTTTTGAATAGTTTTTAGGATTTTTGCTCCACTTAGGATGTTTTAAACACAATTAATGCATTTCTCAAAGAGGATTCGTCTTTGATTGACCTTGTGTCATGACTTTCCTGTCGCGGGTGCATGGTAAACATATGCTGCTCCTTCACTTAGTTAAGGGTGTCAATTTTATTGTTAATAGATGCCCCCTAATGTGTGAGGTCCGAAGCAGAGCTAAGGGCCAAAATACATTACTGAAATTTATACTCGGTATATTCATATTCTTTATATTGATACTCTTTGTACTAATACTCTTTATCGTTCAAAGCAAGGATAAGGGAATGAAAACTCACGGGCACAGGATTGAGGATCACACCTGCAAAACATAGCAATTTCTCAAATATATAATATCTTCCTGAGGCGGGCATACACATGCTCAGCAGTAAACAAGCATGGCCACGGACAATACACAATGGATCCATGTCAAAAGCAGATTTTTTCTTCTTCTGAAAATGTATACATGGACTTTGGTGTACTAGGAGAGACATCATAAGAATCAAGTCTTGTTTGCATGTTCATCTCAGGATCACACATGAAGACATTGGCATTAGGATCATTGCCCCTTTGCAGGGGGGTTGGCTGGTTGCCCCCTGGCGGAGGTACCGGTGTCAAAATAGTGGGTTGTTGTTGCCCATGGCATTGAAGCACAGTTGGTGCATCTCCCTTCCCAGAGTTAGCATCTTGCTTACTCTTGTACTTCTTCTTCTTTCCTCTAAGGTCTATGGATGAGACTGTGAGGGTTATGGTCACCATTCTGATAACGGTATTTAGTGCAGGGACTTGTCTACACTAGTTCTACTATTTTGCTAAGAGATGGTGAGTCTCTATGTCAGAGATGAAAAGATTACCACAAGAATCTATAGATCTAGATTCATTCATTAAAATTCATTAAGATCTAAAATCATTTAGGAATTAAAATCATTCATGATAAGCATAAAAAACTCTTAAATGGCAGAAACTTGAATCAATTCATGCTAAAACAATGGAGAAAGTACATGATTACCAGGAATCCTGGTGTCAGTTCCTCCTCCCTTGCCATAAGTTCTCCTTCCTTCATCCTTGCTCTTGAAGAATTGGAGCTCTTCTCTTTCCTTCAGAATCTCCTCAGCATGCCTTTGCTCTTTTTTTCTCTTCTTACCATGCCTCCCATGCCTTTCTTATATAGCATTGGGAAATGGGCCTTAGGCTTTTCTTCTAAATGTGGGATTAGTCATTTTCCTCATTTTGATTATTTTCAAGTGAAAACCCACTTTTGAATAGTTTTTAGGCTTTTTGCTCCACTTAGGATGTTTTAAACACAATTAATGCATTTCTCAGAGAGGATTCGTCTCTGATTGACCTTGTGTCATGACTTTCCTGCTGCGGGTGCATGGTAAACATATGCTGCTCCTTCACTTAGTTAAGGGTGTCAATTTGATTATTAACATTAGCTCTATGTAGATTTCATTGGTCACTGCAATAGCAAGGCTCATTGCACTATGCTCGCATGCCTTGATACTCATATTGTTTTAGGAAATTCTAGTCAAGTCCATCTTTCCTATGGAAATATTTTCCACAACTTTGGATCATACCATAGATTCACACACATGGGAATTCCCCATTCCCTAAAAGGGAAGCATTTGCATGTTAGTGTTTCCATCACTATCATGAACCAAATGTCAAGTCCACATACTGGAGTGTCTTATTCCATTCATGACAACTTCCTTTAGCATGCACACACTTTCCCACAAGGCTAGTTCACCTATCACCTTCACCAATTGCATATTCCTCACATGCCGACCTAATCCATACCTTGTTGAGAATTCTCATATGGAATACAATATCCATATCCCATAATAAATATTTCCCATGGATTTTTCCTGGAATTCAAAAGGTATGCATTAATCACAATATTACTTTGGATGCATTCTTATCCATGGCACCAATGTCCCTTCCGATCTCTTTTGTTCTTTCCTGAATAGAAATGGTTGGCGCTCCTCCATCCTGCATGTTCCCAGTTATGCCTCCACATTATTGTGAGAATATCATTACATTATGAGAATTACACAATTTTGATTTTCATGCATTCAGGGAACTACCCAAATTGACAATTTTGGTCAAAACAAGGTTATAGGCACTTTTCTATTATGATCTTTGAGACATCTAAATTACCAATTGAATGTGCACCATTATTCCCTCTTGGATAATATTTCCAACGCCTGTATTAATTCTCCATTTTGATTTCGTATATGGAATTTACACCCTTCCAAAAATGTCAACTTTGCCCAATTCTACACTTTTCCCACAGGTGCAATTAGCATCAGCGACCATCTTCAACCACTTGTAGAAGTAAATCTAGAGAGAAATAGAAAAAACAATTCTACCGGTAAAAGTGAGTCCATATAACAAGGATCACTCAGCAATTTTCATATCATCGATCTAATGCACTAGTCAACCTCTATAAAATTATGGGTTTGACTACTTTTCATTTTTGCAACTTTCCAAAATCTTGGAATTTTTGGCAAAAATGGCTCTCCCAAACTAAGAGTTTATGGAAAAAATTCTTCTAATGAAAGTTGCTTGTTTTAATGAGTAGATAAAATGTCGAGTTTGATAATTTTTCTGGTTTCGACATCTAGGGTCACTTTTGCCTCCTACAAGCTTTTCTAAATCCCCCAAAAGTGCTCTGGAATAGTGCATTTTGTCCTTCTCTTGCATCCCGGCTTCACACCTATTGGAATTTGGCTCCAAGATTCCAAACTTAATTGCTTTCCTGGTCCATGATTGCACCATAGCAATTTAATCCCAAATCGAGCTTCCATGTGGTGTTGGGACACCAATCTTTGAAAGTCTCTATTTCAAAATTTTCTCCAAGTCAGAGCAAAATTGGCTCGGTCCTCTCACTGTTTTTTTAGTGACCATCTCAAATGGAATCCCAATGCCACAAGTCTCATCCCATTCTAAATTGAATTGCTCCTGTTATAGCTGAAACAATTTTCAGGCTCTATACTTTTTTTTTTTTCGATTTTGCACAATCTGGCGCATAAGTTCAATGCCATTTTCTAGTTTTTGGTGCCTGAAATCTCCCAAAGAAACTGCTCAAATTCTCTGTTTTGGTGGAATTTTCAATTTGTTTCCGATCGACACACTTTATTTTTGTTGCCGACCCATTTCGGCACAATTTTCATTTTTTCGTCGATCGACGCACTTCATTTTTTGTTGACCTATTTCGGTGCAATTTTCATTTTGACGCCGATCGGTACACTTTTCAATTTCTCACTGATCGAAAAAAATTTCAATTTTCCGTCGATATGTTTCAGCGCACTTTTCATTTTGCTGCTAACCAACACATTTTTCATTTCCCCGTCGACTTGTTTCGGTGCAATTTTCACTTTATCGCCGATCGACACAATTTCAATTTTTTCGTCGACCTGTTTCAACGACTTTTTCAATTTGTCACCGAAACATATCGGCAGACTTTTCCATTTTTCACGGAAATTCCTTTTTTGACGAGCTTTTCCATTTTTAGCCGATAATTTCAGCGTACTTATTTTTTTTCATTGAAACGTGTCGGTGCAACTCCTCAAATATTGCCGACACACACTTAGACAAACACTTAGAAAAAATTTGTTATTTTTTTGTCTGATGACCAGTGCTTAGAAGGAAGCAAGCTTACCTCTGCAAGTTGCCTGATTCAGCCCATACAGGCCCAATGTTGCAACCCATGGCTCTGATACCACACTGTCACGTCCCCTCCCATCAGTCCAACTCAAGGAAGGGAACATGACACTTAATCCGGGCTTACATACTCAGCCCCATCGTCATTAACAAGTAAAATGCAACAAAAAATTCATGTGTGCATATGTAGAATGCAAATAAACACAGCGGAAGTAGAATCTATTACACACATATATAACATGTATTGATTTCCATAATCATAACAATATTCAATTAAAAACATTGCAGAATATGAACACATAGAGAATACTTATCTTGAAATGATGCCTTCCCGAGCAACTGGCTGTGCAACTACAACGTTCCACCCAACGATAGGTCAATTGTTCTCATCAATCTATTAGCACAATTGCCACCCCTGAGCTGGGCATGATTTCTACAAGGAGTGGGAACACTCAAGCTCAATCCAAAACAAGGGATACACATAACCCGAACCACGACATTCTCTCCCACACACAACAAGCACATATGTTGGGGATAGCAAAGCGTTTTTAACTATGGGATTCAGAAACACGATGTCCACGGGTTTTCCCAAATCGTGGCACAACAAAAACGCATTTTGGGATGGAAAAATAACCACAGGGAAGAAAATGATTTCTCCCACAAGTATATGAGCCTTCAAATGCCCAAAAACAACCTCTATGGACCCCCAAATCATATTCCTCTTCTTCCCCACTGTTCTATATCACAAAAACGTGCCACAAGCTACAACTACGTGAGAGAGAATAACTAGTTGATGAATAATGGTTTGGAGAGAAATTCATGGCTATTTTCTTACCCAAGAATCCAAACACGATTTTCCAAAATGGTGGCTTGCCCATACACGAAAATTGGACAGCCATACCTCTCCATTTCTCCAAATAATAACTACTTCAACCAACTCTTGGGAGAAAGAAATGATTGGGTACAAAAGTCAACATGGGTAGTTGATGGTCCATGGATTCTCTTATTGACACTTGGCTTGGCATTATTGGATTCAAGGATTTGTATATTTCCCTCCCTATTCCTTGTAAAAATCATGCCCCCATACTCTTGTTGCATTGCATAGCTACTTGTGGGTATTTTTATTAAAATACATATTTACATCGTATTTACGATTTCCATCATGTTGGGCTAACACGCTATCCACATGCATCTACTTTTAATTTCCGTTACAAGGATGATAAATCGATGGCGGGGCCTTGGCCTTGAGCTCCTCACCATGATTTTTATAATGATGTTACATCATTTATATGTTAAATACAATGAAGTCAAAATCAGGATATTACAATAAACATATTTTTAATGTGAATAATAATGAATATGAGTTACTTATCTTGTTATATTTAACATTACAATGTTTACATATTATATATTACTACAACACATAAGTTGTTTTAATTTGAAATTCAAAATCCATGTAAAGGTATATGTGGCAAATTTGAATTTAAAAAAAAAACTTATGATTTGTAACACTTATCTCATCTACCGTTCATGTGTTATATGTTATATCCCATTTTATGTGGCTATGCTTTTAATAACATTTATCTAATTGATGTATTGTGTGTATTATGTGACACGTCTCTATTTTAAGTGGTTACTTTGAATTTAAATTTGGAGTAACCAAACATCTTTTATGAAATACATAAAATATACCAAATTCAAATGTCTTTTTTTAATGAAATGATGCAATATATTATACATATTCATAAGTGATGAAATTGTAAAAACATAGAGACCTATTATACTAAAAATATATCATTTTAAAATCAAATATTATTGTTATAATCCTTTTTATTTATTTATTTACTAATTTCTTGTGGCGTTACTCTTTAAGGGTGTAAATGATTTTCTTGTAAATGTTTCATTCCTCATCCATATTCAAAAAATCATATGTTACACTCATAGTAATGAGATCTTACACACTAATATTTGACATAATACTGATAGGGTAAAGTTAACTAAATGTTTAAATATATCTACAATTTTAATTTTTTAAAGATTGATTACATGTTATTATATTTATTTAAATATATTTAAATGTTTTAATTTGGAGTTATAGTTTTAATGTTATGCTAATAGTTCAAGAGTATTCATTGAAATTTAATTGTTAAGATAATAATTGAATACTCATGTGTTGTAGTGTAACCTTTAATAATTCAACTTTTCACTAATTTTTAATATAATAGTGGAAATACAATAATAGCATCCAATGATAACTCATACTATTTGTAACTTTACCATGACAAGGCAATGGCCACATTATTGATTCTTCAACCCATATTTTTTTTTTTTATATAAAGAGAACATTTTTTAGAGAAAGATAAAGTAAATAATGGCACAAAGACATTGAAATCTTAATAAACAAATTTATCACTATTGTTCCACAAAATCTAGGCATCAGTACCTCCACAAGATAAAAATGTAGAATGAAACATGTCATATATATGAGCCAATGGAACTATTGTATCTATAACCATGATGGGTTGACTAGGTGAGAAGGAGATGGCGATCAGTTTAGTCGAGGTGGAGGAAAGGGTGGTTGATCGACCTATGGAGGAGGAGATGGTGGTGGGTCAACTTGATGAGAAGATGAGGGTGTTTGATCGACCTATCGAATTGGATATGGTGGTGGGTCGACTTGGTGAGGAGGAGATGGTGTTCATTCGACCTATGGAGGAGAGGAGATGGTGGTCAGTCGACCTATGGAGGAGGAGGAGATGGTGGTCAGTCGACCTATGGAGGATGAGTATATAGAGGAGGAGGAGGAGGTGGAGGATCACCACCATCATCAAATGAATCTGAAGAGATCTAAGTATGCCTCCACCTCTGTAGTAGGTTGATCGCATTGATAATATGATGCATCGATGATGTCATATCACATAGGAGGGTCCTTCATATCTCTGTGATGTATAGGTCCCGTAGGATCTGGTTGAACTGTACAAGATGCACTTCATGTCGCGTCAACAATCCAAATAACCAATTTTCCACGATCCTCCTAGCAAAATATATTATCTAATCTATGGCATAGGTCAGGTCTCTTTAACTAAGGAACCTCATCATCCCCAGCCATGTCCTTTTCATGTTGGGAAGGCACCTCCCCAACATAAGTGCCAATATTTGCAAACTAGTTCTGAACAATAATTAGATAATTTAATTAAATAGTTTAAATAAAATGTTACAATAAATTACATATGCATTAAATTAGACAATAAAATGAAAGTAGATTAATCAAAACATAACATTAATATTAATTTTGTCATTTAGTGTCTCATCTTGGGTAAATAAGATGTTGAGGCATCCTCGCCAATCGAGCACTGCATATGGGTATGCCACAAGCTCCATGGTGTGATCGTCCTCAATGGAAAGAAATACCAGTGTCTTTGGAGTGATCCTACCTAGGAACTTTTCCTAGACCCTCGTGGGAAACATCTTCCTTGACACGTGCATATGCACCTCAGTGATCAGCTTGGGAGGGTGGAAATGGAATGACAGTCAAGTAACCATAAACCTCTCAAAAAATAATCAAAATGACTTGCAAATGGGAAGCATGTCCTCCCATCAATCATAGCAAAACAAGGATCCAGAGCGAAACAAATCTGTCACAAAAAATGGTAGGCCACCTAATGCATCTAGGACTCTTCACTAAATAATCAACATACTATAATAGGGAGAAACTAATGTGTTTTCCATGATACATGTAGTGGGACACTGTCATGACCAAAAGTGAGAGGCACCTAACTTCCTCTGCACTAAATGAATCTATCTGCAACTGGCCACCAACTACCTGGAAGTCACCAGGGATAGTGGCATCCTCACTAACATATCTTTGAACATATGCCAACTGAATAGCTACTGAAATGCCAGGTATTACATCGTGGAAATGAGGAAAATCCTCCCTCTCCTAGATATCCCAATAATGAATCAAATGTCCTCATCTATGGGCTAGAACCACATATCAGGATCACCCTAAATTCCTATTGGCATTGATTCCAATGATGGATCAACAACCTCAGTAATTGTGTGTTCCCCCTTAATGATGTATCCTCCTCATAAAACTTGAGGAGGCCAAGAATCTGTAATAAGAATCTAGTCTATGTTGTAATAGGACAAGGGAGCAGATCCCTCTCCCTCTCATGGGCCTCCCACTCTCATGAAACATTGTACAAGTTGAGTTGTTGTTGTTGGTCCTATTGCTGGTCTCATCACTCTTTTATTTGATTCACATATAACTTTAGTTATAAGCATAGACACAAACACAGATATACATATAAAACATTAAAAAAATAAAATTAAAATACATTTCTATTTATCAAAACCAATTTTTTTTCTCACAACAAATTACGTGCAAATTACAAACATAACCGGTGAGCCTAAAAAATAGTAACAATTGTTTGTGGTGCTTTTATGAAATAATTGCACCACAATTGGTTCTTTTAAAACATAATCTCACCACTAGAGGTGGTCTAACATAAGTACACTGCACCGCAGTTAGTGCGAGTATTCTTGAAAATTTCATATCAGTGCATAAACAAGTGCACCATCATCAATGCACTTAAATAAATATAACGTACCAATATCTTTACAAAAATTTAAAAAAGAAAACATTTTTTTAATACACACACACACACACACACACACACCGGTTGCAGAACGTAAATGTATATTGGGCACTGATGTCTTCGAAGAAATACTTTACAGTATTTGATCTATATATGATGTGTTTTATATACACGGATGCACCTCCAACAGTGCATCCATATATGTATAGAGAACCGATATGTTTGAAAAAACATATCTATTATTTTTAGATTTGTATATTTTGTGTGCGTTGTATATACCTATATGCACCATCGGCGGTGTGTCATTGTATATATAGCACCAATATTTTGAAAAACTAAATTTTAATTTTTTGTTATTTTTATGGTGTGTGTATGTATATAGACACACCACTAGTGGTGCACTTGTATATATACAGAGCACTGACATTGTTGAAAAAATAAAAGTTTAGTTTTTTTAGATTTACATATCTATGGTGTGCTTGATATAACTATACGCATTGTGGGCGATGCATAGTTATAGCTATAGCACCAATGTGTCTGAAAAAACAATTGTGATTTTTATATTTATACTATGCACATTATATATCAACGTGCCATTGACAGTGCATACATGTATATACAAAGCACCATTAAGTTTGAAAGATAATAAAGACGTAATCTTTTAAATTTATACCTTTTCGATGCTTTTTATATAACTATATGCACCAAAACCGTGCATCATTATATCTAGATCAGCACCAATGTCTTTGAAAATTAAACATAAAGTTTTTATTCACTATATGGTGGTATTTATATATACCGACACATTGGTAGTGGTGTGTCAATATATTTACAGAGCACCGAGTTTAAAAATATATATGTTTATGGTTTCGATAGCAGTGTGTTTAGTTTACTAAAAACACAGAACAATGCATTTCTTTTTATGTTAACGCATCGGCATTGGTGTGTTCATTTTTTTATTCAGCGTCCATTACTGGTGTGCTCTATGTTTACACACGGTGCATTGATATTAATGATGTGAGATGAACTGAAGAAATGCACTGTGCATATTTTTTTAATTTTTTTCTTAAAAATGGAAAATTCAAGCTAAATTTTGATTTTCAATCTGCTAAAAAGGTAAATGAGAAGGTATAAAAGAAAACACCTGGTCTCTTTCCCACGTGGAAGACATGGTTTCCATTTGCACGATAAAAGACATTTTTTAACGTTTTGGAAAAATTCCAACTCCACCGACGAACTAAACGACGTGATAAATCTAACAACTAGGGGGCACCGAGTGTGGGGGACATCGACAGAGAGAAAGTGTAGCACCTGTGCTTAGGTGGGTCTAAGCGACCTGCAACATTGACAAATGAGTAAAAATGATTTTTTGGTGCCATATTTTTTTTATTTTACCCTATTCCAGTGTGCCCTTTTTAGTGGTGCACTGGTGCACATTGTGTATGTGGCACACCAGGCTTCAAGTTATAAAAAACACCACTAAGTATTCCTATGTTTGCAAAATGAAAATAAATTATTTTTTTAATTATAATTCGGTGCATTGTAGTATGTTCCGCACTGGTGAATTCTCCTATGGGTGAATCACAATTGAGTTGATGTGGCTTCCACATAGTTCTATAAGGAATAATTGGATGGTCAACTTTACAAGTGATAACTATCACATATGACCTCCATTTAGAAAAAAATGACCCATGGTTGGAAATTTATTAACATGCAAAGTATAATGAGTACCTCTAAGATAATTGTCCTTGAGGTAAGAGACCTTGGAAACTCTTCTTTCAAGACCTAAAATATGAGTATTTTTAGTTATGTTATGTTAGTGTGGTCTCCGGGATATTACCAAAAGACCCCTTTATAGGTCCCAAATTATGTCTTCCCCATTCAAGAGCATTGATAAAGCAATAAAGAAACAATGTGATCCATTTTGGATCACACATTCTAGGTCATTTATTCATTATTGATTGAATTATGCTCATGCTCCTTTGGAACATTCATATATGCTAATAGTATTTCTCATGTGCCTTTTCCCCCCCATTATCCTTTGACCCTTCCCCCAAATCTTTCCCCTTCAATACCGTCTCGATCCCTTTTCTCTGCCTCTATTTAATCTCAACATTTATTCTCAAACAATCATCATCTTCACATGCATTTCATTAAATTTGGAAACATTTTATTACAAGGTTTTCACAAAATTAGTGTTTTTTGGTTAATTTGGAATTCGAGATCCATTAGTTAATTCTAAATTTAATGAAATATTGGCGGTTGGCTTCATTTCTCTACATTTGTAGATTCTCTAGATGAGTAGCAAGATATAATATTACATCAAATTTTCATGTTAATGACCTAGGTCAAACCTCAGTGACCATATAACCCTTTATTACAAATCGATTGAGTTTAATGAGCTTTATATCAAACATTAATTTTAACATAAAAAATCAACCTTCCTTTCATTTTATTGAATTTGATTTCAAGAGTGAATATGAACGACCTAGATGCATGACTTATTCTCTCCCTCGGGAACATATTCTACTTCCTAACCTACTAGGTAGTTATTCACAAGAGCGATGTCCATGTCCTCTTGGAAGACAAATCCATCGAAAAGATAAACAACTCGCAATTACCATCTAATTATAACAAAGATAAACAATTCGGTACCATAGTCTTTGTAGATTGTGAAGATTTTGGCATGCACTTTGTTATACTTGTGTACAAGTGAAAAGATTGGATTTCCTTGGTTGTACATAGTGATGTTGGATTGTTTGTCATTGCTTTCTACCATGGCACTCAACTTAGATTAGGGCCTTCAAGGGTGAAAATTCCTTTGATTAAGGGTGGGAACATAAATTCCATGTGTAGATATGTTCCTTCAAAATATGAAAGTTGTGAAGCACTAGGTTTTTTTTCCCTGAGGTAACTCTCAAATTGCCGAAAGAATTTGAAACTTGTTAATAGACCTATATCCTTTTGGCCATGCTTATGAATGCTTTGTTTAATATGGGGTTTCCAAATTGTTGGGAGTTAAGTCTTTGAAGATGATAAAAGTGAAATTGGAGGATCAATTGATGAGGGAGACGATCAAAGTTCATTTTGATGTCTATCCTAGTAGCCCACATTACCATGTGAGGAGGAATGCCAAGTCATGGCTTGTCTGCAAGCCATTTGTTGAAATGCATATATGCAAACTATGTAATGAAGTTATTGAGGATATTGGCCAAACCTTTACCCACATCCTAGGGCTACCAAAGCCTGATATCAAATCATGGTAAAGTGTTTGGAAAGGAATAAAAACACCATGCAAATTAAATAATTAAATTGCATTGATGATTTAAAGAAAGAATTGGATCCCAAGGCGGGAATTCCTAGATATCAACAAACATTGCTCTTTAGTGACAAGCAACTAATTGATCATTAATTCCTTCCTGAGTATGGAATTTATAAGGATTCAACTCTTTATTTAGCATTGGGACTACATGGAGGAGTAGTGTGCAATGGTGTGCCTTCATCATCAAAGCCTTGTTCCTTCAAATATGCAATAGTTTAAACCCTTGCTCGAGCCTAACTTTTCACATAATGCCTACATTGTGGAGAAATCATAGTATATTTCAATGCTAAGAGTGGTGGAGCTAGAAGTCTCTCACCTACTCATACTACAATCCACAAGCTATGATATGTTGATTTAATGGTTTATGGCCATCTCCAACAAAGCATTATGAATGGATGCATTACACTTTGGACTACCAACTACAAGGTAAATGTCTGCTCTAAAGGCTTCTTTATTGGTATTTTCCTTGACCATGAAAATTGCACCTTAGTTTTAAAAAAGGAACCATCCTTCTAGGGTAGAGTGAGTACTTTGATCACAAAATGGTTTCCATATTTTAACACTACCTTTATAACTATCATCACAATCCCAGTGTGGGTATGACTACTAACCTACCAATCTATATGTGGCATCCAGTGCTATTTAAAAATATTGGAAATGCTCTTTATAGAGTTATTAAAAAAGATCTAAAATGGTTTAAATCAAACCACAACTCCTATTTATTGGAAATGCTCCTATTTATTATTATCTTTTTGGTCTCTATCTCGGATGACGTCCTTTCTATTTCTAATTGATGTTCATTTTCCTTCCTTCCAAGCTTCTTTTACCTTTTGAACTTTTTTTCTTAGTTCAACTTGATCTTCTGAAATGAGATCTCCATTTATAAATTTCCGTGATCCTTTTAAACTTGGGGTTTTACTGAGTATGCCAAATTTATGGTCATTAAAAATAACCTTAACCTGGATTAGCCTAACTTTATTCTCGGTTAGGTTTCCCAACCTCTTTGCTTTTATGACACAATGGTTTCATGTGTATCTTTTATCATAAAACTTAAAACTTAATTGCATCATCCAATGGTAAATATTCTACATACTTTTTTTTAACCATGGGAACTTAACAACCTCCCAAGAGTATATGCAACAACCCGCAAACCACATGGGTTGAGACTTCAACATGGGCTGAGACTTCACATCAAGGGGATGCGTACCCTTTCAGATTCACTATGACAGGGCAATATATGCAGCCCTACCCCCATCGAAATTGAACCTATAACCTTCTCAAAGATAATACATGTTCTTAACCACTAGACTCACTCAAGTGCACATAAAATTTTATGGTAAAACCAAACCATTTCTATAAATATTCTACCTACTTTAATCTAAGCCAACATGGTTAAAAAAGTACTCTAAAAAATTGAAGGGTCATCTTACCGAAATTCAATTCTCCTTTCGTTGACGTGGCCGTTGACGGTCGCCAAAAGAACCAAGTGTTGGCTTTTGATCGTCTGGATAAATAAATAATAATTATGAATATGTCACTTTCTGACATGGACTTTTTTTCAACGTGGTGTATTCGTGGCTAAAGTCGTTGACTCAGAGTAGCCTCCTATTGGCCCCAGTCCCCACTTGCTATAGAGATAAAGTGAAAGGGTAATTGGAGTGTCTTTTAATAATAAAAATTAATAATGAAAAGGAGGGAGAAGATTTTTAAAATGTTTGGGCCCTCTTTTCACTTTATTATCTCCACTTTGCGGATCTCCTTTTAATTCGTGGTTCATATGTAGACCCTCTTTCGCTTTAGATCTTCACTTTGCGGATTTCCTTTAATTCGTTTATGGAAGATCTGCTTTTTAATTATTTTAATTTTAATTTTAAGTAAGTATTTGGAATGGGACCATGTAAGACTTTATGGTAATTGGAAGCCTAACTATTCTCCATCCTTTTCACTTTCTAACTACCACCACACCTTTATGTACACATAAAAGTAATGGTGGAGATATTCCCTTTTCCAAAGGTGAAAAGGAGTGCCCAAGTCCCATAGATTGAGAGCATGGCATGCCAAATATTGTTGCTAGATGTGGACTTTATGAGTGTATCCATTAAAAAATGGATTGCTAGTTGTATTTTGGGAAGCAAAAGGGCTAATCAATCTAATCTAGACTTTAGAAAATGAATGGTGATGCGTCTCTAGTCACCTGATAAAGACCTCAAACACCATGTGTCAATCAAAATGGCCAAAGTATCTAAAGCGTTGTCATCAAGATAAAGGAAAAAGCTTTTTCTTGATGTCTGCATGCTTATGTAATTCACTTCATAGCATTAACTCTTCATATTTTTCAATGGTCCTTTCCATGGTTGAATTTTGGCCAGGCAAACTTCCTTTCAATGGCTCTCATCTTACCAAATATACAAACTGCATTGCATTTTCATAGCACTAACTTTTCATATATTTCAATGGTGCTTTCCATGGGTGAATTTTGGGCAGGCAAACTTCCTTTCAATAGCTCTCATCTTACCAAATCTATACATTTTTAATAATAAAAAATTGTTTTAATATTTTAAAGAGATTTATTGGAATATATTTTATATGCAAAAGTTATGGCTTTGATAAGTAAACATTGCAACTAGTTTCCTCAATGCATACTTTTCATTAGCCATTTCAATTACTTAAGTTAGTATTTTTAGATCTTACGATTTTTTTCCTTAAACATTTTGATATTATGATAAAATGTATTTTTAACTTTTTATTACAAGATGTTTTTTAATAAGTGTAACACATCTTTTTTAAGAGATAGGGATCGTCATTCTAACCAATTCTAACCATTGTATTTGTACAATTTTTTATACCATTTCTTAAATAATTAATTGAATTTGGTTTTCATTGTTTTATTTTTATTTTTTATATGTTGTTGTTTTTTATTTTGTTCTTAATTAAGAGATAGCAACCATCATTCTAGCTATTGTATTTGTATAATTTTTTATACTATTCCTTAAATAATTGAATTTGATTTTCAATGTTTTTGTTTGTTTTGTTTTTTATGTTGTTGTCTTTTGTTTTGTTCTTAATTCAATCTCAATCAACATCTCCTCATGAGGAGGTTTCAAAATTTGAACACTTTGTTAGAAGTGAGGAGGAATATGTAAAATGCAAATGAGAAAATCTAAAATCTTACAATATTGAATTGATCTTTGGAAGAAGGCTTATTTGTGATGAAGAATGGTTTTAGAAGATCAAATGGATCTTTGGAAAAGACTCCTTCAGAGTAAAGAACGGTCTTGGAAGATCAAATGGATCTTTAGAAAAAGTTTTCTTTGTGGTGAAAAATGGTCATAAAAGATTGAATGGATCTTTGAAAGAAGACTTCTTGATGATGAAGAATATGTTTAACATGCACTTTCATGATATATTCTATGCTTAGCTTAACATATATATACAATAAATAATGCTAAAAATAACACATAAATATGTTTATTGTTATATCTTTTTCTTTTTCTTTTTTGAACGGGGAATCCACATCACTGCACATCAAGTTTTTTTGACATCACAACAGCATAGTAAACCTAGGCCAAATCCAGCCTTAATGTTGGAATATGAGAACAATCTACCAAGCAACAAGTAGAACTGTCGTTGTGTCAACACGATGTCTTAAAGGGCTTCAACCTCTCCCACAAGAAAGAATAGCAACTCCCCCAAAAGAAATAGAACCTAAATCTCTATTAGATCAACCATAAAACCCCACAGTTGACTCCTATCCATTGATGTATTATTATATCTGTAATCACAATTTCATTCATAAAATTCTAAACCCAATCAACCAAACTAAATTCAAAATTTTGTTAAAAATTTTGTTATGAACATAAACTCATATCCATTTCTAATAATATTAAAAATTATATAATCCATTTCTACATGTTGTGAACACATTAAAGTTGCCACCTAATAGGTGTGCAACACACACTTATAAAGAAAAATATCAAATAATAATTACGAATCCACTAGGTTTTCCACATGGTTCATGGTTGGTTAAAGATGTTGGAAATTCTAAGCAAATTAGCACGGCGTATTAAAGGACAAAATGAAGGGAAATTGGAATCTTTTTAATAATATAATAATAAAAATTAAAAAAAAAAATTATTTATTTATAGTTTCCTAATAGTTTTGGGAAAAGCTTTTCAGGTATTGTTCCAGTATTTGTGGAATCCTAGTTTTTTAATGCAAAACCTATTCTATGAGTTAGTAGGACCATGTAAGACTTTCCCTTAATGGGAATCTTAATAAGTATTAATCCTTTTCTCTTTCTAACGACCCCATTGCTATCTTTGCACATAAAATAATAGTGAATATATCTCTTTTAAAAGTAAAAAGGAGTGTCCAAATTTCATAAATTAAAGGCATGCTACTATCATATGTAGACTTTATTCATTAAAAATGGATAAGTAGTAGTGTGTTGAGGGAGCAAATAGGCACATCAATCCAATCTTCACCCTGTGTACAATAGATACTTTATAAAATAAATTGTTGTGAATCTCAAGTATGTGGAAATAAATTGCTGTGAAACTCAAATATTTGGATACAAGACAATCATTCAAAATGTCCAAACGAACAAAAAGTGTTTTCATTAAATTAAAAGAAAAGACTTTGTGTTAGCGTCAACATGTTTGTGTATCACTAACTTGACATGTTATTATAATATTGTAAATTTGGGGTACTGTCAACATGCTTATGTATCACTAACTTGACATGTTATTATAATATTGCAAACTTAAGGGATGGGATATTTAGTTTTGCATATTTGTATGTAATTTTTTTATATAAATGAAGTAGGAGCTGAATATTTAGTGAGTGATGTATTTGTGAGTGAAAATGTAGGTGGGAATGATGTTTTGTTTTGTTTTGGTTAATTTATAGTTTTGACATAAGGGTCATACGTATGTAAGAATTACTTATCATTATGTGGTAAATATTTTGTGTATAATAAATTTATGTATTTAATGTCATTTTATATATAAATGTTGATTTGTTAATTTTTCTAATTTGATGTTTGCTTATCTGGAAGTTGTTTCTTGTGTATGGTAATTGCTTATGCCTATGCTCATGGATGCATTTGGTTTGCATTGTTACATCTTATGTGTATTAGTGTCATTATATGTTGTACTTTATTAATCTGTAATTAGAGATTTACATTAAGCATTCCATAATTTGGTGTGGACAACAAGCATAACATTCATTGGTTATTGTAATGTTTTAACAAGTAGTTGTAATTAGAGATTTACATTAAACATTCCATAATTTGGTGTAGACAACGAGCATAACATTCATTGTATATTGTAATATTTTAACAAGTAGTTGTTCATAAAATCACATGATTTGGTCCTTATATAAAATTTGAGTAGGAAATTGAGCCTAAATTATTTTAAATTAACTATTTATAATAAAAAAAATGACTATATGTTAATTTCATTGTTGTAATGTTGTTTAAAGTTAAATTTGTAAAATTTTATTACAATTAATCTAAATTTAATTTTTGATCTATTATTTTCATACACTTTACACAAAATCCCTAAAGCAACCTGCCTTGAAATGGTCAAGTTATTATGCCACACTTGTATAACTAAAGAAAAGATGGCCAATTACAACGCATGAAATTCACATTAAAGGCCCATGTCATCAATAGAGAAATGAAGTGACCTTTGAAAAATGTTCTCAATTTATCACTTACATATTTGAAGAGACAATTAATGTATTATTATTTCAAATTGAATGCAGGTGTAAGTGTAAACTACCCATCTACTATTGTCCAAATCCACTAGTTATGTTGCCTCTTAGCGAGAGCTTGATTGTAACCATGGACATTGCATTGGGGAAAGAGCTCCAATGTAACTATGGACACTTGGACACTTGTATGAGTTAACATTGATCATAATAAAGATGGAATATTTTTAAAATATTAGAATATTGTGAAATAATGAAACCCTATATATTTTGAGGTCATAAGTTTGATTGTTTTTTGTGGTTAAATGATGAAAATACATTTAGCAAGTAAACTACATAGACACAAACTGTGAAGGTGATTGCAATGGATGCACATGAGTGAAGTGGAGTTAAGTAAAGTTTTTTTCCAAATAATATTTAATTAAATTACTATTTTCAAACACTATTTACATGATTATAAGGTTTACAAATTCCTTAAATTATTATTTTCAAACACTATTACATGATCCTAAGCTCTACAAATTCCTTAAATTACTATTTTCAAACACTATTTACATGATTCTAAGGTCTATAAATTCCTTAACTTCTTGTTCGACTTTCCTTCCCTAAAGGCATCCAAAGAGTCTTGAATAAAACCACCACGTTCAACAACATTGCACAAAAAAAACTTAAACTTTTAGCTTTGGTGTTTTTCTTCACTTTACACTAAGATCTAGTGAGGAATATATCATATCCAATATATTTTTTTTCCCGCGAAAAAAAACATACTATTGTTATTCAATACTGAATCAAATAGTACATGATGTCCAGCTGCATAACTGTGATCCAAAAAACCAAAAAACATGGTTTTCCGATAATCCTCCCAAATACATAAAAAACATACTTAATACACAAACCCTAATCCAAAATTTGAGCTCCAGAAGCCTCTAATCCAATATATATGTCCATAAAAGTTGACTAAGGAAAATAAACTATGAATAAAACATAAGTGGAATATATATTTTTGTGAATTGAAAGGGTCAAGGGCATTAAAGAGGCAATACGTGCCTTTTTCAACTCAATGCATCCAATGTGGTTAAATTACACATACATATAAAAATGAGAGAAGAGAATTTGGCATGGTTAAATTAGACACATAGAAAAATGAGGAAAAATGAGGGAAGAGGATTTGTGGTATTTTTCATTTTCCACTAATTTTATTGCATGATTCAAGGTCTCCGTTATGAAAAATATTTCCTTGCAACCTTGGAATTTTTTTGTAAATGTAGATGTAATTTGGAAGAGGATTTGTGATAGGACTCAAGGTCTCGGTTATGAAAAATATTTCCTTGCAACCTTGGATTTTTTTGTAAATGTAGATGTAATTTATTCTTCTTTTATTAATGTAGAAATTTAAAGTCTTCATTTTAGAGTTTACACTTCTATTCTCAATCCTCCATCTAATTTATCCAATAAGTATACATTTTTATGACATCAAATTCTTTTGTTGATCACTATTTGATTTTGATATTTAATTATAATTATTGATGATGATGATGATGATAGTGGTCGTCTTTAACGTCCATTGAGACTAATCTTGGTCTATTGGACCTTAAGAAGATAGAGATTAATTGTTTTTTTTTAAATATTATTTCTATGCTCGAAACGCATACAGAGGAGCGTCCCTAGCTCATTGTAGTTTTGGAGATCTAGAATGTAATACCCCTATTTTTCCTTAGTGTTTATTGGCTCCAATGTAAATATTTTGTATATGCAATGTGTGTTACCCTAATATGGAGCTCAAGGCCAAGGCCCCACTAGTGGATGTTTAAGGTTGTTGTAGAGGCAAGTATTTGAAAGTTTGATTATCCATGGGCTGTTAAGCCATGAAGAAATGTAAATGATGTAATTATTAATCAATGCAATAAAATACCCAAGAAGCTGGCTAAGGAGGAAGCCAATGAGAAAGGGGCCATGTGTATCTACTAGGGAGAGGTGAGGGGGTTATATGATCGGTATCCATGATTCCACATGTCCAATTATGAACCCTTTTGACTCCCATACTGACATTAATTCGGTTGCAGTGGGTGTTTGGGAACCCTGTTGCTGAAGCCGATGGAGTATGGAGCATGCTTGCGATTTCGTATGGCAAGGTATGGCTCTGATTGCTTGTCCTTGAAGACAATCAAGCACCTGGAAACTCGCGGAACTTGTTTTGACTACTTATTGGGGAAGGGAACATTATGGATTCACTCGTTATTCATCATCCATCCATTCATGGAGAGAGAGCCCATTCAGAGGGATTCATGCATTCATAGACCCGCAGAACCCAGCCGGAAGGAAGAGGAACGATAGTCATGATTTCCCTGTAAGTTTTAAACCTTAACAGTGAAGTACAAACTCATATGATTCTTAAGCATTAACAGAAAATACACAATGGCACACACATTACACAGAGATTTTCACCTGGAAACCCTTAACCGGGAAAAAACCAGCCAAACTTAGAGCCGCATAGCTCCTTTTTCATTATATGTTTATTTTACATGTACAATACAATAAATGGTATTCTGCAGCATCTAAAACCCTAATTCGTTTACCCGAATTAGGTTACAACCCTAATTCCTTTTACCGGAATTAGATTAGAGTACAATGGGTCGAAAATCGCGAAAAAGCAAAAAGCAACCCAAAAAAAATTTACGGTCCGAAACGAAGGGGGTGGGCCCTGTCGGGCTACCCCCCCCTCTAAACCCCCCCCTCCGGACGCGCCCGGCGCAGGCGAATCACTAGTGCCGTAGGGATCGTGTTGTACACACAGCGACCATGTGAAGAGATATAACATACCCAACATTCTCCCACTTGTTGTTCTCTTCACATACAGGAGAAATTTATGACTTCAACAATTCAGGGCAACAATGCCCATGTTCTCTTTACACCAAGAGAACTTCTGAGTACTCACAGACTTTGTCAAAGAGTCTGCAACATTTACCAAAGTGTCAACCTTCTCCAGCAACACTTTGTTTTGTTCAACCATGTCTCTGACGAAATGGTACTGCACATCAATGTGCTTTGTCCTTGAGTGATAAGCAGGGTTCTTTGCTAGAAATATTGCACTTGAGCTATCACAGCCAATCTTTACTGCATTCTGAACAAAACCAATACCTGAACACAATCTTTGCAACCATACAGCTTCCTTACTTGCATGGGTAGCTGCCATGTATTCAGCTTCTGTAGTTGAGAGTGCAACTACAGCTTGTCTTCTACTCATCCAACTGATTGCTCCTCCAAATAGATTAAAAACGTAGCCACTTGTAGATCTTCTGTGATCAAGATCTCCAGCCCAGTCAGCATCAGCAAATCCTTGTATATCTATCTCTCTGTTTACACCGAGTCTTCCTTGGTAGCAGATTGCAAAATCTGTAGTGCCACGCAAATACCTGAAGACCCTTTTTACTGCAGTCCAATGTTCCTTTCCTGGTTTTGACATGTATCTACTCAAAACTCCCACTGCATGGGCTATATCTGGTCTAGTACAGACCATGGCATACATCAGACTGCCAACTGCACTAGCATAGGGAACATGAGACATGTCCTCTACCTCTTCTTGTGTAGTGGGACACTGTTCTGCAGATAACCTTACACCTACAGGAATGGGCACCTTCACTGGTTTGCTTTCCTGCATATTAAATCTCTTCAATATCGTTTCAACATATTTTCTCTGATTTAACCAGAGTTTCCTGTTTTCACGATCTCTTTTTATTTCCATGCCCAAAATGAAATTTGCAGCACCAAGATCTTTCATGTCAAATTCAGATGACAGCTGATTCTTGACATCCTTGATGATTTCTTTGTTGTTTCCAATTAGCAACATACAATATTACATAAATAAAATGATCACCAATTAGCTTAAAATAAACACAGTGATCAGCTTTGCTTCTTGAGAAACCAAGTCCCAGTATATAAGTATCAAATTTTTGATACCACATTCTGGGAGATTGTTTCAAACCGTAGAGAGACTTTTTCAGCTTACAGACAAGCTCCTTTCTTCCTTTCACCACAAACCGTTCTGGTTGCTTCATATAGATCTCTTCATTAAGATTTCCATGTAGGAAAGCCGTCTTTACATCCATTTGTTCTACTTCAAGATCAAAAGCAGCAGAAATAGATAAAAGAAATCTAATAGAAGTCAATTTTGCAACAGGTGAAAAAATCTCACCAAAATCGATGCCCTCAATTTGGGAGTAACCTTTCGCAACTAGTCGAGCCTTGTACTTCTCCACTTTACCTGCTGCATTTAACTTCTTCTTGAATACCCATTTGCTTCCAATAGGCTTTCTTCCTTCTGGCAACTCAACCAGATCCCATGCCTCATTTTTGTCCAAGGCATCCATTTCTTCTATCATGGCCTTCTTCCATAGTTTACTATCTTCTGAATCCATTGCCTCTTTAGCAGTTCTAGGATCATCATCAGTAATAGATAACACAAAATTAGAACGAAAATCAGGGGGACTGTACCTTTCAACTTGCCTTCTTTCTCGGTCAGATCTCCTCAATACCGGAGTCTGTGGATCCGCCTCTTCATCTGATTCAGACGATTCTGCCTCCTCATCTGATTCAGACGAATCTGGTTCCTCAAAAGAGTCACCTCTTTCATCCTTGATATCAAAGTGTAGCTTCTCTGAATCCTTTTCCTTTGGTACATCCTCAATCTTGGAAGTGCTTTCAAATTCTCTGAAGATCACATCTCGACTGTAAACTGTTTGCCTTTTTACTGGGTTCCACAGCTTGTAACCTTTCACTCCATCCTTGTAACCAATGAAGATACATTTTTCTGCTTTATTATCCAACTTGCTCCTTTTCTCCTTTGGAACATGTACAAAAGCATCACACCCAAACACTCTGAGATGAGAGAGAGAGGGTTTCTTACCAGTCCAAACCTCATGAGGTGTCTTGTCAACCAACGCTGATGTGGGTGTCCTATTCACTAGGTAACACGCAGTGTCAACAGCTTCTGCCCAGAATTGTTGTGCTAGCCCTGCACCACTGAGCATACTCCTTTCCTTTTCCATCAATGTCCTGTTCATTCTTTCTGCAACCCCATTCTGTTGAGGTGTGTATGGAGTAGTCTTTTGCCTTGCTATTCCACACGTTTTACAGAACTCCTCAAATTCACTTTCACAGAATTCTCCACCGTTATCTGTTCTGAGTACTTTTATTTTCTTCTTAGTTTGATTCTCTACAAGAGCCTTAAATTCTTTGAATCTATTAAAAACCTCAGATTTCTTACGCAGGAAATAAATCCAAGTTTTCCTTGAGAAATCATCTATAAATGAAACATAATACACAGATTTACCAAGTGATGGAACAGGCACAGGTCCAAAAACATCACTGTGTATTAACTCTAAGATTCCTTTAGCTCTTACAACACCAGATGAGAATCTTACTCGATTCTGTTTACCATATAAGTAATGTTCACAGAAATCAAAATCTAATGTGAAATCAGACATGCCTTCAGCCATACTTTTACCTTGTAATAGTCGAAGACCCTTTTCTCCAATATGTCCCAGCCTTCGATGCCATAGCGATGTCTTCTCACTAGAGACAGTAAGGACTCTGTCTCCTTCATTTTTACCCTCAGAAACAATAGTGCTGTTACATCCATTTTTGAAGGTGCTTCCCAACAACTTGTATAGAGTTCCAATCCAAACTCCCCTCATCAGCACCAATGACTCTCGAACCATCTTGCATGTGTTCTTTTCAAATAGAGTTTTCACACCTGCATCATCCATTTTACTTACAGATATAAGGTTTCTAGCCAACTTTGGAATGTGCAGAACCCCGGGAAGAGTTTTAACCCTTCCATCTTTGAGCAGTAGCTTGACCTTTCCTCGACCTATTATTTTCGCTACCGAGTTGTCTCCCAGAAATACATCTCCTCCATCATACTTTTCGTATTCAGAAAACCACTCCCTGTGAGGAGTCATATGATAAGACGCACTTGAGTCAATCAACCACGAATCATGCTCTGCATGTGTACTTGAAGATGCCAGATACACATCTCCTCCTTCCTCTGTAGATTCTTTCCCATCTGCGGATGGAGCGTCATTAGGTCCTCTACTTTTATCAGTAATTTTCGATTTACAATCCTTCTTGTAATGCCCAGCTTTTCCGCACTTCCAGCATTTTCTTACAGAAGGTCCTGGAGATTTAGATCTCCCTCTAGATTTAGATCTACCACCTGAAGACTTATTTTTAGATCTGTCTCCAGGGCGACCTCTGACAAATAAGGCATCCTTGGCTGAACTATCTATGGATTTCCGCCTCATTTCCTCCGATAGTAGGGATGCAACCACATCATCGAAGTTTAGCGTGGTTGCATTACTCCCAATAGCTATGACCAGATTATCCCATGAATCTGGCAAAGAGCACAACAGACTAATACACTTTTCATCATCATCAAGTGTAATACCAACAGATGTCAACTGACTTACCAGAGTATTGAAGGCGTTTAGATGCTCTGATACAGAGTCTCCATCAGTCATCCTCAGAAGGTACAATTTCTTTCGCAGAAATAGCTTATTTACCAGGGACTTTGACTGATACAGATTTCCCAGTTTGTCCCATAGCTTCTTTGCACTGTCTTCTCCAGCTACGTTCACCAATACCGAATCTGCGAGGCAAAGACGAATGGTGCTCCTTGCTTTTCTTTCCAGCTTTTCCCATTCTTCTTTTACCGCTCCAGAGGGCATGGTACCTGGATCTACTGCGATCCATTGTTCTCTATCTACCAGAAGATCTTCCATCTTGAGCTTCCATAGCTCAAAGCTCTGACCATTAAATTTCTCAATCTCGAATCTAGAACTGCTCGCCATTCTTTAAAGAAGAATAAATCACCGCTGCAAAGCTCCCACTGAAACCAGGTTTATCACAAATCCAAGATCGAGCCAAACCCTTGGAAACAAAGGCGTCCCTCTGATCCCAAAAATGCTCTGATACCAAATGTAAGTTTTAAACCTTAACAGTGAAGTACAAACTCATATGATTCTTAAGCATTAACAGAAAATACACAATGGCACACACATTACACAGAGATTTTCACCTGGAAACCCTTAACCGGGAAAAAACCAGCCAAACTTAGAGCCGCATAGCTCCTTTTTCATTATATGTTTATTTTACATGTACAATACAATAAATGGTATTCTGCAGCATCTAAAACCCTAATTCGTTTACCCGAATTAGGTTACAACCCTAATTCCTTTTACCAGAATTAGATTAGAGTACAATGGGTCGAAAATCGCGAAAAAGCAAAAAGCAACCCAAAAAAAATTTACGGTCCGAAACGAAGGGGGTGGGCCCTGTCGGGCTACCCCCCCCTCTAAACCCCCCCCTCCGGACGCGCCCGGCGCAGGCGAATCACTAGTGCCGTAGGGATCGTGTTGTACACGCAGCGACCATGTGAAGAGATATAACATACCCAACATTCTCCCACTTGTTGTTCTCTTCACATACAGGAGAAATTTATGACTTCAACAATTCAGGGCAACAATGCCCATGTTCTCTTTACACCAAGAGAACTTCTGAGTACTCACAGACTTTGTCAAAGAGTCTGCAACATTTACCAAAGTGTCAACCTTCTCCAACAACACTTTGTTTTGTTCAACCATGTCTCTGACGAAATGGTACTGCACATCAATGTGCTTTGTCCTTGAGTGATAAGCAGGGTTCTTTGCTAGAAATATTGCACTTGAGCTATCACAGCCAATCTTTACTGCATTCTGAACAAAACCAATACCTGAACACAATCTTTGCAACCATACAGCTTCCTTACTTGCATGGGTAGCTGCCATGTATTCAGCTTCTGTAGTTGAGAGTGCAACTACAGCTTGTCTTCTACTCATCCAACTGATTGCTCCTCCAAATAGATTAAAAACGTAGCCACTTGTAGATCTTCTGTGATCAAGATCTCCAGCCCAGTCAGCATCAGCAAATCCTTGTATATCTATCTCTCTGTTTACACCGAGTCTTCCTTGGTAGCAGATTGCAAAATCTGTAGTGCCACGCAAATACCTGAAGACCCTTTTTACTGCAGTCCAATGTTCCTTTCCTGGTTTTGACATGTATCTACTCAAAACTCCCACTGCATGGGCTATATCTGGTCTAGTACAGACCATGGCATACATCAGACTGCCAACTGCACTAGCATAGGGAACATGAGACATGTCCTCTACCTCTTCTTGTGTAGTGGGACACTGTTCTGCAGATAACCTTACACCTACAGGAATGGGCACCTTCACTGGTTTGCTTTCCTGCATATTAAATCTCTTCAATATCGTTTCAACATATTTTCTCTGATTTAACCAGAGTTTCCTGTTTTCACGATCTCTTTTTATTTCCATGCCCAAAATGAAATTTGCAGCACCAAGATCTTTCATGTCAAATTCAGATGACAGCTGATTCTTGACATCCTTGATGATTTCTTTGTTGTTTCCAATTAGCAACATACAATATTACATAAATAAAATGATCACCAATTAGCTTAAAATAAACACAGTGATCAGCTTTGCTTCTTGAGAAACCAAGTCCCAGTATATAAGTATCAAATTTTTGATACCACATTCTGGGAGATTGTTTCAAACCGTAGAGAGACTTTTTCAGCTTACAGACAAGCTCCTTTCTTCCTTTCACCACAAACCGTTCTGGTTGCTTCATATAGATCTCTTCATTAAGATTTCCATGTAGGAAAGCCGTCTTTACATCCATTTGTTCTACTTCAAGATCAAAAGCAGCAGAAATAGATAAAAGAAATCTAATAGAAGTCAATTTTGCAACAGGTGAAAAAATCTCACCAAAATCGATGCCCTCAATTTGGGAGTAACCTTTCGCAACTAGTCGAGCCTTGTACTTCTCCACTTTACCTGCTGCATTTAACTTCTTCTTGAATACCCATTTGCTTCCAATAGGCTTTCTTCCTTCTGGCAACTCAACCAGATCCCATGCCTCATTTTTGTCCAAGGCATCCATTTCTTCTATCATGGCCTTCTTCCATAGTTTACTATCTTCTGAATCCATTGCCTCTTTAGCAGTTCTAGGATCATCATCAGTAATAGATAACACAAAATTAGAACGAAAATCAGGGGGACTGTACCTTTCAACTTGCCTTCTTTCTCGGTCAGATCTCCTCAATACCGGAGTCTGTGGATCCGCCTCTTCATCTGATTCAGACGATTCTGCCTCCTCATCTGATTCAGACGAATCTGGTTCCTCAAAAGAGTCACCTCTTTCATCCTTGATATCAAAGTGTAGCTTCTCTGAATCCTTTTCCTTTGGTACATCCTCAATCTTGGAAGTGCTTTCAAATTCTCTGAAGATCACATCTCGACTGTAAACTGTTTGCCTTTTTACTGGGTTCCACAGCTTGTAACCTTTCACTCCATCCTTGTAACCAATGAAGATACATTTTTCTGCTTTATTATCCAACTTGCTCCTTTTCTCCTTTGGAACATGTACAAAAGCATCACACCCAAACACTCTGAGATGAGAGAGAGAGGGTTTCTTACCAGTCCAAACCTCATGAGGTGTCTTGTCAACCAACGCTGATGTGGGTGTCCTATTCACTAGGTAACACGCAGTGTCAACAGCTTCTGCCCAGAATTGTTGTGCTAGCCCTGCACCACTGAGCATACTCCTTTCCTTTTCCATCAATGTCCTGTTCATTCTTTCTGCAACCCCATTCTGTTGAGGTGTGTATGGAGTAGTCTTTTGCCTTGCTATTCCACACGTTTTACAGAACTCCTCAAATTCACTTTCACAGAATTCTCCACCGTTATCTGTTCTGAGTACTTTTATTTTCTTCTTAGTTTGATTCTCTACAAGAGCCTTAAATTCTTTGAATCTATTAAAAACCTCAGATTTCTTACGCAGGAAATAAATCCAAGTTTTCCTTGAGAAATCATCTATAAATGAAACATAATACACAGATTTACCAAGTGATGGAACAGGCACAGGTCCAAAAACATCACTGTGTATTAACTCTAAGATTCCTTTAGCTCTTACAACACCAGATGAGAATCTTACTCGATTCTGTTTACCATATAAGTAATGTTCACAGAAATCAAAATCTAATGTGAAATCAGACATGCCTTCAGCCATACTTTTACCTTGTAATAGTCGAAGACCCTTTTCTCCAATATGTCCCAGCCTTCGATGCCATAGCGATGTCTTCTCACTAGAGACAGTAAGGACTCTGTCTCCTTCATTTTTACCCTCAGAAACAATAGTGCTGTTACATCCATTTTTGAAGGTGCTTCCCAACAACTTGTATAGAGTTCCAATCCAAACTCCCCTCATCAGCACCAATGACTCTCGAACCATCTTGCATGTGTTCTTTTCAAATAGAGTTTTCACACCTGCATCATCCATTTTACTTACAGATATAAGGTTTCTAGCCAACTTTGGAATGTGCAGAACCCCGGGAAGAGTTTTAACCCTTCCATCTTTGAGCAGTAGCTTGACCTTTCCTCGACCTATTATTTTCGCTACCGAGTTGTCTCCCAGAAATACATCTCCTCCATCATACTTTTCGTATTCAGAAAACCACTCCCTGTGAGGAGTCATATGATAAGACGCACTTGAGTCAATCAACCACGAATCATGCTCTGCATGTGTACTTGAAGATGCCAGATACACATCTCCTCCTTCCTCTGTAGATTCTTTCCCATCTGCGGATGGAGCGTCATTAGGTCCTCTACTTTTATCAGTAATTTTCGATTTACAATCCTTCTTGTAATGCCCAGCTTTTCCGCACTTCCAGCATTTTCTTACAGAAGGTCCTGGAGATTTAGATCTCCCTCTAGATTTAGATCTACCACCTGAAGACTTATTTTTAGATCTGTCTCCAGGGCGACCTCTGACAAATAAGGCATCCTTGGCTGAACTATCTATGGATTTCCGCCTCATTTCCTCCGATAGTAGGGATGCAACCACATCATCGAAGTTTAGCGTGGTTGCATTACTCCCAATAGCTATGACCAGATTATCCCATGAATCTGGCAAAGAGCACAACAGACTAATACACTTTTCATCATCATCAAGTGTAATACCAACAGATGTCAACTGACTTACCAGAGTATTGAAGGCGTTTAGATGCTCTGATACAGAGTCTCCATCAGTCATCCTCAGAAGGTACAATTTCTTTCGCAGAAATAGCTTATTTACCAGGGACTTTGACTGATACAGATTTCCCAGTTTGTCCCATAGCTTCTTTGCACTGTCTTCTCCAGCTACGTTAACCAATACCGAATCTGCGAGGCAAAGACGAATGGTGCTCCTTGCTTTTCTTTCCAGCTTTTCCCATTCTTCTTTTACCGCTCCAGAGGGCATGGTACCTGGATCTACTGCGATCCATTGTTCTCTATCTACCAGAAGATCTTCCATCTTGAGCTTCCATAGCTCAAAGCTCTGACCATTAAATTTCTCAATCTCGAATCTAGAACTGCTCGCCATTCTTTAAAGAAGAATAAATCACCGCTGCAAAGCTCCCACTGAAACCAGGTTTATCACAAATCCAAGATCGAGCCAAACCCTTGGAAACAAAGGCGTCCCTCTGATCCCAAAAATGCTCTGATACCAAATGTAAGTTTTAAACCTTAACAGTGAAGTACAAACTCATATGATTCTTAAGCATTAACAGAAAATACACAATGGCACACACATTACACAGAGATTTTCACCTGGAAACCCTTAACCGGGAAAAAACCAGCCAAACTTAGAGCCGCATAGCTCCTTTTTCATTATATGTTTATTTTACATGTACAATACAATAAATGGTATTCTGCAGCATCTAAAACCCTAATTCGTTTACCCGAATTAGGTTACAACCCTAATTCCTTTTACCAGAATTAGATTAGAGTACAATGGGTCGAAAATCGCGAAAAAGCAAAAAGCAACCCAAAAAAAATTTACGGTCCGAAACGAAGGGGGTGGGCCCTGTCGGGCTACCCCCCCCTCTAAACCCCCCCCTCCGGACGCGCCCGGCGCAGGCGAATCACTAGTGCCGTAGGGATCGTGTTGTACACGCAGCGACCATGTGAAGAGATATAACATACCCAACATTCTCCCACTTGTTGTTCTCTTCACATACAGGAGAAATTTATGACTTCAACAATTCAGGGCAACAATGCCCATGTTCTCTTTACACCAAGAGAACTTCTGAGTACTCACAGACTTTGTCAAAGAGTCTGCAACATTTACCAAAGTGTCAACCTTCTCCAACAACACTTTGTTTTGTTCAACCATGTCTCTGACGAAATGGTACTGCACATCAATGTGCTTTGTCCTTGAGTGATAAGCAGGGTTCTTTGCTAGAAATATTGCACTTGAGCTATCACAGCCAATCTTTACTGCATTCTGAACAAAACCAATACCTGAACACAATCTTTGCAACCATACAGCTTCCTTACTTGCATGGGTAGCTGCCATGTATTCAGCTTCTGTAGTTGAGAGTGCAACTACAGCTTGTCTTCTACTCATCCAACTGATTGCTCCTCCAAATAGATTAAAAACGTAGCCACTTGTAGATCTTCTGTGATCAAGATCTCCAGCCCAGTCAGCATCAGCAAATCCTTGTATATCTATCTCTCTGTTTACACCGAGTCTTCCTTGGTAGCAGATTGCAAAATCTGTAGTGCCACGCAAATACCTGAAGACCCTTTTTACTGCAGTCCAATGTTCCTTTCCTGGTTTTGACATGTATCTACTCAAAACTCCCACTGCATGGGCTATATCTGGTCTAGTACAGACCATGGCATACATCAGACTGCCAACTGCACTAGCATAGGGAACATGAGACATGTCCTCTACCTCTTCTTGTGTAGTGGGACACTGTTCTGCAGATAACCTTACACCTACAGGAATGGGCACCTTCACTGGTTTGCTTTCCTGCATATTAAATCTCTTCAATATCGTTTCAACATATTTTCTCTGATTTAACCAGAGTTTCCTGTTTTCACGATCTCTTTTTATTTCCATGCCCAAAATGAAATTTGCAGCACCAAGATCTTTCATGTCAAATTCAGATGACAGCTGATTCTTGACATCCTTGATGATTTCTTTGTTGTTTCCAATTAGCAACATACAATATTACATAAATAAAATGATCACCAATTAGCTTAAAATAAACACAGTGATCAGCTTTGCTTCTTGAGAAACCAAGTCCCAGTATATAAGTATCAAATTTTTGATACCACATTCTGGGAGATTGTTTCAAACCGTAGAGAGACTTTTTCAGCTTACAGACAAGCTCCTTTCTTCCTTTCACCACAAACCGTTCTGGTTGCTTCATATAGATCTCTTCATTAAGATTTCCAAGTAGGAAAGCCGTCTTTACATCTATTTGTTCTACTTCAAGATCAAAAGCAGCAGAAATAGATAAAAGAAATCTAATAGAAGTCAATTTTGCAACAGGTGAAAAAATCTCACCAAAATCGATGCCCTCAATTTGGGAGTAACCTTTCGCAACTAGTCGAGCCTTGTACTTCTCCACTTTACCTGCTGCATTTAACTTCTTCTTGAATACCCATTTGCTTCCAATAGGCTTTCTTCCTTCTGGCAACTCAACCAGATCCCATGCCTCATTTTTGTCCAAGGCATCCATTTCTTCTATCATGGCCTTCTTCCATAGTTTACTATCTTCTGAATCCATTGCCTCTTTAGCAGTTCTAGGATCATCATCAGTAATAGATAACACAAAATTAGAACGAAAATCAGGGGGACTGTACCTTTCAACTTGCCTTCTTTCTCGGTCAGATCTCCTCAATACCGGAGTCTGTGGATCCGCCTCTTCATCTGATTCAGACGATTCTGCCTCCTCATCTGATTCAGACGAATCTGGTTCCTCAAAAGAGTCACCTCTTTCATCCTTGATATCAAAGTGTAGCTTCTCTGAATCCTTTTCCTTTGGTACATCCTCAATCTTGGAAGTGCTTTCAAATTCTCTGAAGATCACATCTCGACTGTAAACTGTTTGCCTTTTTACTGGGTTCCACAGCTTGTAACCTTTCACTCCATCCTTGTAACCAATGAAGATACATTTTTCTGCTTTATTATCCAACTTGCTCCTTTTCTCCTTTGGAACATGTACAAAAGCATCACACCCAAACACTCTGAGATGAGAGAGAGAGGGTTTCTTACCAGTCCAAACCTCATGAGGTGTCTTGTCAACCAACGCTGATGTGGGTGTCCTATTCACTAGGTAACACGCAGTGTCAACAGCTTCTGCCCAGAATTGTTGTGCTAGCCCTGCACCACTGAGCATACTCCTTGCATTTTCCATCAATGTCCTATTCATCCTTTCTGCAACCCCATTCTGTTGAGGTGTGTATGGAGTAGTCTTTTGCCTTGCTATTCCACACGTTTTACAGAACTCCTCAAATTCACTTTCACAGAATTCTCCACCGTTATCTGTTCTGAGTACTTTTATTTTCTTCTTAGTTTGATTCTCTACAAGAGCCTTAAATTCTTTGAATCTATTAAAAACCTCAGATTTCTTACGCAGGAAATAAATCCAAGTTTTCCTTGAGAAATCATCTATAAATGAAACATAATACACAGATTTACCAAGTGATGGAACAGGCACAGGTCCAAAAACATCACTGTGTATTAACTCTAAGATTCCTTTAGCTCTTACAACACCAGATGAGAATCTTACTCGATTCTGTTTACCATATAAGCAATGTTCACAGAAATCAAAATCTAATGTGAAATCAGACATGCCTTCAGCCATACTTTTACCTTGTAATAGTCGAAGACCCTTTTCTCCAATATGTCCCAGCCTTCGATGCCATAGCGATGTCTTCTCACTAGAGACAGTAAGGACTCTGTCTCCTTCATTTTTACCCTCAGAAACAATAGTGCTGTTACATCCATTTTTGAAGGTGCTTCCCAACAACTTGTATAGAGTTCCAATCCGAACTCCCCTCATCAGCACCAATGACTCTCGAACCATCTTGCATGTGTTCTTTTCAAATAGAGTTTTCACACCTGCATCATCCATTTTACTTACAGATATAAGGTTTCTAGCCAACTTTGGAATGTGCAGAACCCCAGGAAGAGTTTTAACCCTTCCATCTTTGAGCAGTAGCTTGACCTTTCCTCGACCTATGATTTTCGCTACCGAGTTGTCTCCCAGAAATACATCTCCTCCATCATACTTTTCGTATTCAGAAAACCACTCCCTGTGAGGAGTCATATGATAAGACGCACCTGAGTCAATCAACCACGAATCATGCTCTGCATGTGTACTTGAAGATGCCAGATACACATCTCCTCCTTCCTCTGTAGATTCTTTCCCATCTGCGGATGGAGCGTCATTAGGTCCTCTACTTTTATCAGCAATTTTCGATTTACAATCCTTCTTGTAATGCCCAGCTTTTCCGCACTTCCAGCATTTTCTTACAGAAGGTCCTGGAGATTTAGATCTCCCTCTAGATTTAGATCTACCACCCGAAGACTTATTTTTAGATCTGTCTCCAGGGCGACCTCTGACAAATAAGGCATCCTTGGCTGAACTATCTATGGATTTCCGCCTCATTTCCTCCGATAGTAGGGATGCAACCACATCATCGAAGTTTAGCGTGGTTGCATTACTCCCAATAGCTATGACCAGATTATCCCATGAATCTGGCAAAGAGCACAACAGACTAATACACTTTTCATCATCATCAAGTGTAATACCAACAGATGTCAACTGACTTACCAGAGTATTGAAGGCGTTTAGATGCTCTGATACAGAGTCTCCATCAGTCATCCTCAGAAGGTACAATTTCTTTCGCAGAAATAGCTTATTTACCAGGGACTTTGACTGATACAGATTTCCCAGTTTGTCCCATAGCTTCTTTGCACTGTCTTCTCCAGCTACGTTCACCAATACCGAATCTGCGAGGCAAAGACGAATGGTGCTCCTTGCTTTTCTTTCCAGCTTTTCCCATTCTTCTTTTACCGCTCCAGAGGGCATGGTACCTGGATCTACTGCGATCCATTGTTCTCTATCTACCAGAAGATCTTCCATCTTGAGCTTCCATAGCTCAAAGCTCTGACCATTAAATTTCTCAATCTCGAATCTAGAACTGCTCGCCATTCTTTAAAGAAGAATAAATCACCGCTGCAAAGCTCCCACTGAAACCAGGTTTATCACAAATCCAAGATCGAGCCAAACCCTTGGAAACAAAGGCGTCCCTCTGATCCCAAAAATGCTCTGATACCAAATGTAAGTTTTAAACCTTAACAGTGAAGTACAAACTCATATGATTCTTAAGCATTAACAGAAAATACACAATGGCACACACATTACACAGAGATTTTCACCTGGAAACCCTTAACCGGGAAAAAACCAGCCAAACTTAGAGCCGCATAGCTCCTTTTTCATTATATGTTTATTTTACATGTACAATACAATAAATGGTATTCTGCAGCATCTAAAACCCTAATTCGTTTACCCGAATTAGGTTACAACCCTAATTCCTTTTACCGGAATTAGATTAGAGTACAATGGGTCGAAAATCGCGAAAAAGCAAAAAGCAACCCAAAAAAAATTTACGGTCCGAAACGAAGGGGGTGGGCCCTGTCGGGCTACCCCCCCCTCTAAACCCCCCCCTCCGGACGCGCCCGACGCAGGCGAATCACTAGTGCCGTAGGGATCGTGTTGTACACGCAGCGACCATGTGAAGAGATATAACATACCCAACATTCTCCCACTTGTTGTTCTCTTCACATACAGGAGAAATTTATGACTTCAACAATTCAGGGCAACAATGCCCATGTTCTCTTTACACCAAGAGAACTTCTGAGTACTCACAGACTTTGTCAAAGAGTCTGCAACATTTACCAAAGTGTCAACCTTCTCCAGCAACACTTTGTTTTGTTCAACCATGTCTCTGACGAAATGGTACTGCACATCAATGTGCTTTGTCCTTGAGTGATAAGCAGGGTTCTTTGCTAGAAATATTGCACTTGAGCTATCACAGCCAATCTTTACTGCATTCTGAACAAAACCAATACCTGAACACAATCTTTGCAACCATACAGCTTCCTTACTTGCATGGGTAGCTACCATGTATTCAGCTTCTGTAGTTGAGAGTGCAACTACAGCTTGTCTTCTACTCATCCAACTGATTGCTCCTCCAAATAGATTAAAAACGTAGCCACTTGTAGATCTTCTGTGATCAAGATCTCCAGCCCAGTCAGCATCAGCAAATCCTTGTATATCTATCTCTCTGTTTACACCGAGTCTTCCTTGGTAGCAGATTGCAAAATCTGTAGTGCCACGCAAATACCTGAAGACCCTTTTTACTGCAGTCCAATGTTCCTTTCCTGGTTTTGACATGTATCTACTCAAAACTCCTACTGCATGGGCTATATCTGGTCTAGTACAGACCATGGCATACATCAGACTGCCAACTGCACTAGCATAGGGAACATGAGACATGTCCTCTACCTCTTCTTGTGTAGTGGGACACTGTTCTGCAGATAACCTTACACCTACAGGAATGGGCACCTTCACTGGTTTGCTTTCCTGCATATTAAATCTCTTCAATATCGTTTCAACATATTTTCTCTGATTTAACCAGAGTTTCCTGTTTTCACGATCTCTTTTTATTTCCATTCTCAAAATGAAATTTGCAGCACCAAGATCTTTCATGTCAAATTCAGATGACAGCTGATTCTTGACATCCTTGATGATTTCTTTGTTGTTTCTAATTAGCAACATACAATATTACATAAATAAAATGATCACCAATTAGCTTAAAATAAACACAGTGATCAGCTTTGCTTCTTGAGAAACCAAGTCCCAGTATATAAGTATCAAATTTTTGATACCACATTCTGGGAGATTGTTTCAAACCGTAGAGAGACTTTTTCAGCTTACAGACAAGCTCCTTTCTTCCTTTCACCACAAACCGTTCTGGTTGCTTCATATAGATCTCTTCATTAAGATTTCCATGTAGGAAAGCCGTCTTTACATCCATTTGTTCTACTTCAAGATCAAAAGCAGCAGAAATAGATAAAAGAAATCTAATAGAAGTCAATTTTGCAACAGGTGAAAAAATCTCACCAAAATCGATGCCCTCAATTTGGGAGTAACCTTTCGCAACTAGTCGAGCCTTGTACTTCTCCACTTTACCTGCTGCATTTAACTTCTTCTTGAATACCCATTTGCTTCCAATAGGCTTTCTTCCTTCTGGCAACTCAACCAGATCCCATGCCTCATTTTTGTCCAAGGCATCCATTTCTTCTATCATGGCCTTCTTCCATAGTTTACTATCTTCTGAATCCATTGCCTCTTTAGCAGTTCTAGGATCATCATCAGTAATAGATAACACAAAATTAGAACGAAAATCAGGGGGACTGTACCTTTCAACTTGCCTTCTTTCTCGGTCAGATCTCCTCAATACCGGAGTCTGTGGATCCGCCTCTTCATCTGATTCAGACGATTCTGCCTCCTCATCTGATTCAGACGAATCTGGTTCCTCAAAAGAGTCACCTCTTTCATCCTTGATATCAAAGTGTAGCTTCTCTGAATCCTTTTCCTTTGGTACATCCTCAATCTTGGAAGTGCTTTCAAATTCTCTGAAGATCACATCTCGACTGTAAACTGTTTGCCTTTTTACTGGGTTCCACAGCTTGTAACCTTTCACTCCATCCTTGTAACCAATGAAGATACATTTTTCTGCTTTATTATCCAACTTGCTCCTTTTCTCCTTTGGAACATGTACAAAAGCATCACACCCAAACACTCTGAGATGAGAGAGAGAGGGTTTCTTACCAGTCCAAACCTCATGAGGTGTCTTGTCAACCAACGCTGATGTGGGTGTCCTATTCACTAGGTAACACGCAGTGTCAACAGCTTCTGCCCAGAATTGTTGTGCTAGCCCTGCACCACTGAGCATACTCCTTGCCTTTTCCATCAATGTCCTATTCATCCTTTCTGCAACCCCATTCTGTTGAGGTGTGTATGGAGTAGTCTTTTGCCTTGCTATTCCACACGTTTTACAGAACTCCTCAAATTCACTTTCACAGAATTCTCCACCGTTATCTGTTCTGAGTACTTTTATTTTCTTCTTAGTTTGATTCTCTACAAGAGCCTTAAATTCTTTGAATCTATTAAAAACCTCAGATTTCTTACGCAGGAAATAAATCCAAGTTTTCCTTGAGAAATCATCTATAAATGAAACATAATACACAGATTTACCAAGTGATGGAACAGGCACAGGTCCAAAAACATCACTGTGTATTAACTCTAAGATTCCTTTAGCTCTTACAACACCAGATGAGAATCTTACTCGATTCTGTTTACCATATAAGAAATGTTCACAGAAATCAAAATCTAATGTGAAATCAGACATGCCTTCAGCCATACTTTTACCTTGTAATAGTCGAAGACCCTTTTCTCCAATATGTCCCAGCCTTCGATGCCATAGCGATGTCTTCTCACTAGAGACAGTAAGGACTCTGTCTCCTTCATTTTTACCCTCAGAAACAATAGTGCTGTTACATCCATTTTTGAAGGTGCTTCCCAACAACTTGTATAGAGTTCCAATCCGAACTCCCCTCATCAGCACCAATGACTCTCGAACCATCTTGCATGTGTTCTTTTCAAATAGAGTTTTCACACCTGCATCATCCATTTTACTTACAGATATAAGGTTTCTAGCCAACTTTGGAATGTGCAGAACCCCGGGAAGAGTTTTAACCCTTCCATCTTTGAGCAGTAGCTTGACCTTTCCTCGACCTATGATTTTCGCTACCGAGTTGTCTCCCAGAAATACATCTCCTCCATCATACTTTTCGTATTCAGAAAACCACTCCCTGTGAGGAGTCATATGATAAGACGCACCTGAGTCAATCAACCACGAATCATGCTCTGCATGTGTACTTGAAGATGCCAGATACACATCTCCTCCTTCCTCTGTAGATTCTTTCCCATCTGCGGATGGAGCGTCATTAGGTCCTCTACTTTTATCAGCAATTTTCGATTTACAATCCTTCTTGTAATGCCCAGCTTTTCCGCACTTCCAGCATTTTCTTACAGAAGGTCCTGGAGATTTAGATCTCCCTCTAGATTTAGATCTACCACCCAAAGACTTATTTTTAGATCTGTCTCCAGGGCGACCTCTGACAAATAAGGCATCCTTGGCTGAACTATCTATGGATTTCCGCCTCATTTCCTCCGATAGTAGGGATGCAACCACATCATCGAAGTTTAGCGTGGTTGCATTACTCCCAATAGCTATGACCAGATTATCCCATGAATCTGGCAAAGAGCACAACAGACTAATACACTTTTCATCATCATCAAGTGTAATACCAACAGATGTCAACTGACTTACTAGAGTATTGAAGGCGTTTAGATGCTCTGATACAGAGTCTCCATCAGTCATCCTCAGAAGGTACAATTTCTTTCGCAGAAATAGCTTATTTACCAGGGACTTTGACTGATACAGATTTCCCAGTTTGTCCCATAGCTTCTTTGCACTGTCTTCTCCAGCTACGTTCACCAATACCGAATCTGCGAGGCAAAGACGAATGGTGCTCCTTGCTTTTCTTTCCAGCTTTTCCCATTCTTCTTTTACCGCTCCAGAGGGCATGGTACCTGGATCTACTGCGATCCATTGTTCTCTATCTACCAGAAGATCTTCCATCTTGAGCTTCCATAGCTCAAAGCTCTGACCATTAAATTTCTCAATCTCGAATCTAGAACTGCTCGCCATTCTTTAAAGAAGAATAAATCACCGCTGCAAAGCTCCCACTGAAACCAGGTTTATCACAAATCCAAGATCGAGCCAAACCCTTGGAAACAAAGGCGTCCCTCTGATCCCAAAAATGCTTTGATACCAAATGTAAGTTTTAAACCTTAACAGTGAAGTACAAACTCATATGATTCTTAAGCATTAACAGAAAATACACAATGGCACACACATTACACAGAGATTTTCACCTGGAAACCCTTAACCGGGAAAAAACCAGCCAAACTTAGAGCCGCATAGCTCCTTTTTCATTATATGTTTATTTTACATGTACAATACAATAAATGGTATTCTGCAGCATCTAAAACCCTAATTCGTTTACCCGAATTAGGTTACAACCCTAATTCCTTTTACCGGAATTAGATTAGAGTACAATGGGTCGAAAATCGCGAAAAAGCAAAAAGCAACCCAAAAAAAATTTACGGTCCGAAACGAAGGGGGTGGGCCCTGTCGGGCTACCCCCCCCTCTAAACCCCCCCCTCCGGACGCGCCCGGCGCAGGCGAATCACTAGTGCCGTAGGGATCGTGTTGTACACGCAGCGACCATGTGAAGAGATATAACATACCCAACATTCTCCCACTTGTTGTTCTCTTCACATACAGGAGAAATTTATGACTTCAACAATTCAGGGCAACAATGCCCATGTTCTCTTTACACCAAGAGAACTTCTGAGTACTCACAGACTTTGTCAAAGAGTCTGCAACATTTACCAAAGTGTCAACCTTCTCCAGCAACACTTTGTTTTGTTCAACCATGTCTCTGACGAAATGGTACTGCACATCAATGTGCTTTGTCCTTGAGTGATAAGCAGGGTTCTTTGCTAGAAATATTGCACTTGAGCTATCACAGCCAATCTTTACTGCATTCTGAACAAAACCAATACCTGAACACAATCTTTGCAACCATACAGCTTCCTTACTTGCATGGGTAGCTGCCATGTATTCAGCTTCTGTAGTTGAGAGTGCAACTACAGCTTGTCTTCTACTCATCCAACTGATTGCTCCTCCAAATAGATTAAAAACGTAGCCACTTGTAGATCTTCTGTGATCAAGATCTCCATCCCAGTCAGCATCAGCAAATCCTTGTATATCTATCTCTCTGTTTACACCGAGTCTTCCTTGGTAGCAGATTGCAAAATCTGTAGTGCCACGCAAATACCTGAAGACCCTTTTTACTGCAGTCCAATGTTCCTTTCCTGGTTTTGACATGTATCTACTCAAAACTCCCACTGCATGGGCTATATCTGGTCTAGTACAGACCATGGCATACATCAGACTGCCAACTGCACTAGCATAGGGAACATGAGACATGTCCTCTACCTCTTCTTGTGTAGTGGGACACTGTTCTGCAGATAACCTTACACCTACAGGAATGGGCACCTTCACTGGTTTGCTTTCCTGCATATTAAATCTCTTCAATATCGTTTCAACATATTTTCTCTGATTTAACCAGAGTTTCCTGTTTTCATGATCTCTTTTTATTTCCATGCCCAAAATGAAATTTGCAGCACCAAGATCTTTCATGTCAAATTCAGATGACAGCTGATTCTTGACATCCTTGATGATTTCTTTGTTGTTTCCAATTAGCAACATATCATCAACATACAATATTACATAAATAAAATGATCACCAATTAGCTTAAAATAAACACAGTGATCAGCTTTGCTTCTTGAGAAACCAAGTCCCAGTATATAAGTATCAAATTTTTGATACCACATTCTGGGAGATTGTTTCAAACCGTAGAGAGACTTTTTCAGCTTACAGACAAGCTCCTTTCTTCCTTTCACCACAAACCGTTCTGGTTGCTTCATATAGATCTCTTCATTAAGATTTCCATGTAGGAAAGCCGTCTTTACATCCATTTGTTCTACTTCAAGATCAAAAGCAGCAGAAATAGATAAAAGAAATCTAATAGAAGTCAATTTTGCAACAGGTGAAAAAATCTCACCAAAATTGATGCCCTCAATTTGGGAGTAACCTTTCGCAACTAGTCGAGCCTTGTACTTCTCCACTTTACCTGCTGCATTTAACTTCTTCTTGAATACCCATTTGCTTCCAATAGGCTTTCTTCCTTCTGGCAACTCAACCAGATCCCATGCCTCATTTTTGTCCAAGGCATCCATTTCTTCTATCATGGCCTTCTTCCATAGTTTACTATCTTCTGAATCCATTGCCTCTTTAGCAGTTCTAGGATCATCATCAGTAATAGATAACACAAAATTAGAACGAAAATCAGGGGGACTGTACCTTTCAACTTGCCTTCTTTCTCGGTCAGATCTCCTCAATACCGGAGTCTGTGGATCCACCTCTTCATCTGATTCAGACGATTCTGCCTCCTCATCTGATTCAGACGAATCTGGTTCCTCAAAAGAGTCACCTCTTTCATCCTTGATATCAAAGTGTAGCTTCTCTGAATCCTTTTCCTTTGGTACATCCTCAATCTTGGAAGTGCTTTCAAATTCTCTGAAGATCACATCTCGACTGTAAACTGTTTGCCTTTTTACTGGGTTCCACAGCTTGTAACCTTTCACTCCATCCTTGTAACCAATGAAGATACATTTTTCTGCTTTATTATCCAACTTGCTCCTTTTCTCCTTTGGAACATGTACAAAAGCATCACACCCAAACACTCTGAGATGAGAGAGAGAGGGTTTCTTACCAGTCCAAACCTCATGAGGTGTCTTGTCAACCAACGCTGATGTGGGTGTCCTATTCACTAGGTGACACGCAGTGTCAACAGCTTCTGCCCAGAATTGTTGTGCTAGCCCTGCACCACTGAGCATACTCCTTGCCTTTTCCATCAATGTCCTGTTCATCCTTTCTGCAACCCCATTCTGTTGAGGTGTGTATGGAGTAGTCTTTTGCCTTGCTATTCCACACGTTTTACAGAACTCCTCAAATTCACTTTCACAGAATTCTCCACCGTTATCTGTTCTGAGTACTTTTATTTTCTTCTTAGTTTGATTCTCTACAAGAGCCTTAAATTCTTTGAATCTATTAAAAACCTCAGATTTCTTACGCAGGAAATAAATCCAAGTTTTCCTTGAGAAATCATCTATAAATGAAACATAATACACAGATTTACCAAGTGATGGAACAGGAACAGGTCCAAAAACATCACTGTGTATTAACTCTAAGATTCCTTTAGCTCTTACAACACCAGATGAGAATCTTACTCGATTCTGTTTACCATATAAGCAATGTTCACAGAAATCAAAATCTAATGTGAAATCAGACATGCCTTTAGCCATACTTTTACCTTGTAATAGTCGAAGACCCTTTTCTCCAATATGTCCCAGCCTTCGATGCCATAGCGATGTCTTCTCACTAGAGACAGTAAGGACTCTGTCTCCTTCATTTTTACCCTCAGAAACAATAGTGCTGTTACATCCATTTTTGAAGGTGCTTCCCAACAACTTGTATAGAGTTCCAATCCGAACTCCCCTCATCAGCACCAATGACTCTCGAACCATCTTGCATGTGTTCTTTTCAAATAGAGTTTTCACACCTGCATCATCCATTTTACTTACAGATATAAGGTTTCTAGCCAACTTTGGAATGTGCAGAACCCCGGGAAGAGTTTTAACCCTTCCATCTTTGAGCAGTAGCTTGACCTTTCCTCGACCTATGATTTTCGCTACCGATTTGTCTCCCAGAAATACATCTCCTCCATCATACTTTTCGTATTCAGAAAACCACTCCCTGTGAGGAGTCATATGATAAGACGCACCTGAGTCAATCAACCACGAATCATGCTCTGCATGTGTACTTGAAGATGCCAGATACACATCTCCTCCTTCCTCTGTAGATTCTTTCCCATCTGCGGATGGAGCGTCATTAGGTCCTCTACTTTTATCAGTAATTTTCGATTTACAATCCTTCTTGTAATGCCCAGCTTTTCCGCACTTCCAGCATTTTCTTACAGAAGGTCCTGGAGATTTAGATCTCCCTCTAGATTTAGATCTACCACCTGAAGACTTATTTTTAGATCTGTCTCCAGGGCGACCTCTGACAAATAAGGCATCCTTGGCTGAACTATCTATGGATTTCCGCCTCATTTCCTCCGATAGTAGGGATGCAACCACATCATCGAAGTTTAGCGTGGTTGCATTACTCCCAATAGCTATGACCAGATTATCCCATGAATCTGGCAAAGAGCACAACAGACTAATACACTTTTCATCATCATCAAGTGTAATACCAACAGATGTCAACTGACTTACCAGAGTATTGAAGGCGTTTAGATGCTCTGATACAGAGTCTCCATCAGTCATCCTCAGAAGGTACAATTTCTTTCGCAGAAATAACTTATTTACCAGGGACTTTGACTGATACAGATTTCCCAGTTTGTCCCATAGCTTCTTTGCACTGTCTTCTCCAGCTACGTTCACCAATACCGAATCTGCGAGGCAAAGACGAATGGTGCTCCTTGCTTTTCTTTCCAGCTTTTCCCATTCTTCTTTTACCGCTCCAGAGGGCATGGTACCTGGATCTACTGCGATCCATTGTTCTCTATCTACCAGAAGATCTTCCATCTTGAGCTTCCATAGCTCAAAGCTCTGACCATTAAATTTCTCAATCTCGAATCTAGAACTGCTCGCCATTCTTTAAAGAAGAATAAATCACCGCTGCAAAGCTCCCACTGAAACCAGGTTTATCACAAATCCAAGATCGAGCCAAACCCTTGGAAACAAAGGCGTCCCTCTGATCCCAAAAATGCTCTGATACCAAATGTAAGTTTTAAACCTTAAAAGTGAAGTACAAACTCATATGATTCTTAAGCATTAACAGAAAATACACAATGGCACACACATTACACAGAGGTTTTCACCTGGAAACCCTTAACCGGGAAAAAACCAGCCAAACTTAGAGCCGCATAGCTCCTTTTTCATTATATGTTTATTTTACATGTACAATACAATAAATGGTATTCTGCAGCATCTAAAACCCTAATTCGTTTACCCGAATTAGGTTACAACCCTAATTCCTTTTACCGGAATTAGATTAGAGTACAATGGGTCGAAAATCGCGAAAAAGCAAAAAGCAACCCAAAAAAAATTTACGGTCCGAAACGAAGGGGGTGGGCCCTGTCGGGATACCCCCCCCTCTAAACCCCCCCCTCCGGACGCGCCCGGCGCAGGCGAATCACTAGTGCCGTAGGGATCGTGTTGTACACGCAGCAACCATGTGAAGAGATATAACATACCCAACATTCCCGTGTGAGTGAAATATCACCGAATCCATTGCCATAGGAACTATGTGCATGAATCTAATCTACTCTGGATACCCATGAAAGAAGCATGAGATGAGTTATAGAGCTTAAACAACCTAGGGAAGCCATGGAGATATAGGATTTGGTTTGTAAAGAGTTAGACTGCGGGACATAGCTTAGTCCGCAACCCTGAGAAGAACCAGCTTGGTTAACTATGGTAGAAGGTCAATTTAGAGTTAGGTTGCTTGATAAACCCAATGAAGGCTGCAATCTCATAGAACTAGCAACTGGAACTTTCTATTCCCACCCTAAATAGCACTGGAAGGGAAGAGGCCTTGAGGGACTGTGTAACAGAGAATAGGGTCTTCCTTGTGTTGGGTGAGGTAGGTAATGTGGGTGCCATGTTTGATGAGTGTTGAGATGTCTGCAACTCTGTGGTTGAGCTCATTGGATTAGAAATACCTTCCTCGTTGTCCTTATATGCTTGATAAACCCACTGTAGGTTGGCTTAACATGGGTAGATTCCCTGGAATGCTTGATAAACCCAACTACAGATTGGCTTAGCATTGGGATGGAACCTTGACTGTGAGAGAACCCAATAGCCCTCCTTAGTGGATACACAACCCAGCTCGGGGGTGATCTCTTAGTTGAAAGGGCACATGCTGGACGTAGATCTAAGGTAGTGTGGAACGTTCCTCTCACTTAGCCAGTTGCTTGGCATCTTCAAAAATTAAAGATAAGTACTTCTTTGTTATGTTAAATGATGAAGTTATATTCTTATTACATGGTTGATTATGTTCAAGTCATTGGACGTATGTTTTTATGACTTGATGGATAAGTAGATCATGTGTAATCCTAAGCAGAAGGCTGAGTTCCTATTATATACATCATTCCATTTATGAGTTTATTGAATTATAAGTCTTGCATGTAGTAGATGTAATGGTTAGATCTAAATCCATGCTCCTTACATATTGTGATGTATTAATTAACCCTATGAATGAGTTGTATGACTGCACCTAATCTTGAGGAGGGAGGAGATACCCCGATTTGTCTTAGAACCTCTATGTGGGTCAGGTGGAGGGGAAAGCCATGGCAGGAAGAAGGTTAAAGTCATTTAAAGTGGAGTTGTGCACATAATGTTTAGTTGGAGAAATGATGGGGTTAGAGACCTCTATGCGGAGTGGAGGTTGCACCATTGGATAGAGATATCCAAGAGATTTCCAATGGTACCAACCTTATTCCATTTGGACCTTGGAGGAGGAAGTTAAGCCAATCCAAAGTTGCTTTGGAAAGTCATTGTTACAGGGGTGTGGTTCCGCAATGCAGATTGCAGATTGCGGAAGGTAATTTTTTCTGGTGGGAAACTCCGCATTCCCACATCCACAATGAAGATTGTAGATTGCGGAAGGGAAAGACTGCCTTAGAGATGGAATAGAGGGTTCTGCATTCCTGCATCCGCAATACGGATTGCAGATTGTGGAATGCAGATTGCGGATTACAATTGCGGGATGAGGAGTGCGGACTGCAATTGTGGAACATGGATTGCGAATCGCAATTACGGATTGCGGATTGCGGATTGCGGATTCGAACCCTTTGCGGCTGTATGTGAAATTTGAAGGTTTAATAAAAAATATATGTAGGTGGAGGGTCTCCCATGCCTTAGAAGGTCATCTTGAGGTGTGGGGATGTGACAGAGTGGTATCAGAGCTTTAGTTGCAACATTGGGAGCTATTTGGGCCAAACCGTGAACGAATTCGAAACTGAGAAGCATTGTGGCATTGTTTTAACTTGAAATTTCTTAATAACTGGTTGATTCCAGACTATGTAGATGTTTTAAGTTTGATGCACTCTTATGTTGTTTAATAATATTTCTATCATGAAAAGTGACTACAACAGAGTTGTAGTTGAATCGTGCAGCAGGGCAGCGTATAGGAAAAAGCAGAAAATGGTAACCATTAACGATGCACATGACCCTTATGAGCCTGAAGAAGATGTACTCGTAGAAAACATGCAAGAAGAGCATGCCAAAACCAAATCTAATGGAAGAAGGGAGCAAGTAAATCCCTAGAACTTGGTTGAAACAATGGTAAGTTTCAATGAAAGGTTGATGAAGGCTCAGGAAGAGCAGCACCAGCTCAGTGCTGCCATATTGCAGAGCCTCACGGACATGAACCAAAGGGTAAACCTTGGGTCCAACCCAAGCAATATGGGTAGAGAAGAGAAACATGCAAGTAGTCATTCTAGAGGGCGTTCTAGGAAGAGGACTCCAATCCCTAGAAGGGGTTCTATGAGCAGAAAGCACATAAAACCCTCCTCCAGATCACTCTCCAGCAGGTCAGATGACTCTAGGGATTTCCAAAGAATCCCAAGGCACACTTCCAGCAGGTTTGAAGGAAGAAGAAAGTACAGAGGAGTCCAGCAAGGAGAGTTTAGGAAGGCAAGACCTCCCACTTTTGAGGGAGAAAGTAAAACAAGCCAAGAAGCAGAGGCATGGATTCTTGGAATGAAGAAGTATTTCAAAATGCATGGTTATTCAGAGGATGAAAAGGCCAGAGTTTCCATTTACAATCTGAATGGCAGAGCCTCCTTTTGGTGGTACCATCTCATGCAAGTGAAGGGAACCAGTGAAAGAAGGATCAGTTGGGAAAGATTCCAAAGATATTTCAAAGAGAAATACCTATTAGCTAGGTATTATGATAGCAAGAGAAAAGATTTCATTGAACTTAGATTGGGGCAGAATACCATGGAAGAGCATGTTCATAAGTTTCTGTAACTACTGAGGTATGTAGATTACATCAAGGATGAAATGGTGAAGATCCAATGCTTCCTTGGTAGTCCACCACAAAAATATTATGCCTAATAAAGGTTATGCCTAATCAAATATTATCCACAAAAAATTATGCCTATATATGTGCTCCTAAACTAGAATGGGAGAAGATTGCTAACAAAGAAAGTTGGGAGGAGGTCCTGGAGATTCAGAAGAGTTTGGAGGAGCATGCTTCTACATAACAGTTAGCAAGACAGAAAAGAGGAGAAAAGGAGTTCCAAATAGATATGTAGGTGGATGTTCCTAAGCAAGGTCCTGAGTCAAATAACGCTAGAACAAAAGTTGAAGGGACAAACCAAGAAGTAGTATAGGGGATGAAATTGAAGAGCTCCCAAAAGAGATGGAAAAGGTGATAGCACAACCATCAATCATCCCAAGAGGATCACCAATTAGATATACTCATTACCCCTCTATGAAGTTTACAATACCCCGAGGTTTACAAGCATCTCCTTCAGGAATCCCTGTACCAATAAAAAACAGATTTGCAAGCAAGGTACAGGGGAATTAGGGAGAGGAGTATGAAGTTAATAAATGATACCAAACAAAAGGTACCGGTAATAGAGAAAATACTCCTTACAGTGGCATACCATCATGAAGACACTTTCATATTTTCCATCATAGGACCTAAAGTTCCAAAGCCTTCAACTCTCTATGAGTGGAGGGTAGATGAACATACAATGGATTTTAAGCAATTTGGAAAACTTGACAAGATGGACTTTTACAAACAAGCTAGTGACATGATTTTCACTGAGGTGGTGAAATGGGGTAAAGAAGAAATAAAGTTAAGGATAACCTCATAAAAGTTTGAGCAACTCTAGAAGGTTGAAAAGTGGACTACTAGAGAAAAACATGTTACAATTAATGAGCTTGAGGACAAAATCATAACCCTAGGTGCTAATCCAGCTGATGAAAACCAAGTTAAATCATTAATATAGACAAAGGATAATCAAACAAACCACCCGATAAAGAAGTTAAATATTCCCACAACAAAGCCAGTTCATACTTATAAACTAAGGCAAGTTCAAGCAGAAAAGGAACAAATTTATGCAAGCATGGTGTAGTATAAAAATCTAGAAGAGGGGAGAGAAACATAGATAAATGAGCTGTGAATTCAAACATAATCCATGAAGCTGCAAAAGACATATTTGATATTGGCTCCAAATTTCCAAGCCTCATCTCCAAAAGTACCAGATGAAAGGCATCCTTTTTGCAAAAGGTAGCATCGGTTGAACAAGAGTCTAAGAAACAAGCTATAGATCAAGAGGTAATTGCTTTAATGGATGAGGATACAACAATTGAGAAGCCAATTCAACAACCAACTCAAGAACCAGATGATAGAGATAGAAAGATTAAAGAACCGAATATTGAAGTGAACCAAAATGATGAAATAATTGTAGAACTTGAAGGTCAAGTCAGTAAGCATGAAGATGATATCAAAGACTTAGAGAATGAGATAAATGAACTCAAGAGCCAAATTAATAAGTTACAGTTGGATATTCAGGGAGAAGAACTTCTAAGAAGGGAAACTCAAACACTTTGGGATAAGATAACCCATTTGTTTCTAAGGAAATGGGACTATTGTGAGGTTATACAAGATGAAATAGAAATGGCCACATCATCTCAAGAAGAGGCCAAATCAGTTGCAAAGCAATTGGGATAAATTCCAAAGGACACTCAGATCATTGACTATCTAAATAGTATAACCAAGAAATAGTTGGTAGATCTTCAAATTGATAACATAACTCAACTGATTAAAATAACTAGGTAGATGGTGATGAAGTAGGCAAATTTGAGAAGAATGGAGGACAATATCAAGGCTCTAATTGATGAAATTAGTACTTTCAAAAGATTTTTTAAAGAGGTAATGAACCTTGGATTGCCCTCTCCATGGGATGAAAATAGGGAGATGTATCCAAAGGAAGAGCACAAAAAGAAGTTGACTACAAAGAGGAATGATATAATTCAGGATGATATTTTGGAAGGGGAAATTGCTAGAGAGAAGGCTCTTGATAAGCTCAAAAATGATTTTGAGATTTGGATAGCATTGAAGAATATTTTGAACATATTGGGGCTTATCTCTTATGAGAAGACCACTAATGTAGAGATATCATTGGAGGCTTTGAAAACCCATAAATTCCCCATAGGAAAAGAATGGCAGTATGTGGTCCAATACCATAAACTAGAGTTGCCACCTCAAGTGCAAACATCAGGGCAATCATCAAGCCAAACATCATGGCAACATTCATCACAAGTTCCAGAGCAGTTTGCAAGTCAACCCACTCCTATAGCTTTTCTGCCACTCGGAGGCCAGGTCAATATTCAATTGATGCGTCAGGTGATGAGGTAGTCAGGCGTACCTATAGTAAGCCAGCTAACAAGTCAACCAGTTAGGCATCTAGGTACACAACCAAATGTGTACATGAGGGGACAAACATCTACAACTAAAGGAAAAAAGAAAAATTCTAGTAAGAGAAGTTAAAATGCATATTTTGTGTTATATTGCAAATATTAGTGTGATAATTTATGCATTCTCACGAGTTTTCCAACCATGAATATAAACATCACCTCATCAACAGATAGTAACCACACATATAAAGTGTATCCACAACCGTGCACACAAACATACACAGACATGTACACCATAAATTTTCATATTCCAACAAGGCATAGAGGCAAGGAAAAATAGACATCCCAGTGATTATATATAAAGTGGAGAGAAATATGATATCACATATAGTATTTGCTTCGAACTATTTTTTTGTCTAAAGTTGTTATATCATTAAATCTCTATATATAACATGTTATTCAACCTATATCTTTAAGAGCATATTAACCATGGTTTTCATCTCTCAATCAAGTTCATGAATTGTTTACATTTTTAATCTAAAAGTAAATTTAATATAACATGCTTGATAATATCCCCTCATAAACATGGCTAAAAAGAATATTATCATAAATATAGTTTTTAACATATTAATCATATCATTGGTATAATAATCACAAAGATTATAAAGCTTCATTGGATTCATGTTATCCAAGTACCTACAGGAGGCAACGGAACTAAATTTCGTTACTTGGCTTGGTTTTTATGCCCCTAGTTGAATTTTCGCCTAGTATCCCTGAATGACCTTGGGAAGAGAGTTGAAATTTGCAATAAGTCGAAAAATGAGGCTTAGATGGGAAAATCGTCAATTGGATTCTTGACATCCGAACACCTATAGGGACACCCCTGTCCGGCGACTTCATGGACCAAACATAATTTATTTTGATGGTTTTCTACACTAGGGTTTTGATTAGAGATGTGCAGTGCAATTTTTGCACGATGGGATAAGATGTTCTAAATGTGCCAAGTGAGTGCGTGGGCATTGTGGTCCTCTCACCATTTCCCAAATAGACATGCACTATATAACATAACTCAATTCCATTGCTCGGTTTGGTTTTTATGCTACCAATTGAAATTTGTCTGGTTTCTCTTAATGGCAATGGGAAGCAAGATGAAACTCGCAATAACTCGAAAACCATGGCTTCGATGGACAAACTGTCGATTATGTTGGATTCGTGACATCCGAGTATAACTAGGGTTTTGCGTAGTGATATGCAATGCAATTTCTACACCATAGGCTAAGATTTTGAAAAATGTGGGGAGCGACTGTGTGGGAATCGTGGTCATCTCGTCCTTGCCCAAACACACTTGTAGGAGGCAACGAAACTCAATTCCATTGCTCGGTTTGGTTTTTATGCCCCCAATTGAAACTTGCATGGTGTCCCTGAATAGCCTTGGGAAGCGAGATGAAACTCGTTGTAACTCAAAAACCGTGACTCTGGTGGACAAACCGTCAATTCTGATGGATTAGTGACATCTGAGTACCAATATGGACACCCTTGTTCGGTGGCTTCATGGACCAAAATTTGTCTATTTTGATGGTTTTCTAAACTAGGGTTTTGTTAAGTGACGTGTAATGTAATTTATGCACGATATGCTAATATTTTTAAAAATGTGCCGAGTGAGTGTGTGGGCATTGCAGTCATCTCGTTCTTGCCCAAACACACTTCCAGGAGGAAACGAAAGTCAATTTCGTTACTCGGTTTGGTTTTTATGCCCCTGGTTGAAATTTTCCCAGTGTCCTTGAATGGCCCTGGGAAGCGAGATGAAACTCGCAATAACTCGAAAACCGTGGCTCCAATGGACAAACCATCAAATTCATTGAATTCAAGACACCCAAGTACCGCTAGGGACATCGCTGTCCAGTGGCTTCGTGGACCAAAAGTTGTCTATTTTGATGGTTTTCTAAACTAGGGTTTTGTTAAGTGATGTGCAATGCAATTTCTGCACGATATGCTAATATTTTTAAAAATGTGTCGAGTGAGTGTGTGGGCATTGCAGTCATCTCTTCCTTGCCCAAACACACTTGTAGGAGGCAACGAAACTCAATTTTGTTTCCTGGTTTGGTTTTATGCCCCCGCTTGAAATTCACTTGGTGTCCCTGAATGGCCTTGGGAAGCGAGATGAAACTTAGGTTGTGATTTTCTAAGAGTTATGCAGATTTTTATCTTTGGTGTTTTGACAAATCCGATCCACCTATATTAGTTATCTATGTAGATGAGTTTATCATAGGAGGGAGTTCTAAACAGCTAATATTGTGGTGTGAGAAGAAATTTTCCCGTGAGTTTGACATGAAGGACATTGGACAATGACAGGAAGTTGATGAAGTCTTCCTTGAACAAGATAAATACACCTAGAAGATTCTAAAGAGATTTCAAAATATAGAAGGAAGTAGTGATCCTAATTTACATTCCTTCATATTCACAAGTGGTCGACAATATGACAAAGCCGCTAGCAAAGGGGAAGTTCTAAATGCTAAGAGAGTATCTGGTTTGATGGAGAGGATGTTCTTAGGAACGAGGGAGTGTTAGTTTTTTGACTTGTTGCTTCGAACTTGTTTTTAATTCATCATCAACTAGATGAGTGCTTAACTGAAGTTCTTGATTCTTTTTCAATTTGTTGAGAATTCACTGTGAGCAAGATATTGCTAGAGAGGGGGTGCACATGTATGGGAGGGAATTCATACATGAGGGTGCAATGCTGAAAGGAGATGCTTCTAACTATTTTTGGTACTTGGGAGTTATCTGGAGTAGGAGGGTAGGGACTTGTTGCATAAAAATATGTGGAGTGGATGCATTTGGATGAATTTGCACTTGTGGGTGCAGTGTTGTATAAATATATGTGGAGTGGGTGAGTTAGCATTTGTGGGGATGTGCCTACCTACTTGGCACATGTAGAGTGCTCAACTTGTGGACCCATTCTCCACGTGGACCTAGTCTAGGGTTAGGATTTTATGGTACTTGTAATTCACTTTTCCTTTAAGGAGGAGCACATCACTATAACAATATCAGCTAGTTTGAGGAGAGCTGGAGAAGAGTAAAGTGAGGGATGTAATAGCTGCTTCCTGTTATTTCACTGTTTTGCTTCATGAACTTAAGAGAAGCTGCTTGTTTTGCATTGCAAGTTTGGCAGGGGCTGATTTGTTGTTTGGGTTTTGCATTTGCAGCTTAAGAGAAAGTTGAATTGTTGTCATAATGGAATCATGTTTCATGTGCAACAGAAAGGGAGTGTTTGTTGTCCCAAATTTGCATGCAGATATGATTTATGGGTGTTATATTGTTGATTTATTGCGTTGATCTAATGAACTGCTGAGCTGATGTTCAGCTGATTTAGCATGCTTTAAATTGTATTTTCAGAATTGATTTATGATGGACTGGCTATGAACAAATGCAATTTTCAGATCTGATTTTGTATTATATCTAGCCTTAGTGGCTTGCTAAAACAATCCAACCATTTGGCCTGTGCTGTTTACACACTTGAATATTACCCTAACGGTTTTGTTGAATTCAGATTTGAGGTTTTGACAAAGGTTTCAGATTCAACATTAGGGATGGGACTTCTAAGTTGCAAATTTGCTGCCCTATGAGGCAAGAATTTTAACACCTGCCTATATTTTGTCCTATGTTTTTTGTCAAATTTGCTAATGTGTAAGGAATCAGGATAGACACAGTGGCAGTATGTTATGTTATAATGTTTGTAGCAGAATATCTATGTATACCTCATGTAATATAAGTGCAGATGCTAGGAAATACGAGACTAAACTATGCAGACTCTGCCATTCCATACTATAAGGAAAGTCCTAGCTATATGAACTATGATCAGTGTTGGTTGCTCTCATTCAGAGAGCTTGATATATAAACCTTAAAAATCCCACAACTTGGAAAGTGAAGGTCCCACAACTTGGAAAGTGAAGGTGGATGACAGTGAAATGTGGTCATTATCCTTAACACAGGAAGCTGAGATGGAGGTTAATCGCTTAGACTGATATTTAGATGGATACTAAATGGAAACAATCTTGAGTGATGTGCCCAGGAGCTATGAAATGTCTCAATATGTCCCAGATCTCCAAATTCATGCTCAGCATCAAGCATACACACATAGAACTCTTCCAAAATATATTTGTGACTAGTATTTGCCTCTTCAAACTCCCACACTCAAACATCAAGAATATTAGAGTCCCTACAATCTTCTTCAATGGCTTCTAAGCATGAAACTGGCTCGGAGTGAAAATTCTTCAGAGACCCAGGTTTACTCCACCTGAGAACGCGCTGCTATTCTAATGTGGCCAATAGTATTCCAACTCTCTTTGATTTGCAATAGTAATGCCGTTGAAAGCGAACAGACTGTTTCCTGGATGGCCAAACAAACCCCCAAACGAAGATGAAGATGAATAGCCAGTAGTTTAGACAAATTTTGGAACCCACCCAAGATTTTGGAATTTTATTTTTTGAATTTAGTGGCTATAACAATCAAAAGAAAACAAAGTCAAGGGTGTTGTAAAAAAAGTATACCATGTTTATAATTATGCATAGAGTGTTTATTAGCATGGCCAACAATGCTGAGATTGAGTTATTTTTAGTTGTTTAAAGTTTTTAAGGATATGCTTACAACTTATATATATATATATGAGAGAAAAACAATTTTAAATATTTAAAAAAAAACATAAAATTTATATTATGATTTATAAAATTACAAAATTTAAATTTATAAAATTAGAAGCTCTTTCTACATAGTTTGACATATGTTCTTCCATTGAGAAGCAGTTTTTTGAGGCATTTCATTCTTCTTGATGGAAATTTACATATTTGGAGGCATTCTTCATTGGTCAACTCACACTACAAAAGGCATTTCTACATATTTGGACTCTTGAAGCATGCTGGGCACTGTTGAAGGTGATCTAGGAATGTTCCAGCTTTTTCTACCTTCATGCAATATTAAGAAAATATTATGGGTGAACCTCAACTATAAATGAACAACAATCAACTTTAATGCGTGAGTTATGGGCATGAAGAAAGGCAAGTATGTGCTAAACCAACAGTTCTAGGTTAAGTTTGAGCGTTAAAGTGGCATTTATTCCCAATTCTGGGAAATAAACAACCCTAAATATTCAATGCCTATCCAATACTGGGTATGTTGGGTTAAACATAGGACTAATTCTTGATCTCATAAAGCAAGCAACATGATTCCTAGGCAATAAAGTATAAACCAATAGTTTTGGGTGAAGTGAAGACGTTAAGAGGCAACAAACAGCAATGATCTCGATTATTGGGCCTAATTCTCCACTCTGGGCAGTTACTAGTCAATGAACAACGTTACTATCACTTCTAGGTGCAAGCAACAACAGCCTCTGAGACCTAAACTAGCAACAATAACCAGTAGTCAAAATCAAAGGAACAGTCAAGGAAAAAAACAAATCAATTTTATAAAGCATTCAAGGTAATATTGTGATTAAGAAGAGAAAAGGTAGTCTTACTACCTTATACACGAAATGGAATGTATGGAGAATATAATGATAAAAAAAGTACAACATTGTGGACACTACCGATTCCAAAATAACATGATTCATATTATTAAAGAATCAAATGTTCAAATCACTAGTGACATGAATAAGCTAGTGATGTCCCTCAAAGGACATTCACAAATTAAGGTTTCATGAATTTTTGTAAAGTCAAAATGCAACTTATAATCTAGTTATAGTGTGGCATCCTTAATGTCTTTCAAAGCCTAGAATCTCAAACATTTCATACTCAATAAGATGAGAGGACAAACTAGTGCACATGGACATTTGAGTTAAAATGTTATTTTAGAAGTTAATTGAAAACAATCTATATTCATGAAATTTACACTACTACATTTTGCCTAAGATTTATTAATAGTAATAATTGTAATAAGACTAGAATACATGTACAATTATGCCTGACATTCAATCACATTTTAAATTCCTGGTATACACTTCCAAATATCCTTCCTAGTCTTGACAAAAAAACAAATTGGTAAATTCTATCAAATCCAATCACATATCGGGTGACAAAATCTATGAGAACAATAACATGGAAATGATGTTAATTTAATACAGATCACTAGGTTCACACTTCACGCAACCTAGTGTTAAGTGTTAGTACATTATTATAGTTCTTAATAAAGGTCATCATCTAACTTTATTGTTAGAGTTATCTTCGTGGTTATAAAATATTTCGATAGACCTGTTACCCACCATTTTGCATGGGTGTCCACCTTCATCTTAATCTCATCAGGGGATTTTATGTGATGGAGATTGGATGATTTGGTTCTAAATGCTAGAGCCTAGATGATGATGCCATAGTGATGATGATGTAGGGAGATTGATGTTCATGGAGTATATGGACTATTTGAAGCATGTTGGGCATTGTCTAAGGTGATCTAGGTATGTTCTAGCTTTGTTCTACCTTCATGCAGTAGTAAGAAAAGATTATGGGTGAACCTCAGCCATAAATCAACAGCAAAAAACCCTAATGCATGATTTCTGGGCATGAAGGAAGGAAGGACTGTGCTAAACCAACAGTTATGGGTTAAGTCTGAGCATTAAAGTGGCATTTATTCCCAATTCTGTGCAAGAAACAACCGAAAATATTCAATGCTGGGCCAATACTCGGTATGTTGGGTTGAAGATAGGACTAATTCTTGATCTCATACTGCAATCAACATGATTCCTGGGCAATAAACCAGCTGTTTTGGCTGAAGGAAAGGCTTCAAGAGGAATAAAAAACAATGATTTGGGTTACTGGACCCTAATTCTCCATTTCGGGTAGTTCCCAGTCAATGAACATTGTTACTATCACTTCTGGGTGCAAGCAACATCAACCTCAAACCTCATATCTGAGCCCTAAAATAGTAGTGATAACTAGTAGTCAACATCGATTCTGGGACGGTTTTTGAAGTCGCGACAATGGTAAAAGGCATCAAATATCTTTTCATGGGCGAGATGTTGTTTATTTTGACAATTTCCAAAACAAAGGTTTTGCTAAGTAATTTTTTTGTATTTTTTGCAACATATAATATAGAATTTTGATTAAAAAGAGATTCCAAGTGAAGATAAGGGAAATAAAGACCTAAGCACCTTCCCTTCAAGGCCATTGAGGAATCGTGGTTAGCATTCCTCTCAATAATTAGAAATCCAATTTGATGAATTACAGCAACCAAGAAACCCTAGGGTTGTGTTGGATTTGACCTAATTAGGGAAAATATAGATTCCAAAGGCCTAACACTTCTACACCCTTGACTATTAATGCCTACACCCTAAGGCCCATAAATTCTAATCCTACCCAAACTTCTAGCCCTTGACTATTAATGTCTGCACCTTAAGGCCCCAAAAGTCTAATCCTAGCCTCTCTTTCTTTATTCACTCTTTAGCTGATGAAAGGTTTAAGAACTGATTATTTGGACCAAGCCTATGATGACAAAGGGAATGCATGCAAGTGATGTGTGGAGCCATGCCAATATAATCATTTCTAGACATTTCTAGTAGAGCATTGTTCCACTTAGGCTGCATACCACATACATTTACTTAATGTTAATACAGAAGGAGGTTTTGTTGCAAACGATGTTCATCCTAACAACAGTAACATTCCAAACCATTACTATCCAGTTCCACATATTAGATGGCTCCTAAAAGAAGACATGGTAAATAGATAAATATTTTGTGCAATTTTCCACACTTGAGACTATATGTATGCTTTTGTCATTGGATGCATCCATAGTCCATTATGCCAAATCTTGAGTCAATTCACCGATGATACAAACAATCGAAGAAATTGATAAATTAATGCAACTCTCATTACACAACTAGAAGCTACTTTTTGTCAGACTCCCCAGCAATGTATCTCTAGAAAATTTTGATAGATCAAACATCTATATAAAACTTTTACTCAAAACAATACACCAGGGAAATGCATAGATTTACAGACTAAGCATAGAACAAGCCAGATAATAACACATAAGAGCAAAAACAATATGAAAACAATAACTCGTTACTTTGATTGCATAACTAATTTGCAATTAACAAACCTGCTTGAGAAATCGTGCACCAAATGCACTAGTGACTTTCAATCAACCTTTGACTCAACCATTCAAAATAGACTAGCTGTCATGAAGATGTTGTGCTTTAACATCACTTCCTACAAATTCAAATAAAAGCAATTATAAGCAAGGAAAGGAAAGGCTAGGACATCAACAAAACATTGACAACACTCGAATATAAAAGCATGAATCCTTCCAAATTTCTTTGTCATGTGAGTCTATGACAATTCTTGATTCTATATAGGTTGAACAAAAGCTTTATGCTGGCAATAAAAAATCCTGAAAGTTCATTATTTCATACGAGAATGTTGCAGCACACTACAGAATTACGAACTTCTATGGTAGAAACCAGATGGATGAGATAACGGTAGACAACTTTGTATGTCCCAAATATTTAACACAAACCCCACAAAATATTGAACAGAAGCCCCACCATCAATATGAGTCTTTTCTCTATGATTTTTGATGACAATCCATATGAGACTACATTTAAGAAATAGTTAAAAATAGAATACAATTTATAACATGTTTGTTTGATAATGAATGGTACTGTGCACTATCATGAAGGACAGAAAGGTTACTATTTAATGGCTAGAAACAAGGTGGTTGAGAGAGAAAGGTATTTGTGTCAGAAACAATTCCAAGATGCAAAGATTTTAGGTGTATTGGACTTAGTAATGGGAATTTTTAGGAAGGCATGTGAAAAGGGTAATGTAGAGTACTGCCAGGAAGAAATTTTTATTTTTGCACAGAGGGAGGGGGAAGGCCGAGCAAAAAACATATTCGCAATATATATGTGATTTGTCCTCTTGTTCAAATTTAGGGGGGATGTTGAATACATGAGTGTAATCTTCACTTCAGCTAAGGCTAACCTTTTATTGAGTTGGGTATCCATAAACATTATTCTATAAACCCACTTTGAGCTATATTTGAGTTGGGTATTTATAAACCCACTCTCAAATGTGTTCGGGTGAGCTATATTCGAGCTGGGTATCAATAAACTCACTCTGAGGGATACTTAAGTTGGTTATCCATAAACTTACCCTTATGTATTTGAGAACTCTCAGTTGTATTTGAGTTGGGTATCCATGAACCCTCTCTCAGTGTTCAAGTTGGGTATCCTTAAACCCACTCTCAGCAATATTTGAGTTGGGTATCCATGAACCGACTCTTTGTTGTATTGAGCTGGGTATTTCATTGTTCTTCTTCATGACCCCCTGTTCAGCTTAAGCGGGGGTTGAGAATGGTGCAATCCTCACCTTTGTCCAGAGACAGGCTCACTTTGTGAGGATTATTATTGTGTATTTATTGTAATTCTAGGTTATGGTTAAGGCCGATCTACTCATTGTGTGGGGTCATGACCCTTCTTAGGGACGGTGCCCTACTTCTTAGGTTGTGTATAAGTATACACAATAATCATTTGTCATTCATCATCTTACAAACTATTGCTCTCTTTAAAAAGTGATTTAGCATACAGGAACCTATCATATATTGCACTCCTCTTTCTTTTGTGTAATTGACTCTTATTGTTGTATGGACCTGTATGGTTTCTCGAGGTTTTTATGGAATGCGTGTATGACAATGATAAATTCTTAGGTAGGGTATTATTGCTCATGCAAAAGACAGATTTGATGGAGTAGTACCTTTACACAAAAAAATAATGTTTTAATATTTGTTTGTGTTATTATTTCGTTTCCGGTTTTATGACATGTGAGCCCACCCAAAATTTAGAGAAAAAAATGAAAATAGAATTTTCCTGTATAGAAATTGCCAGGAAACATCTGGGAAATCTAATTTAGATAAAAAATGTAAATAAAAGAGGAAATATAATTTCTTGTACAGAAAATTCCAGGAAGCATTTGAGAAAAATTGCTCAGGAATTTCTTCTACTTCTTCTAGACTATTTCCTTACTGGAATTACTTTTTGGACAGGAACAACAGCAGATCTACGCATTTTGTATGTCACTTTCTATATGTAGTTACAGGATTGGTTCATGAATCACATACAATAGGAAATGGAAGAAAGAAAACTGAATCCAAATGAAGTGTTTAACACTTCATGCAACATGCTTGAAAATTCTTAGACCTTTCTTAAATTTTATGTACAAGCAAAATAGGTATATGCAAATGCAATTTCATAGATATGGGAAACATGAAGAAAAGGTACATTATACTCTCATGTTGTCTTGTGAAATCTCTTAATGTTCTTGATTTAACTACTGATCCTTACTGGGCAGATTGTTTTTCGGACTCTCAATTCTTCTTGGTCAACATTTTTTGCAATAACATTCAAAGCACAATTTTTTGATACATACAGACTTTCTGCAATCCAAGCTCAATGCAGTGTGCTTCTGAAGGTATGCAGGCTCTTTCTTGTTGCCTGTGTAATAATACATATTCAGTTGCAGCAAATATAAAACCTAGCTAATCATAACTAAGAGGAAAGTTTAGGCTGTCTTGACTATTTTTAGGACACCTCCAAGTAATCTGGAGCGTTTATCAATACTATTGCTAGATGCAGAGGCAACAAAGGTGCAGTGGACATTGGACTGCCTAAATGGTGTGTTAAAAGTTGTTATAATGTATTGCATATTTTCTTCAATGTATATAAACAAATTATTTTTGCAGCAGTCTTATTGTTGTTCTCTACCATTGACCACTTCATGCAGGCATCAGGAAGACTTACTGAATTACTTGCAATTATCAACCTGATATTCAACATTTGGCACTTGATAGGACCAATTTTCCCAGCCATTTGGTGGTAAAGCCTCATGATCCGAACAGGTTGCTAGGCAATTTCTAGTCTTCACTTCAAGAGATAACCGTTATTACAACTGAGCCAACTTCAACAGAGTCGAAAACTGAAAGCACTACAGAAGGGAAATCAATTGAACTAAGAAGCTACATAGACCCTGTTAAAGGTTTGAAGTTCATCACTTATTCTTAATATATTTTGATGATAGGTTTTTAAAACACTGTTAGACTGGAGATACTTTATCCACTCTGCCTTGATGCTATATGTTCACAAGTCCTCTGCTTATCCTTAAGAATCAGTATAATATTGGTGTCCTTTTGGGATTCAAAAAACAGTGACAATGCATTGCATACGCGACTTTGGATTGATCCTACAAAGGAGTTACTGGAGTATCACCACAGGGGAGCTCCAGTTGATGTAACATTTAGTGTGAAAGAATTGAAGGTATCATAAATTTTATTTCTCATGAAGAGCTTGTATCTCACATTGTCAATGCATTTCTGCTTTGTCTATTTAGTATTTAGTTAGTGTCTAAGCAACATTCCAAATGAAGAAAATACGACGCTGATAAGTTTCATTATATTGAAGTCCATGTTTTTCATAATTATACCATTTTACTAAATTGTGTTATTGCCAGGAGCAACATTTTGACTTTAAATACATAAATCCATAGTTATAAGTTTCCCATACAAATGAGGATGTTGACTGTTATATATGTTGGTAACTTACCTGATCATTAAACTATACCAATTTAATGGGTCCTGATTTGGTCGCTGTATCCTTTGTCTCAAAATGATAGGAATTCCTTACATTTTGTGAAGGGTGTGAAGCCGATATGCATATGTTTTTTGCAAATGCGGGCGAGTAAGCAATCTTATTGATTTATTCTACTTTGCTAGCATGGCAAATTCTGTTTTGAATTAGATTTTTTTTCCTGAACTCGGCTATTTTTTAATTTGACATTTTATTCGTAAGAATATTTCAGGCCTATCCTATTGGCTCCCAAATTTGGCTTGGATGATGTGGCAATTGCAGACATTGATGCTACACTTGTGTTAGCAACCATGCTTATTTCGCAGCTTAGAGAAGTAAATAATTCAGAGCAAATTCCAGTGGGACCTGGTGTCTCACGAGAAGATGCTCATGGAGTAGGATCTGAAGGCTTTCATACACCCTCATAATCCTGCACAAAATAGACGTGGACTAGCTGTTCCTTCATCTGGCTCAGAATCGCCTTTTGATCATGCGAGAATCTGGTCTAATGTTACTGGTGTGTACTAGCTACTGGAGAATATGTTTTTAGGTTATATCATTATCTAAAACAATTGAAATATCAGAAAGTGCCAGAGCATCTTGTTGCATTTGTATATGATATTCCAACTTCCTTCTTGAGCAGGTAGTGGTACCAGAAGTGTTAGTAGGGAAGCAACTAATCGGCACCTGATGCAGGACAGTGCCGATGCAAGTGAAGAAATAGTTTATGTTAGTAGGAATCACCACTTCCTTATGGATGCGTCCATTGACCTAGGGATCATGGTATAATGGAGCTTATATGTTGGGGGCCACATATCTCAAAAAATACTTACTAGAGGACCTCCAGCCAAAGCAATGAGTTATTGTAAATTAGTTATGCTTCCAAAGTAATGATTTATTGGATATATGTGACAAATCTAGAAATGTATGCCATGTCATAACCTCTACTCTAAAACAATCTTACATACCATCATCCTTCTTGCAGCTGAATACCAAAGTTTTGGAGGAAATATTTTGAGTTTTTTAAAAGGAATTTGTTTATGCCAGATATGATGCGAAGAGACACCATTACCTACCTGCAACCAGAAATTGATCTTACCAGTCTGGAAACATACTCCTTTATCTGCAATCAACACCTTCCTATACATTGACTATAATACATGGCCTTTCTGCTATTGTGTGCCAGCCAAGCATCATAGAGTGGGAAAATGTTTGCATGTTTTCACACTAGGACTGCAACAGTTATATCTAGGGCTTGTTATACACCTACATCAAGAAATTAAACCAGCAAAGCCTACATTTGTTATGTCAGCAGTATGTCTTGATATCATTATAACGGCAGGAAGAGGATCTACAAGTATTTCTACTGCTTATTGATCATTTTCCATCACTTAGTGTTCTAGGTGCAAGAAGCCAACATGCTTCATTCACGTGGATGTGAAATAGAATTTTAATTGCAGGCATATTTTGTATCCTTTGACAGAAGAAATCTCTTGGATCAGACCCCTGGAAGTGTCTTGGTACTCTGATTATCATTTGTTTTCCATCAACACATTGTTATCTTGCTTTGCATTGGAAACTAATAATTCATATTCTGAAACTTTACAGCTTCTTGTTACTACAAATTCTGGTAGATTTGCTACTTTTATCCTTCAAAACATACAATATTTACCCCCACCTTCTTTCCTATTAATCTATCTTTCTAACTTGTTTATGTAGGACCCAGATAACGTGGGGTATATAGACAACATTGCTTCACTTATACGTCACCTACTTAAGATCTTTGATCATGCTTATTTTGTTTTGATTTGAGCGTTGTCATCTTCGTATATCCTATACACCACAACTCTCCATTTGTTTGGGGCTTCCATTTATTTGATCCTATCCCATAATATATTTTTTGGCACTGTATCAAAAATCTTTTTGAATTCTATAAAACAACACCTTAACTCATCCTTGGTGTCCCATGTCTTTTCTATCACATGTCATAAAGTGAGGCATTTGTAAATGGTAGAGTGACTTCGTCTAAACTCTACTTGACCCTTTGCTCTTTTTTTCTCTCTTTTTCCCACTGGAGAGAGAGATGAAATATTTGAAGATCAGTAATGTGGTTCAAAGAATTTTTGTACTCCTAATTTGGATTTAGTAACTTGTCTTTAATGTGCATCATCCTTCAGGTTTTCTTAATCGTATTATGTACATAGCCCTTTCAGGATGCCCACTCCCAAACTATGATTTCCACACTTGACATGCTGCACACTTGACATGTCCTCTTTTTCCATTCTTCCTTGGGATCTTCCCATCTTCCTCCCACACACCTTAATATATGCGAGTTTGGGCTCTTCTCTACAAGATGGTTTTTCATAAAATGCTTGTTTTAACTACTAAGTGATAAAAAAAGTACATTTAGGGAATTTTTACTAAAAAGATCATTGAGAATGGAAATGGAAATGTTAGATGTCAAATATTAAGGACTTGATGGCTTACAATGTGAATTCTATAAGGCTGGATGTATTTTTGTCAACTTGAATTGCTACAAGTATATAATGAAGTTATCTGGAAATAATTGTTGAGGAATACACCAACAAAGATACGAGAAGGTTTCTTCCTAAACCTACAACCCTTAACTGATTACTAGTTGGAAGCTTGTAACCTTGCCCAAATGTTTCACATATAATCTTGGAAAAACCCCGAGCTTTGCATGTCAAGAAAATCTTGCCTAAGGTTGTGCATCCATGAAAAATAAGGCTCATCCAAGGTGGCCTCATTTTGGATGTTATCATCACTGTGTGGGAAGTAATGGAATGGGCATGATGCATGTTCTTATATGCCCATTTCATCAACATAGACTTTAAAAATGCTTCACAAAGTTGGCCAGCCATTCATATTGGTCATGCTAAAAGCCTTGGAGTTTGGCCAGTACTTAAAAGTTATGGAAACATTGTTTGCATAAGGGTATCTTTCTTATGCACTAATCAATCCAAATTTAGGTCAATCTGCCAAAGTTGTCCCCTTGCCACTACCTTGAATACCATAGCTGCAAAGGCTTTGGGTATTTACTTCAAACCAGAGTGGATCAACGTCTCATCAAATGAATTCCTTCCCCTAAGCCAAACACTAGTCAACTACTCAATGAGCATTTTCTTGAATCTGAAACAGAGGAGGTGTTAGCATCTCTATCAACTTGTAATATGCTTAAAACCAGAAATTCAGAGAAAATATAGAAAAATACAAGAGAGAATTTGTGAAATGTAGTGTCAAGATATGTGATATGAACTGTATTTGAAGTGTATTGTGAATGTGTGTGACCTTTGTGCAATTCTGAAGTCAAAATCCTGGAGGTTACAGAGACCTAGGTTAGTAATTTGCAAGTTGTAGTGTTGAGATGTATGTGCCACCCCGAAACACTCCAAACTACAAGGTTGAACTCACGTCTGAGTCAACCTTACCAAATATTGGCATGTATAGAGCATTATTCTTGGGAAGTGAGGAGATCAAAAAACAATTATAAAAACTCCTACAACAAGGAGTAATTAAGCCCAATGTATACCCATGTGGTCTGCCAATGGTGTTAGAGACCAACAAAAACTGATCTTGGTAGATGCCAAATATTGGAATGTATAGAACATTATTCTTGGGAAGTGAGGAGATCAATAAACAATTACGAAAACTCCTACAACAATGAGTAATTAAGCTCAATTCATATCGATGTGGTCTTCCAATGGTGTTAGAGACCAACAAGAACAGATCTTGGTAGATGTGTGTAGAGTTGAGGATTAAAGAAGACTAAAGTAAAAAAAAATGTCAAAAACCCCTATAAAGGATCGAAAAAACAGTCAACTAATTGTATCAAGCCCAAATATTTTATAAACATGGATTTGAAGTCCAGATGCCAACATGTCCATATATTGCAAAGAAGATACCTATAAAAGTAATTAAAAAAAAAAACAACAGTTATATGAGTGGTTGGTTGTCATTCAAATTTGCAATGATCCTTCAACGTTCTGAGACAAACAAATTTCCATTGCTATTTTTATTTGCATGTGAAATATGTTATGTTGTTTTTAGATGTCAAATTCATATGGTTAATGAAAGAAAATAGATCTTGCCAATAATGTTGGATGTCAAATGAAGGAAATTGGGGGCACCAATGAGTGGTATTAGAGATCAAGATACATCATTGGGTTGTAATGGGAAGAAATTATAAGTGTTCATATGGAAATTGTAGTTGCATGTCAACTATTTGATGAAAATAATCAATGAGGATTGGGAAAAAAAGGTTATAAGCATCTAATATGCTAAGCTAATGGACTTGAATTTCTAGGATTAATTAATAAAAATTCCTATGGAAAGGATATAAAAATGGAACTAATGTAAAATCATGAGGTTCATGGTTTGAATCCATGGAAATTAGGCATGTTTAGTTCCATCCATGTGTAAGAGGTGCCACCCATTATTCTTAATTTATAAAAATGTGATGTTGGTTAGCAGTGCAAGACAAAGAGTAATTATTTGGTATGAAGAGAAATCAACATATATGCCTAATTGAGATGAAGGGTAGATAACTATCTATGACATTGCATGTGAACATACCTTAGCAATTGGTGCTTTGTCATGTATGGTTAGGATTTCATCCATTGATTTAGATCAACAGTTGAAGGTCTCTCCTGATGTCTGCAAGTGCCTTGGGTGAAGAGGACCCTTCTTTCTATGAATGGATGGGATTGCACCCACAAGGATCAGAATCATGGACAGGAAGATCCATAATGATTTTGCAATGTATTAGATTGGTGTGTTATATTTTTTCATGAATGATCAAGATCTCATCCTCTAACCAGGTCCATGACCCACAATCATTTGTGACAATTAGGGAAAATACTCGAGGAGGAAGTTTCATTTTTCCATGAAAATATGAGAATCCACCCACAAGAGATGATCCAATGAAAATTCTGATTGGATTTTTGGTAATCTCATCATGAAAGCAGCCTTGTATCTTTCCTTTTTTTATAATTCTGGGCACACTTAGCAATTTCTGGGCATATTCCAGCCTCGTAAACGCAATGATCTTCCTATTTGATGGCAGTTATGGGCCTGTTTTGTCTTCAAACAACATTAAGAAATATTTTCTGGATCAAACCTGTTCCTATTGTGACCCTTTGCAGCAATAAACAATCATCAAAATCTTCTTAAAATAAATTTTGGGTATGAATTTAGACAGAAGAAACATTTCTGGGCAGGTTTGGACTATTTCTGGGTAATTTGTGGACTCCTTTAACCCTTAAGTTAGCATAGATAGCCTAACACCCAATCCCAACACCACCATTCCAAAAATATTGTGATCCTTAATACCTTAATTACTAGAGCTCTTTGTATCTCAAACAAATCACTTTAGACCTTCTAAAAGAATGATTACTCCAATAATCAATTTAATAAAGCAATTTTCCAAGATACTCATTTGATTTATATCCTAACCTCAATTGTCAAACCATTGTTTCCCAAGCCCACTAACCCTATATCAAATGGGTCATTGATAAAATTATCAAAATCCTCATAAAAATGGACCATCAAAACCATATTTAAACTCCATAAAATACCCGAGAATAAATTCAATAACGCGAAATACATAATTAATATATTCCTTGAACCAAAAATGTTTGAAGGTCCTCATTCTTATAGAGTCGCATATTAGCCAATTGGACTACTTAGTAAGAATCATTCTCAAAGAACATATTATCAACACTTGCCATACTTACACTTCTAAATCAGCCATTACATAACATTTCCATCATATCAAACACCATAGTTACTTTGACTAAACTAGAATTCTAACTAATACTAACACTACTCCACTAAAACTTTTAGGAAAATGGTTTAAATTTAAAAAAATCAAATCCTAATAAATTTTTGTTAATCACTTATAAAACCATAAAAAAGTAAAAAACATCATATGTCTTAGTTTTAAGACTTCTTCCACCCTCCCACCCACATTCCCATACTTCTTCACTCTCTATTGCAGTAAACACTAAACAGACATCAAAATCTTCTTAAAATAAATTATGGGTACAAATTTAGACAGAAGAAACAATTCTGGGCAGGTCTGGACTATTTCTGGGTAATTTGTGGACTCCTTTCACCCTTAAGTTAGCAGTGATAGGAATAATTTCTAAATCCAGGCTGATTCCGAGGATAAAACCATAGTGGTTGAGATCATCTTAGCTGATTTTGGGCATGTCTTAGCCCCCTAATAGCACCTAATCTCCATTTTGGGCACATAAACAACAGTAAATGGCAACTTTATCCAAATATGGGCACATTTTGATTAGTCCAGGGTGACTTCCTGTGTAGCAGCATCCCAAAACAATTTTCCTATGTGGTGGAGGGTTCCAACTCCAAGCAGGTAGAAACTTGAGCTTATAAGGTGACATCCTAGAGTTTTGTACCCTAGTTGAGACAACAAGCTCATTTACAAGACAACTAGAAAGGAGAATCCAGATATTCAAATATTGAAAGAGTTGGTTAGCCGCTGTCTTCTGATAATGAAACTGTGCACCTCAGTCACTGTTCTTGTTAGGAAGATTGCAGAGAGCTTATTTTGTTGCATACAGAGGAGAATGAGTTGATGTTAAGATGGCTACTAATATGTCCCAGATCCTGTACAGGAATGCAGAAACTCATTACATCTAAATGCATGAGATATGTATGCATGAAAGGAAAGAGATGGACATGAAAGTATGTAGCCTAATTACCCCTTTCAATCCAATGAAGCACTCAAAAGTAATTACCAAATGCAACCTTATTACCCCTTTCAAGCAAGCTACCAATTAACCCACCCCACCTCCCACCCTCGGTGATCAAGATCAGGAGACCTTGACATCATCTCCATCTCCATCTCTCTCTTGATCAGCACCAGGATTTCCTTTAGTCTTGGACTCTCCCATTGTACCACTGCATATATGCCATTGGTATATATCTTTTGGTTATACTTAGCTATTCTCTTAGCTAGACACTTATTTATGCTACACTCTTTTAACTTTCTTTCTCTTGCTTTCAACATTGTCTCGAAGTTGCTTTAAGACTCGCACATTGTATTCACATTGATTGTATCTTTTAGTCCCATTGACCTACTTTTGTGGTCATTTGTTGGACATTAATAAAATTATCTTGTCTTATCAAACAAAAAGCATTGGATTCATTAACCAATTCCCTTTGATGAGCAAGCAAACCGAAAAGATACCTAGGGTTTGTTTACCTAGGTGGGAAAGAGTAATTCGATTTGGATCTACACTACCCTAATCTAATCTAATCTACAACAAGCTACTTGAGCCTTGAGGAAAAGGAAACAAACAACAAAAAGGGTGGATGCTAAGAACCCATTAGAGCCGGGTTCTTAGCATATAGAAACCAAAGTTAGAATCCTTTTTCCAAAATTCAAAAACAACCGACCAAGCATACAACTCCAAGAATGAGGAAACATTGTTGTATTGGTGGCGAGGGGTATGTGCAATAGGGTGAGCACCAATGCTTATGTTGTTGGAAGCACTAGAAAACAAGAAAAAATGAAAAATCCAGTTGGTAATTCTTTTTTAGTTTACCCTACTTCGTTTCGCCCAATAGAACAACACATTGGTGTGTTGGGTTTGGAGAGAGCATCGTCTGATCGTGTGTCTTTTCTTGAAAGCAATGGGGCATATTATTTAGATACAAAAAACATTGAGTTTTTCCAATTTTTAATATTAAAATATATATTAATTTTTTTTTACAATGCATGTATATGTAGGTAGCATATTAATGCGAATAATGCTTTGTCAATATGTGTGCATCAGGGTGTCAATGTTTCACTAAAAGCATCGATTATGTTTTTTAATTTTTAATAAAAATATATTTTCTAATTAAATGTAGAGAATGTCATTGGTGCACTTAATATATTATTTGCATCATGGTAGAAGACATATTATTGCATTGGTTGATGGTGTGTTTGTCTCTATTGAAAATTGGGACATCAATAAATTTTTTAATAGAAGTGAACCCCTATTCCCAAGGATTCCCAAGTTTGGGAATGTTATGCCCATATCCTAATTTATTTGACCCAATTTGCATTACCCTAGACATAGAATACCTCGGCTGGATGCCACGAAGGAATTTTGTCCAAATCTCAAAGCTACGAGGATGTCAAATGATAGGGTTCTAGCCTAGGGAGCACCCTATATGATCAAGTCTAAGGGATATCCCCCTTGGCCCCACAAAATAAATCCCAATCATATCACAATGGGAAAAAAATGTAAATTTCTAAAACTACAAACTCTAAATAGGCTTCATACCCAAGACCAATTCCTTAAAACTAGAAACAAGTTACACTTGTTTATGCTATAAATAACCAATATATCCAAGCAGGACATACCTTTAAATGATGATTTCTTGCTTTGGAGCCGGGTCAAGAGTTACTTCGAAGCTCCCTTTGAGAAAATATTGGTTAATCAGATGCGGAATTGGGACTAGGCCAAACACCTAAATTGAACAAACTAAAGGAGTTAAGGAAGATCCAAACCATATGGAGAGGAAAGTACCAATTGTAGCAACCTCCAAACAGTTGGAGATTTGATAGTGATAAAAAATCCAAACAAACTCAAGAGCATGGAATGTGGAAAGAAAGAACTAGATCACGAGTGAGCCAACAATCTGGCAAAATTTCCATGTATCAGAGGTAGAAATTAGAGACACCTAACAACGAGGAAACCAGTGACATAAATATATTTGGGAATGCGTTAGGGGTGTATCCAACAAATGCATTGACCATAGAAACTAACAAAGGTGCCCTTCTGATCTGACAATGCAACCTTGTTGTGAAAGACTAGTGATGGCATAGAAAATTGCTACTCACCACTGGTGCATAGAAAACCATGTTGGACCAAGTGCATTTAGGATCAACACATAGCTGTCAAGATCTACCTCCTTTATGAATGTCCCTGGTCATAAGAACATAAAAAGAGGGTGCTAACATCTTTAAAAGGATCTCGAGTCTTTTTTTTTGTTTATAGGTCTTTGTTTAGTCTTAAAATGCCAGTTTTTTAGGCCATGCACTCATAATTTTTTGTGTAAAAGTTGTATAAACTTTGTAAATGTTTCATAAGGACCAAGAAATCCATATACTTGCAAGAATAGTAAAAAAGGAAGACTTTATGTGTGTAATTGCACTTGGTGTAGGTATAATTTCATTTCATAGAGTGATTTTTTAATTTCTTTGGTGATTTGCTTCACTATTCTATATAAAATGTTTGGAATCCGTCAAACATTGTTTTTCTAAACTCATGCAAACTAGAAAATATTTGATTTATCATCTGAAGTGTTGAATGGATTATGGATTCAGTCTCTTAGCTCCGTGAATGCTAGCAAATTATTATTTTCTAAACCAAATGAAAAAAATATAAGCTCAAGCCTCTTATGTTCATGTTCAAGAAAAAAACATGATTGCAATTGAACAATAATCAAATGGCAACAACTTGGCTAACGTGAATTTGAATTGCAAGAGAAAATCTAATTTGATTCTTAAATTACAGACTCATAAAGGTAATGTTCACTGCACAGTATTTGGTGTGGTTCTATGAAAACTAACCTATGTGAAGACTGCATAGTGCAAACCCCAAGGAACTTCGAACAAATGCAGAGACAACCACTGTAAAAAGTCAAGCTTCATGCAAACTTGCAAAGATGAAAGATTTGATGATCATTGATTCCTCATGTGGGTTTTTATTGACTGTTTCCACAATATATAAGGATAAAATCGTTGTACGGTTGAAGGTTACACGTTTTTCTTATATATGGACCAATTTGGAGTTAAAAATTCTTCACCCAATAAAAATTGGGGGCTGAAACCACTATTGAAACCTCCACTAATGAAAATCCATGGGCGTTTCGGCCAAAAAAGAAAGATAATATGAAAATTCAATCCCTCGGCCCATATTGGCGAGCCTGCCCAACCCAACCTCAAATTGAGGGCATACTAACTGCCGTGGACCATAAATCAACAAAGAACAAGCTGTATAACCCTCCATTGTTGAAAATTTGGGGCGAACTCACCATTTTGTGGAATTCATTCCCAAAATACTTGACGAATTCGTGGGCTTCATTACCAGAAATACTGGGCGAATTTAACATTCTGGGCCTCCATTACCCAAAATACAGGGCGAACTCACCATTTCAACCATATTTGACAAGGGCGATATTCATTTTCCCCTCTCTCACCACCTTCACGGCCTTGGCAATTCGACTTCCCAATTATTCTCATAGAAAGAGAGGGGGTATAATATGATCTAGATTTGAACCCCGTACTAATACTCATAAATTATTGATCTTTCAACGAAAAGCTTCAGAGTCACATCAAAAATGAAATTACCCTCACCGGTCATAGTTAGATGGATCTGCACCTGCAAATTGCATACAATGCTGGACATATGTTCATAACTTATATTGGAGTTTGAATAACTTGATCTTATACATAGTCATGGAATTTGTGAAACCAAGTAGATGACATGTGCATGTCCAAAACGTATTCACTCTGTAAATCAAGGTGCATGATCAATAAAGTATTGGTCATAAGCTAAACAATCATGTGGATGTTGTAATGGGGGAGATGTTGTAATGTTTGTTCCGAACAAAATAATTAAAAAAATTCATGTCGACTCATAAAATAAAAAATTATGGAAAGTATTTAAAAAAAATCCATGCTGGCTCATAAATAAAATATTATGAAAAGTAATTAAAAAATCGATGTTCATCTATAAAATAAAAACTTAAACTCAGATCTATCAATCAAGAGAGAGAAAATTTCTTGAGTTTAAATTGCAAGTAGAGTACTAAAATGGAGAGACAACGTGATGAAAGAAATGATAGAGACAAAAATGATGGATATATCGCCCACAAACTTCCAACCTTGCACATAAGTACACATATCACCTACGAACCTAACTCATGTGCTAAAAAACTCCTGATGACATGCATATCTCAATTTGAGGGAAAACATACCTTTGAATGTTTTATGAAAGGAGTTTGTATTGTTATTTCATTTTATTCCTTCAAACAAGGTATAAAACATTTCACATCATTACAAAATCCTTTTGTTATTTCTAGTTTGTATTGAGACTTGTAATCTAAGGATTCTTTGTCTGGGACTCATGTGATGGTTAGGTTCCCTATGCTTGGCCCATGGTCCATAAAGGAAAATATTAAGGTGTAATACTTTGTATTTTGACCCCGGATCATGGCTTGGACTGTCCTAATAACCTAGATAATTTCCTTTTCTAATAACCTATATTTTGATCTAACACCATGGATTAGGCTCCAAGAACCATCCTTAATGTTGTAAATATCAAAATGACTATCATGTCCCACTTGTAATCCAAGGATTCTTTACTCAGGAATCATGTGATGTTTAGGGGCCCTATGGATGGCCCATGATCCATAAAGAAATTTTTTATGGTGTATGACTCTATATTTTGACCCTGGATCATGGCTTGGACTGTGGGAACCAACTTAATTGGTTTGAAAAACCTCAACAACGATGATGATGATGATGAAAATGACGTTTACAATGATGATGATGGTAAGGACGATGGTACCAATGATGAGGATGATGATGATGATAAGGAATGGTGAGGAAGTGGATGAGAATGATGAGGATCGAGCGTCCATGTATTGGACACTTCAAAGAGTCCCTATGTAGGGCCTATATAGTGTTTTAGGGTGTTGTAATGGTCCATGAGCCCCTTAGGAAATTCATATGGCCTTAGACCCTATGTTTCCTTAAACTCTGTGGTCCAATATCACCACACATGCCTCTAAAGAGAATATTTGTCCTACAAGTGATGCATGGTTGCCATTACAAGTTTTTAAGCATCAAGGATGGTTCTCGATGTATTGGGCATGGTTCAAGGGGGGACACTGATTTCTTAGGGCCTAGAAGAGGCTTTTAATGCTCATGGACGATGCACACTGTATGTTTTAAGTGAGCTGGAAGAGGATTGGGCCAATTATGTTTATTTGCTCAATCATAGTACACTAAAATTTCAAAGGAGGAGGACTACCTCAATGGTCAAGGAACAAAGGTCACTACATGGTTTTGTACATCGGGGATGGTTTTAGGGTCATGAACATGGTTCAAGGAGGAAAAAAATGTATTAGGGCCTAAAAGAGGCTTTTATCGTTCACAGATCATGAACACAATAAAAAACCACCACACATTGCATATAGAGTGAATAATTGTCCTACATGGATCATACGATTGTTGTTGAAATATTTCAAATGCCATGGATGGTTCTTAGGGCCTTTTGTAGCGTTTAGGAATAAAAACTAAGGTTGCAGGCCCTAAAATATTCATCTTTATGTGTTATGGATATTTCCACCCTATGGAAATATGGGAACTCCCTTGGATCACTTTCCCAAGACCTAAGACAGACAGGAGCGGTATACCAATATGTTTCCATCACCAGATCTAATAAATCACATACAACACATGAGAAAATAAGGAAGAAAGATTAACTCACCTTAGCTTATAAGTGCTCCTTTGATGATGGCCATGATTGATGTAGATTAGGTTGAATTGGCTCCAGCTCCACTTGATGATCAACCTACACACATATAGACAAAGAAAAACCTTCCTCAAACCTTTCTATAAACATGTATAAAATATGCATGTAATTGACATAAAATGCTATATATAGACTAGATCTAAGCTAGATCTATCAAGTGACTATTCATTATTGCAGTGATACTTGATGTGTGGTCAATCACACTAGCATTATTTCATGTAATACTTTATTGGTTTAACCTCAAATAAACGTTTGGAATCTAGGTGCTACTTATGTCAACATGCCTGGTGCTTTACCTGGCGCAACATTGGAGTTTTCCTGGTGCAGTTCCTTTCAAAATTCTTGGCGCAATTCCTGGTGCCATACTTGGATCTATACGTGGCGCTATGTCAGATGATTTTCCTGGCATAATCCCTGGCTCTAGACCTGGTGCTATGCCTGGAGCTATTCTGGAAGTTATGCCTGGCACTATGCTAGAAAGCTATGTTGGACATTATTCTGGAAGCTATTATGGACGCTATTTTGGACATTAATTGGGATGCTAATTAGCGTTTAAAATAACATCTACTTTAAAAAAAAAGACACAAAATCGCCATTAAAAGCACCATCCCTTGGAAAAGCGCCAATTTTTTCCAAAAAATGATGAAAAATACACTAAAAGTGTTAGTGGACACAAAAAATGGAGCTAAAAGAGACGCTAAACACAAGTTTTGTTGTAGTGTAGCCTATCCACCCAAACCTTGACCTTCTTACCATTGTCGGGGATCCAATAGGAGAGGCTTTGAAGGACAGGGGCTACCTTTTTGCACAAATTCCAGATGGGTGTTCCAACTTTGGGCTGGTCAATGTTCTCTAGGCACCGCTTTCGATTCCCAGACATATATTTTTTACACATAACCTCTTTCCACCAAGATTTTCTTCTTGTGGCTGCTCTCCATAGAATCTTAGCACCCATCGCTCTATTCATTAGCAAGGGGTCTCGGATGCCTGTTCCTCTAGCATCTTTCGATCTACACACCTTGTCCCAACTTAAGAGATGGAATTTTTTAGTTCCATTGGTCTTGCCACGTTCCCATAGAAATTTGTGAATCCCTTTGGTTATCTTAAGAATTACACCTTTGGGAGCTAAAGAGATAGAACTAGTATAGATATGATATGCCAAGAGAACTGATTTAATCAAGACAATCTTTCCTGCCAGATTGAGCCACCTAAAGCCCCACGAGATGATACTTGCTTTCATCTAGTCGATCAAATCCTGCCAATCTATGGCTTTCTTGTTTCCTTTGAAGATAGGAATTCCAAGATAGATAAAGGAGTTCCAGGCAAGGCATCCTTCGAAGCCCAATATCTTGAAGATTCTTACTAGAGTTTCAATAGGGCAGTTCCAAGCATAAATTTTGGATTTCGCTGAATTGACTTTTCCATCAGATGCTATCAGAAAGATATTCAAGGCATTTTTAAATCTTTCCGCAATGATAGTTGAGGCTCCTTCCAGTAGAATCATGTTGTCAGCGAACTGGGGATGGTTGACATTACTGACTTCTGTAGCAATTTTAGACCCTTCAACTCCCCAATCCTCTGTAGATGACTTAGCTTCCGACTTAAAGACTCGGCCACCAAGAGATAAAGGAAGGGGGACAAAGGACACCCCTGTCTTAGTCCTCTAGTTGCTTGGAAAAAAGGTGTTGGATTGCCGTTGACAAGCGGGGCTATCCAAGGTTCGCTAATGTAGGCTTTCACCCATTGAATGAACCTGTTAGAGAAGCCGAATTTCTTCATGATCTCAAATAGAAAGAAATGGTTTACTCTATCGAAGGCATTGGCCATGTCAAGCTTTATTGCCATTCCCTGCTGCTTTCTCTCCATACTAGAATGTATAGCCTCTTGCGCTATTATTATATTATCCAAAATTTGACGCCCAACGATGAAGCCTCCTTGATATTCTGAGATTATCTTGGACATTATATTTTTCATTTGAGTGGAAATGATCTTAGTGAGAATTTTGTATGAGGTGTTACAAAGGGAAATCGGTCTGAATATGGTAATGGAGATAGGATTGTTATCTTTTGGCATGAGTGACAAAAAGGAGGAGTTGGTTGCCCCCCCAATTTTGTCCTTCTTCCTCGTCCAATTTAGCATTCTTTTTAGATCATCTTTGATAATGTCCCAGGCTTCCTGGTAGAAGTCGATAGTAAAACCATTCGACCCAGGGGCTTTATCCAGTTGTAGAGACCAAACGGATTCCTTAATTTCATTTTCATGAATAGGATTATCGAGCTCATAATTATCAACTGCAGAGATGATAGAGGGAATACCTGTTAGTAGGTCGGCTTGGGAAATAGGATCAGTTTCATTGCTGTCGGTGTAGAGATTCTGAAAATGCTCGAAGGCATGAGACTGAAGCGTAGCCTAACCTTCAATACGATTTCCTTGCCTGTCATTCAATTCTTTAATTGCGTTGAAACTGAGTCTAACCTTAGTTTGCTTATGAAAATATTTGGTGTTGCCGTCTCCTCCTTTTAACCAAAGTTGTCGGGATTTGAGTCTCCACATTTCCTCTTCCTGTCTTGCCGCGCTAAGAATTCTGAGATTGAGATCTTTTTCCTGAGTAAGAGTTGCATTTGTTATCTCACTGGTCTCCATTTTTCCTTGCAACAAGGTGAGCTCAGATTTCAGGAGTTGCTTGGTGGAAATCGGGTTCTTAAATTTCACTTTGACCCATGTTTTTAAAGCAGCTTGAACTGCCCGGAGATTGCACTCCTAGATATAGCTAGAAGAGCCTTGAAAGGCATTGGACCAGGCGTCCTAAATTATAGTTAAAAGAATCGGATCGTGCAGCCAAAGGGGATTAAAGTTGAAGGGGATAGGCCCCAAATCTTCAGGTACAGAGATCTTTAAACTAATGGGCTTGTGATCCGATGTAGCAGACGGAAGGGATTTAGCTGCTAAAATATAGTTTTTCAGGAGGAAGGAAGAACTAATCAAGAACCTGTCAAGCTTTGTAGCAATGTGAACAATCCCTACTATGCGATTGCTCCAAGTAAACTTGCCATTTTTCATTTCCATGTCCAATAGATCTAACTCAGAGATTAAATCCTTCATGTTTTCACCAAAGGGATCTCTGACCCTTGACCCACCGCGTTTTTCCTACTGGTTTCTGGTAGTATTCAATTTAGTTTATTTTAAAATAACAATAATAAATCTATTATTCATAGTGAAAATGTAAAGGTTTATTAGTATCATCCCATTCAAGGAGATTCTTTTTGTTCAAGTAATAATGATTCATAGAATTTTGGACTAATGGAGCAGTATAAAAATCATCATCTTGAATTTTTTAATCACCTAATTAAATATTTCAATATAGTGATTTTATAGCACTCATATATTCTCTAGGATGAAATTGGTTATATCACTTATTCATTATATGGATGTGCTAATATAGGAAATAAACATTGCAATATCAAATTCTCAAAGTGATAATATCAAATTTCAAAATTCCATAATCAGATTCTAGAAGTGATAATATTAATTTTCAAAAGTGCAATATTATATTAGATTTCAAAATTGCAAAACCCAATTTTGAAAGTGACAATATTATATTTAATTAATGCAGAATCCAATTCTAAAAGTACCAATATCAAATACAAAAGTGTAGTTTGGAGTCCGATATTAGTCCTTTGGAGCTGGATTTTGCATTTTAGAAATTCCAATTTTTTACTTTAGTAAGATTGTTTTTCATTTGTCTTTGAATAAATTTAGACTAGAACTGATCCATTTAAAGAAATTGAGATTTTACCATTGGACTTGGAACATTTTATCCATCTATTTATATATTTTTTTTAATATTCTATCAATAATCCTAAATGGATGAAAATACAACCCAACATATTTTTGGTGATGCTTAATATAGAAAATTCAGTTTAAACACTTGTCCATGTTAATGACTAAGTCCTCTGAAGTCTAACTTATAAGGTATTCGGTTGACCCATAGGAAAATTTTCCACCTTCAAGTGGGGAGAGGGGATGATATAAGAAAAAGTACGACAATTAATTCAATACAAAGTAAGAAAATATATTTTATCTAAGACCTTATTGATTTCTTTAAACACTACATGCTAGATATTTAAATCCTAAAACTAGCATTTATTGTTAATAGATAATATTAGTTAGAACTAGGATACCATGTGGCTACCCATAGTTGTAGGAACAAAAAGACGTTGGGATCCTTTTAGTGGTTATGACATATGCGAAAAAAGGTAATATTAACAAAGTAACCTTAGGGACAACGATCCAAGTGAGGACCTCTCACATTGTTGCTCAACAAAGGAAATTATAAAACACTAGAAGTTGATAGGACAAAAGGTAATATTAACAAAGTAACCTTAGGGACAACGATCCAAGTGAGGACCTCTCACATTGTTGCTCAACAAAGGAAATTATAAAACACTAGAAGTTGATAGGACAAACACTAGAAGTTGATAGGAAGTTCTTAGACAATAGTGCAGGATGGAAAAATAATATATGTATGAACTATCAATTGTAGTTTAGTCCAAATCTATCCATCTCATAGATAATGGGGTCATTATTCATCTCAATAATTTTTAAGGATCTTGTCATACCCCATTTTGACCCTTAGGATATTTTGGGCTATAATGTAAATATTGTGTGCATATTATGTATGATTCCTAGCGTGGAGCTTAAGGCCAAGGGTCCATTAGTGAACGCTCGACCTTGAAGAGGAAAGTATATGTATTATGTTACCCATGTGCTAATGAGCCATGGAAATTGTAAATATGCATTTTAATAGAAATGCCCACAACTAGGTATGCAATGCAACAAGAGATGGGGGCATGATGTCTACAAGGAATTGGGAGGGAAATATTCAAACCCTTGAGCCAGTCAAGTCAAGCCAAGTGTCAATGAGAGAACCCATGAACCCTCAACTACCCATGTTGACTTTTATGCCCAATCATTCATTTCTCCCAAGAGTTGGTTGAGGAAGTTAATTCCTTGGGGAATGGAGAGGTATGGCTGTCCAAATTCAGGTATGGGAAAGCCACCCTTTGTAGAAATCCATGTTTGGATTCCTTGGCAAGAAAGGAACCACGGAATTTCTCCCCAAGCCATTCTTCACCCATCAATTTTTCTCTCTCACGAGTTTGGAGCTTCCTGGGCGTTTTCCTCCATGGTTTTGCTGTGTTTTCCTTCATTTTTCTAGCTGGGAAGGGCATTTGTTTTTTGGTTAACAGTGGGGAAGAGAATAAATCGATTTGGGGGTTTAATAGAGGTGGTTTTGGCCCACTGAATGTTCATGTATTGTGGGAGAAATCGGTTTTCATCCTTGGGGTTGATTTCCTCTTCCCACAATCCATTTTTGGGTGTGTCACGATTTGGGGAAAACCCATAGACCCTATTATGTAAATTTTGTTGTTGAAAATGTGTATCCATGCCCAATATTTGAGTTGTTGTGTGTAAGAGAATGTTGGGGTTGAGATGGGTATCCATTGCTTTGGTTTGTGCTGAGCTTGAGAGTCCCCTATTCCTTGTAGATATCATGCCCAGCTCGGGGGTGGTCTCTGAGTGCTAAAAGAATATAGGCTAGGCAGAGACCTATGGTTGGGTGGAACGTTGCAGCGACATGGCTAGTTGCTTGGGATAGCATTACATCAAGATGAGTATTTTATTGTGTTTTACTTCTGCACTGTTTTAATTAATGGATGGTTGTTCATGATATGGTGGATGCATGCGAAATATGTGTGGAGGATGTTTTATTCCGCTGTGCATATTTGCTTGATTTGCATCTGCACACATATGCATTTTATTTGTAATGTCATTTGCTATATTCATGATGAATGGGGCTGATTATTGTCTAAAAACCCATATTTTAGTGTCATGATCCCTTCCTTGCGTTGAATCGACGGGAGAAGACGTGACAGATTTTGGTTAATTGAAATCAATAATTTCATCAATTAACTAGGAAGTTAATTCAATATTTTAAGAGTTGATGGATGAATCTCTATTTAAATACATTTTCCAAGAACAACTAAGTGTTTGGAGAAGGGGATAAAAAAAACGCCTTTTACAAAAGAAATCCTTGTGGCAAATGCTGCAAGGATTAAAAATAGAATGATAACAATTTATTTTTAAAGGATACCTATTAAGATATTCATAATTGGTCCAATTTAGTGACTACGTAATTCTAATTTTTAGTGAAATGGGTGATGGTAGTATGCCTTTTCTCAAGGAAATGATCACATTGGAAGCTTTAATCAAGTGGAATTAGTTAAAATATTGGATGTCCTCAATTAGTATAGTAGGGTACGGGAGGATGACCTTCAATGTATATTTTGGATTTGATGTTTGACTCTAAACATCAAGTGCTTCTATCCATATTGTTTTACTTTGGATATTTTAGTAGTGATTCTAAATGGAGGAAGATAAAACTCGGGTGAATTTCTATGGTGTTTAGTTTAGAAGAGTCAAGCCAAACACATTGTGGTAGGTGATTCAAAGTATTTTTTACACACAATTTAACTAATTATAGGCACAAGTTGACATAATTTTACTCCTCATATGTGTTGTATCATAGCTTAGCTTATTGAACTTCTTGATGTAAAATCCATAACTTTTCAATACATAAGTAGTTGCAAGAAATGGAAACTAGAACATCTTTTCACTTTCCATTTTTTAAGGAGAGACACTATTCAAATCTATATCTTGGGGCCATTCATTCACTTGCATATCCATACAGAAAGGAGATTTATTTCTTTACTCATCATTCATATCTAGGTAGATCAAAACCAGAACAATTCTATATAAACCAATTATGAATCTTTTGAACCTAGTTAAAGTAAGGGAATTGCCTAACTGGTCAAATAGGAAGAAAAATTAAGTTCATGTCGTTTTCATTATTGAACCAATTCTCAATATGAAAGAGAGAAGAATAATTTGTTTCCCATGCTCATTAGTAATTGAGTTTCCATTTTTAACTATTCATAAGGGAAGATACAAGGAAAAGTAGGTCTATTAACTCAATACAAAGTAAGCAAAATCCATTGTTGATTTTCTAATAAAATACTTCTCATAGAGAGAAAACCTTGAATCAACAAATAATACTAATAGAAATGTTACTCAACATTAGCAATATATCAAAATCCAACTTCATTGGGTTGTACAAGCCCTTGTGTAATACATAAGGAGAGATAACATGATTAAGTTAGGACATGATCATGCTCATTCAAAGGAGATGAAATCATTTTTAAACAACAAATTAAGGCCAATCGATCTAGCCTCTTAACTTTCAGAGATCAACTAAGGAAAATTGTATAGTTACAGAATCATAATATGGATCTACCCAAACAACTTATGTATGTTTGGGAACTTATAAGAAATAACCTAAACAATCAAGTTTAGCCATGCAATAATTTAACACCCTATGCAAATATAACCTATGACTTGCAAGATTACTAAATCCTAAGACTTACCAACATTGTGAAAGATGTCACCCCAATATCATATCAATCACCCAAGCTATGCCTCCAAAAAAAATGTACTTGTCAGATATTCAATATATTGTATTATTGTCAATTGTGTGATTCTTCCATGTATGTGGGGTTGTTATTTTTCTATACATATAGGCTATGTACAAGCTAAGTTATAGTCATAACACACATATAATATAGAATATATTATATATAATATTATTTATATATTATATCTAACTAATTTAGTACATTATACCAAATATATATATATATTAATATCATATATTATAATTTGAACTATATATAATTATAATAGTTATAGTGTAACTATAACTATTATAATATAAATGTGTAAATATTTTGCATTGACATTTTAACGATCATCCTAGATGCCAAAATTCCAACATTAGTAGGGTTAATAAACATAAAGTACATAATTTATAACAATTTTTGACATTATAATTGATTTTTGAACAAGGATTGGAAAACATGTCGGTTTTTAGTATCATGGATTATTGTGTATGACTTGATGTCTTACACTTTTGTATTTGGAAGATTATATGGACATGATTTAGTGGAAATTAGTTACAATTCCCGTATAGTGGTTCATATGTTAATGATGTGGCATAGATGTCATTTTTAAGTGATACATGGTGTTGGCGTATGTTTTATTTAGTTAGCATGTGAGATAAGTCCACATGGTTAAGAGAGAGCATATATGTGATGCACATTATAATTAGGCTCATTCCTATTCATTCATTTAATTATTAGAGAGATAGTGAACATATATTCTAAGAGACTCTTTGCCCCCTTATACCCCATGTATAAGGGAGATAGTGAGCATATATTCTAAGAGACTCTTTTCCCCCTTATAGCCCCATGGATAAGGGAGACTCTCTTATGTAAATAATTTTTCGTATTAATTAATGTTATGGATTTGGATTCATGCATCTTAAGTGTTTTTCTTATACTAATTAGTGTGTTGGTTATTGTTAGATATTTATTTATTTAATGAGATTTAAGGGAAATTCTTATTTACTCTCATGTTGGCATTTTGATGCACATAACTCATGTCAAGGATATTAATTTTCGCTCTGAACTTAAAATAGAATGATTGATAGCTTTTTTCAAATATTAGAGAGAAGAGAGAAATATCCATAAGGGGTCGAACCACATTTGAATTATTTGGGGCCCAAAAAATTGCAAAGAAGGCATGGAAATTTCTTGGAAATTATCCTCTCCCTTTTTTATTTGTCCTCTCCACCTATGGGGATCCTTTGTGCCCCTAGTATCCTGCCCTTTAATCCCCTTCATCCTCCTATTGGTACTACACAACCTTACCCTTCAATTACCTTAAACATAAGCGAATAAAATACCAACTTTAGTTGCATATTATCACTTCAATATTTTAATATATATCCAAGTTTTCATCCAATAAACACTCAAATTCAAGAAAAAATAAATTTATCCTTTAACAAGTGAATGTAGGGCAATTATCTTAAACTTAAAATCCATAAAACTAGATACCACCCTTCCCTAAAAGGAAATATTCTAGACAAAAGAAACTTGAAACCAAGAAAACTCCTAAGAAAATGAGACCCCCCTTGAACCTAAATTTGATCCCAAAAACCATGGAAACCTCTGAAAAAGAAAGCCCTTACTAATTCGTCTACATGCATTCCTTCCATAAGAGGAATGGGGCATGTGCAAGTGGTTTTCATGACCATGGATTCCCCTAATCGTTACATACTGAACCTCATTAAATTAGACATTATTATTCATATTCGACGATTATCCCATACGTCAAAATTTTGACATTAGCAGGGGTCAATAAACAACAAAATACATAATTTATAACAATTTATGATGATGTAATTGATTTTTGAATAAGTGTCAGAAAATAATGTCAGATTTTGCACCCAAATGTAGTATTGTGGATTATTATGTATGACTTAATATCTTACAATTTTGTATTTAGAAGATTATATGCGCATGATTTAGAGGATATGCATTGCAATTCTCCCTTTAATGGTATGTATGTAAATAATGTGGCATATATGTTTTTAAGTGATACATGATGTTGACTTATGTTCCATTTAGTTGATCATGTGATATGAGTCCATTGGGTTGAGTAAGCGTATTTTTATGTGATGCACATTATACTTAGGCTCATTCTATTCATTTATAATTCATTCATTTAATTTTTGGAGAGATAATGATCATATAGTCTAAATGACTCGTTTTCCCCTTCGCCCCCATATATAAAGGAGACTCAATATGGATTTGGATCCATGCACCATATACAAGTACCAAGGAAAAGCATATCACAAAGGTGTAACAAACGAGATTATTTATTTAGTATTTGGGCCGTTGATGGGATTGTAAACAAGCTATAGTTCTATTAGATTAATGCCATGACCAAACGATAGTAAGGTTTTAAGTGGACAAAAAAGAAGATAGGTATGTTGGTTGTTTTATAAATTTATTATCCTTTTTTCAACCGATAAATTTATTATCCTTATTGTTAGATATTTATTTGTTTAATGATTTTTAATGGAAATACTTGTTTAATCTCATTTTGACTTTTTTATGCCAATAACTCATCTCTAAGACATGAATTTTGACCTTGAACTAAAATTTGAATGATTAATTACTTGTTGGAGAGCTTGGATCAATGAAAAAACTATCCACAAGGGATTGAATTGCATTCAAATAATTTTGGGACCAAACACTTGCACAGAAGGAATGGAAATCACTTGGAAAGTATTTTCTCCTTTCTTTAATTTTCCTTTCCTCCAATGGGGACCCTTTGTGCCCCTAGTACTCTATCCTTTAATCCCCTCAACCTTCATAAGCACTACAATGCAAGTTCCTCCCTCTCTAAATTAAATTTAAATTAAAAATTAAAAAACGCCATATAAAACACTTATAACCAAATTTAATAATAATAATGAGGTCTAAATTGTTTTTTAACACAATTGAAAAAGATATAAAAATTTAAAAGAAAAATCAAATTTCAAAAGTCCAAAAAACATATATATTGTTTAAAAGAATCGCATTTAAAAATAAAACTAAAACATAAAATAAAACAACAAAAATCTAAAACTAAATTAAAGAAAAAAATAAAATACAATTTTTTTAAAAATAATAATAATTATTTAAAATAAATAAAAACACTTTTTTTGGAGAGCGGTGATTCTTCCTTTGTCTTCCTCCCTCTCCCTTTCTCCTTCCTACACTACCACTTGGGGTAATGGGTTGGTAATAACAATAGGTACTAACCCACCACCTCAAGAAGTAATGCGGAAGGGAGGGGATACAAGGTCAAGAGGGAGAGGCAGGACATGAGGAATGGAGGGGGGAGGATGGATGTGGTCATTTGATCAAATATATATTTTTCCAATTAACTCTTGTAATTGCATATTTTATTCCATTAATTCCATGGTACTCATTCTATAAGGATCCTTGGACACTAGAGAAGCTCCAAGTACAAGATCAATTAAGAAATCATGTCCCTATTTTGCGGAAGGCCCAACATGTCATTCAAAAATTCATCGATGAATTATTTTAATCCAAGAAACTCTACATGTTTTTGGCCTTTATCTCCTACTGGATCCAAAACATGGCTACATAGAATTAACACTTATTTTGAATCATTACTTTAGTTGCAATGGTGAAATATACCTAATGGAAGTTTTCCTTGGAATTCCTTTATTAATAATTAGTTTCCATCCTCATCAATGTAATTAAAATTTATATTGTAAAAATCAAGTTTAACTGAATGTGATTCCAACTAGTGTTGAAATTTGGTGTTGTCATTAATGTTAAACAAGAAGCATGATGATGTCAAGCAAAAAGCAAAAGCCTTGATGCCAATTTGAAGAAGTATATACAAAACAAGGCTACATATACGCACAATATGGATGGGTACATGTCACACATATACTAGGATTTTTCACAATAAGAAAGAATATCAAAGTGTGCAGAAAAGACTTAGTCGGCTCAAGTGCATTGTGTTGGGTAAACTTAACCAGGAAGAAAGAGGTAGCCGACATAAAGAAGCCCCTACTTGTGGACAAATCAATCTAATCAAGGAAACATGTAGTGATATAAATAAACCAAATATTGAGGTGAAGGTGGGGTGTGCGCAATGGATATGTAAAGGTATTATGTATTTGGGAGCTTTGGTTTTTGGGGAATCAATGGATCATTGATATAGAAGAAACAAAGAGAAGAGAGCCGAGTGCATAGAGCAGAATATCAGAGCAGCAGACAGTGTGCAGAACCGGAGCAGTGTACGAATTGAAGAAGTGTGTAGGATCATAGCAATGCACATAACTGAAGCAGAGTATATATCAAAAGAACCAATGCGCAAAACTGAAGCAGAGTACACAGTATGTAGAAAAAATAGTGAAGCATAGAAGTTGTGCATAACTGAAGTAGAGCACGTAAGTGTGCACAAAATAAATTGAAGCAGTGCATTGAACAAGTGTGAAGCTGTGTGCGTAAATTAGAAGTTAGTGTGACAGAATAACATCTGCATCTATCTCAGGAAGGCAGGACGAGACAAGGAAAGGATATTGCAATCTCTTATGAGGTTGGTTCCTGAACACAGAAAGTTGGTGCTTGCACAGGGGATTGGTGTCCTCACAGGTTGGTTCCTGTACACAACAAGTTGTTGCTTGCATAGAGGATTGGTGTCCTCACAGTTTGGTTCTGGTAATCAACGAGTTGGTGCTTGCATGTGGGATTGGTGTCCCAATCAGATTGGTGTCCCAATCAGATTGGTGTCTAAGTGAGTTGGTGCTCACATATTTGGAGATTGGTCTATCCCATCTATTTATGTAATCAAAACCTTCATATATATACAAAGTTACTTTCCAAATACTATGCGCATAGTTGTCTTTTATTGTTGTAGTTTAAATAGGAATTGTGAATAATTTTTAAAGTGAAAATTGTTTAATCTGCACATGATATTGATTCACCCCCGCACTTAGTACCATTAAGAATTCCAACAACTAGTCCATTCCAATGAGAACTTCATAGCAACCAAGTGGTGAGATATTTAGGTTTGCATGTGAAAAGAGCCCATTCAACTCTAATGGATAGTTTTCAACTATTTCACTAACCTTTCTCTTAGTTCTAGCAGATGGATAGATTGGCCATGGCTTACTATGCTTCTTTTTCCTAATAACACAACTTTCAACAATTTTAGGAGTGATATAACTCTGAATAGATTTAGTAATAATTAAAATTGAAATAAATTTCCTTGTAATAATGCAATCAAATTCCACCATAGTTAATTACAGATATGCATGTAATCTTCAAAAACATCTTATATAGCATCTTATATATGAGGAATTCTTTGTCCCACATAATTCATAGTAGTACCCTCCTAGATATTGTTAACAATCTTATTTCTAATATTTGATGAGAGAAATAATTTTACATGAATTCCTCTCAACAACCCCAACATTGGATTTTGGTTGTCTTAGATACTTTCCCCAAAAAATAGTTTCATTTGTTCCACTTTACATTGGCTAATTGGTTGAAAGTTGCTTCATCAATTTCAAAAGAGGCTTAAACCCTTTCTTATTTTAGTCTTCTTTTTATCTCCTTTGGGACTTCCATGCCTTTTGATACTATGATTTTTGTTTTTATACTCATAATAGTATTTATCCCTTCTTATTTCCTCTTCAAGTTTATGAGATTCATCAAATTATAATGTTTTGTTTGTATGACTGAGGTAGTTCACTCAAGAGACACTTTATTTCTACCTTCTTATCTCTTATATACTTAATGCTTTCATGGTCAATGTAGTCCACTCAAGAGACACTTTATTTATACCTTCTTATCTCTTATATACTTAAGATATCTAAGAAATTCCAAAAATTGTGTTACATATTCATCCATGGACATCTATCACAACTTTAGCTCACGGAACTTTTGCACCTCACCTTCATAATAACATTACGAAAGATACAATTTTTTTAATGTTTTTTGAATTTATTTTATGCAATCTTCTTATCATTGAAATTCTGTACTTTCCAAGGGTGATCGATTCCCACCAAATATAAGCTATGTCATTTTAGATTAAATAACATTATGAAAGATACAATTTTTTTAATGTTTTTTGAATTTATTGTATGCAATCTTCTTATCATTGAAATTTTGTACTTTTTAGAGGTGATCGATTCCCACCAAATAGAAGCTATGTCATTTAGATTAAATAAGTAACTTTGGACTTTAAATTTTCTGAGTAATTATGAACCCATAAATATTTTCTCATTATAGAAGCAAATCATGACCTTCTTACCCACTCGACTTAATCTTACTATCAAATGTGGGTGGTTTCACCTTGTAAAACACTCCTTATAAGCTATCATTAAGAGGGCCTTTTTTCTTCCTATGACTACTTAGAGAATATTTTGTGTTATAACGAGACTTCAACTATATATGATTTACTAATAGATGATTCTAATAGATATATGTGATATGTCACATCCCATGAGGATCTCACAATGGGACCTTCTATGAGAATGCTTCTTTCAAATGCTTTTGCTTCCACCAACTTTGTATGTTTGTTAGACTTGGAATCATGGCTTCATTAATTTTGTTCTTCTCCTCTTGAGATTTGGTTAACCTTTCTTTGTTTATTCTACTACTTTAAATTTCCACTTTCAAGCTTTTCATGGTTTTTACAATATTTATAGGGTTCTCTTGGTTTCTACATCCACTAACTAGTCTTACTAATCTCCAACATGAATTTTTTACCCATGGCATATGCTTCTAGTCAAAGGGGTTGTGTGCAACATCCATGTAGCCAATTTATCAGTCTAATGAAGACTAAAGGATTTATTCTACTAATTACTTAATAGGATAGGATTTTTTTCTTTTAATTGGACCTTCAATTCTATTTCCATCTAAAATATATCCCCAATGGACTTGAACTTCCTAAATGAAATCTTGATTAAAAAAGTAATGGACTTCATAAAATGATTGCTTTTTAATTCTTTGCAACTATATGGTAGAAAAATTAACACTATAGTTAAATGCTAAAATTTGTGCACAAGAACATTTTTCTTAGTCAACAACATGAAAAATAATAATGTTAACTATGTTATTAACCTAGTTTTGCATGCCATAGTTAATACAAAATATCACTCCCTTCTCCCCATTAGTCATTACTAATTCATTAAGATCTTTCAAGGGTTTTTACTTTCAAGGGCCACTGCAAGGGTAAAAGGGGTGGGATGGGTTAAGGGAACTGCCCATTGTTTATTTGAAAAACATAAATCTCTTTGCCTCATTGTCCACACATTTTCCATTATATTTTTGCACTTTCAGGTTATTAATCTTCCCAATCGATAAGTATTTCCAGTTGTATTGTTGATAAAACAATCCATAACTCTTTGTGGGGATTATGGGAACCTCCCTATCAACCTTCACTCATAACTTCTAAGGGATGACCAATATTAAATATTGATATATGGTTAATATATCTTTGTAAAACTCTTGGGTACTTTCATATTTCTTACATGCCTGTACGTAGTGTTGTAGGTACAATAGATCCCATGTTTTAATAAAACATGGGAGCCCAAATTTTTATATGAAAAGGTAATGATCAAATTCCAGGGTCGTTTTGGGGTCTTATCATGTTTTTATAGCTTTGTTTTGGTGTGATTGAGTTGGTAATAATTTTCCTTTGAGAAATTTTTGCGTGTATTGAGTATTTTTATAAGTTGCGGAATGCACTGATTTTTGGGGAAAAATCAGCTCTTCCCGCAACCCGCAATCCCACAATTCCGCAATGCGCGATTGCGGGAACTTGGTTATTTGTTGGTAGAATGTTCTCTTTCCGCAACCCACAATCTGCAAATGTGGATTGCGGGATGCGGAAATGATCTTTTGATAATTGTTGTCATTAATTTCCCGCAATTCCGCAAATTGCGGATTGCAGGAACAACTCACTTATGATTTTGGCACTTTACGTTTCGCAACCCGTAACCCGCATTTGCGGATTGCAGAAATACAGATTTATTTGTTACTATGAATTGCGACCCCGCAACCCTCAAATTGCGGATTGCGGACTGCGAGATGAATGTATATATTCCCAAAATAAAACCCCGCAACTCATCCTCCCGCATCCCGCAAAAGTGCATATCGACCGTTGATCTATTTTAATCTTACGGATTATATTTGACACGGTGAAATTAATAAATATGTCCTTTTTCCTGTTTTCTTTTATCATTTTCTTTTTCCAAAATGATATGTTGCTTGGATTTTACTGTGATTTTTTACCAGGGGTCATTTTTTCCGTTTGTAGTTTGCACAGGTTGGTTTCGTGTCACACTCTTATTTAATTGCTTACGGTTTTGTTATTTTGAATTGTTGTTGATTCGTGTTTACTCATTCATCAGAATTTACCAGTTTTTCAAACATGTCTCGCAACACTCAGTACAAGACTGCACAGAAAGACTCTTTGAACAAGGACCCAAACTTCGGTATCCTCGTCGACACCAGTGATAAGGTTTCATAAACATACCATCTCGATTGGTCCAAGATTTACTCCATTTTTTATAATGATGACCTATCTGATATTCAGGACGACCGGCTCGCCTATGAAAGAATTAGGGATTCCCAACTCCATGCTATAGCGGCCAGACCTTCCATACTTCCCTATACTGATGCAATCAAGTGGATTATCAACCATGACAACCCTAAGGAATGGTCTTTTAATGATAGCGTAGGGTCTCAACTGACCACCTTTCGCCCAGAGGTCTTTTAATGATAGCGTAGGGTCTCAACTGACCACCTTTCGCCCAGAGGTCTTTATCAGAGATTATGCCCTAAAACCTATTGTTCAACCCCTTAATCCTACATTCATAAATTCGACAATCACCAGGTATAATTTCAATGAAATGCTCAAGTCTTGGATGCACAAACTGACTCTTTTCATGCTTAGGGCTGATAATTCATATCCAGTCTCGTGGTTTAAGGAACCTTACTCCCTGCTGGAAGCCATGCTTAGCAGGCTTTATGGTCTTCCAAATTGCTTAGTTTTCAAGGCTAAGTGGGCGCCTGTAGCCCATCATATCTTAATAACTGAGGAATCATTTCCCTTGGCTTCAATTTTGTCAACTGAACTAAAGATGACCATTGAAAAATACTAGAAATCACTAGCTTCAAGGATGCCACACTTCTTCTTCTCGGATTATGTGATCGATATCTTTTGCACATAATTCCAATATCCCAATATGGGATGGAATTGGACTTTATTAGCACCTCCTGTTCAAATTTATTGTTCAAGACTATGGGAAAATAATTATGTGCCCTTGGCATATGATATTTGTGACCACTTCTTTGGAGCTGTCTACTTCCAAATATTCAAAGAAGAAGCACCTTCTTTCTCAGCTGATGCCAGAAATCATATTGCTACAATTGGTGATTGGTATGTGGGAGAGTCTTTCTCATATATCAGAGTGTGGGGAAGTAGTACTGTTCACCTAGTACCCAGAATAGTTACATACAGGTTGGTGATTGAGGAAGTTTCCTATCAAACAATTACTGATGGGGTTTACCTCAAGCTTACTCATCCCAAAAGGAAGTGATGGCCGAAGTTTCCTTTAAATCTAGGACCTTGGGTTATCCTAACTTCAACCTAGGATTTAGTCTTGGGAGATAAAAATGTTTCTTTAAAATTAGGGTATTCTCCCAAAAGGATGCATGACCCTAAAGGTTTTCTTGATGCTCACTTTAAGCAGAATCATACGAAGATTGGTTATGTGCATGAAGATCTTCCAGATGAATCTATTTACCAGGGGTAAATGCCTTCTTTGAAGTCCTGGCCAAGACCAAAATAAAAGATGAACATAATCTTATAATGCAGTACCAACAGGAGCAAAAAACCAATGTTTTAATATATAGAAGAATGAAACTCAAGCTTGATGAGAAAACAAGAAAAGACAGAGAAGAAAGAGAAGCTCAGAAAGCAAATGCTCCACTGATGCTCACTTATCCAGATGGAGATAAAGGAAAAGGCCTTATGGAGGAATCTCCGAAGTTAAAGACTGCTGCAGAACTAAAAGTATTGATGAAAACATCTCATCAATTAAAATAGAGATTAGTTGTCACATACCCACCCGTCGATCCAACGTGCAGAAGAGAACATGATGCCAATCTATGGACTTTCACATAATCTCAGCCCATTCATTAGATTCATACAAGTAAAAACCATTGTGTGTAGATGCAACTCAATTGAATATGCACAGCGGAAATAAACAAATCATCCACACACATTACATGACTGTCATTCAATTTAACACAGTTAACAAATTAATACATTTGCAGAAGTAATTACACATAAGAAAATACTCATCTTGATGTAATGTTGTCCCCAAACAACTAGCTATGTCGCTGCAACGTTCCACCCAACCATAGGTCTCTGCCCAGCCTGTATTCTTTCAGCACTCAGAGACCACCCTCGAGCTGGGCATGATTTCTACAAGGAAAAGGGTACATTCAAGCTCACACACAACCAATTAACCATTTCATCTCAGCCAAGCCAGTCCACAGCTGGGTTTGTCAGGCTACATTTGAACCCTGGATGCTTGCACCCAAGCTCAAGCCAAAGTAATGGATACCCATAACCCATACCCAACATAATCTTCTCTCATAGAGCAAACACAAACATGGGGCATGGATACACATTTTAAACAATGGGATTTACAAATAATATGGCCATGGGTTTTTCCCCAAATCGTGGGCACCCCAAAAATGGATTGGGAGAAGGAAATTCGGGCATAGGGAAGAAAACGATTTCTCCCACAGATATATCAGCATTTAGTGGGTCAAACAGCCTCTATACACCCCAAATCAATTTCCTCTTTCTTCCCAACTTGTATATAACACAAAAACGCCCTTCTCTCATCTGAGAAAGAAGGAAACACAGAAAAACCATGGAGGAAAATGCCCAGATGGATCCAAACTCGTGAGGGAGGAAGACTGGTTGATGGATAATGGCTTGGGGAGCAATTCATGGTTCGTTTCTTGCCCAAGAAGCCAAACACGTTTTTCCATACAGGGTGGCTTTCCCATACTCGAATTTGGACAGCCATACCTCCCATTCCCCAAGGCATTAACTACCTCAACCAACTCGTAAGAGAAATCAATGATTGGGTACAAAAGTCAACATGGGTAGTTGAGGGTTTGATGGGTTATCTCATTGACACTTGGCTTGACTTGATTGGCTCCAAGGGTTTGAATGTTTTTCCTCTCAATTCCTTGTAAAAATAATTCCCCCATCTCTTGTTGCATTGCATAGCTAGTTGTGGGTATTTGATTAAAATGCATATTTACATGATGTTTGAATTCCAATGTGACTGGCTAGCACGCAAACCTTATGCATCACTAAATCGATGGTGGGGCCTTGGCCTTGAGCTCCTCACCATGATCTTATAACAATATTACATTATTTACATTTGAATGTAATGGGGTCAAGGTGGGGATGTGACATACCCCTCACCTTGGAATAACACCGTCCTCGGTGTTCCAACACTTCGGAATAAATACCCACTTTACACATGTCCAAAATTCACAAAATGGTGGCAGGTCTGTCTTGCGTCTCATCTCTTTGCTTTGAAATTTCGGGACCAAGTCCTTTGGCTTCCTCGAGCTTCTCCTGTTGGCTTTGATCTTCCATCTCTGCAGGTGGGAATTGCTCCATAGCAATCCCTCCCTTTTATTCACCTTCCAGCTGGTCTACAAATCTGGAATTCAATGGATGCCATCTTTCTTGCTGTCCTGGCAACTATTTGAGGAAGATTTCTAGCCAAAACAAATAGCTTTTGGTCTGCTGCCATGATCACGGTGCACAACTGGCTCTCACTTTTCTCACTAGAAACACTTGGCTGGTAACAACTGCAACCAATGGCTTTCAATGTCTCACCTATGAGACTCATCATGGGAATTCATGTTAGGACAAGCATAACACAATATTAAAATTAGTCAATTATTTTCCCAATTGACTTGGAACATCCATGCTTTACTCATGAGACTTCCACACATTTCATGCTTTCCCACATACACATGAACTCATTCATGTTCATCCTTTCACAGGAAAATAACTATTTCAGCATTCACAATTTATTTCAAGCAATTAAACACAATCTATTTTCAGTTATGACATGCACTCATCAATCCTTTGTTTTTAAGATGCATCAGTCAAAAGGGAAAGAGAAGAGTAAGAGTTTCCCCCTCTTAGTCTTGTTCCAATCTAGAGCCACACCATCACTTGTGGTTCCATGATCCTTAGCCTCTTTCACTTCAATGTGAATGCTTGACTTGCCATTTCTTGGCTATGACACTTAGTGTCTAAGTTCTGTCCAATGCTTTTCAGCAAGGAACCTTTCCCCATTGTTGCTTACAGAACCTTTGGCTGCTAGGACCCACACATGTCCACTAGCACCATCTTTTATTACTGCTCACACTGAGCTCTCTTTAGGACGGTCACATGTCCACATGCATCCTCCAGATGCTTTCATAGTCCTTACTTCCAGCAATACCTACACTCAAACATTGAATCAGTTCACATGTGTTTAGTGTATTTTCACAGGGTTTATCTCTAGACAAGAGTTTAAGAAATCATAATCAAATCATATACACACGTGTATTCATAATAAATAAGCATGAAGCTACAAGATAACCAAATACTTATCTGTATTGGATGTCTTCACTTTATTCCATAGGCTCCTTCTTTTCTTTACAAGCATTGGATTTCCTGTGGATACAATAACGAATGTCGGGCCAACACGTAGGCTACTCCACAACCATTTAAATAGGCAATTCCAGGCTAGTACACTGACTGGGTTTTATCAAGGAATGTTTGGCCAACACGCCGGCTGCTCCACAACATCAAGTGGTTAATGTTCCCACCAATTATTCTCTGAATTTATTGAGCATCAGTTACTCTCTGGATTTACCAAGAATTTTATAGTGCACAACCAGTTACTCTCTGGTTTTATCAAGAATTTGTGGCTTTTCAGGGTCCTTACTTCCTGCAATGGCCAAGGTTTCCAGCAAAGAAACAACAGTGTATTAGCTTGGTTGTCATAAGACTTATACCTGAAATTGTCATTATTCCAACAAGAAATAAATGAAAACAAATAATTATCTGTATTGTGCATTTTCTTTGCTACTCCACAGGTTTCCTTCTCTGCTTTACAAGCCTTGGATCACCTATGGGGTGGATGCTTGGCCAGCACACATGCTGCTCCACAACATCATCCGAATAGGCAATGCCAAGCCAGTACGCCGACTGGGTTTATCAGGCATCCTTAAAATCAGTATGCTAAGCCAGTACGCCGATTGGGTTTATCAAGCATTTCAAAAATCAGTTTACTAAGCCAGTACGCCGACTGGGTTTATCAAGCATTTCAAAAATCAGTATGCTAAGCCAGTATACCGACTGGGTTTATCAAGCATTTCAAAAATCAGTATGCTAAGCCAGTACGCCGACTGGGTTTATCAAGCATACAACAACCATTTCCAAGCTAGTTCTCCGACTAGGTTTGTTAGAAAATAACACCCTTCACCAATACCCCCACAACATGCAAATAACCAATGCCAAGCCAGTACACTGACTGGGTTTATCAGGAATACAACAACCATTGCCAAGCCAGTACACCGACTGGGTTTATCAGGCAATAAGAACAACATAATATGATTATGTGGCTCATTCTTTTATGCAAACCCATGGTTCCCTCCAGGAACTCCATAGGTGACTCACTCGACTGCAGGCTAGCATGGCCCCACAATACCCACTCACACTACACAAGGATGATACCCCTTTTCTGCAACACAGCTCCTCGGGTCTATCCATCTCTTATAGTATCCTTTAGTGTGAATGTAGAAAGGTTACCACTGCCCATACAGTCCTCTTGAGCACCCTTTCTTCACTTTGCCTCTTAATCGTGCAACACCAAATTGCATTTGTGTAAGCTGGTAGCACAAGAAGGATAAGCAAGCTCATCAGTATTTCTACTCTAAAATTGTAATCACATTTCATATCATTCACTATCAAGTATTGAAACACCAGGAATGTGTCCATTCCCTTAGGGTGTAGTCAATATTGACAAACCTATCATAACCCAAGACCAGAAAGGTGTGCACTCCCTTTCAGATGTGAGACATGTAGGCCCTAATCATACTCAAGTAGTCTGAAATAATAAAACATGCTTTGCATATTAAACCTAATAACCAGACATGTATATTCTAAGTTAGGGTTACATAATACTTATCCCTTTTCAAATGTATCTTTCCTTCATTTGCGAAGAATGGGGGCTCCCTTCTCTGAGTCAACAGTACTTTGGTTTGCCACCCCCAATATTTTCAGGTTCCATAACCCACACATGCCTTCTTGGAATAATTTCACTGTCTCACTCACATGGTTTACCAACATGAAGTTCGGTTGAGACATTATCATCATTTACAATGGCATTTCACCCGAAACCCATTTCCAAATCATGGGATCCTTCCCATCTAGTTTGGCTTCTGCAGACCATCACACATGGTCTTCATGCAATGTGTCATCCTAGCACACTTATCAAATAGCCAAATAGTCAACAACATTTAACAATAATTTCAAATCTGATTGCTTCATAACCAATCAATGGCATTAATAATTAAATTCAACATGAATTTACAATTCTGTCTCCTACAGAAATTGATTTTCTTAGCAATGAGGCTATCCTCATATTGTTTGGCTCTCGTAAGTGGTATCAATCTATCCATTATGGTTTCACCCTTGCTACCACACATGAACATCCACCTACAACATGTCCTCCTGACACAATTCTATATAAGCCAAATAGTCATTAGCAATTATAAGAAAATTCTCAAATCTGAAATCTACAAATCTGTTTTCCTACAGTAATTAGATTTGCAACCATGAAATTATTCTCATAAACTTAAATTAGACAATTTTCAGATTTGTTTTATGCATAATTTACAACCATGAGAACCTTCTCATAACCTTTGGATTTTGCACATGGTAGATCCTGGTCTTTACTATGGACTTATCCTTATTGCCATACGCAAGATTTTTCTACTTGAAAACTGAAACTTCAATCAGCCAAACATGTTGTGAGTATCTATGCATATAATCCTTTCATTCCCACAACAGTCACTGAACTAATCTCAGAATTATAACACTCAATAATTCAAACACTTTCAGCTATTAACATTTTAAATGCAATGAAATATATACATTTCTATATATGCATTATTAATAAAATTGCAAGACACAGTCACACTATCCATGCAATTTAAATAAACTGTAAATACTCATTACTTCACACTCCATGCAACTCTCTCCTTCCAATAGAGTGCTTTGGTATCCCATCACATGTCTATCTTCTTCATGCAGTCTTTCTCTTGCATTCATAGCAGATCATGAAATGGTCTTAGGATTAACAATAGTCCACCATTTCACCTATTATCTAACTGCATTGAAACATATTATATCACAACCATGCATCCCCACAATGTATCTCAACATGTGTACCTGCACATATGCATTCACATTCACCACATTTACATAATCTTTTAATGTGCCTTCACTCAATGCATAACCTTGCATTACTTCACGAATACTATGCGTTCAACCATACTATGGCCTAACCATGCCTATCTCATATGGTATACACTACAACCAGACCATAAGTCCTCACTTGCTGTGGTTGTTAAACTCACAACCAACATACACAAATGGCATGATATAATTTCATATGAATGCATTGAGGTTTCTAAGAAACTATAGAGTGTAAGGCTCCTTGCCTTCATTTACCCACACTTGACCATACTTGGTAGGATTATATTCACATTCAGGCACTGAATACCACATGTAAACCAAATCAACATAGTTTAAACATAGTTGAAGGGATCTCACCAAATCATCTTTCAACATTCATGCAATTAAGCACAATTAACCATTACCTGCATGGTTGTTATTAACATCGCTTGATGTTACCTGATTAGTTGGCCTCTTACCAAGACTACATAGTCATTTTGCCAACATCATGATCACAGATTTGTTGCTCCATCCTTTCCTCATAAGGTTGTTGGTCATATGCAACAATCATCATCCACATCTTTGGTCCTACAACTAATGCGAACACGAATTATTATTAGCAACCACAATAATTATCTTACCGATATGCAATATCATATACATGTATAGACATTTTCACATGCACTATGTAATGTCTGTTAGTATTCCAGCTAGTACATATTCACTTCATCTATCTATCCTCTTGCATTTTCAATCATACTTCTATGGTCTGGTTCCTACAACATTAGTTGTCATCAACCCATAGGAACTGCCATTAGTGGGCTATTGCATGTGTAACTTCACTATTTTATCAATATGCAACATCATGCTCATGCATAAGCAATTCACATGCATTATGCAATGACTCTCTAATCATGCCCACTAATTCATATGCATTATTCTCTTGCATTTCTAGCATCCCTATGCCGTAATTTCTAGTATATAAAACTAAGGAAATAAAAACACAATAGCAAAAGAGGAGTTAAGGAATTCTCCCTTTCCAATTCCTCATCATGACATGGAGTTCATCCTCCACATCATAGCTGATCCTTTTCTTGGTTTTCCTACCAAGTACACAAGGATTCATTAGCTATGATCTTCTCACAAATTAGCAATTCAGTATATACATACGTGTATAACATTCATTCTTTCTATTTTCCAAACATGCAATTCTTATGCTATAAACATAAATAGTCTAAGGTGAGGAATTTCCCCCTTATCAACATTGCCTTGCTACTCCCATTGTTCTTTTGCAATGCATATTACAGCCAATTACTCTTAATAAGGCTTCCACAACCTTCTATGCAATTCTTGCTTCTCATCCCAAGCATAGAGAATGCAATTCACACTTTCAACGACTGTCTCCGGGGGACGACGGGGGTCAAGGGGGATTGCCCCCTTGTTTTTTTTTTTTTTTTTTTTTTGTAAATCCTTCAATTTGGCGCAATCTGGCGCATAAGTTCCATGGCATTTTTCAACTTTTAGCACCTGAAAAAATCTCCCTGGAAAACAACTAAAATTCCCTGTTTTGGAGCAACTCGTTCAATTCTTCCGACCTGTTGCGGAGCAACTCGCCGAGTTTCATTGGTCGGTGGACTCATATGTCTTTTCTGTCGTTTCGGACCAACTCACCAAGTTCTTCCACTGCTGTGGACCAACTCGCTGAGTTCTTCCGCCGAAAGACACTTAGAAAAATTTTCGGGCCAACTCACCGAGTCCTTCCACCGTTGTGGACCAACTTGCTGTTTTCTGCTACAATTTTGGACCAACTCACCGAGTTCTTCCGCCGTTGTGGACCAATTCACCGAGTTCTTCCGATAGAAACTCAACTTTTCCTTCCGAAGTTTTTCCATCTTTTTGCCGAACTTAAAATTTCTGGGCGATCCGTTGTGGAGCAACTCATCGAGTTCTTCCGCCATTTCAGCGAAAACTTGCCAACTCTTTCCGCTGTTTCGGCCCAAAACTCATAACTTTCTGTCGAAATTTTCCTTCCTTTTTCGGCAAACTTATTGATTTTCTATCGCGTTGCAGGACAAATCGCCAAGTTTCGCTGCCAACTTCAGTGCAAACTCGCCAGTTCTAGCCGGCAACTTCGGTGCAACTTAGTGAGGTTCGCCGAAACACATCGACTCAACTCCACGAGACTCATCGAATCAGTTAGGCAAAACACTTAGAAAAATTTTGAAACTTTTCTTAATGGTTTGTGCTGGGCAAGAAACATACTTACCTCTGCAATTGTGATAGGTAGCCCATGAAGGCCCAATGCTGCAACCAGCAGCTCTGATACCATCTGTCACATACCCACCCGTCGATCCAACATGCGGAAGAGAACATGATTCCAATCTATGGACTTTCACATAATCTCAGCCCATTCATTAGATTCATACAAGTAAAAACCATTGTGTGCAGATGCAACTCAATTGAATATGCACAACGGAAATAAAAAAATCGTCCACACACATTACATGACTGTCATTCAATTTAACATAGTCAAAAAATTAATACATTTGCAGAAGTAATTACACATAAGAAAATACTCATCTTGATGTAATGTTGTCCCCAAACAACTAGCTATGTCGCCGCAACGTTCCACCCAACCATAGGTCTCTGCAAAGCCTGTATTCTTTCAGCACTCAGAGACCACCCTCGAGCTTGGCATGATTTCTACAAGGAAAAGGGGACATTCAAGCTCACACACAGCCAATTAACCATTTCATCTCAGCCAAGCCAGTCCACAGCTGGGTTTGTCAGGCTACATTTGAACCCTGGATGCTTGCACCCAAGCTCAAGCCAAAGCAATGGATACCGATAACCCATACCCAACATAATCTTCTCTCACACAACAAACACAAACATGGGGCATGGATACACATTTTAAACAATGGGATTTACAAATAATATGGCCATGGGTTTTTCCCCATATCGTGGGCACCCCAAAAATGGATTGGGAGAAGGAAATTCGACCATAGGGAAGAAAACGATTTCTCCCACAGATATATCAGCATTTAGTGGGCCAAACAGCCTCTATACACCCCAAATCGATTTCCTCTTTCTTCCCAACTGGTATATAACACAAAAATGCCTTTCTCTCAGTTGAGAAAGAAGGAAACACAGAAAAAAAATGGAGGAAAACGCCCAGGTGGCTCCAAACTTGTGAGGAAGGAAGATTGGTTGATGGATAATGGCTTGGGGAGCAATTCACGGCTCTTTTCTTGCCCAAGAAGTCAAACATGTTTTTCCATGCAGGGTGGCTTTCCCATACTTGAATTTGGACAGCCATACCTCCCATTCTCCAAGGCATTAACTACCTCAACCAACTTGTAGGAGAAATCAATGATTGGGTACAAAGGTCAACATGGGTAGTTGAGGGCTTGATGGCTTATCTCATTGACACTTGGCTTGACTTGATTGGCTCCAAGGGTTTGAATGTTTTCCCTCCCAATTCCTTGTAAAAATCACGCCCCCATCTCTTGTTGCATTGCATAGCTAGTTGTGGGTATTTTATTAAAATGCATATTTACATGATGTTTGAATTCCAATGTGCCTGGCTAGCATGCAAACCTTATGCATCACTAAATCGATGGCGGGGCCTTGGCCTTGAGCTGCTCACCATGATCTTATAACAATATTACATTATTTACATTTGAATGCAATTGGGTCAAGGTGGGGATGTGGCATTAGCACAGATGACTTCGGTACTGGACACTCAAGTAGTTGCAGTAGCCAAACCCACTACTGATGCTCAAGTGGTTGCTGCAACCAACTTGATTGCTGATATTCAAGTAATGGCAGTGAGCCAACCAGCTAAAAGACAAAAGATTCAAATTCCTGCTTCCCAAGTTCCTACGCTTAATGTTGTAGATAGTGATGTGGAAGATGAGATGCTTTCTTCTATGCCTGTGATAGAAGAAGTAACTGAAAGTTCCCAGTCAATGACAGATTTGTTGAATGCCATAACAATAAATGATCCTTTTCCATATCAGCAGTTTCTTGAAACCACCACTGCTGTTGACACCATAACTTCAACACTCTTAATCTCATCCATTCAAACTGTTTCAACTTTATCCCTTGGGAAAACACCACCAACTGCCATATCCCAGCTATTTCATACATTAACCACGCTCACTACTCCATTTCCTGCCTTGTTAGTTCCACTTCACATTCCACCATCGATAGTGGTAGAGGTCCAGTCTTCCACTATCCCTCAGCCATCACCATTATCTCCTTCATCACTATTATCCAATGAGGTCCAAGTCCCAGTTGTTTCTTCCTCACCATCGGTTGCTGATACACCTGTTCCACCTTCTGAAGTTGTCACTTCAATCCATACTCCAACCTTTGTACCACCAGTCCCAAAAGTTATATTTCCTCCATCAACCACTTCTTAGATTATTATGCCAATTCTCAACTCCACTGTCACCTAGACCACTTCATTGGTTTCAACACCAAATGTGACCACTTCATTCATTGAGATGGTAGCTGATTTTGAAGAAGACATTGTAGTTCCCCTTGGGGACTACTTTTATAGTAAATCAACAAAGGCAGTGGTGAGGAAAGGTAAAAATAGATCTAGATATCAAGATGTCTTATAGGCTACTATTCCTAATCAAATCATTTGGTCTAAGCAATCATATGACATACAACAAGAAGCACTGGATTCTGCTACCACATTGGGTGCTTTTTCAGGGGCAAACTTTGATTTAGTAATGACACTGAATAAAGAAATTGATCTGAAAAGGGAGGAAGTTAATAAACTTGAAGAACAGCTGGCTAAAGCCAATAAAGACCATGAAAATGTCATTCATGAACTCAAAAGATAATTTGAGGATAAGATTGAAGACCTTCAAGAACAAAATGTTTCTCTGCGGAACCAATTGCAAGACGTTGAAGCCTTGAACACTGCTCATGAAGAAAAGATAGTTGTGTTAGAGAAGAGGCTGGAAGATGCAACTGCAAGTGCATCCTCTTCTTACTTTTCTAAGTTATCTTAGCAGGAGTTTAAAGACTTGGCTATTCGGGTAAATGAAGAACATTATGAGATAATTTCTGAACTGTTTAGTGCTCTGAATCAAATTCAGGAGACTCACATTTCCTTTGGAAAGATGTCTATCATTCTGAATGGGCAGATGGATAAAAAATAGGAAGCCTCTAATGCCTATGACGATATTGTTGAATGGCAGAGGTATATTAAAGATAAACCAGAGGACATCCCTGTTCTTAGCAGTTTTCAGTTTAGGAAAGTCATAATTTCTCTTAATGCGTGGCAGAATGTTATCGATGTGGTAGAAGAAGCCATCCAAAAGGCACAGGCAATTTGTGGGAGGAGGTGGTATGCTGTAGATAGCATTATGAAAACACTATAGTTCTCCACCATGGACCTCATTGAGGATTATTTTCCACCCAAATTGATGATTGAGTAGGTTGAAAGATGATGCAAGGAGGTAAACAAGAGATTCAATAGCTCGAGCACGTACACATTGCACATGTGGATCAGTTCATCAGGAAACCTGCCGCTATGGAAGGGAAGATCCACATTTTCATACGGATCTGGCATAAGCTAGCAAAGAATGAAATGGAAGGTTTCACGTGTGATGCCCAGCTGGGGCTCGACTCAGCGAACTATCTAGATTTGGATGAATTGTTAGAGATATGTGCCAAGTGGCACAAGTTCCTTGGTCATTCCTAGTTTGATCCAATTTTTGTAATCTCGTTTTATTGGGAATTTACCCTTTGTAACAACATTGTAATTATTATTTAAAGGGGTAGATGTCTCATAGGAAAGGATGATGGATTTTTGGGGAAGATAATCGTCAGAGAAGGACTGGAGAAACACTGTTCACTTGTGATCATGCAATTTTTTGCAGACCAATGAATCAAAGTTAGTTTCTTTCAACATCCTCTTTGTGTAAGTTTTCAAATTTCTTTGATAATGCCTGATATCTTCACCGTAATTATCAATTAATACTGTTGATTTTGCGGCTAATCATTAATGCATTGATCTTTGAGTTGGATTTCTATTACTTCATGATATTTGTGTATTTATGTTTTAATTGAATTTCTTTAATTAAAATCTTTATCTATTTCCGCAAATGATTTACAGTAATTATTTAGTTCATGTTAATTTTTCAATTAACAAAAGAACAACAAAATAATCTTGGATATGCTTAGTCTTTGAATTATTATCAGTAATTTTCATTGTTTGATTGTACTTTGAAGTAATGAGTTAATGATTCGATTGCAAATTTCATTCAAATTGATGAGATAACTTATTTCAACCCAAAGCAAGTTACCCTGCATACAAACATTTCACTCCCTTTAGATTAGATCTGACTTAGCGCAGATTTATTTTAAGGTAGAGTCGTTTTAGGTTTAGATCCGTTTTAGAATCGGGACACTTTTTGCGCTTCCATCTCAGGAAGACAGATCCTTCTAGGATCAAACCTCAAAAGTGCCAGCGGAGGCCTTTGTATCCGTGGGAGATCACTATTCCAAACAGGCTCGGGATAGAACTATTCTTGCGTAGGACCTTTGGAATTCTTTTAGTTTGGGTTTTCACCCTCTGTTGTTACCCTTAGAACCCATTCCAGCACTTACTCATCTGAGGCTTCAACAAATGGCACTAGAAGGAGGGCGTGAACCAGCACATTGCCCCTAATTAGAGATACTTCTTATTTTTTGATATTTTCATGGCTCTTTCCCAAATCCCTGCATGGGAGTCTGATACTGCATTGAGCCTACAAGGGCCTTTACATGAGCTCTCTAAAAAGGAAGTTAAGATCTTGTTGAAGTTCGATGGCGAAGGTAATGTTTCTATCACCGAGCATATTATAAGGTATGAATCTATTTTACGTTTATTAATGTCATACATGAATATGTTTCTTGCAGATTATTCCCATTTACCTTCGAAGGTAAGGTTTCTCTTTGGTTTCATTTTTTACCTTTGAATTCAATTTCTAGTTGGTTAGAATTTAAGAATGTTTTAAGAGATTCTTTTGAAGATTATGATGCAACTTAAATTCATCAAAGTCTAAGTCAAGTGCAAGTGCATAATGGAGAGTCAATTGGATATTTTAATACACGTTTTCGACAAATGTACTATAGATTACACAAACAACATAGACCTTCAGCACAACTTACCTTTTGCTGGTATGTTAGATCCCTTCCCAAGACTATGGCTTTGTTCCTATTACGTGAGGGGATAACAAACTTCAATGAAACATGTAAAGAGGCTCAAAATATTGAGAAATATTTGAAGAGGTACCCTTTATATTTTTTTCATCCTTCTGTGTTATACGATGTTGAATCCGTTGAAGAAGAATCAAAGGTTTCATAAATGGTTCAATCAACTAATCAAATTAATGATTTTTACAATGAAGTTATGTCTTTTGAAAATGAAATTAATATTCAAAATGCTTTACATGATTTCGAACAACTGGTTTATGCATAAAAAATTCCAACTTCCTTAGATACAAAAGAAAAATCAGTTGCAAATCCTGATCCTATTTTTTCTTTTTCAAATGTATGGAAGTATGATGAGTGTTTCACTTCTTCCCTTCATTGCTTAGAATCTCAATTCCAAACTGTTGAAGAAAATCTTAATTCTGATACTTCCAATCTATGTAAGGAACAATATGTTCAATCAAATTTTGATTATCTGCCTTTCCCACAATTTGACCATAGAGATCCAACTATCAATGAAAATCAAAATTTTGAGGATTATGAAAAGGATTTTTCATCTATTTCTAATGATTCTAAAATTCCTTCTTTTGTAAGTGATGTTCATTCTTGTTCATTTAATCAAACGATGGATTTTAGAATGGGAAGTTTTGAAGATGTTAACTATACTTCAGATTTTGAAGAACATGTTGATTCTACTCGCTTTGTGAAATCTGAAAAAAAAAATCCTTCAACCTTTGATTCAGATTCTTGTAAACAAAATAAGTCTTTAGAGGATGAGTTGGCTGAAATTGAGATTGAATTTTAAACTATTTGTTCCAAATATACTTTTTCTATAAATGAAATTTTAAATGAGAAGTTAGTTTGGTCAAATAATTTGAGATCAAACAAATCCGATGCACTTGACAAGAATGAACATCTGAATAAGAATCAACAAGATCAGGTTAATCATTCACAAAACCCAAAGTTTGATGTTTTTCTTCAATACGATAACCATGATATTTTGAGAAAGGAAATGCTCAACGCTAAGGAAGTTCTTTTGAATCATCATTCCAATAAGTTCCAACCTATTTTGTATGATGCAATTTATTTATGGCTGGAGCAATCATTTTTAAACCATTTTTCATGTCGTTTTCATTTCTTTGTAAATAAGGGGCTTAGTTTAGTCTTTCCAAATTTTGGATCTCCATTTAAAAAAAAAAATTGCTGATGCATCATTTGGTTTTTCTTACAGGCTTGGAATTACTAGATTGGTTTCATTGTAATTTTGACTATACTTAGTTTTTGTTACCTTTGGAATAGTGTAGGAGTAGGTGTAGAATGGATTAGTTTTGATCATTTTCAATAAAGTATGGTTTGTTTGCCTTTCTTGATTTATTCTCATTTTGATTTCTCTTTTTACATTGGTTTTATTTTTGAATAAATTCCTCCACCTTTTGGTGAAGGTGGTTGATCAGTATGTCTCAGGATAATTTACGTCTATGTCTCAGGATAATTTAAGTCTGGTTTTTAAGGTAAACTGTGTCAACTTTTATTCCTCTTAGTTTGTGGTTGAATGTTTTCCATGAAAATTAAAACAATCATTTTTTGCAAAGCCGTGATTGATATTTTCTCACCTTAATCAAATATCATTATGGATGTTTTGTATGGTTAATTCAAGTTGAGGAAGCAATTAGTTTTCTTGCCTTATGTTTCATTAGTGAATGGCAACATATATTTATAGCTTTGTCAGCCTTAACCATTCTGGATGCCATTCTGATCACCTTAGCATAATTTACCTTAATAATTATAGTTTGCAAGGTGGGGGGTCTTATCACAAGCCAGCCCATTATGTTCATAGATGTTTAAGTAGAATGACATCTCCACATCAAGCTACCAAACTTGGGGGATGACTTTCAGCCATTGCTTAAAGGTGGAAGATCCTATCACAGGTCGGTCCATTCATGATCTGCAAAACATCGGTGAGTAACACTGTTGTCATATGGTTACCAATCCATGGTAGTGTCTTGTAACCTATGCATTAATAATTTTTTGTTTTCCTTTGTAAGACAGTTTGTTGTATATAAGGATATGGGGGGTATTATTACAAGCCATCCCTACCATGATCATGGGTCTGATTTTGGACTGAAATTACCACTTATGGTCACCAAGCCATGGTAATTGCTTTTAGTGTCAAAGGCTAAAAGACAGGGAGTCTCCCTACCGAGCTAGCTTGTTCAGTTTCCATATTAGGTCTGTGAATGGCGTTGCCAATTTCTGATTACTAAGTTAGGCTAATGGCCTTGTATCAACAAATGTCTTGTTGGTTTATTTTCATTCTGTTTTTTTTTTAAAGGAGAAGAGGAAAAGGGTGAAAGAAAGTGTATATATTTATGTGCTTAAGTAAATAATCAATAAAGTCAAGGTGATTCAAGATTTGGTAACCCAGAATGGCTCTAGGTTTGTTCTAAGGCTCATCATAAACTGCCTTCCTATGACTGCATAATGGTATAGGATTTTTGTTTACTTCTTAGACTTCTTTGTCATACGAACATCATCATTAATTGGTTTTGGAAGGGGATATATCAATCATATGACTAATTTTTCTATTTTGACTATGTTTTATGAGAACTTTTTGTGAATTACAGGTTAAAATATCAAGCTTACTAACATGTCTTCCTTGCAATTATAGATTTCATTTTCAGAGATAACTGGTTCTTCCCATCTAGTTTCCATTTGTTGTAGGTACAACAGATACCATGTTTTAATAAAACATGGGAGCCCCAAATTTTTATATGCAAAGGTAATGATCAAATTCCAGGGTCGTTTTGGGGTCTTATCATATTTTTATAGATTTTTTTTGGTGTGATTGAGTTGGTAATAATTTTTCTTTGAGAAATTTTTGCGCGTATTGAGTATTTTTATAAGTTGCGGAATGCACTAATTTTTGGGAAAAATCAGCTCTTCCCGCAACCTGTGATTCCGCAATTCTGCAATGGGCGATTGCGGGTTACGAGAACTTGGTTATTTGTTGGTAGAATGTTCTCTTTCCGCAACCTGCAATCCGCAAATGCAGATTGCGGGATGCGGAAATGATCTTTCAATAATTGTGGTTATTGATTTCCTACAATCCCACAATTCTGCAAATTGCGGATTGTGGGAACAACTCACTTCTGATTTTGGCACTTTGCATTTCCGCAACCCGCAACCCCCATTTGCAGATTGCGGAAATAAGGATTTATTTGTTACTATGAATTGCGACCCCGCAACTCGCAACCTGCAAATTGCAGATTGCGGACCGCGGGATGAATGTATATATTCCCAAAATAAAACCCCACAACTCATCCTCCTGCATTCCACAAAAGCGCATATGGGCCGTCAATCTGTCTTAATATTACGGCTTAGATTTGGCCAGGAGAAATTAATAAATATGTCATTTTTCTTGTTTTCATATATCATTTTCTTTTTCCAAAATTACCTGCTGCTTGGATTTTACTGTGAGTTTTTACCAGGGGTCATTTTTGTCGTTTGCAGTTTAGACAGGTTGGTTTTGTGTCACACTCTTATTTAATTGCTTACGGTTTTGTTATTTTGAATTGTTGTTGATTCGTGTTTACTCGTTCATCAGAATTTACCAGTTTTTCAAACATGTCTCGCAACACTTGATCCAAGATTGCACATAAAGACTCTTTGAACAAGGACCCAAACTTCGGTATCCTATCCAACACCAGTGATAAGGTTTCAGAAACTTACTAGCTCGATTGGTCCAAGATTTACTCCATTTTTTATAATGATGACCTATCCGATAATCAGGATGACCGACTCGCCTATGAAAGAATTAGGGATTCCCAACTCCATGCTATAGTGGCCAGATTTGCCATACTTCCATATATTGACGCGGTCAAGTTGATTATCGACCACGCCAACCCTAAGGACCGGTCTTTTAATGATAGCGCAGGGTCTCAACTGACCACCTTTCGCCCAGAGGTCTTTATCAGAGCTTATACCCTAAAACCTATTGTTCAACCCCTTAATCCTGCATTCATAAATTCGGTAATCACCAGGTATAATTTCAATGAAATGATCAAGTCTTGGATGCACAAACTATCTCTTTTCATGCCTAGGGTCGATAATTCATATCCTGTCTCGTGGTTTAAGGAACCTTAGTCCCTACTGACAGCCATGCTTAGCAGGATTTATGGAACTCAAGCTTGATGAGAAAACAAGAAAAGACTGAGAAGAAAGAGAAGCTCAGAAAGCAAATGCTCCATTGATGCTCACTTATCTGGATGGAGATAAAGGCAAAGGCCTTATGGAGGAATCTCCGAAGTAAAAGACTACTGCATAGCTAAAAGTATTAATGCAAACATCTCATCAATTAACATAGATATTAGCATAGATGACTTCGATGTTGGACACTCAAGTAGTTGCAGTAGCCAAACCCACTACTGATGCTTAAGTGGTTGTTGCAGCCAACTTGATTGTTGATATTCAAGTAATGGCTGTGAGCCAACCAACTAAAAGACAAAAGATTCAAACTCTTGCTTCCCAAGTTCCTACGCTTAATGTTGAATACAGTGATGTGGAAGATGAGATACTTTCTTCTGTGCCTATGATAGAAGAAGTAACTAAAAGTTCTCAGTCAATGACAGATTTGTTGAATGCCGTGACAATGGATGATCCTTTTCTAGATCAACAGTTTCTTGAAACCACCACTGCTGCTGACACCACAATTGCAGAACTCTTACTCTCATCTATTCAAAATCTTTCAACTTTATCCCCTGGGGAAACACCACCAGCTACCATATCCCATATATTTTATACATTAACCACACTCAATGCTCCATTTCCTGCCCTGTCAGTTCCACTTCACATTCCACCATCGATAATGGCAGAGGTCCAGTCTTCCATTGTCCCTCAGCCATCACCATTATATCCTTCATCACTATCAGCCAATGAGGTCCAAGTCCCAGTTGTTTCTTCCTCACCATCGGTTGCTGATACACTTGTTCCACCTTCTGAAGTTGTTACTTCAATCCCTACTCCAACCTCTGTACCACCAATCCCAGAAGTTATCTTTCCTCCATCAACCACTTCTCAAATTATTATGCCAATTCCTAAATCCATTGTCACCCAAACCACTTCATTGGTTTCAACACCAAATGTGACCACTTCATTCACTGAGCTGGTAGCTGATTTTGAAGAAGACAATGTAGTTCCCCTTGGGGACTACTTTTATAGTAAAGCAACAAAGGCAGTGGTGAAGAAAGGTAAAAAGAGAGCTAGAGATCAAGATGTCTTGCAGGCTCCTATTCCTAATCAAATCATTTGGGCTAAGTAATCAGATGACATACAACAAGAAGCACCAGATTCTGTTGCTGCCTTGGGTGCTTTTGCCGGGGCAAACTTTGATTCAGTAATGACATTGAATAAATAAATTGATCTGAAGAGGGAGGAATTTAAGAAACTTGAAGAGCACCTGGCTAAATCCAATAAAGACCATGAAATTGTAATTCATGAACTCAGAAGAGCATTTGAGGATAAGATTGAAGACCTTCAAGAACATAATGTTTCTCTGCAGAACCAATTGCAAGATGCTAAAGCCTTGAACACTACTCATGAAGAAAAAATAGTTGTCTTAGAGAAGAGGCTGGAGGATGCAATTGCAAGTGCAACCTCTCCTTCCTTTTCTAAGTTCTCTCAGAAGGAGTTTAAAGACTTGGCTATTTAGGTAAATGAAGAACATTATGAGATGATTTCTGAACTGTTTAGTACTCTAAATCAGATTCAGGAGACTCACATTGCCTTTGGAAAGATGTTTGTCATTTTGAATGGGAAGATGGATAAAAAACAAGAAGCCTCTAAGGCCTGTAATGTCCCCAGCTTGACCCTATTGCATTGATATTGTAAATGATGTAAAAATGGTTAGTTAGTCATGGTGAGGAGCTCAAGGCCAAGGCCCCGCCATTGATTTACCATTCTATGTATCAGCAATTACAATAGATGCATAGATTTCTTGTGCTCGCTGTGCACAATGTAAAATCGGACATCATGTAAACGTGCAATTTTTAATGAAAAACCCACAACCAGCTACGCAATGCAACAAAGAGATGGGGGCATGATCTTTACAAGGAATAGGGAGGGGAAATAAACAAACCCTTGAGCCATGGTGTTAAGCCATTTCATTGAGAAAATCCATGAACTCTCAACTACCCATTTGGTCTCATGCACCCAATCATTTAATTCTTCCAAGAATTGGTTGAGACAATTAATGCCTTGGGATGGGAGAGGTATGGCTGTCAATTTTTGTGTATGGGAAAGACAGCAACCTGGGAAATCGAGTTTTGGTTGGCTGGGCAAGAAAACCCCCACGAAATTGTGCCAAAATCCATTCTTCACCCAGGGCATTCATCCTCTCACGCAGTCTGAGCTTGTTGGGGTTTTATCCTTCATGTTTTTACCATTTCCTACATTTTTCCATGCCTGCAAACTCGTTTTTGGTTAGCACAGTGGCTGGGAGAAGAGAACCACGATTTTCTGGGGTTATAGAGGTCATTTCTGCCCATGAATAGCCCATGGACGTTTTTCTCAAAACGATTATGCTCCTGGGGTTGTTTTCCCTTTTACCAAATTTCGTTTTAGGCTTCCCCACGTTTTTTCTGAGCTGGTAGAAACCCCATATTTGGTTTGAACCTGTGAGTAGGAGATTCTGGAGTGGAAGAGGATGGATTTGGCTTGATGATCCCAATGAAGTATCCATAGCTCAATGGGTGAGCCACTAGCTTAGTAATTCACCTCTACCTATCTCTTAACAGCCTGAGAAACCCAATTGCTGATTGGCTTGGCTGATTTTGGTGTATCTTTGGCTATGTGAGAGCTTGCTTTCCCCTTTTCCTTGTGGAGATCATGCCCAGCTCAGGCGTGGCAGTGGTGCTGAGAGATTGAGGAGCACACTGGCCTATGGTTGGGTGGAACGTTGCAGAAGCGTAGCTGTTTGCTCAGGGACTACTTGGTTTAAAGATAAGTATTCTCATTTGCTATTTCTGCAATGTCTACACTTAATGGCTATCATGAAAATGCTGGATGTGTGTTAATTCTGCACATGATTTACTTCCGCTGTGTTTTTAAAATATTTATGCATCTTCATATCTCCATTATATTATGTGAATGCTTATGAAATAAGTTTATGGGGCTGGATTCCCGGTTTTAGCCTCACGATCCTCTCCATTGCACTGACATGATGGGTGGGGACGTGACAAGGCCTATGACGATATTGTTGAATGGAAGAGGTACATTAAAGATAAACCAGAGGACATCCATGTTCTCAACAGTTTTCAGTTCAAGAAAGTCATAATTTCTCTTAATGCATGGCAGAATGTTATCGATGTGGTAGAAGAAGCCATCCAAAAGGCATAGGCTATTTGTGGGAGGAGGTGGTATGCTATAGATAGCATTATGGAAAAACTACAATTCTCCACCATGGACCTCATTGAGGATTCTTGTCCACCCAAATTGATGATTGAGCAGGTTGAAAGACGATGCAAGGAGGTAAAATAAGAGATTCAATAGCTCGAGCACGTACACATTGCACATGTGGATCAGTTCATCAAGAAACCTGTCGCTATGGAAGGGAAGATCCACATTTTCATACAGATCTGGCATAAGTTGGCAAAGAATGAAATGGAATTTTTCACGTGTGATGCCCAGCTGGGGCTTGACTCAGCAAACTATCCAGATTTGGATGAATTGTTAGAGATATGTGCCAAGTGGCATGAGTTCCTTGGTCATTCCTAGTCTGATCCGACTTTTGTAATCTCGTTTTATGGGGAATTTACCCTTTGTAACAACATTGTAATTATTATTTAAAGGGGTAGATGTCTCATAGGAAAGGATGATGGATTTTTGGGTAAGATAATCGCCAGAGAAGGACTAGAGAAACATTGTTCACTTGTGATCATGCAATTTTTTGCAGACTAATGAATCGAAGTTAGTTTCTTTCAGCATCCTCTTTGTGTAATTTGTCAAATTTCTTTGATGATGCTTGATATCTTCACTGTAATTATCAATTAATACTGTTGATTTTGCAACTAATCATTATTGCATTGATCTCTCAGTTGGATTTCTCTTAATTCATGATCTTTGTGTATTTATGTTTTAATTGAATTTCTTTAGTTAAAATCTTTATCTATTTTTGCAAATGGTTTACAATAATTATTTAGTTCATGTTAATTTTTCAATTAACAAAAGAACAACAGGATAATCTTGGATATGCTTAATCTTTTTATTATTATCAGTCATTTTCATTGTCTGATTGTACTTTGAAGTAATGAGTTAATGATTTGATTACACATTTATGTCAAGTTGATGAGATAACTTATTGCAACCCAAAGCAAGTTACCCTGCATACAAACATTTCACTCCATTTAGATTAGATCTGACTTAACTTAGATTTATTTTAAGGTAGAGTTGTTTTAGGTTTAGATCCATTTTAGAATCAAGACACTTTTTGTGCTTCCATCTTAGGAAGACAGATCCTTCTAGGATCAAACCCCATAAGTGCTAGCAGTGGCCTTTGTATCCATGGGAGATTACTATTCCAAACAAGATGGAGATAGAAATGTTCTTGCGTGGGACCTTTTGAATCCTTTCAATCTGGGTTTTCACCCTTTGTTGTTAGCCTTAGAACCCATTCCAACACTTACTTATACTTTCATGCACACTAAAATAATCTTCCAACTACTATAACCAATGATTTAATTTGAACACATCAATCTCACCTACATATGGTTTGATGTCCACCTTTACTTATACCTTTGAAATATGTTTGAATTATTTTTGTACTTTCTTTCTCTATCTTTCACTTTCCTTCATGTTCTTCTTCTTCAAAACTAGTGGTGGACACATGAGATAGATTCCTCTGTTTTTGCTACATCATAGTCATAAAGATAGTGATGTTCTTGTTCATCTCAAACATATGGAGGGATATTTGGAGAAAGTTTAAAAACATATTAGTCACTTGACTCTACATACTTGAAATTCTAATTTCAATCTCATTTTTTCCTTCATCATCTCCCATTTATGTGTTTTAAGAATATTTTAGTAATCCTATACCATTCTCAAGATATTTTATAACTACTTTTTTTATATTGTTTCATCAATATTATCAGCATTCATTATGGTTATCTATGGTTATCTCTTCATTGCCTTTTTAGAAAATCATCTTAATACAATCCATAATCACCCAACCTATTGGTGACAAAGACTTGTATTATTATATTTTATTCATTTTCTCCTCCATGTTACTCATGCTATTGTGTATTACTCTTACTACATATTTAATGGAAAAAACACTAAGTGCAACAAATGGAAAATCACACGCAATGTACATATATTTCTATCCTCAAGAAACCCAATGTGCCAAGAAAATTGCAAAACATGAATTATTTCTTGATATTTTATTGAATCTTAGGGCAATTAGATTACAATGGTGGGTATTGGATAAACATTATCCAAAATGGCTAATTTTCTAGCAAATTTCCAAGTAAGAAATCTGGCAATTTTTTTAATGTCCAACATAGTTTCACATGTTAAAGTTCCAAGGGAATAGTTACTTCATGCTTCCATGGGTATTGAGGGTCTCTAAAGTGATAGAGAACCTTCATATATCCTAAAACAGCCTAAAACTATGCCCCATATGATTTTTTTTATTTCATCGAATTTAGACAAAAATAAAAAAATTCTAAGCCATTTTAAATAACACATATAATATGCCATTATAATGATTCTTTCCCTGAACTTATAAACTATGCAATTGGCTCAACAACTATAATGTGAACTTGTTCTTTGCTTTGAATCATATTAAGCTATTAGTTCTTGGCTCTACTAGAACCACTAACTGGTGTTGAAATCCATAATAGATTGTCTGATCTTTGTGTGATCAGTTGGTGGCAATGGCCAGCTACCCAAAGATTGGGTTAATGATCCAAAATCTTTGTGTGATCATATACTTTGTTAAGCCCTAAATGTTGGCACATTACCCCTATCTTATGGCTCATTACATATTATTGATGTCGGCCTGGGTTTATTAGTGCTAATTGTCATCAGTATTATCATATTAGTTATGTCGGATTGGGTCCATTAGTTGTAATTGTACCTCTTTGTTTCCTATATAGAGGAAGGAGACATTTTCATTTGAATCATCTCAACTTGTCTTGTCTTGTGTACTTAGTAAAATGTATAAGGAGGTTTCCCCCTTGAAGAAGTTTGCTATTCATCTCTTTTATTCATTATTAAGGCATGGATTACTCTTTCTAGTCTATATATGCTCTTTTCATGCTCTTTTGGGGAATTTGTTGCTCAACATTTGGTATCAGAGCTTGGACACTTCCAAAACAAGTCATATTGTAATTTTTTCTATATATTTGTTTCTATAGGGTTAAAAATAGTGAAACTCAAAACTCATCTAGAAAGAAGGCTTTACTATCAACGGTAAAAGTTTCAAATCCTAACTCATTACAAGTTCAGAGTTATACCCTAGGAAAGTTAGGGTTTTTCACTGTCCCAAACGCTAGTCTCAAATAGGTGTTCTAGGGAAAATTGTTGTATATGGAGAAAGTGATATCCAAATTGAGTGAGACCAGTTAAATCAGAAAGAAGACAGACCATAGTATCAGAGGTAGAAATTTTAAAATTATATTAAAAAAATTGGACACATGGCAGGCCGTACACTCTTGCTCTTCTGAAAATGCCAAATAAAACAAGTGTTGGGAAAATTGTCACAATTTTTTTTTGGCACATCTAAATTCAATGAGACCTGGGGCATCAGAAAAAGGACATATTGGGATACCACAAGATGATAATTTAGACTCAGAGGGGCCAAAATTTCAGGAATTCCTTTGTTGGAAATCACTCTTCAAATTAGGGTTGGAAAAAGGTATGCCATTTTAAAATTTGAAATAAATTTTAGCAGAAGGATCTATTTGAGGTGAAAACAAGGTGTGATATATATTTATATTATTCAAAATTCCACCAAAAGGAAGTGGAAAAAATCATAATCCACTCAAGCCATCTAAGGATTCATCCTTGACCTACGATGAAAGTGAAGACCTATCCTTCCGAGTATCCAAGTTGGAAGATATTATTAAAGGGCCTAGGAAAACGATTGATTTACTTAATTTAGAGGAAAGAATGGGACATATGGAGAAGATGATGGATGAAAATATGAAAAATATTTCTAATATTATACAAAATTCAAGGAAAAATATCCCTACAAGTGATGATGTGTTCCAGGGTACTCAGGAAGATAAAGTTAGTTTTCATGTTGAGAAACCTTCCGTGGATAAGAATATTCCAAGAGGAATTGATTCTAGTAATTAAAGCCATGATGGAATGGCCGATTCCCAAAAACTTGAATAATCTTAGAGGATTCTTAGGTTTGACAAGGTACTACTAAAAGTTTGTTTGGAACCATGGAAGAATAGAAACACCTCTAATAGAATTATTGGAGAAGGAAGCATTTTCTTGGACTCTAGAGGCAACTCAAGCTTTTGAACAACTTAAAGAGGCAATGTGCAAAGCTTCTATTTTTATCACACCATACTTCACAAAAACCTTCATTGTGGAATGCGATGCCTTAGGAAATGGAATCGATGTTGTTATAATGCAAGAAGGATGGCCCCTTGCTTTCAAAAGTTGACTAATCAAGGGAAATAATTTATAGAAACCCATTTATGAGAAGGAAATGATGGCAATAATACATGAACTTAATCAATGGCATCCTTACCTAATAGGTAGGTACTTCAAGGTCAAAACATATCATGATAGTCTTAAATACTTCTTGGAACAAGACTATCTACGGAAGAGAAACAAAAATGGGTAACCAAGATGTTGGGATATGACTTTGAAATCATCTATAAAAAATGGAAATAGAATGTGGTGGAATATGCACTCTCCAAAAAAGATGAGGATGTTGAGGTGTTACTTTGTGAGATTTTAATTATACAACCCGAATGGTTAGTAGTAGCAAGGGAAGAATGACCAATCTATGTGGACGCTCATTCAAAATATACAAAAGGATCCTAGTGTATCATATAATTTTGTGTGGAAAAATGATTCACTATGGTATAAGGATCGCTTATATATATGTAATAAATCCCAACTCAAACAAAAGATCCCTTGGAATTACACACCTCTCCTATAGGTGGGCACTCGGGATAGCTAAAAACGTACCATAAGGTCAAGAAGAAATTATGTTGGTAAGGTCTTAAATCTAATGTTCAAAGGTTCGTCGAAAAATGTTTGGTTTTCCAACAAAATAAGGTTGAAGCAATTAAGACCCCTGGTCTTTTACAACCATCAAAAAGACCTTGTCAACACTGGGAGGAAGTCTCAATGGATTTTATCATAGGTCTACCCAAGTCATAAGGGAAGAATGTTATTATAGTGGTTGTTGATAGAATCACAAAGTATGCACACTTTTGTGCACTCTCTCACCCTTTCAATGCAAGTACATTTGTTGCATCCTTCATGGAAACAGTTCACAAGTTACATCGAAACCCAAATATTAATGTCAATGATCGAGATCCAATTTTCACTGGAAAATTTTGGACTAGACTATTTTCTTGTTTGGGTACCTAGTTGGCTCACAGTTCATCCTATCATCTTCAATCCGATGGGCAAACTGAGACAGTGAACAGATGTTTGGAAGGATATCTTCAATGCTTTACATCTGACAAACAAACAAAGTGGGTGAAATGGTTATCTTTAGAAGAATGGTGGTACAATACTTTCTTCCATATTTCATAAAAAAATGTCTCAATTTATGGCACTTTATGGGTACCATCCTCCATCTATCACATCTCCCTTAAAAGGAAAATCTAAAGTTCAAGTTGTATAATATCACCTAGAGCACCAACAAGAAGTTCTCCAGTTACTGAAGGACAACCTGGCTGTAATACCCCAATTTCGACCCTTGTGAATATTAGCTTTCAATGTAAATACTGTATACATGCGTTGTGTGTTTTCCTAGCATGGAGCTCAAGGACAAGGCCCCGCTAGTATATGTTCGTATTTTATTATAAATGGACAAGCATTTGACATTTTCTTACCCATGTGCTATTAAGCCATGGGATATTGTAAATTGATGTAAATGTTAATATTTCAATAAAATACCAAAACTGGCTATGGGAGCAACGAATGAGAAGGGGCCATGTGAATCCACTAGGGAGTGGTGAGGGGGTTGTGGGATTGAGCCATAAGCTGCCAAATGTCATTGTGAGAACCCATTTGACTTTCCTTGATGACATTTATTTCTGTTGTAAGGAAGTAGTTGAATATTTCAGTCCATGGCTTCAATGGAGCATGGGCAGCCCAGAAATTCATATTTGCAGGTATGGGCTTTGTTGTCTTGTACCACAAGTCACTCTACCTCATGGGAGTTGCTTCTTCCTCATCCCCATTCCATTGTAAAAGTTACCAGCATCATTTTCCATCCAAAAACGAATTGCCAGCAGTGAGAAAAACCAGAAATCGCAACTTTGAAAGAACCCACGTTTGAAGAGCAAAAAACGCCCAGATTTGGTATTTAACAGTAAAATCCAATGGGGGATCCATAGATATGAACCTTGGGGCGAATTTGAGTGGATTAGATACCCCGAAATCCATTGGAAAACCCAGTTTTTATAGCCCAGGAAACAAGTGACGGGATGGAGTTATTTTGATGACAGAGTTCTGAGAAATCCAATTGTGGATGACTGAGCAGAGGTTGGGTTTGCTTGATAAACCTAGTGAAGGCTAGAATCTCAAGAATTAGCAGTTGGACCTTTCTATACCCATCCTGAAGAGCATTGGAGAGAAGGGACGCTTGAGGGACTGTGCAGCAAAGAAGGGGACCTTCCTTGTGTTGGGTGTGGTAGGTAATGTGGGTACCTTGACTGTTGAATTCATTTGAGATGCCTGTAGCTCTGTGGTTGAGCTCACTGGCTTAGCATTTCCCTGCTTTGTCTTTCATATGCTTGATAAACCCAACTATGTGTTGGCTTAGCATAGTTGTTGAGTGAAACCATGGCTGTGAGTGAGCCCAGCTAGTTCCTCCTTAGTGGATACACAACCCAGCTCAGGGGTGATCTCTTAGAATACAAGCTAGACAGAGATCTATGGTTGGGTGGAACATTGCTCTCACATAGCCAGTTGTTTGGACAGTTTCATCTTCAAGATAAGTGTTATCTTTGTTATAAATTATATGCATTTTGTGTTCTGTAATGTGTTAATTTGGAATGGTAATTATTCATGTTAATGAAATTGATATGAAGTATGTGCATAGCATGAGAATGGGATGGATTCTTTGCATGTTGATGCATCATTTGCTTGAGATAAATATGTTGATGTATGTCTGTTGTGTGTATGCAATTATGTATTTTATTTCCGCTGTGTAATTTAATTGTGCATTTTATTTAAATGGCAAAATTTTACCATTATGGGTGTGGGAAAGAATTGGACACCCCATGTTATGGTCATGTTCCCTTCCTTGCATTGGATTGATGGAAGGGGACGTGACAGAGTGGTATCAGAGCCCAGCTTGCAGCACTGTGGTTGCTTGGGTCAAACTCTAAGTTACAGGCAAGTAACAGAATGGTTTTAACACAGTATTGGTGAAGTTGGGGTGGCATTTTTTATTGGAAAAATGATAGGGTTAGAGTTCTTAGGTGTGGAAGAGGATCACACCATTGCATAGATCTTTCCAACAACTTTCCAACGGTACCAGACTCGCCTCATTTGGCCAAGCGACGAGGGAGTTATGAGCCCGGAAAGTTACAAGAAACGCAGGTGTTTTCGCAGTTTTGGGATGTCGAATTTCGGCTTTCGGGAACGCGAATTTTCAAAATTTGCGTTTGGATTTCTGAAATCCCGAACCCATAATTTTTGGCTTTCGGGATGTCGGGTTACGGGTTGCGGGAATGCAAAGTTGTGAAATTGTGCGTTCCGGTTTCCGCAATCTTGAACCCGTAATTTCAGGTTTCGGGTTTCGGGAACACAAATTTTCAAAATTTGTGTTTGGATTTCCGAAATCTTGAACCCACAATTTTCGGCTTTCGGGATGTCGGGTGTCAGGTTCGGGAATTTGAATTTTCAAAATTTGCGTTTGGATTTCTGAAATCCCGAACCCACAATTTTCGGCTTTCGGGATGTCTGGTTTCAGGTTGCGGGAACGCAAAGTTGTGAAATTGCGCATTCTAGTTTCCGCAATCCCGATCCCGCATTTCAGGATTTGGGTTGCGGGTTGTGGGGTGGTCACATTTCTGAGACTGCGACTTGGCTTCCCGATCCCGCATTTCGGGTTTCGGGTTCAAAAAAAAAAAATATAGAGCCCGAAAATTGATTTTTGGATTACAGGAGATTGCGGGGTCAGAATTTGATGAGCTCAGGGGCATTTTGAGGCCATCGACGGAGGCCATGAATGAACCAGTGAAGATCCCGAGCTCATTATGCTCCAATTTGACATAAAATTGGAATTATTGGCTTTTACAAATTGGTGTCCCGACGCTTGACAAAAGGTCGGATTGAGCCGAAATTGATATGGGGCAGTCATGGAGCAGGCACAGTGTTAAGTTTGGAGTTTTGGAGCCAAAATCCAAACGATGTGGAGTTGGGGTGTGCAAGAAAGCCAAAAAGCACTATTTCGGGCCACGTTTTGGGAATTTTGAAAACCTTGCAGTGATTGAAAGTAACCCTATAATTCGAAATCAAGAAAATGACTGAACTCAACATTTCATATTCTCAGTAAACCAGACATATTCCGTTAGACAAAGATTTCCCGGAAATGGACCGTTTGGGAAATAGCCATTTTTGGCCCAAAATTTGGAATTTTGGAAAAATGTGAAAAGTGGAAAGTAGTCAAACCCAAAATTTTATAGAAGATGAATGGTGCATCGGAACAGAGATCTGTGAGTTGCTGAGCGTTCCTTGTTATATGGACTAACTTTGGCCGGTAGAAAATTTTTCACGATTCTTCATAGATTTTCTTCCACATGTGGCTGAAGTTGGCATTCTGGACCAAAATACAACTGTGTAAAAATGTGCAGAATTAGGGTGAAAGTTGCCATTTTTTAAATAACGTAGTTTCCACACCCGAGGTCGGAATGGAGCACAGAGATAGGAATTGGAGATCTTCTCCAACAGGGAATAAGGGCACATAACCAGAATTCAGATGGGGCCATCATACCTCATAGATATTTAGAACCGAAAAGTGCCAGTGACTGTTTTTGACATATTATTGATAGTATGGGCAATTTCTAGAATTGCATGAATGGGCAAAAGAGATGAATGCATAACGGCTATGCGAATTATTACATGAGTTTGATTGTGTTAAATATTGATGTTTTATATTTCTATATGCATTCCTAATATGTCTAACAAATATTTTCATAATGCACAGTGCTTGTAGCTCATAAAATTAATAATTGTAGTAGAGGTAGCATACAGGAAAAATGGTGACCATAAATGATGCTCAAGATCCTTATGAGCATGAAAAAGACATCCTAGGAGAAAATTTGCATGAAGAGAATGCTGAGACTGAATACAATGGGAGAAGGGAGCAGGTGACTTCTCAGAACTTGGTTGAAACCATGGTGAGCTTCAATAAAATATTGATGAAGGCTCAAGAAGAACAACACCAACTCAATGCTGCTATATTGCAAAGTCTCACTGACATGCAGTAGAGGATAAACCTTGGGTCCAACCCAAGCAATGCAGGTGAAGAAGGAAGAGAGGTAGAGAGTCGCTCTAGAGGTCGTTCAAAGAAGAGGACTCCAAGCCTAAGGAAGAGTTCGGTGAGCAGAAAGCATAGAACACCTTCCTCTAGATCTTCTTCTAGCAAATCGTGTGACTCCAGAGGTTCTCAAAGAAGTTCAAGGCATGCACCTAAGAGATTTGATGGGAGAAAGAAGTTCAGGGGAATCCCACAAGGAGAATTCAGGAAGGCAAGGCCTCCCACATTTTATGGGGAAGGTAAGACTGGCCAAGAGGCAGAGACATGGCTTCTTGGAATGAAGAAATATTCAAGACTACTCAGGAAATGAGAAAGCCAGAATTTCCATTTACAATCTAAATGGAAGATCTTCAATTTGGTGGGACAATCTCTTGCAAGTGAAAGGAATCAGTGAGAGGAAGATCAGTTGGGAGAGATTCAAGAAGTACTTCAAGGAGAAATACCGTTCTGCTAGGTATTATGACAGTAAGAGAAAAGAGTTTAATGAACTCAGGTTGGGACAAAAATCTATGGAAGAGCACGTCCACAAATTTTTGGAGTTACTGAGGTATGTTGACTATACCAAAGATGAGAGAGTAAAAATCCAATGCTTTCTTGGGAGTCTACTTCAGAGTTTCAGAGATAGGATTGAATTTGTTAATCCACCAAGTCTTGATGAAGCCATTAGAATGGCATTGCATTGCTATGAGTAGAATAAAGGAAAAACAGAGGTTAACCAAGCAGGGAAAGGAAATCCAAGAGGGAGGTTTGATCAAAAGAAGAGTGGCTTCAAGCCACCATTCAAAAGTCATCCTAGAACCTTTCCATAGGGGCAGCAAGCAAGGAGTGGATTCAAACTAGCAGTAGCAGCAGAAAAAGCATCAAAGGGACCGCTTCAGTGTTGGGGATGTGGAGAAAACCACATGCTGAAGGATTTCCACATCGGAAGGATAATCCCCGAAGGTTGCACAACTTAAAGGGAGCAGCTATAATGGAGGACATGGCAAGGGAAGCGCCTCAAATTTATGCAGCATTGGATAATCATCAGGTAGATCATCAATCATCAGTGGTGGAAGTTGAAGGTAAGATTGCTAAGCAATCTATTTCTGTTTTGATTGATCCATGATCTACTCATAGTTATGTTTCTCCAAAAGTGGTTGAGGGTTGTTCTCTTAGTAAATTGAAGCACAATAAGTCTTAGCTTGTTCAATTAGCCACAGGGACCAAGAGAAAGGTTAGTGAAGTGGTGGTGGAGTGACCCATAGAATTGAATGGACTCCACACACATGCATATTTAAATGTGCTACCTTTAGGATCTTATGATGCCTTGATTGGCATGGATTGGTTGGACAAACATAGAGCCAAATTGGACTGTTATGAGAAAGCACTTGAATGCATTGATGAAGAAGGAAGGCCAAGATTGGTAAGAGGAATTCCCAAGCAAGTTTCAGTAAGGCAGATTTAAGCCCTACAGTTGAATTTTTTTTATAAGAAGGGTTGTCAATTATATGCAGTTCATATGTCAGATTCATCCGAGGAAAAGGGTCCAAGGATAGAATATTTCTCATTATTGCAAGAATTCCAAGATGTATTTTCGGATGAGGTGCCGGGACTACCACCAAAGAGATTTCTTGATTTTACCATCAATCTTGTTCCAGGGGCAGCACCGAATTCCAAAGCTCCTTATAGAATGAATACACCAGAGTTGGTAGAGTTAAAGATGCAGCTGCAAGAATTAATGGAAAAAAGGTATATCAAGCCTAGTGTGTCTCCTTGGGGAGCACCGGTGTTATTTGTCAAGAAGAGAGATGGGACTTTAAGACTGTGTATTGATTATAGGCATCTCAATAAAGTGACAGTCAAGAACAAGTATCCATTGTCAAGAATCGATGACTTGTTTGATCAAATGAAAGAAGCTAAAGTGTTTTCCAAGATTGACTCAAGGTCTGGTTACCATCAAGTAAGGATTAAAGAAGAAGACATTCACAAGATGGCTTTCAAAACTAGATATGGTCATTATGAGTTCACTGTAGTGCCATTTGGCCTTACCAATGCACCTGCTACATTCATGTGTCTCATGAATAGTGTATTCAACAAATATTTGGATAAGTTTGTGATTGTGTTCTTGGAAGACATTCTTGTCTATTCAAGGAATGAAGAAGAACATGAGGAACATCTAAGGATGGTGTTACAAGTCCTTAGAGAACATCAGTTATATGCCAAGTTAAGCAAGTGTGATTTTTACCAAAAGAGGATTCAATATTTGGGTCATTTCATTTCTGAAGAAGGAATTGTAGTGGATCCAGAGAAGATTAATTCCATCATGGATTGGTCAACTCCAAGAAATATTTCAGATGTTAGATCTTTTATGGGTCTTGTTGGTTACTACAGAAGGTTTATTGAAGGCTTCTCCAGGATAACTCATCCGATCACTTCATTGCAAAGAAAGAACATCAAGTTTGTATGGTTTGAAAAATGTGAGAAAAGTTTTCAAAAGTTAAAGGAGTTACTTACCAGCGCTCCTGTTTTGAAGATAGCAGATCCAAATAAGGATTTTGTAGTGTGCACAGATGCTTGCATTGAAGGGCTAGGTGGAGTGCTCATGCAAGAAGGAGTTGTGATTTTCTATGAGTGAAGGAAGTTAAAAGAACATGAGAAGAATTATGCCACACATGATTTAGAATTAGCAACAATAGTACATGCTCTTAAAATGTGGAGACACTATTTGATGGGAAGAAGATTCGAGCTTAGAACAGACCACATGAGTTTCAAGTATTTGTTTGATCAACCAAACTTGAATGCTAGGCAAGCTATGTGGATGGAGTTTCTTTGTGAATTTGATTTTGAAATTAAGCATGTAAAAGGGAAAGAGAACAAGGTTGCAGATGCTCTCAGCAGAAAATTTCATGTTGCAGCATTAAGTGTGTGTAAATCAGATTTGAAGACAAGAGTTCTTGAAGCCCAAAACAGTGATGAAGCTTGCCTTCAAATTAAAGAGAAGTTGCAGCAAGGTAATGTGAATGAAAAGTGTGCAGAATATCAGCTTGGTGAAGACAATATCCTCATCTACAAGGATAGACTGTACATTCCAAATAGTGCAGATTTGAAGAAGCTAGTGATGGATGAAATTCATCAAATGCCATACTTTGGACATCTAGTATATTAAAAGACTATAACAGCAGCAAGAAATCAATACTTTTGGCATGGTATGAAGAAGGACATAGTTGAGGATATTGCTAGGTGTCAGAAGTTCCAGCAGGTCAAGGAAGAACACCAACATCCAGCAGGATTGTTGCAGTCCTTACCCATTCTGGAATGGAAGTAAGAAGCGATCTCTATGGATTTTATAATAGGTCTGCCCATGACAGTGAAGAAGCATGATTCAATAATGGTTGTGGTGGACAAGCTATCAAAGGTAGCTCACTTTATTCCAGCCAAGTCCACTCACAAGGCTAGTGACATTGCAAACATCTTCATGAGAGAGATATTCAAATTGCATGGATTTCCTAAGGGCAATAATTTCTGATTGTGATACAAAGTTCACTTCCAATTTTTGGAAGGGACTATTTCAGGAATTGGGACCTAAATTGAATTTCAGTACAACATATCATCCTCAAACAAATGGCCAAACTGAGAGGGTGAATCAGGTTTTTGAAGACATGTTGAGAATGTATGTGATGGATAAACCATCCAAGTGGGAAGATTTCCTACACTTGGTAGAATTTGCATACAATAATGGACATCATGCATCCTTGGCAATGAGTCCATTTGAAGCATTGTATGTAAGGGATGCAGGACTCCAGTGAATTGGGACAGCCCGGTGAACAGGGTAGTACTTGGACCAGAGATGATCAAGGAAATGGGACAGGAAGTTGCTAAGATCAGATAGAATTTAAAGGCAGCTCAGGACAGGCAAAAGAGTTATGCAGATTTGAAAAGAGTGCATAAGGAATTTCAGATTGGGGATCATGTTTATTTGAGAGTGAAACCAAGGAAGAGTTCCCTCAAGTTGGGGAGTTGTGCCAAATTGTCACCAAGATATTGTGGGCCATTTGAAGTCCTAGATAGGATAGGGACAGTTGCATATAGACTTGCATTGCCTGCTAACATAAGAGCTCATAATGTTTTCTATGTATCTTTGCTTAAGAAGTATGTACATGATCCTAATCATATGATTGATTGGAATGTGATACAGATGGAACCCAAGGGAGAGTTCTAAGTAGAGCCTATTTGCATCCTCAACAAGAAGGTCACTTTGCTCTGGAACAGAGCCATCGGGCAGGTAAAGGTCCAATGGGAGCACCTTAGCCCCGATGAGGCTACATGGGAGCTGGAGGATGCCATGAGAGAGGCATTCCCATTTTTGTTCAGTTTTGAGAACACCGAGGATGGTGTTGTTCTAAGGGAGAGGAGAATGTAATACCCCAATTTCGACCCTTGTGAATATTAGCTTTCAATGTAAATATTGTATACATGCGTTTTGTGTTTTCCTAGCGTGGAGCTCAAGGCCAAGGCCCCGCTAGTATATGTTCGTATTTTATTATAAATGGACAAGCATTTGAACTTTTCTTACCCATGTGCTATTAAGCCATGGGATATTGTAAATTGATGTAAATGTTAATATTTCAATAAAATACTAAAACTGGCTATAGGAGCAACGAATGAGAAGGGGCCATGTGTATCCCCTAGGGAGTGGTGAGGGGGTTGTGGGATTGAGACATAAGCTTCCATATGTCATTGTGAGAACCCATTTGACTTTCCTTGATGACATTTATTTCTGTTGTAAGGAAGTAGTTGAAGATTTCAGTCCATGGCTTCAATGGAGCATGGGCAGCCCAGAAATTCGTATTTGCAGGTATGGGCTCTGTTTTCTTGTACCACAAGTCACTCTATATCATGGGAGTTGCTTATTCCTCATCCCCATTCCATTGTAAAAGTTACTAGCATCATTTTCCATCCAAAAACGAATTGCCAGCAGTGAGAAAAACCATAAATCACAACTTTGAAAGAACCCACGTTTTGAAGAGCCAAAAACACCTAGATTTGGTATTTAATAGTAAAATCCAATGGGGGATCCATAGATATTAACCTTGGGGTGAATTTGAGTGGATTAGATACCCCGAAATCCATTGGAAAAACCAATTTTTATAGCCCAGGAAACAAGTGACGGGATGGAGTTATTTTGATGACAGAGTTCTGAGAAATCCAATTGTGGATGACTGAGCAGAGGTTGGGTTTGTTTGATAAACCCAGTGAAGGCTAGAATCTCAAGAATTAGCAGTTGGACCTTTCTATACCCATCCTGAAGAGCACTGGAGGGAAGGGATGCCTGAGGGACTATGCAGCAAAGAAGGGGACCTTCCTTGTGTTGGGTGTGGTAGGTAATGTGGGTGCCTTGACTGTTGAATTCATTTGAGATGCTTGTAGCTCTGTGGTTGAGCTCACTGGCTTAGCATTTCCCTCCTTTGTCTTTCATATGCTTGATAAACCCAACTATGTGTTGGCTTAGCATAGTTGTTGAGTGAAACCATGGCTGTGAGTGAGCCCAGCTAGTTCCTCCTTAGTGGATCTACAACCCAGCTCGGGGGTGATCTCTCAACTGAAAGAATACAAGTTGGACAGAGATCTATGGTTGGGTGGAATGTTGCTCTCACATAGCCAGTTGTTTGGACAGTTTCATCTTCAAGATAAGTGTTATCTGTGTTATAAATTATATGCATTTTGTGTTATGTAATGTGTTAATTCGGAATGGTAATTATTCATGTTAATGAAATTGATATGAAGTCTGTGTATAGCATGAGAATGGGATGGATTATTTTCCTGTTGATGCATCATTTGCTTGAGATAAATATGTTGATGTATGTCTGTTGTGTGTGTGCAATTATGTATTTTATTTCCGCTGTGTAATTTAATTGTGCATTTTATTTAAATGGCAAAATTTTACCATTATGGGTGTGGGAAAGAATTAGACACCCCATGTTACAGTCATGTTCCCTCCCTTGCATTGGATTGATGGAAGGGGACGTGACACTGGCTATGTCAAAAAAAAAGATGCAACAACAAGCAGATCAACATCGCAGTGAAAGGAGTTTTGAAGAAGGGGATTGGGTATTTATGAGGTTGCAACCTTAAAAATATATGTCCCTTGAGCAACTAAATAAATACAATAAATGAGCACCCAAATACTATGGTCCTTATAAAGTGTTGTAGGAGATTGGTAGTATGTATTACAAATTGGAGCTCCCTTCATCTTCAAGGGTACACCCAATTTTCCATGTTTCTTGCTCAAAGAATGTAATAGGAGACAAGATCCCAATTCAAACTATCTTGTTAGAGTTGGATGAAGAAGGAAAATTCATATTGGAACTTGAACAAATCATGGAAACAAGGGCCAAACAACTACGCAATCAAGCTATTAGTGAGTACCTTATAGTGGAAGAACTTACTAGTTGAAGATTCGACATGGGAAGATGCATCCTTCATACAGAAGCATCCACAACTAATCAATGTATTGTGGCTCATTACATATTATTGATACCATATTGGGTCTATTACTGGTAATTGTCATTATTATTATTATATTAGTTATGTCAGCTTGGGTCCATTAGTTTTAATTGTACCTCTTTGTATCCTATATATAGGAAGGAGACCTTTTAATTTGAATCATCTCAAATTGTCTTGTCTTGTGTACTTAGTACATAATACATTGTATAAGGAGGTTTCCCCCTCGAAGAGGCTTGCTATTCATCATTTTTATTCATTATTAAGGCATGGATTATTATTTCTGGTCTATTTATGCTCTTTTCATGTTCTTTTGGGGAACTTTTTGCTTAACATACTTGATTCCTTTGGATGTGAGTTGCAGCAACAACTTCATTGGGTGTTATCCATGTGACCTCAACAAGACTCCAAGTACCAATATACTTTATGAAGAGATATTTGTTCTTTCATATGAGATAACCCTTTATGTATTACAATCTCAATTAGAAAGACAATGTTTCCTTTGCAACCATTCCATTTTACTCCATGATCCTTTCATATCACTTTCCAAACAAGTATGTGCATGATTGTTTAACATGAGTTTGATCAAAGTTATTTTCTACTATTTTAGTACATTATGCACATTGAAATAGACTTTTCATTGATGCAACCAATGATTCAACTTAACTACATTTACTTCAAGATGTTTGTAGGGCTTGATCATGCCCATTTATTCTATTTTAAATAGGTTTTGCAAAGATTGGTTACTAGATTTCCCTTCTCTGAAAATTTGGTTATTTCTTATCTTCCCTCAATGCTTCATGATATTTTGGTGTCTCCTTGAAGTGGAGTTGCTCTTAAACTTAGATTGATCTTTTTTTGAAGAATGAAAAATAGTAAGGCCAGACTTCTAGACGTATTGGCTCCTTTAGATTCTAAACTTGCAAATTTTAACTTTCCTTGTCAATCAATTGCTCTTTATGCCCATTCACCATACTTGAGGACTGTAGGTGCTCATTTAACCTTCTCATGTCGATATTTGGATTCACAGGATGCAACTCTCCCTTGGATTTAGACTTTATCTACTCGGAAAGCATAAATTATTATCAAACCACACAAATGCTTAAAGAAAATTCACTTTAATACCAATTTGATATATAAACCACCTTGAATATTGCAATTGTTAGTTAACCCAAAAACAAATGTTAAACTTTATGCTACTTCAATGAGCTGATACTTGATTAAACAACTATTCTTTCTATATTTTTAGTGTTTTAAAAAGGTAAATCTCACACATTGATTATTTAACTATTGTGAAATGAAAAGTGTTGGGGAAAAATTGGAGACGAAGGTTCTTGCATAAGGGCCAAAAAAAGGGTGTCATTGTAGTCTAGTGTGTTGGCATTTTCAATCCCCCAAAGGAGAAGGCCTCACCCAAAGCACAACTAAGACCCATGTGTGATAGGGAGCGATAATGGTAGGGATATTCCCATGAGGGATATTTTCATTCATATCATAACAAAATTCATTATATTTTACCACAACAATAACATATTAACCATAATACACAAATAAAGAATGGCACACAGTCGATCCATTAAACAATAAACATATCATACACAAAAAAATGAGGGGGGGGGAATCCATTATTCTGATTGCAGATATCTTTCATTACATCAAGATCATGGCTCTACGGACTTACAACAACCACACAATTACTTGCCACGACATAGAACATGGAACCCTTTCCCCAATTACAATCTCCCAAAACCTAGATATAGCAAGTCAATCTTAGCCTTATTTTCTTATGTTGAACTACTATTGTTCCACTGCTCCACTTCCTTCCTCTGTATTTTCTCTCTTCTGCTACTTTTATTCTTCTTTTTCTGTTTTCCTTATGCTTCCTTATATACTTGTGGGGGTAGGCCCAAAACCATTGCAACCGTTAAGGGATTTTGCAACTCCCGCTCCTTTACCCTGCACTTCCTTTCTCCTTTTATAGCCCTTTCAAAAAATGAAGGATCCAACAGACCCCAACCACAAGTGTTGACTCACCCTCGATTTAACTTTGTTGTGTTATTGAGCCTTGTGCACTATTTGGTGTCAACTCTTTGAACGAAGGATCCAAATCAGGTACTTCTATGAATGCGTGCTTTATAAAGTTGTTGAACACTTCTAACTTATTCTTCCATTTGCAAAGAAAAATGTTAGCAGTAGCCAAAAATTTATGAGCTTTCTATGAATTTTGGAGGGAGGGATTTTGTTGTTGCAACTGTTGTGTCTCTATGTTGACAAACTAGTCGAGTTGCTATAGGTCAGTGTATGCAATTTGGGCCATAGAATTTAATTCTCACAGAGTTTGCTTGGATGTGTAGACTTTGTCATAGGGTGTATCCACCTCATTATAAACTTGTTGTGCTTCTTTATACTTGCATTCACATTTGAGAGGGTTGGCTATGATTTAAGCTTCGTTTTTCAATTGCTTAACTCTTTCTCACAGAGCATCTACTAGTTGTTGTTTCTTTTCAAGAATGTCAACCTAGTCATTAAGGGATGCAAAAATATCCTGAATTTGTTGTGTTGTTTGTTGTATCCAATTGTGGAAATATGTAAACCTCTCTAGTATTTTTCAGGATCTCATCCATCAATTGTATCTGCTGTGCATTTCCTTGATTTTGAATGTTGTATACTTTCTGTTGTAGTGCTTTCCTATTTGTCTCAAGTTATTGCCATGATCTACAAAAGAGATGGAAGCTTTCTTCATGGGAAACTATGGAAATTTCCTCTGGAAATGAAGGTAAGCATTGGCATACTTGGGGCCACATTGCGCTCATATTATCGCAAAGGGTTGTAATGGTATCTTCCGCAACTATTATACCTTGTTGTTCTTCTACCTTGGTTGTAAGGGAATATGGAAACTACATGTAGATGTCATCATAATCATGCTTGATACTAGTATGTTATGTCTTGGCCTGCACTAGGCACTGCTCTTCCTCTGCTACGGTGCTCTAGATCTATTCGAAGAATTGTTGTGTAGAAAACGTAGTATAATATGGAATCTCTACACGTAGAGGTAAAGATCATGACAACTGGCCACTGGAAATAGAATGTGTTGAGTGATCCATTGGGTGTGTCTCTGATTTTAGGTGGATTTCTCTACTCTAAACAATCTTCTACCGATTTTCTCATAAATAAATGGGGCGATGTCGATATATGCCTGGAAAATACGAAGAATCATTTTGCAATTATCTAGATTCTAGGTGAACTATATGAGTTTATCTTTCAGAGAGACTTGTTTCACGATTGGGGGTGGTGGAGGGTGTTCCTGCATCTCCGCCACTAGGGGTGGTGGAGGGGGTTCTTGTTGTTCTATGAAAATGGTGTCTAGGACGCATTCCCATTTTGTATACTTTCTCATGACCAGGTTGGCGATAATCTGGCATGCAACCTTCATCGATGGATAGTTTATATCGGAAACTATGGAACCTTTTCCTCGATGCTTGGTGCCGTATTTGTCATACATACTCGGCTCTGAGCGGTTTCTTCCCCATTTGTGGTCACCCCTAAAGGATATGGCCACATCCTCTCCTGCCACTATTAGGCCTATTAGTTTGTGGATATATTCTGTATGTATCGAATATTGTTGATCAAGACAAAGGGAATAGCCATGCATGCGGCTAATCAGGAACTCGGTACAATTTTGTACTTCTGTCAAAGTGTTGAAAACCAAGAGATGTTTTAAGTGCATCAATGTCGAATTTCATAATGGTATGAAATTAAGCTTCCAGTATGATACAAATTTTCTATTTTGAGAAGCGGTGAAGTTCATGTATTCAGTGACCTACATGTCTTGGTACAAATATCCGTAAGAAAAATCAACATCCACGAGCTAAGTATGTTATACCTTCCCCTGTAAATTTCCCAAAAGGTCAATCTATGGATCAATAGGTTTAGGTTTGGATACTTCTTTCTTCTTGGACTGTACCCTTTTATAGGAAGATCATGTTTCCATTATGTTCCCCATCATGGACACTCAATGCTAGTATATGAACTGGATGGTTGGTCTTTTGGATTCTTTAGGATCATTACGTACTAAGGACTCTAGTTCGGTTGGTCTATATTCATTCAATTCTTCACAATGGGAAATGATTTTGAGCTAAACCTCCTTTAATAACTAAATTAAGGATAGATCGTTAATGTCAAGACGTAGTGGAGGATCAATATGATTATTTTCCTAAATGCATGAACCGAACGAAAATTCACATGAGCAAACTTTTATTTGGTGGATTTGGACATTAATATCTCTTTTGATGTTGAGAAGACAAATGTATTGATACGATGTGGTAATAGCGGAAAATGAATTGAACTGTGATTCCCCCCAACCATAATGGGTTTCACTATCTAGAAAAATTTAACTAAAATGAATAACTAAAATTGAAAAATTATGGGACTGAAAAAGAAACTAACTCCTAAATACCTCACTCCTAGTGCTAGGAGTGGCATGTTGTGGAATTACTAAGCAGATACATAGGACTTCAGGCATGCACCATTCACCCTACCTAACTAAATAATACCATCTAGTTTCACAAGATTAACAACTCTCGAGTCTTTTATTTACGCAACAATGAACGGTCCCAACCAGTGAAAACATAGTTTGCTTGGATGCTTCATGAACTTGTTGTCATAGAGTAAAACTTGGTATCCTTTGTTAAATTGTTTTTTCTTGAGATGTCTGTTATGCCAAGCCTTCTTTTGTCCTTTCTCAACTTTCGCATGATAATTGTCTAGGAAGCGGGATTATTCAAGTTTCATGAGTTCCACAAGTCATTCTGCAACTGAATATTCCTTTGTCATATGAGTTATGTGTCCAATGTACAACCTCAAAACTACAGACTCTGCAGGAACTATTGCTTCCTTGCCATTTACTAACTGAAATGGATTCTTCTTGTGAAGATTCTTTGTAGTGGTATTGTATGCCCATAGCACAACCAAAATTTGGTCATCCCAATCATCTCAGTATGCATAACATATCTTTGTCAGCCCTGTCTCCATAAATTTTTTGAAGGATTCAACGGTTCCATTATCTTAGGGGTGATACATACTACTTTTGTGGTGTTGTATTAAGAATTATCGTGTTAACTCTTCAATAGTGGTGTTCAAAAAGTGTTTACCTTGATCACTTGTAAGGCTTCTAGGACATCCAAATTGAGTGATGATATTTTCATAGATGAATTGAGTTTCTTTTTCTATAGAGCAATCTCGGATTGGTGCAACTTTGTCCCATATAGTTAAGTAGTCTGTTGCGGTAATTATATAAAGGTATTTAGAATTATTTGCTGGTGGGTTGATGGGTCCCACAAAAACAATTTCCCATTTTTCAAGTGGTTGCAATTCCCAAACTGGTTGGAGTGGAGTTCCTCTCGTCGTGATGGTTTATTAACTCATTGATAGACCTCACATTTCCTCGCATATTCCTTGGCATCCTTGAACACCGTGGGCCACCAAAAACCAGCTTGGAGTATCTTTCTTCCTGTATATTTTTAGCCAATGTGGCCACCCGCAACATCGGCATGGAATTCCCACAAAATGCTTTGGCATTCATGGTATAGTACACATCGACACAAAATCCAGTTAATGTTTATTATCACATACATGCGATGTTTGGGATAATCTTGGAGAAACACATCATCAACATATAGAATATAGTTCACCAAAGACATCCTCATTAGATATATCAAACAAATTGATCCCTAGAATGCTAAAGGTAGTCAAAATGGAAAGTTGCATGACTAAAAGCATTGGAACCCCGCACTATTAGAGCAACTTATTTGTATAGTGATCCACATGTACCCCATACGCGAGATTTCTCTCAAAATACACGTGACTGTAAAAACAACATGACCACATATTTCCGCAAAAAATTGAAGGCTTAGAACGGATCTCTTGGATCCAAAATTCAAACAGGGACTCCTCACATGCTTGGGAGCATTAAATAGCTCCTCTCATGTACTTGGGAAACCAGTTAGAAGGATGGAGTGTTCACATATGGATCTAGATGTTTCTTGGCCACCATAAAAGAAGGCCATGGGAATGCATTCCAAAGCAAGAAATCAGAGCATATTTATGCTATTGGAATTGCACTAAGAGATTCTCTTTCAATATCATTCCTTCCTCATATTGGAATACAAAAATATCCCTTTCTCTCTTCCCCTAAGAGGTAGGTTTTTCTCCATTGTTCTATCCAATTTATCTTGGAATTGTGTGGACAAAAAGGACCTCCCTTGAATCTTGCACCTCCTAGGTGACACTGTTGTATTCAGTTGTACCATTGGACAATAAAAACTTGATTTGGAATACTCCTGTTCCATATTGTCTGGTTTATCTTTAAACCCCCTTTTATTTCTTGTTATTTTGTTTTTTTGGTTCTAATCAAGAGTTTGGTTGACCATTTGGGGTTTTAGTTATTGAATTCTCAAACATAACATTGGGTCCTTGATGCAACCTCAAGGATACTCTCACTGTGGGAATGTTATCCACCCTTGTGGCTATTTTCCCCATAATGGTGTTTATAGATACTCCACTCTTATTTTTGTTCATTACATGTTAGATATGTTGTATTTTACTAGATAACTTATTTTGGTTGTTATTTGGTGTAGGAGTTGAGTGTCCAACCTCTCAGCAACTATCCTTTTGTGGCCCTCTGCACAGGAGAAATTTTTATCAATACCACAGTTCCCGGCATCTCGGACACACTACATCGCATGAAACTCACTTGGACAGACATGCTACTCATGCAATTGAATTGTATTGTAATATGCATGATAAAGCCACACGACTTTATCTTCTCTGTAATCACGTTGTTAGCACGAATGTCAATCCAATACATGCATGATTATGTCTTTTGTTTTCTTTTTACATCTGTTTTTGCAATCATCTGCACTTTCAATAGATTCCTAATGAACCAATAAATATAACTCACATGTAGTATAATTTCCTTTATTAATTAGATAACTTAGCCCAAGATAGGTAGTAAAGAAGTGACTTCTTGAAATATGTAAGCTAAAAGACTTTGAGGATTTTAGCAAACCTCTTAGTACTCACTAGTGGCTGAATGATTGTGCTTTCCATCTCATTGAAATTGTTAGTCTAGGCAATTAGATTTGAATACACTTAGTTATAAATCTTTTGCTTCTTGCTTATTTCTTTGTTTTATGCAAGATACTTTAGTTCACTTTCCGCATACATGTGAAGGACCTATAGACTCCTTTACCCCAAGTATGCTCTTTGCCTTGCGCTCCTAGTGATATTGGCAAATCAGAAAAGAGGGATAGATTTGAAATACCTCCCTTGTACACATTTACTTCATTTAAGCATACTTGAGGATTTGTTATTTGGTTAAGAGTTGAAATAGAGTAGATGCCCATGTATTTTTTTTTGTAAACTAGATAAAGATCCTTAAATTGCCTTCGTAAAAAAATACAGAGTCTAGGTGGTTCCGGGTCCTCTCATGAAAGAGAAAACAGACCCCAAAATGAGTTTATAAATGTATCTTAAAACAATCATCCTATCTAGGAAACCAGTATTTACTAAAAGAAGTAGAACTAGCAGAGCTACTGATATGCAAAAAGAAATATAGCCGAAACCAAAAGATTTGAAACAAGGAAAAAAATAAAACATAGCTTAATTACTGTTGTATTCCTTCTGTTCGGGATGGGTGGTCGGGTCCTTTGCTAAGGTGATCCCGAAACAGAGAGCAGACTACTATTGGTTGTAAAGAACTTGCTTCAGCATATCGTGCAATTCATCCTGCTGCATGAGGATTTCAGCCTGAGCCTCATTGTTGTTGGTGACAGCCTTGCCCAGCACCAGCTTATGAGACCAATGCAGGTTAAGATTTTTTTGATATAGAGTACTCCATCCCCTAGTATTATTAGGGTCTGGGACAAGGGATTCAAATTATTCATGAATTTCATCATCTGTTAGACAACCACGAGAGACTCTGGCGTCGTCCTTGGCATCCTAGATCTCCTCCTGAGCCTGAATTGGAATTTCAGATTGATACTTACGAGCCTTTTCAACCACCCCGCGCATGAGACGAACAGGCAGAGTGGAGGAGGAGCCACTATGTTGCAGAGCACTCGCCTGCTGGATGTCCTAACGGGTGCGGACCCTCTTAATAGGAGATATGGCATCGAAGATGGTTGAACTTGTAAGCTGAGAAACCTGAAGAACAGGGAGCCTGAGCCAACGAGCGTCATGAGGACCAGAGGACTAGCAACTAGAGGACCATAAAACCGAATCACCAAAGAACCTGCGACCCTCAGCCAGAGAACTAGAGACCGAACACTCGAACTGGTCAGAGCTAAGAGATCTAGAGCCAAGATAACTAGAGCAGTAGCAAGGGTTGAAGACCAGGAGAATAATGAAAACAACGAGAGCCAAGAGCAGTGCTCTCAGCCGAGTAACAAGAGTGGAGTGTTTTCAAAGTAGAGACTTCAACCGAGCATCAACTAACCTAGCCAAATTCTGAATGAAGAGTAGGTGCATCCCTGTCTTATTAACTGGATTGCCCCTAATGATCATGAGAGTGAAAGGACAGTGTAATTCATCTAGAATTGTGGGAATAATAAGAGCCATAGCCAAGATCAGGGTATGAGCAGCAAACTGGACATTACAGATGCAGGAGGAGTCAAACTGTCGATGGGAGGTCGAGCTCCGGACTGGAAGACAACAGGGGTAATTAACGTTTTGCATGGGGCGCATGGGTGGTGGAGGGAAGCTCATGATTATCCCCGGAGGTGGGGCAAGCAGGTAGCTGAGTCGACATGTGGGGAGGCACATGGACAGGTGCTTGGTTATGCATGCTGGCAGTCAGGTGGCCAAAGTTGGAGGTGGGAATGTGGCGCATTATGCAGTCGGACACGGGGTGGGAACTGCAAGCTAGCAATTGGGTGTTGCTTCTGGCAGGGCACGCGACATTCGGGCTCATGTCTAGGCTCATGGTCGGGCCAATCAACCTTTCTGCACCCGCTGTGGGGATGCCCATGTATATTTACTTTATGCTTTTTTAGTTAGTTGCAAATTTCAATTCCATTTTATTTCCAAATACATATGTGATTTCCACTTAAGCACACACTGAGAGACCTAAATACTCTTTCACTTCTAGTATGATATCCATCTTGTGATCCTTGTGATATAGATGGATCGGAATGATATAAAAGATTGAAATACCTCTCTCACACTCAATCAAAATTGGACTTTTAAAATCAACATGCACTTGTAAATCTCCAACCAACTAAAATACTCCACAAGAAGTCACAAAATAATCTTTTATTTAGGTAGGATTGATTGGGATAGGAATCCAATTAATTCCCACCAATATTTTACATTATTTTGAGACATAACATTATTGACATATAGGGTACTTTAAATATAGTTATCAGCAAGTGTCAAAAGTCAACCCAGATAAGAATGTCTGGTTCCCAAGGATGTGAAAGTTGAGGTATAGCTATATATGCTCACCACAATGAGCCACTCATATCTTTGTGGAGACAATAATTTACCGCCCAGGAAGAACCACTTATCCACACTTGATGTGGGTATCTTAGTGGACAAAACCTAGGATATCACCAGGGAGAAATTGTGAGTGCAAATAACTATTGATTCATTTCTCGTTTGTTGACTTGAATATGCTTCTATCCCTTTTAGAAAATAGCCCCAACTTTCGACTTGATAACTGACTCTATTATACCTTCACTAGCCAAACGTGAGAGGATTTCATCATCAAAGGCAGGTGAGCTTTTGGAAGGCCTGATGACTTTGAGAGAATAAAGGAAGACATTTCTTATAGGGAATTTACATTTTGTTTTATTTTTATTACAATATCACCTAACTCATAATTAAAAAGAACCAACTAGTGGACCACTCACATAAATACTCAAGAACCTATCATTCATTTTGCACCATATTTCATATGTTATGGTTGACATATTTTTGCATTTGTTCAATTTTGTTTATAAACCTTTATCATCACTCTCACTTGATTGCATAGGTAATCACCATACTAGAGAAAATAAATCTAAGGTATTCTCTCAGACTGTAAGGACTCCCTCCTCTCCATAGAGGTGTTTTCCCATTCACTCCTCGTGGTTCATGAGGGAGATACTCTAGCCAGCGAAATTCCCAAGCAACATTGTTAGGATCAACTAGGAGAGTACGATCCTTTCTTAACTCCCCCTTTTCTCCCCTTTTATCATACATCTCCTCTTGCTTCTCCCTTTCGTAGAAGAAGCAACACCCCCTCCCCACCCTTGGTGGGAGTATCCCCTATCTTCTCCACCTTTGGGAGAAGGGATACCACCATTATTGCCACCCTCACCTCCTAGAAGGAGGAAACACACGTAACATTATGGTGGGACCAACCCTTAATACAAAATTTCCTTTCATGGAAAGATTAAATATCCTTGAATTATTTAAGTTGATTAATGACCCCATCCATCGTGATCTAACTTGGTTGGGTATTCCTTTGAAACTTCCATCAGATATTCCAAAATTTGAAGGGAAGAAAGGATATGACCTAGAAAACCATGACACATCATTTCACTTATGGTGCTCCTCCAACAACATCATCAAAGACCTAGATTGTCTTCATCTCTTTCAAAGAACCTTCACCGGAACAACAACCAAATGGTATGCCAATATACCATCAACGACTTATTCCACTTTTGAGTCAATTGCCATTATATTCCTAACCTATTTATAGTTATCCATACGTCATGACCTAGGGCTCGAAATCCTCGTGGAATTTTGGTAATCAACTTCCACCCATATTGTGGATCATATCCATGAATGGCGTAGGGGTGGGACCCTATGAAACATATACATACAGCCTCAATTTCTATTGGATTAGTTTCTGAAACCACTTTAACTTATGATTGCAAAATATGTTGCAACCACCTTTCCAACAATGAAAGAAGAGGCCATCTTGAAGGTCCAACATTTCAATCTCATTTATGCACAATCTCTATATCTATATACCATCCTCCTTGATTCCCCTCGACATCATTCTTTGAACCCAACACCATCAAAAACATCACATTCCATTGATGGTATTATTGTGTCTATTTTCCACCAAGGAAATATTCCCCCACTTATGGATTTTGTACCATCCACTATGGCACAATAATACCCACCAAAACCCCCTATATCAGTGGCAGTTACATCTGCACCAACTGCTCCATTTGGTTATCTCTCTTATAGACCATATAGTCCTACGTACCCAAATGCTATCCAAAAAACTCCAGTAATACCACTACAAATGGCACCTCCTGCTCCTACCTCCACATCATATGGGGAACCTAACACATATATTCCCACTGCTAGATACAACCCATATTTTTGGTTTCCTGGTCCTTCTCCCATGCCTCAAATGTAGGTCAATCTAAACATGACTAATCCCATGAATACTTAGAATCAAGGGAAGAAGAAAGAAAAGAATAGGAAAAACCAACAGCAAGGACAGGGGACCAATGCCCCTCCCCAAAACCAGAACATAGGTAACTAGATTGAGTGGGAAAACAACCCCCCCAAAGAAGGAAATAATACCAACCTTAGGACAAATTATCCTTGCTCCATGTGTGGAGAGTATGGGAACTACACCCACCATTCCCCATTAATAGTTGAGTGCAAAAAAATGCTTATATAAAATAAGTTGAACACAACCAATCCTCTGCAAGCACCAAATTCACCACAACCCCAAATAGATATATTACAACAACCCTTTTCCAATCAAGGGGTAGTTACTCAACAACTAGATCTGCACCCCCTAAGTGATGACACCTTTGAAGATATTTACATGAACACAGTCGAAGTCAACCTTCAAACCTATGCTAAGGGGTATGGAATTCCTTAATATCCAAAAGGGGATGATGTCCCTACCACCTCGGAGGGCCTTTGCAAATAGAATTTCCAAACAATGACCATATCCTTAGGATACCTAAAGCTCCACTTAGATGGGCTACCCAAAATCCTCACATGAAAGTTCCCACAACTACAGTATAGTAGATGATTAGGCTCAGTCACCAGCTTCCATGTCGACATTGGATGTTCTTCAATCTTTCCCTTTCCAAAAGAAGGAATTACTCAATGCGTTAGTCACCGTCAACCCTTTTTATTCACGTCTCATGACCTTCAACCTTGATAAAGGTGAAGCACGACTACCCTCGTTAGTCACTTTTCAGATTCTCGACACAATCAAGAATATCATCATACATTGATGCATAGTCGATGAAGGATTTTCAAATTGTATGATGTCCACTCATGTATGGAAATGTTTGGTCTCACTAGATCTGGTCCCCTCATTTATCGCTCTTTGCGCTCATGATGGGAGGTCATCAAAACATTTAGGCTTATACTAAAATGTCCCTATTGGTCTAGGGGACAAGATAATACTTTTAGATATTGAGGTAGTCGACACACAACTCGACTATAACATTCTCCTAGGACGTAGTTATATCTACGCCATGAAGGAAATTTCCTCATCAGTAATCTGCATCATGATGTTCCTTTAATGGGAATATTTTCACTCTTGACCAACTCAACTACTACGACCCTCACACCAATACAAATTTGGATAATTTCCTACCCAAAATAGGATCGAAAATGTCCCCCCAGTATGTTAATATTGGTATGGGAATTTACAAAGATTCTGATTTGTTGGGGGCCTACTCAGGCCCTCCACCAAAGATCCTTATATCTACAGATGGTATCATGTGTACTATCATCACCTCTGAATATAAGTCAAAATCCCCCTCCACTTCAACATCAGTACTCCCTACTATTTGTGGCTTTGACCAGAAATTAAACCCCTCAGTGCCAGTTGTTTTTCAAATCCATTTCTTGTATCCCCCCACATGAGTACAAGGAATGCCAGTAATGGCTCAACTCACATTACCTCATCTCACTTTGAAAATACATGTGTGGTACCTCACACCATCTTACCTCAAGATGGATTCCAATCCAATATACTATTATGAGTTTGTACCCGTTTCCACCACAAGGACCCCTTTCCAAAACAGAATCACATGTGACTCAACCACCATCGATGGTCACCAAGCCTAATGCTGGGGGCATAAAACAACCCAATTTGAAATCGATAGTAGTCTCAAGTACTACTCCCACTTTTAGATTCACTGCAACATGTTCTCTATGTGGGAAACCAGGACATGCGACTACTTTTTTGTCTACCTTACCTGAACTCAGGAATTTGCTTAAAACCCTAGTTAGCATAGTCCATGACTTGAACACTTCACCAAGGGATACTCCAACCACATCAAACGGTCCTAATACTAATACCAAGACCAATTCATTTATCACTAACCACACGTGCACAATATGTTCTTAGTTTGAACATTATACCCATAATTGTCCCAATCTCCCTCGATTTCAAGACGCGTTGGAGACCATTCACTTCACACATTCCATGGCCATAAGACCACCTCCTAAAGAATCTTCTTTCAACATTGTCACTACCTCAATATACACATAGGGGGAACCACCACAGGAGGAAACAACACTTGCAGCTTCACCACCAGAGACACCAGTACTGTCGACATCTCTGCCACCAGTGCCACCCCATGGGTGTTCATCACGTGGGGATCATCACCATATGATATCCAGCACAACCAACACCATCATACTTGACCATTCCACCCTACCTCTAATTCCAACGCATGAGCTAAACCACACTCGGGCTACCCATCCATGTAGATCGTGTGGGAAACTAACACATTATTCATTTTAGTGCCACATCCTATGCATCGAGCGGGATTTCCATATAAAACAGATGAGACTCAAGGATCACCCCCTCTCCTCAGGGCATACCCACTTGGGACACCCATTGTGTAGGTTATCCTCCCATTGCTCGAGACTGGAAATCATGGTGATGTTATCAATATTTCGTCATTAGCCGACTTAATCAAAAGTGATGATACATTGTCATCTACATAAGAGGAATACCAACCTTCACCAAAAAAATCACCATCAACCATGGAAGATAGCCACGATCCACCAAAAAATACCTAGACAACACGATCCCTCTGGTCGAGTGTTGGGCATCCATAGGAAATACAACATCTCCCTCACAAGTTGATCGACTTGGGATGTCATTTGGTTGCACATATAGTCTATCCCTAAGACAAGTTGCACCAATTAACAACACCATAGGTCTCTAATGTCAAATTGGTGACACCATTGTTCACTTCCTATGTTGTCCCTTCCATTATAATACAATCTAGTATCTTTTTTACTCATTTTTTAAATCCCATTGATTGAAAATAAGACCAAATGTTATTTTTCATGTAGATGACCACTTTGCCAGATTTCTTCCTCGGCTTAGCCGATGTTGTGAGCCATTGGTTAAAGAACTAAGCATTAGTTTCTTTGTCTATTTACACCCCTACTCAAACTCTATACCACAAAGGTGGGGTTTTCTTAGGGGAAATCACTAAGAATCAAGAAGAATATGATGTAGTCATCGAGTTATTGAACGATGCCCTCCACGTCAGGATACCACACCTACATGTCCAATTAGATTCCCAAATCATAGTCTCGCTTTTGAATAATGCATTTTGTGTCCTCAACCTACTCCCCTTTCGTAGGTATTTGTGAGTTTGCCTCTTGGTAAGACAATTTGAAACCATCACGTTCACACGTGTCCCTAGGATAACCAATGCATTCATAAATCATGTCGCTAATGAGCCATATATAAACATCACGAATGCATGTATACACCATATTAATACATGAGACAACATACATGAGATCAAAATCTGTTTTTCATGTACAACATATGGGCCTCATGGGACATATACAAAAAGAATCATCAACCTTATAGGGGTACATCAAAAATCACCTCCCATAGGCTATGTCAATGACATATACACAATGTGGCTCATAGACCTATACAAAAAACACATATGGGTTCCTCGCACTCAAGGAATTTCCCTTGATAATGGGGCCCGAGGGCCCATAAATTCTAAGGGAGGAACTACCTATGCAACCCCCGCTGGTGGCCCTAGTGGACTTGGTGGAACTCCTTGAACTAGAGTTGGAGATGTCCCTATCAGTGGAGGACCTCTTCCTCCCAGGACTCCTCGATCGAGGTGGATCGCTATTGCAACCTGGTGAATCATCTAAGTCACCATTGAAGACCCCACTCCATTGGTAAACCAACCACCTGCATAAGCCGATTGTCATCCAAGTTACCTAGAAGATGCTCGTCCACCCCAACTATCAATACTGACAGCCGCTTCTCTAAGTCGGATAGAATTTCCATGGTATGGTCCTCCAAGGATTCCCTACTAGCCTCTCCTACTGCAACCCCACCAGCTACTACCATAGTATCCCCACCATCTACTCCCGCCCCTCCAATGTCACGACGATGACGACGTTGAGCCCTAGCAGGATGGTGGGGAATATCAGTTGTGACTGGCATACCAACCATTTGCATGAGCCTGACGTTTGTGATACAAACACATAAAAAGGATCAATATCGAACATGTGTGTGTGTGTGTATAATATCAAATGTACAAAAGATATATCAATCTACATACCACGAACATCCCATTGTTGGAGCCAAGGCCGCAGCTATGGTAAAAGTTGCGAATTTTGAGGAAAAAGCACAAGTATGGAAGAGAAAGTGCTAAGTTTTGAATAAGCGCCAATTTTGGGACAGAAGAAGACGGTGCGCAGTACGGTGCCAGATGGATAATCTCAGCGTAGATTACGGACCGGAAATTGCAGAGCTCGCGCGCACGTCAGAAGAGAATGAAGGTAGCCAAGTGGAAAGCCCAGCTACCACAATCAATGAAGCAATGGAGTAGAGGGCTCAGCTACCCTCATTTAAGGCTAAGTACAGAAGTTATGGTTGCTCGGATCAAGGAGGAGCAACGGACCAAAGCATTGAAGGCGAAGGACGAGGCACCCATACCCGTAAGCTGCGCCGGAATTCATGGAGCCTGCAGGAAGCGGCGACATGACTGCAAGCGGCGCCTACAGTACACCTAGCCATGTGCATGGTTAGGGTTTTTGGGGATTACTGCTGGGAAAGGCCCACAGTTTTGTAAAGATGCGACCGCCATGGCCACCTATATATATGTATAATTGTAATGGGTAGATGTTAGCTAGCGAGTCAGTGAGTTGGTTAATTAGGGAGTCAGTTAGCTAAGCCTATGAGTGAGCTAGCTAAGATAGTAGACACTGGATGTAAGAAGGATTGATCGAGTGGACCATCCTCTGTTACGATCTTGTTGACTGTTTTCTACCGAGTTGCTAGAAAACAGGAGTTAGAGCTGGTTAGCAGTGAAGCTAATCCTTGAGTTGCAGACAGTCAGAGTCGACGTCTGAACTATTGTAACCTCTGAAGAGGAAGAGAATAGATCGAGAGAAGGGCTCCCAGCTGTGTGCGTGGAGTTTCCTGGAAAGATCTAAGGCTGCAGCTGTGTGTGCAGCATATTGTATAAGTCTATCATTTTCTGGTTAATATAAGATACTCCCGTGGGCGTGGTTTTCCCCGTGGAGGTGGACTTCATATTTCTCGTTGTTGCGATGTTGTGATTGAAGTGATTGCCTGTTTTAAGTCTACTAACAGCAAATACAGGAATGTTGCATTATCTTTATGAGTGTGTTGAGTAAGTTCTTAAAGCTTTCTTGGGAATTATAATCGTTAAGGGTCGAAGGAATCGGTAAGATACGTTGCCGTAGCGACAGGAGAACGTGTTGCTGCGACGGGCGCACTAGCTAAGTGACGCTTAGAATATCGGCGCAGAGGATAATAGGTCCTAGCGCAGGAGTGGAAGCACCGCGCAGTTCAGCTGCCAAGCAGGAGCCTGAGCGCTGTTGCGCTCGTAAGTCTGGAAGGGTCAGACATTCACCTTTGAAGAATCGCCAAGGAGGAAAGAACAGTCTCCGCGTTGCCCGGGTTAAGGAAATCTGATTCCTTAGCCCCCCCATAGCCACTTCGGGTGAGACCTCGAGCTGTTGCGCAGCTCGTTGCCGAGAGGGCCAGTGCGCCAAGGGGTTTTGTTGCTGTGCTTCATTAAAACCCAGGTCTGTCCAAAAAGCAGCCAACAAATGGTTCCGTTGCCGCGTGAATGAGACTTGTTATTTCAGCGACACACGAGATTGAGGCGAAATCCAGAGAAAGAGGGAGCCAACAAATTGTTCCGTTGCCGCGTGAATGAGACTTGTTATTTCAGCGACACACAAGATTGAGGCGAAATCCAGAGAAAGAGGGAGCCAACAAATGGTTCCGTTGCCACATGACTGAGACTTGCTATTTTTGCGACGTAGAAGATTGTTGCAGAAGCCAACAAATGGTTCCGTTGCTTTGAACCCTGTTGTTGAGCCAACAAATGGTTCTGTTGCCTTGAGACTTGCTCATTTAACAAATGTGTTACTGGAATCCTACAACTACAGAAATTCAGGAGTGGTTCAATTTAAAGGCTAACGAGTTCGCTGAACAAGAAAATAGAAGCTCTAGACTCCAGCCAGAAGAATGGTTGCAGAAGTATATCTATACTGACCTTCACGAAATTTTCTTTGTCACATTTGCACTTGAGTTACATGCTTGGATAGCCAAGTTAGCAGATACTAGACCCACTGTGCATATTGATCGACCAGTCGCTTGGACGCCTGAGCTAGTCAGTATTTTAAAGCGGGTAGACAATTCTGTGTCCCGCACAGTAGACTTTTGGTTGAATAGTCTGCTGGAAGGTTTCATCACTGAGTTTGCAGTGGATACAAGAAAGAGTTTCAGTGAAGCTGAGAGGAGTTTCTTTCAAGCACATAGAGGTAAGTTCCTGAATTCTTTGAACTTATCGATTAAAATGCTTCTGTATGAAAAAGCAAAACTATGTATAGCTTCAGATGAATAGCATAGACAAGTAATGTCCGTAGACTCTGATAGTGACCCTGAAGTTATTGGTTGCACTCGTAGTGGAAAACGATATAAAGTAGGCCTTGACCAACATTCTTTTGAGTCAAGCCCAGAAGACAGTCAAGTTCCCAGAGCAAGCCACATAGAAAGACAAGGGAGCGTTCATATCCCTTACCACCCTTTTACACCGCAAAAGCCAGACAAAGCTCAGTATAATCCCGCAGTAACACCTTCTAGTAGCCCACACGGTACTTCTAGTACCTCTGTACCACCTTTGTTCAACCAGCCCAGAAGAACTGCTACAACACCTACACCTCAACCTAGCACAAGAAAGATGGGTGATGACATGAAACTACCAACTTTTAGAGGAACAGGGATAGAAGACCCTGAGCAACACTGGTTCCTATGTGAAGCCATTTGGACAATTAAGCAAATTAATGATGATGCTGTTAAACTGGTTCAGTTAGCAACCACACTAAGAGAAAGAGCCTTAACTTAGTTCATGAAATACTCAGCAGCACAGAATAGAACGCTTGCTGATGTAAGAAATGCTATGATTAGAGACTTCAAGAAACCTAAATCAGAATCACAGTGCATAACAGAGCTCAAAGACATCAAACAGTTACCTACAGAGTCAGTATGGGACTTTGACCAAAAGTTCAAAGCCTTGATAGATCAAGTAAGCTTTGAGTTTGCACCACAACAGCATAAGGAATGGTTCATTGCTGCGCTGCTTCCACACATTAGACTTCCTCTTATGCAACAGAATCTCACTACTCAGGAACAAGCTCTAGAGATGGCTATGAAACTAGAAGCTTCACCAATTGCTGGAACAAGCAACGATGTTGCGCAGTTGCAGAACCAGTTAGCAAACTTAACCTTGCAAGTGCATGATATTAAGAAAGGCAAGGATGTCAAGGAGGAGATATGGTGTACAAAATGTAAAGCACAAGGTCATTCAAAGGACCATTGTCCCGTTTTCATAGAGTATATTGCAACTGGAGCACCTAATCCTTTACCACAGCCACAGGGGCCTTGGTGTGAAATCTGTAGAACTAGAGGTCATAGACCACAAGAATGTCACTTACTTCAGAAATATGTACAAACTTCAAAGAATCTATATTGTAATTTATGTAAATCAGTAGGCCATGATGAAAACAATTGCAGAGCATATGACCTTATGATGGAAAGGAAACACGATGTTTATCGAGTACAATCAGAAGCACAAGGACCCGTAGCAGGTCCACAGTATGACCAAACTCGCGACGGCCGAACAGGAAATTACAGAGGCCGCGGATGTACAACAAATTTTGGCCGCTGAAGAGGCCAGATCACTTGTTATAATTGTGGAGCGCAAGGTCATTTTGCAAGAGATTGCCAAAACCCTACAACCCTTTGCAGATATTGTAAATCTTATGATCATATCATTGAAGAATGCCCTCAATTGATGACCAAAATGCAAGCAAAGATGCCACAGGTCAACCAGAACATTCAATTGATTGGAGCAGAAAAAATGGAGCCAGACCGTACAGTTAATATTGTGACGCGTAGTGGAACAACCACTGGTGCGCTAGAGTCGGGATCTGGAAAGCAAGCGACGCAATGGGTGCGCCGCGCTAATATTAAACCAACCCCACTTAATCTGCAGAAGCAAAAAGAAGCATTCAAGCAAGCCCAAGAGTATTTCTCAGATCCCAGAGCTTCAAGTTCTGTCGCAACTCCGCATAATGATATTAGATCGCAAGTGCTAAGACAAGACAACCTGGTACAAGAACAGGCCACTACATCCGGAAGGCCCGATGAAGAAGATACACTAGTTACTGTCCATAATTTTCTAAGGAACTGCTTAAAGTTGTTGCGCAATGAAAAAGCAACTATGGAACTTCAACACCTATTGGATAAATGTCAACAATCTGCTTCGACCAACATGCCGCAGCGCGCTGTTCACCAGATTGGGAGTCACATTAGAACTGGAAAAGAGATGAGGCTCACAGCGCAGATTGGAGCATTTGAGATGGACAAAGTCATTTTAGATTTGGGCTCAGAAGTTAATGTTCTCACCATGCAGACATGGGAACAGATGGGAAGTCCTCAACTTACCAGATCCCCCATCCAGCTAAGACTCGCGAACCAGCAACGAGTCTCTCCATTGGGCAGATTACCTTATGTACCTATTGATATTGAGGGAGTAAGAAGTTCTGCAGACTTTGAAGTAATCAAAATCCTGGATGATAGTAGACCTTACCCAGCACTTTTAGGTATAGACTGGGCATTTGATAATTTGGCTGTCATCAATTTGAAGAAAAGACAGATGACCTTCGAGGACGACCAGATTAGGGTCATTGCACCGCTTGATCCTATTCAAGGACCAAGGTATATAGAACCCATTCGGGCAGAAGAAGAAGCGCGCCAAATGGAAAGTTTGTATCAGATGACTGCTAGTCAGAGTGACTATGTCAACCCCACAGCAGATGGCCATATCAGCTGGCGATGCGATAGCTCGTGCACATCAGACTCAGATGTAGGATTGGAAAACTGGCAGAATCGCTTACATGAGGTTTCTACAAGACGTTGCGCCATGATGACTAAATCCATTCGATGGATTGGCACAGAATTGACTGACACTCCAATTTTTGATGGTTTAACTAACGTAAGTGAATTCCTACAGGCATATGAACAACAGCTTCCAGAACAGCAGTGCATACACGCATTAGATGTATCACTGCGTGCTACACCCGCAAGATGGTGGGGTGCGCATAAAGAGAATATTCATACATGGCAAGACTGTCGCAGATTGATACTGCGTAGATTTCAGGACACTACAGCAGAAGTGTCGCACAAATATGAGGGATAGAGTGACCCCAGGTCACACATTGAAGCATGCATTCAGTAATGGTCGGATATTTCGGACGATGAGTGGGTTCACCTATTCATCCACACATTGGACACAGTTCCAAGGAACTGGTACACTGAAACAGAATTGCGCAGAGGCACTCTTACTTGGCCTCTTATGATAGAAAGTTTTCAACTTACCTTCAGCTTTGAGTCAGAGCATCCAAGTATTGATCAGGCTCTGAAGTGTATTAAAAAGAAGGTATTTGAACCATGTCTATTACCAGAATATTCCCAACCAGATTGAGCTGTTCAGATAGAACATGCCCTGGAATGCTATAATTTCACCACTGGAGAAGAGGAGGATGATCCTCGCAACATCAACATCCCAGAATCACAAGGGACACGCAATGTCGAAGGTCCTCAGCTTGATATCCCTGCCATTACAGAACACATCAAGCTCAAAAAGGTTAACATTGGTACAGAAGCCGAACCCAAGTTTGCTTCTATAGGAGACTATTGGGATGATGAAACTGTTGCGCATATTTCAGATTTATTACGTGACTACCAGGATATCTTTCCTACCAAGTTCACAGAAATGAAAGGCATCCTAGGAGACTTAGGAGTGATGCGCATACCTCTGAAACCAGATGCCAAGCCAGTAAAGCAGCGCCCATACAGGTTGAACCCGCGCTATAAAGAAAAAGTCAAAGAAGAAATTGACAAGATGCTCGCAGCAGGTATTATTGAGGCAGTAGAAGAAAGCGATTGGATTAGCCCTATGGTTGTACAAGAGAAGAAGACAAAAGGTGAAATAAGAATTTGCGTGGACTTGCGCAAACTCAATGACGCATCAGCGCATGATCCATTTCCTACTCCCTTTACAGATGAAGTGCTTGATAATGTTGGAGGACAAGAGGCTTATTCCTTCACTGATGGATTTTCGGGATACCATCAGATCAGAATCCATCCAGACGACCACCATAAGACTACTTTTGCGACTGAATGGGGCTCATTCCAGTACACGGTAATGCCCTTTGGTCTTAAAAACGCTCCTGCTATCTTCTCTAGAGTCGTTGTTGCTGTTTTTAAAGAATTCATCCATAAGTTCTTAGAAGTCTATTTTGATGACTGGACTGTATTTGGCTTATTAAAGAACCATATAGCGAACCTGCGAATGATGTTAGAAAAATGTAGACAGCATCAGATTTCCCTTAACTTGAAAAAATGTATCTTCTGTGCTCCTTTTGGTATTTTGTTGGGTCACATTGTATGCAGACAAGGACTCCTGATGGATCCTGCGAAGGTTGCCATCATTGCTAATTTACCTGCGCCCAACTCAGTCAAATAATTACGCACTACATTGGGACATACTGGATACTACAGAAAATTTATCAAAGGTTATGCAAAGATCACAGCACCTATGGAAAGATTGCTGAAAAAGGATTCGAAATTCCAATGGACAGAAGAATGCCAACAGAGCTTGGACACACTTAAAGACAAGATGATCACTGCGCCAATTCTAGTTTTCCCAGACTGGAATAAACCCTTTCATGTTCATGTCGATGCTTCTTCCATAGCATTGGGGATCGTACTTACACAACCAGGAAAAGGAGGTATCGATCACCCCATTGCTTACTCTAGCCGGAAGTTGTCCACAGCCGAGAAGAACTACACTACTACAGAGAGAGAAGGACTAGCTATGGTGTACGCCCTACAGAAGTTCAGACACTACTTACTGGGCGCACATTTTAAAATGTATACTGACCATTCTGCTTTGAAATACTTGGTCAATAAGCCAGTGTTAGGGGGAAGAATTTGCAGATGGCTACTGCTCTTTCAAGAATATGATTTTGAGGTAATTGTAAAGCCAGGTAGATTGAATGCAGGACCTGACCACTTATCTAGGATTGAGTCAGGAGAAGAACCTACAAATCTGGAGGACAATCTGCCTGATGCACAGCTATTTTTTGTTCAAGCAGCAGATGAATATTATTCTGATATCCTTGAGTTTCTCACTACTGGACAAGCGCCAGTTGAGTTTACAATCCAGCAGAAGAAACAACTTGTCGTCAAAGCCGCAGACTTCACTTTGATAGCAGGCCAGCTTTATAAGCTGGGCCCCGATGAAGTCTTGCACAGATGTATTTTACCGCATGAAAAGAACTCTATCATCGCAGAAGCGCACTCAGGTACCGCAGGAGGCCATTTCGCAGGAAAGCCGACTGCTCAGAAGATCTTAGCCGCAGGTCTTTGGTGGCCGACATTGCATAAGGATACTAAGCAATTCTGCAGATGTTGCGATGTGTGCCAGCGAATAGGAAAACCTTCAAGAAGAGATGAGATGCCGCTAAGACCTCAGATAACACTGCGCGCTTTTGATAAATGGGCCATTGATTTTGTAGGTCCTATCAACCCACCAGGAAAGAGAACCGGCGCAAGATACATCATTACAGCTACTGAATACCTCACCAGATGGGCTGAGGCTAAGCCAGTAAGGAACTGCGACGCTGCTAAGGTCGCGCAGTTCATTTTTGAGAATATTATCACTAGATTTGGATGTCCACTGATTCTAATGAGTGATCAGGGTACACATTTCCTCAATAAGACTATAGAATCCCTTACTGAAGAATTCCAAATTAGTCACCATAAGAGTACACCCTACCACCCTCAAGCTAATGGCACAGTGGAGGCATTCAATAAAATTCTTGAGAATGCCCTGACGAAGATCTGTAATCAACAAAGAGATGATTGGGACCTTAGAGTCACAGCTGTATTATGGGCTTACAGAACTACCTGCAAGAAATTAACAGGCCACACACCTTTCAGTTTGGTGTATGGACAAGAAGCAGTTATGCCTATGGAATACATTATTCCCAGTCTCAGAATTGCACAAATTACAGAAATGACAGATCCTGATACTATGAGCGCAAGACTCTCACAACTGCTTGCCTTAGAAGAAGACAGACTCTTAGCCGGATTCCATCAACAGGTACAGAAGGCAAGACAGAAAGCTTGGCATGACAGGCATATTAAGAATAAAGTCTTTCAGGAACGAGACTTGGTACTCCTCTATGATAGTAAATTCACCAAGTTTCCAGGCAAGTTTCGTGTACATTCGTTAGGCCCTTTTCAGGTAATAAAGATAACAGAAGGAGGAGCAGTTCAGCTTGCGAAGCTAAATGGAGAAGTACTGCCTACAAAGATCAATGGGAGTCGGCTTAAGCTTTACCGCGACGGCCACTCCGCCCTGTCGACTTAAATAGCTGCTCAAAGATATGCAGATGCCCAGTGTAGTTGAAAGAGGCATCGCATTCAGTCTACACGGAAGTCGCGAGAACCTCAGTCTCTGGCTTCCCGCGCAGCTCTTTGAAACATCCGCGCACGTCTATAAAGTTTGGTTGGAACGAACCTAATTGCGCTCTTGCGAAGTTCCCTATGTCAATTTGCCGCTTGAAGAATTCTTGTTGTGGACCCCTATAGGCACAGTTCCCGAAGTTGAAATGACCCGCCGAAAAATTTGAATTACAGCAGTTATGTAGCCGTGTCTGAAAATAAATGAAGGATAAACCCGCCATTTAAGTGTAGCCGCTCTGACAGATTCGACTTGATCTCCGTAAGATTTGCATTTAACTCATGTGCCGAAAAGTTTTAGCTTCTCCCGGAAGCCTGTCAGAGCCCGTCGATCACAGTAAATGCACCGCAGAGGTGAGGGGGATCGTAGGGTTGTCAACTCATGCATAGCCGCCTATAGCTAGTAGCCCCACTTGCCCGCATTTACTATCACCTTAGCTATAAATACCCCACACTTGTATAATTTCGGGTTACTTTTCTCGAGCTGCATAGTCTTGTTTGAGAATCTAAGCCATTGTTTTCAGAGCCGAGTCGTGTAGAGTGCTTCCTTCTTATCAGTGTTCATATCCCACGCTATTTCGATGTTTCTGTCCACGTTCTTGTTACCTATACCCGTTCACGATGGAGAACCTGTCGACTGAAGAAGTTGTTCGTCAATTCCTGCGTCGAGGCCTAGATTTCGGCATGACTACCCCTGTGATGGCTTCGACTTATGTACATCCTGGTTATCAGGATCCCAGACAATCTCCGGCCATAAGAGCATCCCAACCACAGCCAGAAGAGCCCGTTCCAGAGCCGTTGGCCACTATGGTGAATTATATTCTGCCGCGTCCAGACGATGCACCAGAGGTGCATATTCCGAAGAATGCAAAGTACCCGCTTCCGTTACCGCCACTACCGGCTGGCGTGCGAATAGAAGGGTCCCTGCTCGGACACCTTCCACTGGTCAAGTTCTTTGATTTCAACCTGGGAGACTATAAGACATATCCTCAGTTCCAGCTAGATCGATATCTGACGGTAGTGCATAATCCCACCAGACAGGTTGACGAATTCATCCCGAAGGGATTTGCAGCAAATCTTGAGCGCCCTGGACTCCTGAATCTGTTAAAGCTACCGCATTTTGGGCGTAGCAATGAGGTGAACGCAGTCGTCAAGACGCTGCTATCCTGCGTTCATGGAGGTTACCTTTGGCTGGGGAGGCCAATCGATTTAAATGTCGATTTGATTCATCGCATTACTGGCCTGTCTAAGGTTGGTAAGGATCCCAATATCCATTTTATGGGAAAGGAGAAGGATAGAAAACTGGTTGCAAAGCTGGTCCAAAAATATAACCTTACAAGAGGAGGTCGGGCTTATGACCTCACTATAGTAGAAGACGAAGCACTTAGATTTACAGGAAGTTTGCTCGCAGGCAGACTTCTCACGAAGTGCAGACCGAAGGAAGTTACTGGAGCTGTCATGGAACTCGCCATCGCAGCTGCGGAGGGGGAGCAGTACAACTGGTGCCTCTTCCTCCTCAATTCTTTTTTGGAAGACTGTCGGAACGTCCAAGATAACCCCGGTCAGTCGTTCCATTTTTCTTGGCTTTTAATTTTATGTGCTCTCGTCGGGTGGAAGGAGCCCCCGAACACTCAGTTCCTTCCGCGCCGCGCAGGAGAACCTGCCAGAATCCGCTATGTTAACCTTTGGGAATCCCCTAATCCCGCGAAGCGCAAGATGAACCGCGCTGTATTTTGTGAATACTACTATCTCCTCAGAGATACCATTCAGGAAATGCCAAGGCTGAGTGAGGAGACAGCGAGGATATATGAAGGAAAGTTGGCTTTTACTGTCGACTTACATCAACTTTACCTCCGCCCCTGCGGCATTCAAGAGGAATGGGCCGTAGGCCTTTACAGGATGACCACAGAAGATGTCGAAGAAACTATCAAGTCTTGGTCGGACGAATGGAGAGAAGCCGTCGACATCGCATCCGCAATGCCACCCACCGCTGCGCAAGAGAAGGATAAGGGCAAGGAAGCCCCTGAGCAAAGAAGTGATGAAGGCTCGACAGAGCCAGCAGCCAAGAAACAAAAGGTGTCGCATCCCTCTGAGGCCATTCCCTCGGGGATCGACCAGTATTTGAAAGAGCAATTTCGCGAGCTGCGGAACACGCACGCTCACATCAGAAGTGCTCTAGACCTGCAGTTTGTGGAAATAAAGGGTCTCGCAGGAAGGATTGCGCAGACTCATGCGCCAGCATCTACTTCGCAGGCGCCACAAGAAATTCCAAGTACCGAGCGAGTTGAAGAACTCATAGAAAGGCATACTGTCGTGCATATCCCGCCTACGAGCATGACACTCCCAGATCCGCTAGCTGCACTACAGGTAAGCGCAGTTGGGCCCGTTGAAATAAATTTGTCTTTAATTCCCATAGAAACTCTACAGCTAGTGCATGAGAAAGTTTCTCTGGAGTTGAGAGCTAGAGAGCTCTCTACCTTCCAGGAAAATCAACGACTGCAATCGCAGGAGATCGAGCTGACGGCAAGCCATAAGAATATCTCCGAGAAACTTGCACTTTATGAGGCGCAAGACATTGGCATAAGAAACGCAGTGGATGAGATTGCCCAGGAATTGCCGGCTTGCGAGATTCAACCAGACCTCCCTCTGGTTGAGAAAGTTCAAATTATTGGAGGAAGGGTGAAAACCCTGGAGCATGAAATAGTTGCTATGGCTGAGGGCCATAGAACCCAAATCGCTGAGCTAGAAGCTTGTGTTGCCGCGCAGTTTACAGATGATGCGCAGGAACAATTTGAAGCGCTGAGCAGAGCTTCCACACAGATGAAAGACAGAATACAGGAAGCTGAGAACCTGATGAGCCAAGCTATGGAAGCTTGGACGGAGCTTGAGAAGCTCCCTTTTAAAGTTGGTCTTTTGGAACAGGTGAAAGCCGCAGAACCGTCCCTAACTGTTCTGACTGAAGAAGCTAAGGCCTTAACAGGCTTACCAAAAATGAAGAAAATGAGTGAAGTGCGCAGAATGCAACAGCAACTCCACAAGCTCAGAACTGAAGATGAGAAGCTCACCAACAGCATTCAGCCATTCATGGATGAGTATGCTGATATCGTTGGCCAAGTCGAGGCAAAAATCAAAGAGATTGCTGAATCTCAAGAGGTGATTGATGCCATCACTAAAGAAGAAGCCACTGCAGAAACGGTGCAGACTGCTGTGGAGTGTGTCGATGAATTGGACTCCGCTATTGCGCAGTGGAAGAAAACATTCGCGCAGACCCAAGCAAAAGCAGATGCGCAAGTAAGGCGACCACACGCTAGTGCGAGTGGCTCGAGGGCGAGCCACAAGTAAGTGTTAGGGGCCTGTTGGAGCCAAGGCCGCAGCTATGGTAAAAGCTGCGAATTTTGAGGAAAAAGCACAAGTATGGAAGAGAAAGTGCTAAGTTTTGAATAAGCACCAATTTTGGGACAGAAGAAGACGGTGCGCAGTACGGTGCCAGATGGATAATCTCAGCGCAGATTACGGACCGAAAATTGCGGAGCTCGCGCGCACGTCAGAAGAGAATGAAGGTAGCCAAGTGGAAAGCCCAGCTACCACAATCAATGAAGCAATGGAGTAGAGGGCTCAGCTACCCTCATTTAAGGCTAAGTACAGAAGTTATGGTTGCTCGGATCAAGGAGGAGCAACAGACCAAAGCATTGAAGGCGAAGGACGAGGCACCCATACCCGTAAGCTGCGCCGGAATTCATGGAGCCTGCAGGAAGCGGTGACATGACTGCAAGCGGTGCCTACAGTACACCTAGCCATGTGCGTGGTTAGGGTTTTTGGGGATTACTGCTGGGAAAGGCCCACAGTTTTGTAAAGGTGCGACCGCCATGGCCACCTATATATATGTATAATTGTAATGGGTAGATGTTAGCTAGCGAGTCAGTGAGTTGGTTAATTAGGGATTCAGTTAGCTAAGCCTGTGAGTGAGCTAGCTAAGATAGTAGAAACTGGATGTAAGAAGGATTGATCGAGTGGACCATCCTCTGTTACGATCTTGTTGACTGTTTTCTACCGAGTTGCTAGAAAACAAGAGTTAGAGCTGGTTAGCAGTGAAGCTAATCCTTGAGTTGCAGACAGTCAGAGTCGACGTCTGAACTATTGTAACCTCTGAAGAGGAAGAGAATAGATCGAGAGAAGGGCTCCCAGCTGTTTGCATGGAGTTTCCTGGAAAGATCTAAGGCTGCAGCTGTGTGCGCAGCATATTGTATAAGTCTATCATTTTCTGGTTAATATAAGATACTCCTGTGGGCGTGGTTTTCCCCGTGGAGGTGGAATTCATATTTCTCGTTGTTGCGATGTTGTGATTGAAGTGATTGCCTGTTTTAAGTCTACTAACAGCAAATACAGGAATGTTGCATTATCTTTATGAGTGTGTTGAGTAAGTTCTTAAAGCTTTCTTGGGAATTATAATCGTTAAGGGTCGAAGGAATCGGTAAGATACGTTGCCGTAGCAACAGGAGAACGTGTTGCTGCGACGGGCGCACTAGCTAAGCGATGCTTAGAATATCGGCGCAGAGGATAATAGGTCCTAGAGCAGGAGTGGAAGCACCGCGCAGTTCAGCTGCCAAGCAGGAGCCTGAGCGCTGTTGCGCTCGTAAGTCTGGAAGGGTCAGACATTCATTTTTGAAGAATTTCCAAGGAGGAAAGAACAGTCTCCGCGTCGCCTGGGTTAAGGAAATCTGATTCCTTAGCCCCCCCATAGCCACTTCGGGTGAGACCTCGAGCTGTCACGCAGCTCGTTGCCGAGAGGGCCAGTGCGCCAAGGGGTTTTGTTGCTGCGCTTCATTAAAACCCAGGTCTGTCCAAAAAGCATCCAACACCCATCCATCAAGGGGCACCAACAACTCTAGATCTCCCTGGAGGTCCATTCCACTATAGGGGTACCACTCCATAGGGCCAATGCACTGCCTCCATATCTTGAAGTAGCGTGGAGTGAATATCACTCCCACCTCTCTACCTCCCACCCTAGGCATCACACACCACTAGTAGGCCATCCGAGGCTCCTGAGGCCCTCTTGGGGGCATCACCATCGGTGGCCGCAGAGACGGGTATGGCTCAAAAAATTATGAGCATATCACGCTCACATAAGTAAAAGTCCCACAGCTCCTCCATGATCTCTTAGATAATAGCCACATCATTTGATGAAGCATCATACTCCCCCAAGACACCCTATTCCCAACCATAGCTCACTCCACCAATAGGAGCTGACCACCCATGATCTGGTTAGGGCTCATCATCCCATGAACCTAGACCACAGCGGCCACTATCGCTCGAATAGACAATGACGTAATATAGAGATGCTAAAATGCCCAAAAACCTAATTTAAAGGCTTCCCACCATAGTATTGATCAATCAGCAAACCAATAGTGCGATGCCCTGCCATAGAGGGGATAGTATCCTCTTGCACCCTGCAGATAGGAAGACCCATACAAAATTATACATCCTGAGTCGTGATGGTATTGTCCTCATCTACCATGTATAAACACCCACAATTAGGATCCCACAGTTGGATGATATCCTACAATAGAGTGTCACTCGACCGCATTAATGAGAAAGGAAAGAACCTGAGCAACCCTGCTTTCCATAGAGCTCTCTCAACCACGGAATCCCCATCCAAATGATCAACTAGCTTGTTGTAATGGAACTCACGCCACTCTACGTATTCCATCATGGAGAACACAAGGCACCTACAACAACAAATCCAAGCAAAATGTTAAAACGCAGCATAATATAAGTAAAAAACTTGACTCAAAATCACACAAATTTCCTACTGCAAATTCATGCTACCTGTGTGAGCACGAAACAATTAATTCCCACTATAAATATGCTTGGGTTAAACTCTCCATTAGTCATTCTTAGTGCAACTACACCACTTGTTGTTGCATGACATTCTCGCATGGGACATACATGGTTTGGCTGCGAAGTCCTTGTGATTGTTCAGTAAACAATCCCATGGCCGAAGCACACACATCTCGCATGACGTGCAAGTTTCGAGGGGATACCCACGTAGGGTAGCCCAGGTGACCCCTTAAAACCCATGCTACCAGATGAAAACTCAAATCGTCATTCATACGACCAAACTAGTCCCTTAAGCTAAAAATTAATTCGACAAAAATGACGAGGATGGGTTTTAGGCTTACGTAGAACTCACATAATGGAAAAATAATGGTCAAATATCCTGGAATAGGGAAAAAATCTCTACGAAATTCACACGTCAAATGGTACAAATGAATTTGAAAAGTAGACCCCACCCCTATTTACAGGAAATTTGCTTGATTTTCAAATAATCCGTATGTGAAAACTGTAGTTCTGTTTGATGAATTGTTCACACCACCATGATCACCATATCAAGGTCTTCGTTATGGTACTATCCACTCCCTCATCTTAGAAATTTTCTCTGGAAGCTATTTTTACGGCCATCCCACAAGTGCACTAGTTTCTTGTCAATTTATGCACCATGTATGTAGGACCAGTAGCAAGAAAACATGGTCACTTTCCAACAATGGTGCAGGGACAACTATCAAAATTATATCATCTTAATCAAGCATATAGGAAACATTTTCCCTCTGTTTACATTGCATTTATCTAGTATTCCCAATGATAACCATAGGATCCCCTTCCTCAATTACGTCATTCCATCAACGTCATAATCAGGAATAGCATGTCCCCCCATGGGTGTGCACACCATTACAACCCCTTTCATATTTTGGCACCCATGATGTCGAACCCCCATAAGTCTGAGGAATCTAATCACTCATCCAGTTGGCCCAAAAGGAAACTGCATATAATTACCTTGCATTATGTTCCTAATACCCCTTAGATTCCTCGGCAGATATTACTATTACAGTCCATAGATAAACTCTCATCCCTTTCATGATAAATATACCATATGTGTTTCCCTTCATATCATCAACCCTCGAGAAGACAACAATGGGGCCCCCACCCGCTTAAAACACCAATCCTACTCAGTTATTCTTCCAGGAATAGTCTGCATGGCATGGATTCATGGGACACCCATATTCTCTTCTGCACAAAGACCACTACATCATCATCAAAATGATTCCTTGATTCACTCAAAATCGTGGGAATATCACCCATATAAACTGGTTGTAACATCCCTCAATTTTGACCCCAATTATTATTATCATTAACATTATTATTATTGTAATTGCAATCATTCTGGTGAGGAGCTCAAGGCCAAGGCCCCACCAGAGAATGATGTGTGTTATGGTATCTACTTACTTAAATTGTAGACCTAGGTCATTAAAAGTTATGAGTGTTGTCGTAAGCACTTAAGTTAAGTTATCGGTTAAATCCTAGTAAAGGATACCAAAGACACCTTTTAGTTTCCGAAAGGCGGTGAAAGGATTTCTAAAGACCTAATGATCAACACTTGGATAACTATTTTATCCTAAGTAAGCTATGACCCTAGCTAAGCAAAAAGGAGAGGGGCATTCATTACTTTAAAGAGACAATTAAAAGATGCATATATCATTAAAATAATATATATATATATATATATATATATATATATATATATATGAAGAAGGTTACTCTCCTCATTTTTGACAAACAAAAGAGGAGTGGGATGCATATGAATAATATGTATAATAAGGACAACAAACCATTATTATGGAAGGAAAAAGAAGCTTACTTTATAGATTAGGGTTAGTATTTAAAGTAGAAAGTTATACTTCTAACCTTTGATAAAACTAAAAGGAGTCAATCCTTAATCCCTAAAATAGAACTTGAATAACTATGTGTAAATACATGTGTGAGTATATTAAAAGAATGATTTTAGTATATATATATATCAAAACAAAGAGGATGATCTTTTAGTATATAAATTACTTACATAGGTGTGTTACAAATAAATTGCAAATAGGTATTGAATTATGCATATATAGTTATGATGAACTATGAGTTGCATTTAAAAGTAAACCCTTCTATTTTAAGCCACCACTTTAAATTGATATTACTGTAAGTATATATATATATATATATATATTTAGAAACAAATGTATTGTTATAGATAGAAGGTGCAAGTATAGAAATGGCTAATGTATATAAGAGATTTTTAAATACAAGATTTCATATGAACATTTTATGGCATAAGAATTGATAGCACACGATTTATTTACTTATAAAATTCGTATACAAAGTATATTTGTAAACATATAGATATAGATGTAAACCTAAGTTATAGGAGTTTGATTTCCTTCATTTTCGAAGTAGGGCAATCCGCCATTAATGGATTAAGAGAGTATATCTGATTTTGCTAAAACGTTGGATGGTGGTCGACACTTGCCGAGAATGATGCCACTTGATCCAAGGGAGTGGTTTATTTCCATTTATTAAGACTGTTAGTTTCGAAGCCACTCGCTTAAACGTAGGAGGAATCTAAGGTTAATGTCTCCACAGTAACTTGCGTTAAAGAAGAATACGAGACAGAGTATGTGTGCATTGTCTACAACGTGGAGTGAGCTGGTAGCTATTTCCTTAGTGGAGCACACCGAGCACCTACCATCGCCATATGGCATCACTAGATCAACACATTTTTCCACTACCTCTTGTCACTCGTTTTTAGGGAATCCTCTATGGTGATGGGTGTTAGCACGTGAGCTGACACTTGGCGTTGTTTTACCCTAACTGAACCACGATTTCCCTTGCGGAAGGGATCTTTCCTACACTTGGAGAAATTTCCAGAATAACAAGGATACGAGGAGTTTATGAATGAGGGTTGGGAGAAGTGGAAGGGGGATCTCGGTGAGAAAGTAAAAAGGAGCGTGATAGTAGTTCCAACTGGGGAGTGAGAGGAGGAGCCTCTCTACTGACAGAAGGGAGCCGGTGAACTCCTTTAGGTTTAGAGAAAGAACACGTATCATAACGGGTGTTTCTTAAATGGGGAAAGCACGACCTGAGAAAGGGGAAATCTCGCACAGTAGAGTTTACACGGCGTGGGGATAAAGATAGAAGGACTCTTGCGGGGGTACGTAAAGGTTTATTGGATGGATTTCATCAGAGGTATGAGCTCAATCTCAGTGATAGAATATAGGAGATCTCAGAGTGGAAGGGAAAGGGACGGTTTCTGGAAGGGGTCCCATCCCATTTCATTTGGAGGCTTCCAACGATGATCCGGGGATGATGATCCCACTGAAGAGGAAGCCGATCTATGGATTCGCATAGCTCTGCATTGACCATCTCATTAATATGATATATGCACCCTCGGGTAGAACGCTCGAGGTATGGATTTCTCAGTAATTTTGATTTGGTATGTTACACTAGTGAGAATAGTTATGATTTCATTAAGTATGAATTGCAAAGATAGAAGTTTTAGTATTCTTGTAGTTCTCTCTATAAGAATGCGTTAAAGTTACGATTGAAGGCAATATCTACATTTGCCAGGTGAATAGTATTCAGAATTGAATTCAGTCGAGAATATTTTAACTTAATCTTAAGGTTTATCTATCGGTGTAAAACAAACGTTAGGGTTGAATTAAACTTTCAAAATCTCTGTTATTATTTCCATAAATTTGTTTTGCGTCGGGAAAAATCCGATCACTGTATCTGGTAGATTTTCGAGTAATATCTCCATTGATTTTGGTTTAGTGTAGAATTAGAGTAAGTGCCATTATAATATTTTGGTATATAGGCAAGTCGTTGAAATACATCCAAAAATAAAATAAAATAAGGACCCCTGTATGATCCTAGTCAAACTCCTTTTTAAATATTTTCTTGGGTGAATGAATGAATCCTTGGTTGATCCATGTAACGTTGCGTAGGGCAGTAATTGCAGTCTTAGTTCGAGCATGGTTAGAATTCAAAACCATATCTTATTGTATAATAGTTTGTAAACTCTACCTGCCGGCCTGTTCTGGCCACGTGAGCGCTGTTTGACAATGTTTGTATTTCTCCTTTGTGCATAGAATCAGGTAAAGCTTTCGCAGGAGGAAGTTGTAGGTCTTGTTTTAGAGTTTAGCTAAATCTCTAGACAATCCTTTGCTTATTTGTTGTAGGGTGGTGAATCGTTGCAGGACTCGAACTATCCTTGTTTGAGTGTATTCTTGTTATTCACTTGTTGCATGCAGTAGATTTCTCCAGTGGATCTCCCGTACCTTATTATGCAGGTGTAACGCAGAGAACTAGGGTAATCTTTGTGTTAAATTGACCCAAGTAGTCCGTTTTAATGTTGTGTTTATTTCCGATGTATGCTGCGTGAACAGGTAAGATCTATCCCAAGTAAAATTATATATATATTTATGCGGTTAGAAGCTCACATTAGAGAAATTTCCAGTTACTTTTCATAGTTGTTCTGTTCTGATCATTGATCAATCGGGAATGCCCTCTTTATGTTATTAATCTCAGTCATTTTCTTTGTGTAAATATAACTGCACCTGGTTAATTTTGATCTCCGCTTCAATAGCACTAGTGCCCAGCTAAAAGCTAGACCTTAGATGAGTCGGGTGTCAGCATTTCTTTCATGTTAATCCTGGAATATCATAATAGCACCCAGCTGGAAGATCATTTTATTTAGTCCTTCATAGATCTTGGATTTATATAATTTTGGTTTGGTTTAGTACAACTGCCTGGAAGAGAATGTACTGATCTCAACTACTATTGTCCTATCCCCATGGAGGATATAAAATTCTAGCTTCAAATTATTTGAATATTAAATAGTAATGAATAGAGTATGTCTTAAAAAGGATTTATGGATAATCATCTCTTTATCAAGGGAGCCTTGAAGATTTAATGAAAATTTTTACCATCAGTTATACTTCTACTTAAAAATGATTAGGTTCATCATATTATAAAAAGGTGTGCAGGAGGTTCCTTTATACATAGATCCTTATGTGTTTATTAAATTAAAGAATTCTCTTGGTGAAAAGTTTGATTACAAAATATTGACTTTAAATGTATTAGATTTTAGACCCATAGTTTAGCTTCAAATATCTTGCAGAGAAAATGCTCTCTAGGAGAGAAGCATCAAGAATGATAGAATTTTGCAAACAACTGAGTTTGCCATTTTTGTAATACTTCACTTGTTTCGATAATTATAATAAAAGATGCACACACCTTTTGTGGACTAGCCCGTGTACGGGTGAACCACGTTATCCTTGGTCTCTTGTGTTTGCTTATGGTGTTCCTCAAATGTGTCTTTATGAATGAAATCTTGATTACTTGATGTATACATTTCCTATATAAGGTTGGTTGATTATGTGATGTATAATGCTAATATATTCGCCTTATGATCTTGTTAATGTTGTTATCAATTAAGTTGTTTTCTTATTGACTATAAGATAAAGATGTGCAAAAAGGTTTCAACGGGTACAATGGCATTCATTGTTATTTAATAAGAGTTCTATGAGAATGTTAAAACAAGTTAATGTGTCTTTTACATGTTGTTTTAAAATAAGTTTATAAGAGTTTAGTAGCTAAACCTATGTATATTCTATATATTGTAATGAGTAACTAACTGATGTGGTGTTTCAAAGAAGGATTAGTATGTTACATATTTTTGTTATCATCTATGTTTGAAAAATTTTAAAATTTTTACTGATTTTTACTAATTCAGGAAAATTGGGTTCGTGACATATGGTATCAGAGCCAGGTTACAGCACTCAGGCCTGATGGGCTCAGCATGAAATAAATAGGTATGAAAATTGACTAATCAAATTGTTCTTTTGTTTCTGGATGCATGGGATTTGAATGAACGAGGAGTTAATGTCATCGAGGTTCAAGGGAGTAAAGATAAGTATCTCAACATTTGAATGAGGTATGTTATCCTTGTCGAAAGTTTTCTTTGCTAGAAGAAAAATGTAGGTACTCACATGATTATCGCAGAATATTTAGTGGAAATAATTTTAGTACATGTGAATGTAACGAATTTTGTATTATGGTTTATTAACTCGGTTAACCTTGTTAAAAGGAATAGAAGCACTATAATCTCTTATAGGATTGTTGATTCATAAATTTTAATATTCGTTGATAAAGTACTAAACTAGAAGAAATAGATGAGGATATGGAAAACTTCGCTGAAATATGTTATTACCTTGACAGAACAAAAGATTTTGAGACATGCCGACTAATAAGTAATTTCATAGAAGTATCGTATATTTTCTGCATTTTTAAGTGTGTTACCTATGAGCGCCTCTGATTTAAAAGTATCAGTTTTATTAGTATACTCCAATATAGTAAGTTTGTTTGATTAAGCAAACTCAGATAAACACCCTCAAATTCAATGCATGATTGTTAGTTCATATAATGCTACTTCATAAATATTTCTTCATAGATATATAGAAGATAATCGGGTAAAATATTTGTTAGTAGAAGTGATGGTTACTTATTATTTGATGCATAATTTATTGAATGAGCATGTGTATCATATTATGGAACTAATGAGTTCAGTTGTTGAACTTTTGGAAGCAAAGAAAAATTTTCCTTATACTAACACTTCAGGAGGAGATTTTGGATCATGACCAATGTCATAATCCAAGAGGAACATGGGTTATACAACCACTTACATAGATAAGTTGAGCTAAACCGCTCAAGAGTAAGTAATAATTTACTTTACATTATTTTTTTTTTTTTAATTTTTTTTAAATTTTTTTACAGGACTTTATGGATCGTGATTGGTGTAAGACTTATGATTGATGATGTGTAATCATCAAAATGCATAGAAGGTGATATATTCGTTAATATTTTGTTGGCATTATGTCGCATGTGGAATGCAAGAAATACTAAATGATTGTTACTAAGTAAAATTCTCGGACTCAAATGAGAAGGTTTGAGGGGAAAATAATATTTCCTGAACTCAAGTAGAGGCTGCATCTTGCACTCACTTACTAGCTGTTGCAGGGTGCAACTTCCCTAAATTGTGGTCATGTTCCCCATGGAAGTGGAACAGAGCAGGTGGGTAGCTCGTTGAATGTTATACTGACCCAAAAGTCCTAGGAAAACTTTATAACCATCGAATTGAGCAGAGGAAGGGCTCACGATTTTTCCTTGTGTTGTTAGAACGGAGCACACAAGAGGTTCTCTGAGGAGACTAAACTTTTTCCTTGTGGTGTTAGAACTGAGCCCACAAGAAGATTCGATGAGGGAAATCTATGTAATGAGTTGCAGAGTAAGACTGTCATATTTCTGCTGTATGCAGAGGTACAGAAGACTCATGTTTTGTATGGCAAGTCTTCACGATTGCAGGAAATACATAAGAGTTTTTGTATGCAAGTCTACATGATTGCGGAAGTACAAAGAGGTTTGGTGATTTCAAAGTACAGTTGAAAGAATTGTTTTATGATATGAGTTAATGATAATGATTGTCTTGTAGCTAGACTACCACATGTATTTATGTGTGAATGTTATGGATGCTAAAGTAAGCAAATATTTCATCAAGGATGAGGATGAATGATAAACATTTGCTATTTTGAAATGTTGTATACTTATGTTATACTGAAAATCTTGTACGAGTTGTACAATGTGCAGGTTACAAATGAAGAGATCTTGCTGAAAATCGCAAAGATGTAAAGACAACCAAACCTTAAGGGAAAAAAGTAAGCGAAAGATGATGAATGGATGCAAAAAGACAAATTGTTGAACACCGAGGACGGTGTTATCTTTAAGGGGTGGAGTGTGTAACATCCCTCAATTTTGACCCCAATTATTATTATCATTAATATTATTATTATTGTAATTGTAATCATTCTGGTGAGGAGCTCAAGGCCAAGGCCCCACCAGAGAATGATGTGTGTTATGGTATCTACTTACTTAAATTGTAGACCTAGGTCATTAAAAGTTATGAGTGTTGTCGTAAGCACTTAAGTTAAGTTATCGGTTAAATCCTAGTAAAGGATACCAAAGACACCTTTTAGTTTCCGAAAGGCGGTGAAAGGATTTCTAAAGACCTAATGATCAACACTTGGATAACTATTTTATCCTAAGTAAGCTATGACCCTAGCTAAGCAAAAAGGAGAGGGGCATTCATTACTTTAAAGAGACAATTAAAAGATGCATATATCATTAAAATAATATATATATATATATATATATATATATATATATATATATATGAAGAAGGTTACTCTCCTCATTTTTGACAAACAAAAGAGGAGTGGGATGCATATGAATAATATGTATAATAAGGACAACAAACCATTATTATGGAAGGAAAAAGAAGCTTACTTTATAGATTAGGGTTAGTATTTAAAGTAGAAAGTTATACTTCTAACCTTTGATAAAACTAAAAGGAGTCAATCCTTAATCCCTAAAATAGAACTTGAATAACTATGTGTAAATACATGTGTGAGTATATTAAAAGAATGATTTTAGTATATATATATATCAAAACAAAGAGGATGGTCTTTTAGTATATAAGTTACTTACATAGGTGTGTTACAAATAAATTGCAAATAGGTATTGAATTATGCATATATAGTTATGATGAACTATGAGTTGCATTTAAAAGTAAACCCTTCTATTTTAAGCCACCACTTTAAATTGATATTACTGTAATTATATATATATATATTTAGAAACAAATGTATTGTTATAGATAGAAGGTGCAAGTATAGAAATGGCTAATGTATATAAGAGATTTTTAAATACAAGATTTCATATGAACATTTTATGGCATAAGAATTGATAGCACACGATTTATTTACTTATAAAATTTGTATACAAAGTATATTTGTAAACATATAGATATAGATGTAAACCTAAGTTATAGGAGTTTGATTCCTTCATTTTCGAAGTAGGGCAATCCGCCATTAATGGATTAAGAGAGTATATATGATTTTGCTAAAACGTTGGATGGTGGTCGACACTTGCCGAGAATGATGCCACTTGATCCCAGGGAGTGGTTTCTTTCCATTTATTAAGACTGTTAGTTTCGAAGCCACTCGCTTAAACGTAGGAGGAATCTAAGGTTAATGTCTCCACAGTAACCTGCGTTAAAGAAGAATACGAGATAGAGTATGTGTGCATTGTCTACAACGTGGAGTGAGCTGGCAACTGTTTCCTTAGTGGAGCACACCGAGCACCTACCACCGTCATATGGCATCACTAGATCAACACATTTTTCCACTACCTCTTGTCACTCGTTTTTAGGGAATCCTCTATGGTGATGGGTGTTAGCACGTGAGCTGGCACTTGGTGTTGTTTTACCCTAACTGAACCACGATTTCCCTTGCGGAAGGGATCTTTCCTACACTTGGAGAAATTGCCAGAATAACAAGGATACGAGGAGTTTATGAATGAGGGTTGGGAGAAGTGGAAGGGGGATCTCGGTGAGAAAGTAAAAAGGAGCGTGATAGTAGTTCCAACTGGGGAGTGAGAGGAGGAGCCTCTCTACTGACAGAAGGGAGTCGGTGAACTCCTTTAGGTTTAGAGAAAGAACACGTATCATAACGGGTGTTTCTTAAATGGGGAAAGCACGACCTGGGAAAGGGGAAATCTCGCACAGTAGAGTTTACACGGCGTGGGGATAAAGATAGAAGGACTCTTGCGGGGGTACGTAAAGGTTTATTGGATGGATTTCATCAGAGGTATGAGCTCAATCTCAGTGATAGAATATAGGAGATCTCAGAGTGGAAGGGAAAGGGACGGTTTCTGGAAGGGGTCCCATCCCATTTCATTTGGAGGCTTCCAACGATGATCCGGGGATGATGATCCCACTGAAGAGGAAGCCGATCTATGGATTCGCATAGCTCTGCATTGACCATCTCATTAATATGATATATGCACCCTCGGGTAAAACGCTCGAGGTATGGATTTCTCAGTAATTTTGATTTGGTATGTTACACTAGTGAGAATAGTTATGATTTCGTTAAGTATGAATTGCAAAGATAGAAGTTTTAGTATTCTTGTAGTTCTCTCTATAAGAATGCGTTAAAGTTACGATTGAAGGCAATATCTACATTTGCCAGGTGAATAGTATTCAGAATTGAAGTCAGTCGAGAATATTTTAACTTAATCTTAAGGTTTATCTATCGGTGTAAAACAAACGTTAGGGTTGAATTAAACTTTCAAAATCTTTGTTATTATTTCCGTAAATTTGTTTTGCGTCGGGCAAAATCCGATCACTGTATCTGGTAGATTTTCGAGTAATATCTCCATTGATTTTGGTTTAGTGTAGAATTAGAGTAAGCGCCATTATAATATTTTGGTATATAGGCAAGTCGTTGAAATACATCCGAAATAAAAAAAAAATAAGGACCCTTGTATGATCCTAGTCAAACGCCTTTTTAAATATTTTCTTGGGTGAATGAATGAATCCTTGGTTGATCCATGTAACGTTGCGTAGGGTAGTAATTGCAGTCTTAGTTCGGGCATGGTTAGAATTCAAAACCATATCTTATTGTATAATAGTTTGTAAACTCTACCTGCCGGCCTGTTCTGGCCACGTGAGCGCTGTTTGACAATGTTTGTATTTCTCCTTTGTGCATAGAATCAGGTAAAGCTTTCGCAGGAGGAAGTTGTAGGTCTTGTTTTAGAGTTTAGCTAAATCTCTAGACAGTCCTTTGCTTATTTGTTGTAGGGTGGTGAATCGTTGCAGGACTCGAACTATCCTTGTTTGAGTGTATTCTTGTTATTCACTTGTTGCATGCAGTAGATTTCTCCAGTGGATCTCCCGTACCTTATTATGCAGGTGTAACGCAGAGAACTAGGGTAATCTTTGTGTTAAATTGACCCAAGTAGTCCGTTTTAATGTTGTGTTTATTTCCGATGTATGCTGCGTGAACAGGTAAGATCTATCCCAAGTAAAATTATATATATATTTATGCGGTTAGAAGCTCACATTAGAGAAATTTCCAGTTACTTTTCATAGTTGTTCTGTTCTGATCATTGATCAATCGGGAATGCCCTCTTTATGTTATTAATCTTAGTCATTTTCTTTGTGTAAATATAACTGCACCTGGTTAATTTTGATCTCCGCTTCAATAGCACTAGTGCCCAGCTAAAAGCTAGACCTTAGATGAGTCGGGTGTCAGCATTTCTTTCATGTTAATCCTGGAATATCATAATAGCACCCAGCTGGAAGATCATTTTATTTAGTCCTTCATAGATCTTGGATTTATATAATTTTGGTTTGGTTTAGTACAACTGCCTGGAAGAGAATGTACTGATCTCAACTACTATTGTCCTATCCCCATGGAGGATATAAAATTCTAGCTTCAAATTATTTGAATATTAAATAGTAATGAATAGAGTATGTCTTAAAAAGGATTTATGGATAATCATCTCTTTATCAAGGGAGCCTTGAAGATTTAATGAAATTTTTTACCATCAGTTATACTTCTACTTAAAAATGATTAGGTTCATCATATTATAAAAAGGTGTGTAGGAGGTTCCTTTATACATAGATCCTTATGTGTTTATTAAATTAAAGAATTCTCTTGGTGAAAAGTTTGATTACAAAATATTGACTTTAAATGTATTAGATTTTAGACCCATAGTTTAGCTTCAAATATCTTGCAGAGAAAATGCTCTCTAGGAGAGAAGCATCAAGAATGATAGAATTTTGCAAACAACTAAGTTTGCCATTTTTGTAATACTTCACTTGTTTCGATAATTATAATAAAAGATGCACACACCTTTTGTGGACTAGCCCGTGTACGGGTGAACCATGTTATCCTTGGTCTCTTGTGTTTGCTTATGGTGTTCCTCAAATGTGTCTTTATGAATGAAATCTTGATTACTTGATGTATACATTTCCTATATAAGGTTGGTTGATTATGTGATGTATAATGCTAATATATTCTCCTTATGATCTTGTTAATGTTGTTATCAATTAAGTTGTTTTCTTATTGACTATAAGATAAAGATGTGCAAAAAGGTTTCAACGGGTACAATGGCATTCATTGTTATTTAATAAGAGTTCTATGAGAATGTTAAAACAAGTTAATGTGTCTTTTACATGTTGTTTTAAAATAAGTTTATAAGAGTTTAGTAGCTAAACCTATGTATATTCTATATATTGTAATGAGTAACTAACTGATGTGGTGTTTCAAAGAAGGATTAGTATGTTACATATTTTTGTTATCATCTATGTTTGAAAAATTTTAAAATTTTTACTGATTTTTACTAATTCAGGAAAATTGGGTTCGTGACACTGGTTCCCCAACCCACCCAAAAATGCAGGAACCACGCCAATCATTCTTTTTGTACAGATGGGTCCCCGATCCATACAAATCTGTGGGAAAACCATCGTATTATTCTTTTGGTAGCATCCCTTAGTCATTCTTGATCGATGTATTTTGAGTCTACCTAACATTACCATTATCAGTTTTTTCATTCAACTTACCTCATTAGTATTGTGTCTCCAATAAAGCCCTTCATCTGTAGTATGTTTCCCTCCATCACACCTTGCATCACCATTCAAAGAAAGATGTCATCAGTTACTTACCCATGTTTACAGCAATCAAGGGAAGTCATGAGCCCCGTCCTTATCAACTAGTCTTGTGTCATGTCTATTAGTTGCCCAATTGGTTACATAATGGTCTTGGTTCTTGAGATAAGATCCTTGTCTTAGAGTTTTCTTCAACTCCAATCGACATCAACACCTTCATCCTTGCAACGTCAATATCAAGAGTTGATCCCTCTGTCCCCTCTTCTTTGTAATCTATTCTAACAAATTTTCATGAGCATAGTATGCCTGCCTCATTTGTATAAAACATTATATACTCTTTACATCTTCAATGGTCATAACCGACAATATTCCCCTAGGGATAGGTCCTTTTCACTGACAAATGCTTGAGAACTTATTAGAACATGGAGAGAAAATAAACGATGATGCATTATTGTCCCTACAATACCCTTCTAACCTCATACATCAAGGGGCATCATTTAATTCTTAAATATTGTATATATGTGACTTTTAGGCTAATATTCCATAAATGCATCATTAAAATACATAATTCAGCTCAATGAAGACATCCTCATAAGATCCAAGAAAGAAACCGATCCCTAGAAGGCTAAAGGCATTCAAAATGGAAAGCCATGTGACTAAAAGAACTGGAAACCTATTATGTTAGAGTGACTTATCTGTACAGTCATCCACGAGTACCCCTGCGGAATTTCTCTTGAAACCCGCACAATTGTAAAAACAATGGGACCACATATTTCCATGGCACATTGAAGGCTCAGAACGGCTCTCTTGGATCCAAAATTTGAACATGGACTCCTCACATGCTTGGGAGCATTAAATAGCCCCTCTCATGTACTTGGGAAACCAATTCAAAGGATGGAGTATTCACATATGGGTCTAGATGTTTCTTTTCCACCACTTGGCCTATAAAAGGATGCCATGGGCATGCATTCCAAAGGAAGAAATCAAAGAAAATTTATGCTATTGGAATCACATTGAGAGCTTCTCTTTCAATCTCATTCCTCCCTCATATTGGTATATAGAAATATCCTTTGCTCTCTTCCCCTAAGAGGCAAGTGTTTCTCTATTGTTCTATCCAAGTTATATTGCAATTGTGTGGACAAAAAGGACCTCCCTAAGGGATATTATTGGATTCCCTTGGAGATTGCACGTCCTAGGTGACACTATTATATTTAGCTGGACCATTGGGAAATAAAAATTTGTTTTGGCAATACTCTTGTTCCATCTCATTTGGTTTATCTCTTACCCCCTCTTTTATTTCAAACTATTTCTTGTTATTTTGTTTTTTTTTTTGTTCTAATGAAGAGTTTGCTTGGCCATTTGAGGTTTTAGTTATTGAATTCTCAAACATAACACTGGGTCCTTGCTGCAACCTCAAGGATACTATCAATGTAGGAAGGTTGTCCACCCTTGCGGCTATTTTTCCCATAACAAATCCCATTGATTCCCAACTTGTAGAATTGTCCCACTATCAAATGGAATTCCACCACTTGTACAACCAAATGAAGTTTATGTGTTGTAGAGTAATCACATGGAGATTTTCCTATTATAAGAAATAGTGAAATATCTTCCAAATGGTTGGGAATGGATTCTACTTTGAAAATTGTTGCATCTAGCAATTGATCATCCATGGGTCCATCAACTTTCTGGATTCTATGTGCGATACGTGACTAGGTCCATAGTTATGTTTCTTGGGCTTGACTATTACTTCAAAAGCGAACTCCTAGGATAAAAGAAACCATCGACAAATGCAACCTTCTAGAATGGGATTGTTTACCAAGTATTTGAGAGATAAGTGATAAGTAAAGAATTTGAATTGTCCTCCCAATAAATAGTGGAAAAACTTCTGCAAGGCATAAATCATGGATAATCCTTCTCTTTATATGGTTGTGTAGTTTTGTTCTGCTTGCAATAAATTTTTGATGGAAAAATTCACTAGATGTTGGAACGGGATAGATCCACAGGAAGTGCGGAAGCTGACAGGTGCGAAAGGGTCACTCCGCAGAAAAATGACCTTTCGCCACTTTTTAAGGAAGCATAAGAGTTGTAAGTCGAGTCAGTCATGTGGACCATTTTGTAATAAGATAAAAGCATATAAATAAAGCAAGATTGTAAGCCTAAGGGCATCGGAGTTTTGGAGATTAATCCTATCTTTTGGGTTCGGTTGTATCCATGATAGAATGACTTGACTGTTTCTAGGAGGTTTGTTCCGTAGGTGTTGATGAATGAATGAAGATGTTCGGTTATGAATTCTATTGTTGTGCAGTGATGCGATGATGAATAATGGGTTATGTGAATGATTTCTGTTGATTAATGTGAATACATGTTGCTATTGATTAGTGCGAATATGTTGAATATGCTCTGAATGTATGTATTACGAATAAGATGTAAATGATTGGTTAATGGACTGTTATGAATGTTGTAATCTCTAGTTAATGTGCACATATCCTCTTCACAACTGCGGAAGCTTGGTTCCAGCAGCCCTCTTATCCACCTCGGGTGAGACTGCACTTGCTTTGCAAGTGTTGTTGGGAAGGGTTACACCTTTTGGGGCCGATGTATAAGGGAGTTAGGTTGATAGTTTGTTGGTGACAGTACGGAGTGAACCCTTGTCGATAGAATCTGCGTCAACAAATGGTTCCGTTGCCGGGACCCTAAGGAAGAAGAAAAGAGGATATGCTGTGGCACTTGACTAAACCAGAGATGCAAGAGCGGTTCGATAAGAAGGCGGAGGAATTCGCAGAAAGCGAGAAGCAAGATCCTAAGCAGATAACGACCAGTTGGTTAGAAAGATACATCTACTCAAATATTCACGAAATTTTTTTCTGCAAATTCCTGGTGTTATTGCATGAGTGGCTAGCACAGTTGACATTCTGCAAGAACCACTGTCAGAAGACTGAACCAGATTGTTGGAATCCAGAGTTGGTGCGACAGTTGAAGCAAGTTGATAACAAGGAATCGCGAGTTGTTGATTTTTGGGTATACAGTATCCTCGAAGGGTACGTAACTGAGTTCGTGGTAGATACTATCAAGTCATACAGTGACGCCGAAAGAAATTTCTTCAGCGGCCCAAGGGGAAGATTTTTGTCATCATTAAAACTGTGGATTAAAATGTTGGTCTACGAAAAAGGAATATTGAGGATGTCTTTTGATGAGTAGAAAAATCGGTGTGTGAAGGTGAAGGTATCGCATAAATGCGAGTCTGGCGCAAAGATGTGGTAGATGGACATGAGCGACGATAAGTTTGAAAGGGAAGCTAACGAAGAGTTTGGTCTCTTGAGGAGTGGAGCTATATTCTTGCGTCCTGAGAAGAAGAGGAGGACTCAGAGAGAGTCTCCTGAGAGGACCGGAACAAAGAACTGCAAAAGAGGACCACACGGGAGGAAGCAACCTTATTGTGAAGGAGACATTGAACAGGCTACCCTAGAGGCAGAGGAAGGTCAGATCATAATTTCCCACATACCTTCGAACCCACACATTACTCCAAATTTTATAGGAAGAAATCCAAACTATTCGCGGAATTTCTCCACATGCAAGGGAAAGAGTAGCGCTTCAGTAAATAACAATACCAACAACGTTCGGATGTTAGACGAGGCAAAGATGCCCACCTTTCAGGGGAACAGGACCGAGGATCTCGAACAGTATTGGTTTGTATGTGAAGCAGTCTGGACCATGAAGCAGGTCCAAGATGATGCTATAAATATAGGATAGCTAGCGATGACCCTTAGGGGTCGGACGTTAGACTGTTACATGAAGTTTGTAAAGGTTCTAGTGGGAACAATGGCCAAAACACTAGAGCAGATTAGGACGGCGATGATTGACGAATTTAAGAAACCAAAATCTGAGTCGCAATACGTCATTAAGCTTAAGGAGATTAAGCAATTCCCAAATGAGTCGGTGTGGGAATTCGATCAGCGATATAAGAGACTAATAGAGAAAGTGAGCTTTCCAATAAATGAGCTGCAACATAAAGAATGGTTCATCGCAGGACTGGTGTCCCATATCTAAGGGCCGTTGATGCAACAAAAAGTCGCAACACAGGTAGAAGCATTAGAAATCTCAATGAAGCTAGAGGCTTCACCAATTGGCGAAGCAGGAATGGGAATGGACAGAGTTCAGGAACAGTTGGCCAATTTAACATTACAACTGGAGGATATCAAGAAGGGAAAGGACACCCGAGGAGATGTATGGTGCACCAGATGCAGAACTGAGGGGCACCATAAGGACAAATGCCCAGAATTCCAGGAATACTTGCAGGCGAGGGCACCAAACCCACTTCACCAGGGAGGCATGCCATGGTGTACCATCTGTCAGACTAGAGGGCATCGACTGGAGGAGTGTGCATATTTGCAAAAGATGGTATCGAAGCCAGAAAACCTATACTGCAAGTTTTGCCGATCGATTGGCCATGATGAGAAGGACCGCAGAGCCTATGATTTGCTACAAGATCGGACAGCTGACACGTATTTCATGAAGGGAGAAGAACCACCGGTGGTACAACAGCAATCACAATATAGTCAGCCACAACAATAAGACTAGGGGAAATATGGGCAGCCGTAGTATGGGCACCCATAGTATCCACCACCGTCGTATGGCCGGCTGCAGTATGGGAAGCAATAGTATCAGCAGCCATAGTACGGGAAACCGCAGTATCAACAATATGGAACACTGCGCGGAGGTTTTTGGGGAGGATATCGTGGTGGCCGAGGTATGGGACGTGGAGGCTCTGCTGGATGCAGAAGAGGTCCAATTATCTGTTATAATTGAGGGCAGCAGGGGAACTACCAAAGAGATTGTCTGAATCCAGTGCCACAGTGTACATATTGCAGTGCTGCAGATCATAGTATAGAAGACTGCCCTCAGCTTATTGCGAAATGACAACCTAAGCAGAACCAGAACTTGAATAATCCAAAGATGCCACCTGTGGTACAAATGATTTTGACAGAGGCCAGAGGCAACCACGCTATGGTGGGGATAGTGACACAAGGAGGAGCAGTGACCGGGGCCGATAAGCCACACACTAATGTTAGACCAACACAAACACAATGAAAGCAGGTCAATGAGGGAGCTGAAGTGGAAAAGGACATTTTATCAAAGGCACAGGAGGCAATGAGGAATAAGAGACAGGTAGCTCTGGAAGAAGAAGTCTATGACATGCCACCAACGTTTGACCACACAAAGTTGCGAAGGAAGGAAACCACCCTAAAATCCTTCATAGGAATTTCCTAGACTTGGCAAAAGATCCAGAGATATTGGAAGAGATAGCTAGTCTACTATGACGACGAGGAGGTGCACAACTGGAGTAGAAATTCAATCGCATACATAAAAGAGAAACAAGCAGGGAGATGCAGATGTCGGCACAGATCGGAGAATTTGATGTTGACTCCATCATTCTGGACTTGGGTTTGGATGTGAATGTCATGACTAAATAGACATGGGAGACGATGGGAAAGCCACAGATGACCTGGTCGCCAATACAACTACGACTGGTGAACCAGAGCAAGGTCACCCCGCTAGGTCAGGTATGTCAACTTCCGGTTGAAATTGAAGGGCTTAGAACATATGCAGACTTCGATGTCATTGAAATCATGGATAACACCAATCCCTATCCGGTACTGCTGGGGATAGACTGGGATATGGAGAATCAAGCAATTATCAACTTTAAGAAAAGGATAATGTCATTCGAGAATCAGGAAATGAGAGTCATCGCACCACTGGATCCGGAGAAGAGGCTACGCTATACGGAGCCGATTAGAGATGAATTTACGGTAGGATGGGATAATCTATATAACATCTTTGAAGATTATGTTAACCCCACCACGGATGGAGAATTGGAATGGCATGGCACTAGTTCAGGATCCTCCGACTCAGAAGAGGCCCTTGAGAATTGGAAGAACCGGTTGCATGAAGTGTCTTTTCGAAGGTGCTCATGGTAGCTAAGGAGGAGTATGCGTTACCTATCTATGAAGGATTTCCCAACTTGGACACGTTTCTCACCAAATTTGAGGAGAACGTGGAAGAGCCACAGCGTCTTCTGTCCCTAGAGGAAGCCCTGAAGGCTACTCTTGCGCGATGCTGGGCAGCGCATAAATCAAACATCACATCTTGGCCACTATGCCGACGCCTCATGGAGGTTTGGTTTAGCGAAGCCTCGAAGGATGAACAGATGCGATACGACAGACAAGGAGACCCGAAGTCACATCTAAATTCCTGTCAACACCGATGGGGATCGAGAGCACGACAAGAGTGGGTACACGCGTTCATACACACATTGGATGAGGCACTGCGGAGATGGTATGTCGCAGCAGAAGCGACATGGGACAACATCTTGGGAGCAGCTTACGATTGGCTTCAGCCAAACGTTCTCATTCGTAGATATAAATCCCTTAATCCAAACTATGCTACAGGCTATCCGCGAAAAGATATTTGAAGCGGTACCAACCGGACAACCAATGGCACTCCAATGGACAGAGACACCAGAAATGTTGATGGAGTGTTACAATGTCATAGGAGAACCCAAAGATGATGATGACCCTAAGGCTACATATGTAGAGGAGTCGGAGGGTAGTCGCAGTGTGGTGGCACCATATATACCAGCGGACAAATTTCAGCAACCATTAAAGATTAAAAAGGTGAACATTGGATCAGGGGAAAACCCAAAATTAGTAAACATTGCGGACTATAGGGAAGAGTCGACCATTGCGAAGGTAACTGACCTATTACATGATTCTCAGGATCTGTTTCCAACAAAGTTCTCAGAGATGAAGGGAATTTCTGGAGACTTAGGAGAGATGAGAATCCCCCTGAAACCCGACACGAAGCCAGTTAAGAAGTGGCCATATCGATTGAACCCACGATACCAGGAACGAGTGCAAGCTAAACTCGAAATAATGCTAGAGGCAGGAATTATAGAACTCGTGGCAAAATCATAATGGATTAGTCCAATGGTTGTCCAGGAAAAGAAAACTGGTGAAGTATTAATATGCATTGACTTAAGGAAACGGAATGATGCCTGCCTACATGATCCATTCCCTACCCCATTCAAAGATGAAGTACTCGAAGGCATAGGAGGCCAGGAGATATATTCCTTTACGGATGGATTTTCAGGCTAGCACCAAATCAAGATTGCGAAAGAAGATCAACACAAGACCACATTCATCACCGAGTGGGGATGCTTTTAATACACAGTGGTGCCATTTGGATTAAATAATGCTCCAGCAATATTTTCCAGAATAGTGGTAGCAGCTTTCAAAGATTACATTCATAAGTTCCTTGCGGTTTACATGGATGATTGGACGGTATATGGGTTAGTCAAAGATCATGTTGCAAACTTAAGACTCATGCTAGAATGCTACCGACAGCACTAGATTTCCCTGAACCTCAAGAAATGTATCTTTTGTGCTCCGTTCGGCATACTGTTGGGACACATTGTCTGCCACGAAGGAATGTTGGTAGATCCGATAGAGATTTCCATCATAGTGGACCTCCCACCACCGATGACGGCTAAACAATTGCGAGCAACATTGGGACACATAGCTTACTACCAGAAATTCATTCGAGGCTATGCAGCCATCACAACACCCATGGAGAATCCACTAAAGAAGGATGCTAAGTTTGAATGGACCGAGGAGTGTCAGAAAAGTTTGGACATATTGAAACAAAATATGGTCGAAGCCCCAATCCTTGCATTTCTGAATTGGACAAAGGAATTTCACGTACACGTTGATGTGTCGTCAGTCGCACTGGGTGTTATTGTGGCCCAACCTGGAACTGGCGACATCGATCGCCCGATAGCATTCGCATGTAGAAAACTGTCTACGACAAAGAGGAACTATACAACCACTGAGCGGGAATGGCTAGCGATGGTCTATGCATTGCAGAAATTCAGGAACTACCTCCTGGTGGGCCACTTTAAGATGTTCACCGATCACTCTGCATTGAAATACTTGGTGAACAAGCCTGTGTTGGGGGAAGAAATCTACTGCTGGATTTTGTTGTTTCAAGAGTTTGATTTTGAGATTATCGTAAAGCCGGGATGATTGAACATAGGACCTGATCATCTCTCACGAATAGAATCAGGAGAGGAACTAAGAAGCATTGACGAAGGATTGTCGGACACTTAGTTTTTTAGGATTTCCATGGTCGATAAATACTATGAAGAAATCATTCAATTTGTGGCGACATGGGAGGCACCGGCCGAGCTTATAACCAGCCAAAGGAAGCAACTAGTTGTTTGAGCAGCGGACTTTAAGCTGATTGTAGGGGAGTTATATAAAATGGGCCCAGATGAGATTCTGCGATGATGCATCCTTCACCATGAACAGGAACAGATTCTGTCGAAAGCTCATGATGGAATTGTTGGGGGACACTATGGTGGACGAGCAACTTCCTGGAATATCCTTCGATAAAGACTATGGTAGCCAACCTTGCATGGAGATGTTGCGGATTATGCCAGGAGATGCGACGCGTGTCAACGAACTGGGAAGCCCTCGCGATGTGACAAAATTCCATTGGTACCACAAGTAACGTTGCAGGCTTTAGACAAATGGGTTGTTGAATTTGTGGGACCCATCAACCCACCTGGGAAAAGGACAGGGTCGCGTTACATCATCACTACAACAGACTACCTGACGCGTTGGGCAGAAGCTGTGCTAGTAAAAGACTGCTCTGCTGCAACTGCAACACGATTCCTATTTGACAATGTGGTTACTAGGTTTGGTTGCCCAAAGGTATTACTAAGTGATCAAGGAACAACTTCGTTAACCAAATGATTGCTACGATGATGGAGTAATTTCAAATTCAACACAAGAAGAGTACACCTTACCACCCTCAAGCGAATGGGATCATAGAGGCGTTTAATAAGATCTTGGAGCATGCTCTCACCAAGGTGTGCAATGTGAACCGCGATGACTACGACCTAAAAATCCCAGTGGTCCTTTGGGTGTATCGCACCACATGTAAGCGATTGAATGGCCAGACTCCATTTAAACTCATCTACGGCCAGGAAGCAGTGATGCCAATGGAATACATAGTACCCAGTTTGCGCATCACCGCAGCAACAGAGATGAGCGGGTATAGCGCGCTCAAGGAATGATTGACACAACTAATACAGTTGGACAAATATCGATTCATCTCAAGGTTTCACCAGAAGGTAGAAAAGGACTGCCAGAAGGCATGGCACGACCTCTATATGTCAAGATGAAACACCTATAGAAGGGGGATACAGTTCTATTGTATGATAGCAAATTCGCGAAACACCTTGTCAAGTTGCAAATGCACTGGTTGGGTCCATATGTTATCAGTTTTATCACCAATGGAGGCGCAATACAGTTACAGATCTCGGATGGGGTACTGTTACCTAAATTAGTCAATGGGAGTAGGTTGAAGCCCTATCACCATGATCCGACGCAGAGCGGATGAGGACTTAAAATATATATATATATATATATGTATATATATAGAGAGAGAGAGAGAGAGAGAGAGAGAGAGAGAGAGAGAGAGAGAGAGAGAGAGATACGAAATGGCAGAAGGTGCACCAGCCGGACGAGAATGTGCACAACGAGGGGTTTTCTCGTAGCTTGGGGTTTGTACTGTGACAATGGAAAGATTACGAACCTATCACATCAGTACTGAATCACTAGCAGAGGGGAATTTTTCGGATGACAGGTCTGTTGGACAAGTATGATGATTAGTTGGCCTGGATCGGTGCCGGCGCCAGGCACGTCTGGCACACAGCATGGCCGGAGGCACCACAGATGATAGTTCGCATGGGGATGACACAAAGATCACCCAGGAGCAGTATGGTCACTCATCACGCATGCAGGAAGCCCGGTCACCACACGTAGGAGAAATGATGACAGAATTGGTGCACTAAGTGAATAGATCCGCAGAGGATTTTTCAAAGAAGACGTCCCGGATGATGGAAATGCATAAATATAGGCACCAGAGGTTCAGCAGAGCAAAGAGGTATTTACCATAAGTAAGATATCCATGCTGCGAGCGGGTCAGGTCATTGCATAAGTTAGGAATTCCAAGGAGGCTCTGGAAATGATCCATTTCATTCCATGCGGTAGCACACCAGGGGCATTGCGGGCCCAAACGATGAGTGTGCATGAGCGCCTTGAGCAGAAAGAAGCCTGGGCGCTTGAGTGTCACAGAGACGAGGTTTCATCCGATATGTCTAAGTATGTGGTAGTAGTTCGAAGATTCTTCGTCCTAATGAACACCAGAAGAATAGGGGTAGCAGTCCCCTAGCCCCGGTAGGAAGCAATCCAAGGTGCGAAACAAATGTGCCGGAGTAGTCGGCCTGTTTTTCACCTTGGTGTCATCGACAACCTTCCTCTCAGGCGGGAACGAACGTAGAGTGAACCAACAGAATCCTGAGAGGTAGATGATCAAGGTTTCCAGAGACTGGAGGATGAGTGCAAGAAGTACATGACAGTGAACCAATGATCGACGGATGGGGATGAGAAGTACACAACAACGAGTTCCAGACAGCAAGAATAGTTTCAGCGACCGAGCACAGTGCAGGGTGGGTGCAAAATGGCAGTGTCTAGCTGAGGTGGCTCGGGATGAGCCACAAGTTTGTGTTGGGGGCCTGTTGGCACAAGAGAGATCCACATGAAGTGCGAAAGCCGACAGGTGTGAAAGTGTCACTCCACGGAAAAAGGACCTTTCACCACTTTTTGTGGAAGCATAAGAGTTGTTAGTCGAGTCGGTCATGTGGACCATTTTGTAATAAGATAAAAGCATATAAATAAAGCAAGATTGTAAGCCTAAGGGAATTAGAGTTTTGGAGATTATTCCTATCTTTTGGGTTCGGTTGTATCCGCGATAGGATGACTTGATTGTTTCTGCGAGGTTTGTTCCGTAGGTGTTTATGAATGAATGAAGATGTTCGGTTATGAATTATGTTGGTGTGCAATGATGCGATGATGAATAATGAGTTATGTGAATGCTTTCTGTTGATTAATGCGAATACATGTTGTTATTGATTAGTGCGAATATGTTGAATATGCTCTGAATGTATGTATTATGAATAAGATGAGAATGATTGGTTAATGGACTGTTATGAATGTTGTAATCTCTGGTTAATGTGCACATATCCTCTTCACAACTGTGGAAGCATGGTTCCAGCAGCCCTCTTATCCACCTCGGGTGAGACTGCACTTGCTTTGCAAGTGTTGTTGGGAAGGGTTACACCTTTCCGGGCCGGTGTATAAGGGAGTTAGGTTGATAGTTTGTTGGCGACAGTACGAAGTGAACCCTTGTCGATAGACTCTGCATCAACACTAGATGGTTAATGTATCCTTCTCCTAAACAAGCTAATATAACACCAGGGGAAATACTTGTTGCATCAACATGGATGAGGAATTCCTTTTTCCAATCTAGGAATTCTAAGATCGGAGCATTTACCATTTTGTATTTCAGGGTTGCAAAGGCCTTTGCACACTCTTCATTCCACTTGAAGGTTTCGACTTTCTTTAGCAGTTTTTTTAATGGTGCAATAATGGATTTGTAGTTATGAATAAATATTTTGTAGTAGCCTATATGTCCCAAGGTAGATTTCAACTCCTTTAATTTTATAAATACTCAGGCTTATGCCATCCTTGGATACAATATGGCCTAGGAATTTGCCTGAGGTAACTGTCACATTTGAGAAGATTCTACTAATCCTGTATTTTTTTATGTATCACGCAAATATTTTTCGAAGGTCAGCAAGCCCATAGTGTGGCTTGTAAGAGAGAGTGAGGAAGACTGATGTTTGTGCCTATAGGTTTATGATTTCTAAAATTTTCATAGGGTTTACCAAAACTCCATCGCGAAAGACAATATGTCCCAAGATATTTTCAAAAGGAACACAGAAGATGCATTTCCACAAGTTCAAAGAAATCCCAATTTGTCAACAATGATCCAACATTAGGAGAAGTAGCGCAACATGATTTTTGAGCAAGCTATATAATTTCTAGTAATCCAAGTATACTTCCAAAAACTTTGGAGAAACTCTCTGAAATATGTTATTACTTTTCTTTAGAAAATGATTGATGCATTCTTCAGTCCAAATGGCATAAAATTGTAAGCAAATGATCCCCATTTTGTTGTGAATGTGGTCTTGTTTTTATCTTCTTCTACAATTCTGACCTTATGGTAACCCGATAATCCATCTGTAAAGGAGTATGCCTCATTCCCTGCCACTTGATCTAGCACATCATCGCTGAATGAGGTTGGGAATGGATCGTGGAAACAAATAGCATTCATACTACAGTAATCCACGCAGAATCAAATGTCCTTTGTATCCTTTTTATTCTAGATTACTATAGGGATAATTGATTCTGATTCATCTAACAGAAAAATCAAGCCAACAATTAGCATGCGATCAATTTTTTTTTTACTTTTTGTTTCACTCGAGGATTCAGTCTATATGGTCGATACTTCATAGTTTTGACATCTTATTTCAGCACAATATTCATTTCACATAGATATCCTTGGATCCATTTTAGTTCTGTAAATCTATCCTAAAATAAATTGTCATGTTCCTTCAACAATGAAGCGATCTCAAATATAGTTTGTTCATAACAATAATCTCCAATAGCTTCCATCTTTGTTTTGTCACTTGCGTTAATATTTATCTTATGTAGTTTGAATGGTTTTGTATAGAATGATCCAATTTATTCTGGTTTCATCTATTTGACTTCCAGGGATCCTTCAGACTCGTTGAAGTTTAAGTTCTGCAAGTGTTCAAGCTCATCTGGGTCCAACTTCTCATGTTCAACCTTTAAGCAATAGATATGGGATACTACTTTGGGAATCACAAATGTAAGGTTTGAAAACTATTGATGGGTAGGAAAAACATATGAATGTCCCACATTCAACATTTGATCCATGAATAATTCTCCTTTGATCGTTGTTAATGATTCTGTCACTGAGTCATTGGTTGTGTAAAAAGTAAAATATTGAAATAAAATTGCATGCATCTTCTGCCAACACCCAATCTATTGTTTTGTTTCCTAATGTAAGTACCAAGCTTTCAGGATAGGTCCAAGTTCATGAAAAAATTGATCAACCCAAATTTTTGGCTGCAATCCATCTGATTCCCACTGATGCTCACATATGTCAATGTGATTATAGGGATTGTTCTCCCCCATGTACATATATTTCACCACGTTAGCGTGCATAGATGGCTTGAACCTAATCATTAATGCTAGTTGGGTTGTGTCCTAGTTAGGAATATAATCCTTGTGTGTTTCCCACCATCTCACGGGAGTTCCTCTAAGAATTGTGTCCAAAATGTCCATGTGATACTCTTCTGCAACTAAGAATTCCATTTTCCTTAGGAATTTTTCTAGGCCATTGATTCCATCATACATCGGTGGATCACTTGCTTCTATTCCAATCCATTTAACAGATTTAATCACTGCATAATGTATTGAAGAGATATCATGTCGCCCATTTTTCCAATTATCCCAGTCCTCTTCGAAAACACTATCAAATGACTGAATGCTCCTCTAGCTCACCGAACCTTTTGTTGTCAAGTTTACATAGTCTTCTCTTTTTCCTGTTGTCAAGGAGTATATGTTATCTAGGACATATCACTCGATATTTGGCTTGTATTGGTTTAGTGTACTACAGTCCCTGGCATGGATCTAAAGGTAGGGTCACCTTCATACTATCATCCTCAAAGGTCATCATCCTTTTTTTTAGATCGATTACTCCATATTTTTCATAGGCCCATTATATGCCCAACAATCATGGGTAAGGATCATTTTCACCCATAATTTCTATCACTTCAAAATGTGTGGTGGTTTCAACACCTCCCAAGTCAACTTCAACATTTTGCAGTTGTCCAATTGGGAAAATGTGGTACCGCTTCGCCATCCTCAACTAAATAGGAGAGTAAACTAGAGGTGGTGAGCCCATCACTTCCCATGAATTCTGTGGAAGGGTATTTACGTCAAATCCTAGTTCCAACATCACATTCTTAATATCATAACCATGTGCTTGTGCATCCAGATGGAATTGACAGCTAGTCATCTTCCTTCATCATTGTCATATCAACTGAAGGTTTTGTCTCGGGTAGTGGGTCACAGATTCTTCCATCAATCTCTATAACTTCATGTATATCATGAAGTGTTATGCACAACTTATCAGTAGCATTTTCATCTTCTAGAATATCTTTTAGCAGAGTGAACAACAGAGAAACGAGATCCCTTACCTTATTAGTACCCATTTATTCTCCATCATTTCTCATCGTGTTATCCCCCATGTACTAGTGAGATGGACCTACCTCATCTCTAGCTGGTGGGGTCCGTATTCATCCAAATGTATTAGATGCCTCAAGGTAAATCTCTTTATGTTGAACTGGGATGTACTTATTTTTTCTTGGAGCTTCTTTTCTGATCACTGGGGAATTGGGTCTTTGTTGATCTATTTGAGTTCTTTCTCCTGCCATAGTAACAACAAATCTTGTTGCACTTCTATCTTCTCATGGTTCACAGTTAATAAAATTGGATGGTCGACTTGCATGATATTCCCATTTTGTGATCAACTCTTGACATTCCTCCACAATATGAGTGTTCATGTGATAGTATGTGCACCATGGTCTCCTAGGTAGCGGATAGTCTCATGCGAGGTGGCCGAATTCATTGCAGTTGTGACACCTTATTGGGCCTATGCAACCTCCTCCTCATCAGACTCCAAAACCCCTTTTGTGTCCTCCCCCTCCTCCTAATGTTACTCAGTATCGGGAACAATCTAATCTTTCTATCAATGCGTCCAATGCTTTGCATTTCTCGATGCTATGTATAGTGGATCCAAAGAATTCACAGTGTACTATGTTTAGGACCGAGGATTACTTTTGTAGAATTGGGCAGAGTGGCGGTGGATGGACAAATGCCTTGAAAATGTCATAGTAATCATTTAGGGAGGCACTTGGTAGTTATGGATATGTTGGCCATCCTGCGGAATGAAATGGGTTCTCCACGACAAATTGTGCAACTGCTGCACTTGGCCCTACATTAAACGGTCCTCCTAGTGGAAGCTATCCTTTCCTCATCCTAGGCATTCTGAAGCATGATGTCCTTTCGTCATACATCCAATACACCAAACTTGTCGTCGAATGGATTTTGGTATATTCATATCTTCAAACCTTTCCATTATTTTCGCCAACTTATTATGCACTTGCGCCAGTTCTCCGGAAGATGAGAAAGTTCCTACTGCAATGGTGTTTGGGTAGTTAGCCATGGCATCAATCTTCATGGTGTGTTTTAATGCACTTTGAGGAGAATCCACTACCTGTTTTGACAGAGGAATTCTCATTAAGGGTAATAATCCTTGAATAAACCATTCCTTATGGTGGGCCTCATGTAGAAGAAACGACAGTTTAGTTAATACATGCAATAGCCCCATTTTGACCCTTAGGATATTTTAGCTATAATGTAAATATTGTATGCATGTTATGTATGATTCCTAGCGTGGATCTCAAGGACAAGACCCCGCTAGTGAATGCTCGACCCTGAAGAGGAAAGTATTTTGTATTATGCTACCCATGTGCTAGTGAGCCATGTAAATTCTAAACATGCATTTTAATAGAAATGACCACAACTAGCTATGCAATGCAACAAGAGATGAGGGCATGGTTTTTACAAGGAATTGGGAGAGAAATATCCAGACCCTTGAGCCAAGCAAGTCAAGCCAAGTGTCAATGAAAGAACCCATGAACCCTCAACTACCCATGTTGAAATTTGTGCCCAATCATTCATTTCTTCCAAGAGAGTTGGTTGAGGTAGTTAATGCCTTAGGGAATGGAGAGGTATGGCTATCCAAATTCGGGTATGAACAAGCCACCCTTCATGGAAATTCATGTTTGATTTCTTGGGCAAGAAAAGAGCCAAGAAATGTCTCCCCAAGCCATTCTTCACCCATCAGTTTTTCTCCCTCACGCGGTCTGATCTTCCTGGGCGTTTTCCTCCATGGTTTTGTTGTGTTTTCCTTCATTTTTTTAGTTGGGAAGGGCGTTTTTGTTTTGGATAACAGTGGGGAAGAGAAGAAATCGATTTGGGGGTTTCATAGAGGCCGTTTTGGTCATCTAAATGCTCACATACTTATGGGAGAAATCAGTTTCTTCCCTAGGGTTGATTTCCTCTTCCTACAATTTGTTTTTGGGTGTGCCACGATTTGGGGAAAACCCATGGACCCTATTCTGTAAATTCCATTGTTGAGAATGTGTATCCATGCCCAATATTTGAGTTTGTTGTGTGTAAGAGAATGTTGGGATTGATATGCGTATCCATTGCTTTGGGTTGTGCTGAGCTTGAGAGTCCCCTTTTCCTTGTAGATATCATGCCCATCTCGGTGATGGTCTCTGAGTGTTGAAATAATACAGGCTGGGTGGAGACCTATGGTTGGGTTGGAACGTTGCAACTGCATAGCTAGTTGTTTGGGACAACTTCATAACCAAGATAAGTATCCTCTTATGTGTATTTACACCTGCAATGTTTTAATTGATGATTGTTATTGATATGCTGAATGCATATGAAACGTGTATGGATAGTTTAATTCCGTTGTGCATGTTTAATTGGGTATGCATCTGCATACATGATTTTATTTATATGATTTGTTAATGATGAATGGGGTTAAGTTTTGTAAAATACCAGATGGTTGTGTTCCGTTCCCTTCCTTGCGTTGGATCCACGGGAGGGGACGTGACAGATTGGTATCAAAGCACAAGGTTGCAACATTGGGACTACATGGGCTACCTATCAGAGTTGCAGAGGTAAGAACCCTTCCTTCCCAACACTAATCATCATAAAAGAAGGAAAATATTCAAAACATTTCTTACTATTTTTTGAGTTTCTTCTAACTCTGTGTTGGTGCAAAATCGGAAGAGTCACCGATACGTTTCGGCGAGAAATCAAAATTCCGACAAAACGGTCGACGCAAGATTGTGAGTTGTGTCGATCGACGACGAAAGCTAAGTCTATCAAAACAGATCATCAATGAATTGTGAGTTTTCCGTCGAAACGGGTTGGCGACGAATCACGAGTTCTACCGAAATGGGTCGACATCGAATTGCAAGTTTTGCTCTAAAACGGGTCGGCGCCGAATTGCGAGTTTTCTTACGAAACAAGGAGTTCCACCGAAACGGGTTAGCACCGAATTGTGAGTTTTCCGCCAAAACGGTTTGGCGCAGAATTGCGAGTTTTCCCCTGAAACGGTCAGCATAAGATCACGAGTTTCTCTGAAACACGTCAGGGGAGAATTCAAAAGTCCGTCAAAATAGGAAATTTCAGCAGTTTTCCAAGGAGATTTTCAGGGACCAGAAATTGAAAAATTCCATAGAAATTATGCGCCAGATCGCGCAAAATTGAAAGATTTACCAAAAAAAACGAGGGCAAGTCCCCTTGACCCCCTATCATCCCTCGGAGATAGTCCTTGAATGTATGAAATGCATTCTCTATGCTTGGAATGAGAATTAGGAATTGCATAGAGGGTTTGAGGGAGCCTTATTAAGAGTAATTGGATGTAATATGCATTATGGAAGAGTAATGGGAGCTCTTGATTATCAAAGATGGAAATTGTATCCCACAAGAGAATGCTGAGAAAGTAATGGGATGGGTTATCAGGTAAGGGACAAGCAACTTGTAAATATAATGGGTAAACCATCCTCATGGACAAGTGCAATGTTGATAAAAAGGGAAATTTCTGACCTTAAACTGTTTATATTTATAGCATAACAATTGTATGCTTGGAAAATAACAACTAGGAATGTTATACATGAGTATATGCGTTGAATTGTTGCTTGGTGAGAAAATCATAGCTAATGATTCCTTGTGTGCTTGGTAGAGAGGCCATGAAATTGGATCAGCTATGATGTGGAATAGGAATTCCATGCTATGATGAGAGATTGGAAAGGGAGAATTCCTTAACTCCTCTCTTGCAATTGTATTTATATTTTATGAGTTTTATATACAAAAAATTATGGCATAGGAATGCTGAAAATGAAGAGAGTAGTAGATTAAATCCATATGAATTAGTGGGCATAATTAAAGAGTCATTGCAAAGTGCATGTGAATTGCTTATGCATGAGCATGATGTTGTATATGGGTAAAGGTAGTGAAGTTACACATGCAGTAGCCCATTAATGGTATTGACTATGGTTGATAACAATTAATGTTGTTGATAAAAGTTTTAGGAATCAGACCATATAAGCATGACTGAAAATGCAAAGAAGTCACGGCATGTGACCAAAAAACCTTGAGAGGGAAGGATGGAGTAATGATTCATGATCAAAAGGTTGGAAAAAGGACTGTGTATCCTTGGTAAGAGTCCAACTAATCAGGTAATATCAAGCGATGTTAATGACAACCATGCAGGTAATGGTTATTCGTGCTTAATTGCATGAATGTTGAAAGAGGATTTGGGAACATCCCTTCAACTATGTTTATTTAGTTTGGTACTAAGTGCCTGAATGTGAATTCCATACTACCATGGTATGGCGAGGTATGGGGTAGTAAGGGAGAGGGACCTTCTACCATGTAATTGTTTAAATGGTAGAATGCATTCATATGAAAGTAGATCATGCCATGTGTATGTTAGTTATGGGTTGATAACCAAGCAAGTGAGTACTCATGGTCCTGTCGTAGTAGTGCTTTTTATGTGAGGTAGTCATGGTTAGGTCATAATATGTTTGAATGCATAGTATTCATGAATCAATGCAAGATGGAATTGAGTGGATATGCATTAAGAAATTTTATAAATCTTGTGGTTGCATTGAGTGAATGCACATTAAAAGATAAGGTAAATGTTGTAAATGTGCATGCATAAGTGTGGGTGCACATGTTGTGGTGTATGTGTTATTGTAAACTAAATAATGGGTGGGATGATGAATTGATGATAATTCTGGGATCATTTCATGAGCTACTATGAATGCAGGATAATAAGTGCATGAAGAAGGTAGTCATGATTGATGGGTTGCCAGAATGCTCTATGGAAGGGCATAATTGTATAAATGATATGGCTGTGAAGTAATGAGTATCTAAAGTTTGATTTAAATTGCATGAATGATGTGTCTGTACCTTGCAATTTTAGTATGATAATGATTCACATGAAGTAAATTAGTTTTGGTGATATTGAGATGTTAACAACCGGAAGTGTTTGAATTATGGAGTGTTATAATTATGAAAATGCTTCAGTGACTGTTGCAGCAATGAAATATTATATGCATAGAGACTTACAAAGTGTTTGCCTGATTGAAGTTCAGATTTCAGGTAGATTGTTTTGGGCATGGCAATGTGGGTAAGTCCATCATGAAGGCTAGAATCTACCACGTGAAAGAGCCAAACCTTATGAGAATATTTTCATGGTTGTGAAATTTAAACTTATGCATGGAACATATTTGTAAATTTCAGGATTGAAAATTTTGCTAATAATTACTAATGGTTGTTTGGCTTCTCTAAAATTGTGTCAGGAGGACATGTTGTAAGTGAATGTTCATGTATGGTAGCAAGTATAAATCCATAATGGAAAGAATGATGCCACTTATAGGAGACAACCAATACGAAGATAGCCTCATGACTAAGCAAATTGTTTTCTGTAGTAGACATAATTACAAATTCATATTGAATTTAATTATTAGTGCCATTGATTGGTTATGGAACAATCAGATTTGAATTTTAGTCATAAATGTTGTTGACTATTTGGCTATTTGATAAGTGTGTCAGGAATACACATTGTAGGAAGACCATGTGTGATGGACTACAGAATCCAAAATCCATGGGAAGGAACCCATGCTTTCGAAATGGGTTTCGAGTGAAACACCATTGCATATTTTAAGGATGACATCTCAGTTGAACTGCATGTTGGAAAACCATGTGAGTGAGATGGTAAAATTATGCCAAGGCATGTGTGGGTTATGGAACGTGAAAATATTGGGGTGTAAAATCAAAGAACTGTTGAACCAGAGAAGGGATCCCCCATTCTTCGCAAATGAAGAGAGAATACATTTGAAAATGGATAAGTATTATGTAACCCTAGCTAAGAACATGCATGTCTAATTATTCAGGTTAATATGATGGCATGTTCTATTTTATTTATATTATTCCAGGCTGCTTGAGTATGATTAGAGACTACATAGGCTCACATCGGAAAGGGGTGCACACCTTTCTGGTGTTGGGTTATGATAAGTTTGTCAATATTGACTACACTCTAAGGGAATGGATGCATTCCTAGTGTTTCAATACTTGATAGTGAGTGTTATGAAATATGGTTACAATTTTAGAGCAGCAATGTTGATGAGCTTTCTTATCCTTCTTGTGTTGTTAGCTTACACAAATGCAATTTGGTGTTTCCCATTAAGAGGAAAAGTGAAGAAAGGGCACTCAAGAGGACTGTATGGGAATTGGTAACCTTTCTACACTCACACTAAAGAACACTAGAAGGGATGGATAGGCCCGAGGAGCTGTGTAGTAGAAAAGGGGTATCATCCTTGTGTAGTGTGAGCGGGTATTTTGGGGCCATGCTAACCTGTAGTTAAGAAAGTCACCTATAGAGTTCTTAGAGGGAACCACTAGTTTGCATAGGAGAAGGAGTGTCATCCTTGTGTGGATGAAGAGTTGATGTGTGTGTGAAGGGTTATGGTGATATTGGTGAAGGCATAAAATATCTATTGGGCCAGCAACAAGGTCGGGTACCGAGACTGACTGGAAACCCCTAGATGCCTATGGCTCCGTAGTAAAGACTTGAATTAGAAATGGTCATGGTGTAGTTTCCTTCCATTTCCTGATGACCCAGATAGATGTGTTGGCTTGGAAATGGAGAGGGAAAACTAGGTGTGGGATTAGTTTGGCACCACCAATGCTTGGTAAATACAGAGAGTAAACTGGTTGGGCATTAACTACTTGATGTTGTGGAGCAACATGTGTGCTGGCCAAACATCCCCCCCACAGGTGATCCAAGGCTTGTAAAGCAGAGAAGGAAACTTGTGGAGTAGCGAGGAACTACCCAATATAGATAAGTATTTAATTTTCATTCATTTTATTTTTTATTTTTGGATAATGAAAATTTCACGACACGTCTTATGACAACCAAGCTGATATTTTGTTGTTTCTTTGTTGGAAACCTTGGTTATTGCAGGAAGAAAGGACCCTGAAGGCACCATAAATGCTTCATAAATCTAGTCGGTGCACTGGTTGTTAATTTTTCAGAATTTACTTCAATCTGATCTAGGATCTTAACTAAGAGAACAACATGTACAACATATCTATAGCATATCAATCATGGACACAATAATGCAAGCACACAAGAGACACAGAGTTTTACTTGGGGAAAACCATAAAGGTGAAAAACCCCAATAACTTCCTCAGAGATAGATAGAGCAATGATACAACCCAAGCATAAGAGATAGACATCTCCTAGCAGCAGCTTCTCCTCCTCCACAAGTGCGCCACTCTCCAAAGAGTGTGTGTGAGAATAGAATAATCAAATAGACTGCCTCCCGCACTCTATTTATACTTGACTTGACTTGCCTAATAGCCTCTACTAGATCGGCCTTAACTTAACCACATAACATAATGTTGACTGGGCTGACCCCCAATAGGGTGGTCTAATAACCCTTTGACCCACATGGCCGACCCCCAATAGGGTGTTCTAATAACCCTTCATCCCACATGACTTATACAGGGCTAACCCCAACAAGGTGGTCTAATAACCCATCAAGTATATATTACGACACTTATAATATAAATGACGACACTTTCGTATAGAGGAATAATAACATCTCTATAGGAATACAATATACATATATGTGAAATACATTCCGAAGTTACATATACATCAACACTCCCTCTTAACTAGGAAGGTATTTCTCGACACAGGTCATCTAGCACAAGTCTTCTTCTTTGGATCATCGTCATCGATGCATCATCCTTGAATCCTCGCCATCATCACTACTACTGCTATCTCAATCAATCTCTGAATCTACTCATCATAGGAAGTTCTACAGAGCTAGTCCTTTTTCATACTGGATGTAGGCCCACCACCTGCAGGTCTTCATCATCACTGGCCATATTGTGGAATCCTCGGGACTTATTACGTGTGTCACAAAACCTTAAAAGAGTCTCTTGACTAGCAAGAACCCTAAAGAGCATCTGAGGCCTTTTTCATCCTTTCCAGATCTCCAAGACTTATTACATGTGACTGTCACAAAAACTTAAAAGAGTCTCTTAACTAGCAAGAACCCTAAAGAGAATATGAGGCCTTTTTCATCCTGTCCAGATATTCAGGACTTATTACATGTGACCCCCACCACAAAACCTTAAAAGAGTGTCTTGCCAAGAAAGAACCCTAAAGAGAATCTGAGGCCTTTTTCATCCTGTCCAGATCTCGAGGACTTATTACATGTGGTCACCACAAAACCTTAAAAGAGTGCCTTACCAAGTAAGAACCCTAAAGAGCATCTAAGGCCTTTTTCATCCTATCCAGATCTCCAGGACTTATTACATGTGGTCATGGCAATGCCTCGAAAGAGCATCTGAGGCCTTTTTCGTCCTATCCATATCTCCCAGGTCTACTTGCATGCCATCCCAGAGAAATGCCTCGAAAGAGCATTTGAGGCCTTTTTCATCTTGTCCAAATCTCTCAGGTCTACTTACATGCTCATCTACACAACATGTTCCATGGCCACAGAGTATCAACTTGATACTCACCATACATCATCCTAATGTACACATGATCATCATGATCATCAACACTGCATCGTCCTGATGCGTGTCATCTGGAGAAACATACTGAAGTTCATCATCCATGATCATCCTGATCATACAATGCATCTACCTGATGCATACCAAGTATCTACCTGATACATATCATCATACATGATCCACATGATCATACAATTTATCCACCTGATACATACATAGATACATGATCCACTTGATCACACAATGTATCTCCCTGATACATATCAACATACATGATCTACTTGATCATACAACGTATCCACCTGATACATATACAGATACATGGTCCAAGCATCCAACATGATGCATATACAAATACATACCAATGATTCAACTGATCATATCCAACATCCAACATGATGCATACATACATAAATGATCCAACTAATCATATCCAGCATCCAACATGATATATACATACATAAATAATCCAATTGATCATACAGACCAGAAACTAAAACATTATCCTGATGCTCATCATCCAGCACTTACATCCATAGCCATGTGAAGGATCCTCCTTCCACCATGCTTGGAATGGCTTCAGCAAATGTCTCCATCACTTCTTCCTCGAAGTGTCATTGATCTGAAGGACACCAAGCCTCTCTCTGAAGTACTCGAACTTCACTCTGGCCAGTGGCTTCGTTAGCACATCTGCAATCTGCTCATCTGTCACAACATATAGGAGCTTCACTGCTCCTCTTTGCACCATATCCCTGATATAGTGATATTTGATCTCTGTGTGTTTCGACTTGTCGTGGAATACTGGGTTCTCAGATAGCTTCACACAACTCTGGTTGTCACAAAAGATACTAGTAGCCTCCAGTGGGAGATTAAATAACTCATACAGTAGCTTCCGAATTCATACTGCCTCACAACTAGCTGAACAAGTTGCAACATACTCTGCTTCAGCTATACTCAGTGCTACGCAGGACTGCTTCTTGCTAAACCAAGAGATCACACCTTATCCCATACTGAAGCAGCACCCAGAAGTGCTCTTCCTATCTGCAGTACTGCCTACCCAATCCGAATCAACATAACCTTGCAGGTTAAACTTTTGATTTGCATCATACTTGAGCCCATAATCAACTGTACCCTTCAGGTACCTCAGAATATGCTTTACAGCAACCAGGTGAAGACTCCTCGGATCCATCAAGAACTGGCTCAATGTGTTCACTGCAAAGAAAATATCTAGTCTCTTGTTCGTCAGGTACATCAAGGACCCAATCATCTGACGATACATCGTGACATCAACCGGATCAAATGAAGCATCACACAGAAGCTTCAGGTTCGATGCCATAGGTGTGGCCATGGCCTTACAGTCCACCATCCCGAACCTCTTCAGGATCTATACTGCATACTTCCCTTGTCCAAGGAATATTCCATCTATACTTTGCCACACCTCCATGCCTAGAAAATAGTGCATCATCCCCAAGTCCTTCATCTCAAACTCGGCAGCAAGCTTTCGCTGTGTGTTGGTAATCAATCTATCCTCACCTGTAACAAACAGGTTATCTGCATACAAAGGTAGTATCACTAGATTGTCTTCCTCAACCTTGTAGGAAAGGTTGGAATCCACTTTACTCTTGGTAAAGCCCAAACTAGATAGAAATTTTTCTATCCTACCATACCAAGCTCTAGGAGCTTGCTTCAAGCCATACAAGGCTTTCTTGAATCTGCACACATATGACTTCCCGTCATGTGTCTCAAAACCAAGTGGCTACTCCACATACACTTCCTCTTCGACTACACCATTCAAGAAAGTTGTCTTGACATCCATCTGGTATATCTTCCATTTCATCACTGCAGCCAGAGCAAGTACTGATTTGATGGAAGTGTGCCTGTCTATAGGTGTAGAAGTCTCTTCATACTCAATCCCTCCTTCTGGGAGAAGCCACGAGCTACAAACCTCGCTTTGTGTTTCTCCATGCTACCATCTGCAGCATGCTTGATCTTACAGATCCATTTGGAAGTCACTGCAGACTTCCCTTCAGGTCTTGGGACTGCATCCCAAACATCATTCTTCATGATCGACTGATCATGGCATTCTTCCATTACTTCATCCCAGATCCTGGGAACTTCAATATCTTCAATAGATATCTTTGTTGTTGGAACAAATGTTGTAGTCCTTCTTTTGTAGGTGAAGGTATACGATCTTTCCTACAAAACAAGTTAAATTGCATGATTAGAAACATCTCATAGTTTTCCAAACAAATTCTTACACATAAAGAAATATGTCATACAATCATGCAATTATTTTAGCCAATGCTTCAATACAACATTCATCCATATCTTGTAACTTTCTATATCCCTTCCAATCTCTACCAGAACATTGTTAAGAGTTTGCACTCCTCCCAACATGTCAACAAAGAGGTTTCATTCTAGATAAGTAGCAATGGAATGTTGTACAGTGCCATAGGCCACTTACCTATTACATGCATATTAGTAGTATGTTGTTCATTAATGCAATTATTCTAATATGCCCAAAATACACAGCCTAATTCTAGAAACATCAGTATATACATTATTGAACAGTATTATTTAAACAATCAAATATGCAAGAAATGATAATTCAAATACTTATCTTTGTTTGGTTGTTGGGTGGACTCCCTCTCAGTCTTTGCTTCCTTTCTGCAACTCCATTCTGATGTGGATTGTGAGAAGTGGTCGACTCCCTCTGAATATCTGTATCCTTGCAAAAAACTACTAGAGTGTGCTCCCTCTTGATCTTTGCTTCCTAGATTACCTATCCTTGAACTTATATCCATCCTCGATCACTATGCATGCTTACAAGTATCATTATTGTGATATCCTCAAGATCTCATACATAATCATACATTTATTAGTATATTCTCAATACCATCAAAACACAATAATATTAAGCATGTATAGTCATGATCATTTCAAACAGAAATAATAAGCATTAGTATTCAAGGACTCTTATGGTTAGTCATATCATAAATTAAAGTAAGAAACATAATATGCCTAAACCCGTGATTACTCAAACCTATACTTTCATGACTCTTCTGGTTAGTCATATCATCAATTGAGGTAAGAAACATAATATGCATACACCCATGATTATTCAAACCTATGAATAATCTTTATCAATCATGCCATGTATACTTATATAAGAGATCCTATCACAAGGTAGGATTCTAACTTGATATAGGAAAAACATACCTCGATTAGTATGTTAGCTAGTTATGTCTAACATGCCCACATGATGTCTTCTTGTTCTCTTCAATGACTTGCGCTAGTAACCTGCATATCTCATAAGTTAACCATTGTAGTACCAAGTTATACATACCTCGTAAATAGATCTTCTATGTCATCCATGACAATGGATGAATCTTTGTCTTCATGTCACCATGATCATATGTTCTTGAACTAGAACATGATTTGTCTTTCTTGGTGTACCTTTCATGTTAGCGGACAACATAAACCTAATACAACACCATAATGCATTAGTACAATCATAAGTGTCAACACCCTAATCAATGAATATCTTCTATCATGCATTCATAATTTTATTAAGGTGATACAACAAGTCTAAATTTAATCAAGATTGTACTAACTGTAATAATATGAAGACAAACATACCATAAACTTAATCATGAACAAATCTCGAAACATACCTGGATAAGTCATACCTATCGAGATTGCTTGTAATCTTCTTATGTAAGGCCTTAGCCTCATCTCCCTCTGAAACAAGAACTTCTTCACTTATGCAGGTGACCAATCCATTCTCTTCTAGGATTAACCCAATCCACTTGATTTGCAGGAACTGGATCTGGAGCTGGATTAGGGTTTGTCAGAGAAACCCTAAAAATTCAAACTTTGAATTTCAAACTTCTGAAAGAATAGAAATATGTGCCTTGATGAGCTGATCAACCTGGTATACTCAGAATTTGAAAACTGCAAAGTTTCACCCCTTAAATTTGCCTTTGAAACTTCTAGATTCACTGGACTGACCCTAAACTAGGGTTTGATAAAGCCCACCCTTTTTCCCAATCAAAAGGTTCTATCCAAATCTCTAAGTTTCTATTTTTCTGAGGAGCTTCCAGCCGTGGTCACAGATTTAAAAAATTCCCATTTTTGCAGAAGCCCTAATTTTTCACTTTTCCGATCAAGGTCCCGAACTAGGGTCTAATCAAGCCCGGCCTTCTGCCCAACCAAAAAATTTGATCTTGGTCTCTAAATTTCGATTTTGATGAGTAGCATTCATCCGTGGTCTCCGATTACAAAAATTCCAACTTTCTCTGAAACCCTAATTCCCGGAGCCATGAATGAAGGTGCTCAAAATCCAATTCTGTTTTGACAGAAATATGCACCTAATTGTTTCTGGTGTAACTATGAAATTACGAGTCCATAGGGTATGAAACTTCTACCTATGGTATTCCGACCTGTCATCTTTCCAACCCCATAGGTATGACCTCAATTGGATTCTCTGAGAGAGAGTTATGCCAAGTGTCTCAATGTGGCCTGTTTATGGGATAAACCAGGAGAGCGAACTTGTACGGCATGCCACGTGTCACTGGTTCAGTTTTTGCCTCTGAAAAAGTTTTCTAAGAAAGTACAGTCCATGCACTACCTGTCAATTTTTACAAAATTTCATTTGGAGCTTCCTATCCCAAGTTATGACCTTTTTTCCTAGGTCACCTATTTATGACTCAGATCTGGAAGAGGCAGAAACACTAGATTGTATAGATCATAAAACACAAAGTACAACGAATTAGAAGTTTTACTTTGGACACAAGGTACATGGGGATCTGATATTCAACTTGTAAAATTTTCATATCCGAAAACTTCGCCAAAATGGATTTATAGCGAAAGTTCTACGATGACTGGTTTTTGCTATATCAAGCCCTAGCATCGCAAGTGCAACAAGTGTCATACATGCCATACCATGCCTTCTTTCAGGCTAGCTCTGATACCATGTTAATTTTTCAGAATTTACTTCAATCTAATCTAGGATATTAACTAAGAGAACAACATGTACAACATATCTACAGCATATCAATCATGGACACAATAATGCAAGCACACAAGAGACACAGAGTTTACTTGGGGAAAACCATAAAGGTGAAAAACCCCAATAACTTCCTCAGAGATAGATAGAGCAATGATACAACCCAAGCATAAGAGAAATAAATCTCCTAGCAGCAGCTTCTCCTCCTCCACAAGTGCTCCACTCTCCAAAGAGTGTGTGTGAGAATAGAATAATCAATAGACTGCCTCCCGCACTCTATTTATACTTGACTTGACTTGCCTAATAACCTTTACTAGGTCGGCCTTAACTTAACCACATAACATAATGCTGACTGGGACGAACCCCAATAGGGTGTTCTAATAACCCTTTGACCCACATGGCTTACCCCCAATAGGGTGGTCTAATAACCCTTCGTCCCGCATGACTTATACAGGGCTGACCCCAACAAGGTGGTCTAATAACCCATCAAGTATAAGTTACGACACTTATAATATAAATGACGACACTTCCGTATAGAGGAATAATAGCATCTCTATAGGAATACAATATACATATATGTGAAATACATTCTGAAGTTACATATACATCAACACTGGTTGGGCATTAAATGTTGTGGAGCAGCTGTCCTTCTGGCCAAACATTCCTTAAATACTTGATAAATCACAGTCGGAGTACTGACTTAGCATATTGCTAAATGGGATGTCTGATAAACCCAGTCGGCATACTGGCTTGGCATTTCCAATTCAAATGATTGTGGAGTATCTTGCGTGCTAGCCCAACATTCGTTATTGTATCCACATGCGATCCAAGGCTTGAAAAGAAAAGAGGGAGCCTGTGGAATAAAGTGAAGACATCCAATATAGACAAGTATTTGGTTATCTTGCATCTTCTTGCTTATTTAATATGAATATACGTGTGTACATGATCTTTTTATGATTTCTTAAACTCTTGTTTAGAGATAAAACCTATGAAAATAAACTAAACATGTGAATTGATTCAATGTTTGAGTGTAGGTTTTGCTAGAAGTAAGGACTGTGAAGGCACCCTGAGGATGCATGTGGACATGTGATTGTCCTAAAAAGCTCAGCATGAGCGGTAATTAAATATGGTGCTAGTGGACTTGTGTAGGTCCTAGTAGCCAAAGGTTCTGTAGGAAACAATGGGGAAGGGTTCCCTGTTTGAAAAACCTTAGACAGACCTTAGACACTAAGTGTCATAGCCAAGAAAGGGAAAGACAAGCATTCACATTGAAGTGAAAGAGGCTAGGGAGCGTGGAACCAAAATGGTGGTGTGGCTCCAGATTGGAACAAGACTAAGAGGGGGGAACTCTTACTCTTACCTTTCATTTTGACTGATGCATCTTAGAAACAAAAGATTGTTGAGTGCATGTCATGGTTGAAAATAGATTGTGTTTAATTGCTTGAAATGATTTGTGAATGTTGAAATAGTTAATCCCATGTGAACGGATGAACATGAATGAGTTCATATGTATGTTGGGAAAGCATGAAAAGTTTGGAAGTCTCATGAATAAACCATGGAAATTCCATGCAAATTCGAAAAATAATTGACTGATTTTAATGCTTATGTTATGTTTGGCCTAACAAAGAATTGCCATGATGAATTTCATAGGTGAGAAATTGAAGCAATTGGTTGCCGCTGATACAAGTAAGTGTTTCTCGTAAGCAAAGTGTGGTCAGCTATGCACATTGACCATGGCAGCAGACCAAAATCTATTTGATTTGGATGAAAGTCTTCTTCAAACAATTGCCAAGACCCAAGAAAATATTGGAGAGATGCTCAAGCTACAGAGGCAGCAGAATGAGATGAACCACAAGGTTTTGCAGGACTCTATTTGTCTGCAAAGGGAAGTAAAAGACATTCTAGGAGAAATCAGTAAGGGAAAGGAAAGTGGATCAATGAATAAGCATTCATCCAATCAGCCCATTAAGAAACTCTCAATGCTGGAAGACTCTAAGGAAATTGAGAAGGTAAAGATAAAGCAACCAGTGAAATGTTGGACATGTGGGGGAAATCATTGTCGCCACAACTACCCAACAAAGGAACATCAAGGGGTAGCAGCCATAAAGTTTCCATACTTGTAGATCAACTGGAAGGTAGAGAAAAGGAAGGGAATTTTGTGGAGCAATTCCCACCTGCAGAGCTGGAAGATCAAAGCCAGCTGGGAGCAACCTATGGAAGTCAAAGGACTTGGTCCTAAAAGTTCAAATTAAAGGATGAAATGCAGGGCATACCTGTAAAAGTTTTGTAAATTTTGGACATGTGTAAATTGTATATGTATAAGTTGTTGATGTATTTGTAACTTTGGAAGATATTCACTTGTATATTGTATGTATTACATTTGTAATTTATTGTATCCCCAATGGAGATGTATTATTCCTCCGATTGGAAGTGTCGTCATTTGTATTTGCAAGTGTCGCAAGTATTATTGTTAGTGTCATAACTTATATTTGATGGGTTATTAGACCACCTTGGTGGGGTCGGCCCTGTATGAGTCATGTGGTTTAAAGGGTTATTAGACCACCCTAGTGGGGTCGGCCCAATGACAAGTGGTAATGGGTTATTAGACTCTCCTAAGGGAAGTCGGCCCAGTTAGAGTTAAAGGAAGGTCAAGTCATTGTATAAATAGAGAGTGTGACTCTCTCATTCTATTCACTCACTCACTCACTTCGAATTAGTGGGAGAGAGGAGGAGTGCACACAAGTGGAGGAGGAGTAGCTGCTAGGATACTATCTCTTATCCTGGGGTTTGATCTTTGTGATATTTGTATTGGTGCTCATTCTATCTCTGAGGAAGTTGCGGGGTTTTTCACCTTCTTGGTTTTCCTCGGTGAAATGCTTTGTGTCTCTTGTCTCTTGTGTTTGATATGTTGTACATGTTGTTCTCTCAGTTAAGATCCTAGATCATATTGAGTTAAAAGATGAAAAACTAACATGGTATTAGAGCTATCCTGAAGGAAGGCATTGTATGGCATTTACGACAATTGTTGCACTTGCAACAAATTGGAAGCTAGGGCTTGGTATAGAAAAAACTAGTCATCATGGAATTTTCTCTATAACTCAGTTTTGGAGAGGGTTCAGGATCTGAAACTTTTATAGATCGAATATGAAATCTTCATGTACCTTGTGTCCAAAGATCAGCCTCAGATTCGTTTTACTTTGTGAGATATGATCCGTACAAGTTAGGGTTTTTGCCTCTTCCAGAATGCAGTCCTAAACAGGTGACCTAGGAACAAAAGTCATATCTCGGGCTAGGAAGCTCCAAATGGAATTCCGTAAAAAGTGACAGTTAGGAAATATATTATAGTTTCACAGATCTAGGTTTCAGAGGACGAAGTTGAAATAGTGACACGTGGAACTCCGTACAAGTTCGTTATGTTGTTTCATCCCATAAATAGGTCACATTGCGAGACTTGGCATATCTCTCTCTCAGATAATCTATTAAAGCTCATATATGTGCGGTTGGAAAGATGACAGGTCATTCTACCATAGGCCAAATTTTTAGATCCCGAGGATCCAAAATTTCAGAGATACATTAGAAACAATATGGCATATATTTCTATCCAAACAGAATTGGATTCTGAGCACTTTCATTTTTTGGCTCGTCACTAATGCGGGAAATTAGGGCTTTTGACAAAAGTTGGAATTTTGGAATATGAGACCACGGCTAGATGCTCCTCATCAAAATCAAAATTTAGATACCAAGATCAAAGTTTTTGGTTGGGTAGAACCTCGGGCTCTATCAAACCCTAGTTCGGGATTTTGACCAGAAAACCAGAATTTAACAGAAGTTGCAGACCGAAAACTCGCAGGTCAATTTTGAGGGGTCAATTTTTGGAGTTTTCAAAATCCGAGCACACTAGCTTGCTCACCTCAGTCATCTGCATCTCCCTGTCTAGATAGAAGTTTGAAATTCCAAGTTTGGATTTTGTAAGGTTTCTCTGACAAACCCTAGCCAGCTCCAGATCCAGTTTCAACAAATCAAAGTGGATTGGGTTAATCCTAGAAGAGAATGAATTGGACACCTACATAAGTGAAGAAGTTCCATTTCTAGAGGGAGATGAGGCTAAGGCCTTACATAAGAAGACTACAAGAAATCTCAACATGTATGACTTGAGGAGATACAAGTATGTTTTGAAATCTATTCATGATTAAGTTTAGGATATGTTTGTCTTCATATTATTGAGGTTAGTACAATCTTGATTAATTTTAGACTTGTCTTATCACCTTAGTAAAAGTATGAATGCATGTGAATGATAGAAGACATTCATTGATTAGGGTTATGACACTTATGATTGTACTAATTCACTTTGGTGTTGTATGAGGATGATGCTGTCCGCTAACATGAAAGGTACATCAAGAAAGACAAATCAAGTTCTAGATCGAGAACATATGACCATGGTGACATGAAGGCAAAGACTCATCCATAGACATTGATCACATAGAATCTCTACTTACGAGGTATGTATAATTTGGTTCTACAATGCTTAACTTATGAGATATGCAGGTTACTAGCACAAGGTCTCTAAATCATTGAAGAGAACAAAGAAGACATTGTTTGGGTATGTTAAACATAACTCACAAACACGATAATCCAAGTATGTTTTTATTATATCAAGTTAGAATCCTATCTTGTGTTAGGGTCTCATATAAGTATACTTTCATATGATTGATAATGATTATTCATGAAGTTATAGGTTTGAATAATCATGGGTTTATGCATATTATACTTCTTACTTTGATTAATAATAACAAACCAGAAGAGTCCTATTGTCAAATAAGAATATGCATGAGTAAAAGAAGTCCACCCTGAATCCTTGAAATACTAACGCTTGTGATAAATTACTTGTGTATGAAATGATCATGATCATACATATTTAGAATCATAATGTTTTGATAGTATTGAGATTATACTAATGCATGTATGATTATGTATGAGATCTTGAGGATGATACAATGATGACACTAGTGGACACCTAAGTATGCATAGTGGTCCAGGATGGATATAAGTTCAAAGACAGATAATCCAGGAAGCAAAGATCAAGAGGGAGCACACTCCACTAGTCCCTGCAAGGAAGCAAAGATTGAGAGGGAGTCCACCCAACAACCAAACAAAGATAAGTATTTGAATTGTTATTTCTTGTATATATGATTACTTAAATGATGTTGTTCAGTCATGTGCATACTTATGTTCCTAGATTTAGGATGTATATAATGTATTTTAGAAAAGTTGCACTAATGAACAAGATACTACTAATATAGTAATGGGTAAGTGGCATATGGTACTGTACAACATCCATTGCTACTTATCTAGAATGAAACCTCTTTGTTGACATGTTGGGAGTAGTGCACACTCTTAATAATGTTCTGGTAGAGATGGAAGGCATCTAGAAAGTTATAGGATATGGATAAATGTTGTACTGAAACATTGGCTAAGATAATTGCATAACTGTATGACATATATTCTTATGTATAAGATTTTGTTCTGAAAACTATCAGAAAGTTCTTATCATGCAATTGAATTTGACTTGTAGGAAAGATCATGTACAATCACCTACAAAAGAAAGAAAAAAATAACGACATTTGTTCCAGTGACGAAGTTCAAGAAAACTATCTATTAAAGATATTGAAGAATCTAAAGTTCCCAAGATCTGGGATGCAGTAATGGAAGGATGCCATGATCGAGGAGTACCAGTCGATCATGAAGAATGATGTTTGGGATGTAGTCTCAAGACCAGAAGGGAAGTCTGTTGTGACTTCCAAGTGGATCTATAAGATCAAGCATATTGCAGATGGTAGCATAGAGAAATACAAGGCAAGTTTTGTAGCTCGTGGCTTCTCCCAGAAAGAGGGGATAGATTATGAAGAGACTTTTGCACTTCCATCATAACAGTACTTGCTTTGGCTCCAATAATGAAGAGGAAGATACATGAGATGGATGTCAAGACAGCCTTCTTGAATGGTGTAGTCGAAGAGGAAGTGTATGTGGAGTAGCCACTCGGTTTTGAGACACATGAGAGGGAATCATATGTGTGCAAGTTAAAGAAAGCCTTGTATGGCTTGAAGCAAGCACCCAGGACATGGTACGACAGGATAGACAGCTTCCTGTCCAGTTTGGGATTTACCAAGAGTAAAGTGGATTCCAACCTTTACTACAAGGTTGAGGAAGGAAATCCAGTGATACTCCTACTATATGTGGATGACCTGTTTGTGACAGGTGAGGATAGGTTGATTGCTGATACAAAGAGGAAGCTTGTTGCCAAGTTCGAAATGAAGGACTTGGCTATGATGCATTACTTTCTAGGTATGGAGGTGTGGCAGAGTGCAGATGGAATCTTCCTTGGACAAGGGAAGTATACAATAGAGATCTTGAAGCGGTTCGGGATGATGGACTGCAAGGCCATGGCCACACCTATGGCATCGAACCTAAAGCTATTGAGTGATGCTTCATTAGATTCGGTTGATGCCATGATGTATCGTCAGATGATTGGGTCCTTGATGTACCTGACGAACACGAGACTAGATATTTGCTTTGTGGTGAACACCTTGATCCATTTCTTGATGGATCATAGACATGTTCACCTGATTGCTGTAAAGCATATTCTGAGGTACCTGAAGGGTACGATTGATTATGGGCTCAAGTATGATGCGAATCAAAAGTTTAACCTAGAGGGTTATGTTGATTCAGATTGGGCAGGAAATGCTGCAGATAGGAAGAGCTCTTCGGGGTGCTGTTTCAGTATGGGATCAGGTGTGATCTCTTAGTTTAGCAGGAAGTAGTCCTGCGTAGCACTGAGTACAGCCAAAGCAGAGTATGTCGCAGCTTGTTCTGCTAGTTGTGAGGCAGTATGGCTAAGGAAGCTACTGTATGATTTATTTGATCTCCAATTGGATGCTACTTGTATCTATTGTGACAACCAGAGTTGTGTGAAGTTGTCATAGAACCCAATGTTCCATGACAATTCAAAGCATATCGAGATCAAATATCACTATATGAGGGATATGGTGTATAGAGGAGAAGTGAAGCTCCAGTATGTTGCGACAGATGAGCAGATTGCAAATGTGTTAACCAAACCACTAGCCAGAGTTAAGTTCAAGTACTTCAGAGAGAGGCTTGGTGTTCTTCATATAGAAGATACTTCGAGGAGGAAGTGATGGGACACATTTGCAGGAGCCATTCCAAGCATGGTGGTAGGAGGATCCTTCTCATGGCTATGGATGTAAGTGTTGTGTGATGAGCATCAAGATGATGCTCCAAATGTTGTAAATTAGGATGATGTATTGTATGATGATGATTAGGATGATCATATGTGATAAGCATCAGGTCGATGCTCCAGATGTTGTACATCAGGATGATGTATTGTATGATGATGATCAGGACAATCATATGTGATGAGCATCAGGTCGATGTTCCATATGTTGTGCATCAGGAGGATGTACTATATGATGATGATTAGTATGATCATGAGCATCAGGATGATGCTCCATGCGAAGAAGATGATCAGTGGGATCATGAGTATCAGGATGATACTTCGTGGCCATGGACAGGTTGTGCAGTTGCATAGAAAAGATCCTAGAGATCCGGACAGGTTGTGCTAGGCACAGAAAAGATCCTGGGATGCTCTTTAGAGATATTGCAGGATGCAAGATACTCTTTCAAGGTTTTGCAAGGGTTGCATAGAAAATATCCTGGAGATCCGGACAGGTTGTGCTAGGCACAAAAAAGATCCTAGGATGCTCTTTAGAGATCTTGCAAGATGCAAGATACTCTTTTAAGGTTTTGCAAGGGTTGCATAGAAAAGATCCTGGAGGTCTGGACAAGTTATGCTAGGCACGGAAAAGATCCTAGGATGCTCTTTAGAGATCTTGCAGGTTGCAAGATACTCTTTTAAGTTTTTGTGGAGCTCACATGTAAAAGATCCTGGGAGATCTGATAGGTTGAGTAGTAAGCTCGTAAAAGTCTCGGGATGTTCTTTCGAGGTTTTGTTGACGCACGTAATCATCCCTAAGAATTCCACAGGATGGCATGCTCGTAGAGATGATGAAGACCTACAGAAGGCTAGGCCTACATCCAACATGAAAAAGGGTTGTCTCTATAGAACTTCCTATGACGAGAAGAATTGAGAGATAGAACCAGTGATCGAGATGATGGGTATGACAACAATGACGATGATGCTCTGTGATCCAGCGACGATGATCCAGCTCCAGAATTGAAGACTTGTGCCTATATGTATTGATGACCCGTGTCAAGAGAATACCTTCCTAGTTAAGAGGGAGTGTTGATGTATTTGTAACTTCAGAAGATATTCACTTGTATATTGTATGTATTACATTTGTACTTTATTGTATCCCCAATGGAGATGTATTATTCCTCCGATTGGAAGTGTCGTCATTTGTATTTGCAAGTGTTGCAAATATTATTGTAAGTGTCGTAACTTATATTTGATGAGTTATTAGACCACCTTGGTGGGGTCGGCCCTGTATGATTCATGTGGGTTAAAGGGTTATTAGACCACCCTAGTGGGGTTGGCCCAATGACAAGTGGTAATGGGTTATTAGACTCTCCTAAGGGAGGTCGGCCCAATTAGAGTTAAAGGAAGTTCAAGTCATTGTATAAATAGAGAGTGTGACTCTCTCATTCTATTCAGTCACTCACTCACTTCACATAGTGGGAGAGAGGAGGAGTGCACACAAGTGGAGGAGGAGCGGCTGCTAGGAGACTATCTCTTATCTTGGGGTTTGATCTTTGTGATATTTGTATTGGTAATCATTCTATCTCTAAGGAAGTTGCAAGGTTTTTCACCTTCTTGGTTTTCCCCGGTGAAATGCTTTGTGTCTCTTGTCTCTTGTGTTTGATATGTTGTACATGTTGTTTTCTCAGTTAAGATCCTAGATCATATTGAATTAAATGATGAAAAACTAAAATAACTAAGTAAAGAAAACACCAAGGACGGTGTTATTTCAAGGGGGGGGGTATTGTAATACCCCCATTTTGACCCTTAGGATATTTTGGCTATAATGTAAATATTGTATGCATGTTATGTATGATTCCTAGCATGGAGCTCAAGGCCAAGGCCCTGCTAGTGAATGCTCGACCCTGAAGAGGCAAGTATTTGGTATTATGCTACCCATGTGCTAGTGAGCCATGTAAATTGTAAATATGCATTTTAATATAAATGCCCACAACTAGCTATGCAATGTAACACGAGATGAGGGCATGACTTTTACAAGGAATTGGGAGGGAAATATTCAAACCCTTGAGTCAATCAAGTAAAGCCAAGTGTGAATGAGAGAACCCATGAACCCTCAACTACCCATGTTGAATTTTGTGCCCAATCATTCATTTCTTCCAAGAGAGTTGGTTGAGGTAGTTAGTGCCTTGGGGAATGGAGAGGTATGGCTGTCGAAATTTGGGTATGGCCAAGCCATCCTTCATGGAAATTCGTGTTTGACTTCTTGGGCAAGAAAAGAGCCACGAAATTGCTCCCCAAGCCATTCTTCACCCATCAGTTTTGCTCCCTCACGTAGTCTGAGCTTCCGGAGCGTTTTCCTCCATGGTTTTGTTGTGATTTCCTTCATTCTTCTAGCTAGGAAGGGTGTTTTTGTTTTGGATAACAGTGGGGAAGAGAAGAAATCAATTTGGGGGTTTCATAGAGGTCATTTTGGTCATCTAAATGCTCACATACTTGTGGGAGAAATCAATTTCTTCCCTGGGGTTGATTTCCTCTTCCCACAATTCGGTTTTGGGTGTGCCACGATTTGGGGAAAACCCATGGACCCTATTCTGTAAATTCCATTGTTGAGAATGTGTATCCATGCCCAATATTTGAGTTTGTTGTGTGTAAGAGAATGTTGGGGTTGATATGGGTATGCATTGCTTTGGGTTGTGATGAGATTGAGAGTCCCCTTTTCCTTGTAGATATCATGCCCATCTTTGGGGTGGTCTCTGAGTGCTGAAAGAATACAGGCTGGGAAGATACCTATGGTTGGGTTGGAATGTTGCAACTCCATACCTAGTTGCTTGGGACAGCTTCATAACCAAGATAAGTATCCTCTTATGTGTATTTACTCCTGCAATGTTTTAATTGATGATTGTTATTGATATGCTGAATGCATATGAAACATGTGTGGATAGTTTAATTCCGTTGTGCATGTTTAATTGGGTATGCATCTGCATACATGATTTTATTTATATGATTTGTTAATGATGAATGGGGCTAAGTTTTGTAAAATCCCATATGTTGGTGTCTCGTTCACTTTCTTGCATTGGATCCACGGGAGGGGACGTGACAATACATCTATGAAGCATCGTGCATAATCCTAGGAAAACTCTCCTTACATCTACTAGATTTCTCTTAGTTCTGAATACCTTATTGTTCTGACTTAGGTTGTGATAATTCATACAGGAATAGTTTCTATGTTTGTACCAGAGTAGGTGTTGGTGCATTTGGGTATTTCCTTTCAATCAATTTCATGTACCATTGTAAAGTTCTACCCTGCACAGTTTTTTGAAACTCAACTAGTTTGGTCACTACAGGGGTTTCCCTAGTGTTCCATATTGCTTCATAAAGGAACCAATGATTTTCTACGCCATCTTCTCCTCCTCTTCCCCAAATTTGTGGACATTTTAGGGGTAGTCCTACTTGTACCCCTACCATCATGGTAGTTGGAGATCTGACTAATACAAATCCTTGGGGTATTAGTTGCACTACGAGATTGCTACTAGTATCCTAAGAACTACTACTTCCCCCTGCTAACAAATTACTCTGTAAGCTATATGTTCCACTACTCATCTGTTTGTATCAAGTTAATTATAAAACCAAATGATGATAAGGTGTTTCCAATTGATGTGAGTGCACCTGGGAGTTGATCAAAGGTGCGCTACTTCTATTGCTTCCAGTATATACTTCCACGACAATGGGGGGTTCACTTTCTGGGGGTGCTATCATTTTCTACGTGTCCTCACAGTTCTAATTGTTCTGTAGCTACATCCATGGATGATTTGGGTGATTAAACTAGAATTCCACTAATTGGTGATTGAGTTCCACAGTACTTTTTCTCACTTGGTCCTTCTCCCCAGCTTCCTCTTATTGGGTTGTCTTGTACCTCTATTCCTCTTTCCTTCATCCTTGAGCTAGTCAATTCCTCTCTCCACTTCATTTGACATAGCTCATTTTCCCTTTCTTCATTTCTTTCCCCTTTCCGCAACTCTTCCTCTAGTTGCAGAATTCAGCACCTTTCCTTTTGCATCTGTGGTTTTCACCATTGTTCATGTATTTTCACTCGTCTTTATGCTCGCTCAGCCCTGGCTTCTTTACTAGATTCCCCCTCCATTGATTGTAGTTTCTACTTTTCGCAATGTAGTAGCATCACCAAGATCATTACCCTAGGGCATGAGGTTTTAATCCTCCATTCTAATCTAGTTCAAAGGAAGAAACCCATATTCAACCATCCAAGTCTTGATCCACAACAGAACTTCCTTTATTAGCCTGCCCCTAGCTCCCTTTCTCAACTTGTCTTCAGCTTTGGTCACTGATTTATTATTTTTTTCCGTAAATTCTATAATCTAGTTGGTAAAGGTGTTCTCTACCCATAAATCAATGGATCTTGTTAGGGGTGAATCTAGATGGTTTAGTTCAACTAGAGCCCTTCAAGACCACTGAACAAACCTCCCTTTTCGATTGTTATATTCTGGTGCTTCTGCAAGTCTTTGTAACCACTCTATTAGTGCCATAGGAAACTCAATCTACATAATTTCATATTGAACTAATGGTGATCCTCCATAGAAAATATATGTTATGAGTTTTGATGCTTCCCACCCTCGTAATTCAGCTTCCTGAATTATGAAATCTTCAAGATTTTTGTCCCACCATAATTGAAGCTGGCTCGTCATCATAATTGGAGACCAAGTTTCTTGTGCAAGGGCCAACAAAAGGGTGCCACTATAATCTAGTGTGCTGGCATTTTCAATCCCCCGAATGAGAAGGTCTCACCTGAAGCACAGACAAGACTTCTGTGTGATAGGGGGTCCTAATGGTAAGGAAACACCCATGAGGGATACTATCATTTATATTGCAACAACATTCATTATATTTTATCGTAGCAGTAACATATTAACCATAATACGCAGATAAAGTGTTAGGATATTTAGACACTTAGGAGTTAGTTAAGATCAACTTGTGTAATATATCCGTTAGGGATATTGTGTTTCTTTAGTATGCATTAGTATGCATTTGTAAATACTTAATCCGATGGTCACGATATGTTCCCGACATAGAGTGATCCAACGGCTCAACTTCTCTTAGATCAAACCTAACCTTGATTCGTGGCTTAACACCCGATTGGTCCATGATCTCTATTTAAAGAGTATGGAGGATCATTGTTTAGTAGATCGATTATGAGAAGCTCATTTGTAACTTTCTTTCTTTGCATAATAAATTGTCCCGTAGAAGCTATTTGGCCGGGGTCGTGGAGTGTTTCCCTCAAGAGGGTTTAAACCACGTCAAAACATCGGTGTGTTGATGTTTGATCTGTTTGTGTGAAGTGGTTTCTCTTGGTGTTCTGTCCTTTGGTAGTACCCTGTGTGCCCGAACATGGTATTAAAGCTTTTATGAAGAGCCGCTTCCGGTTATGATCTAGATCTTGAACTGTTGTTGCCGAAACTCAAAAGGGTTTCTAGTTATGGTATTTCTGTGCATTTTTGGGCTGTGGGAGGTGTTCCATTGCGTCTGAAGCATCGTTTCCATAGGGAAATAGTTTTCATTTGATCAAAAATAGTTCCCGGTTGCTCTAGAAAAGCGTATTTCATCAGATTTGAAGGTATAATGTTACAGTGACACATTTTTGATTTTCTGTTTTTAAAAGAAAAAATCTCATATTTTATCATTTTTTTACTGTCATATTTTTTTTGGTTTCGGATTGTTGCTTTCCCGTCTGTGTATGCTCTTTGCCGTGCACCTTGAGCGATCTCGACAAATCAGAAACAGAAAGGGAAAGGGTTTTTCTCGACTGCATATGCTCTTTGCCGTGCACCTTGCGCGATCTTGGCAAATAAAAAACAGAGAGAAAACATATACTTTCCGGGAAAGCTAACGAGATCTAACTCCACAAGCATGGAAAAGTTTTTTTGTTTCGATTTGTGGTGTGTTTTGCAGGAAAAAAGGCAAGCACGCAAACCGAGCAAGAAGATAAAAAAAAAGGCCACCTTCCTCATTCCCATATTTTACATACCTTTTAATCTAGCTCACTTGGCTCAAAGTTGTTTTATTCCTTAATAGGTCTTGAGTTCAAGTCTTAGGAAGTTACTTTTAAAAGAAAAAGTGCTTGCAATTCTATTTTCAAGTTACTTTATTGTAAAAGTGCATCTCACTTAAATAATAAAAATTAAAAATACGAGTGAGTCACTTAAGTTTTTTTTTATCGTTGCACTATTTAAAAGTAATATCATTGTAAAAGTGAAATCACTTATTTTACAAAAGTGGTTCACTTAAAGCAACTTTCTTGTAAAGTGATTGTCAAAAGGTTCATTTTGGGAAGAGGGGGGTTCTTTTTTTTTTTGCTGGACATTCTCTAGCTGCCACGTCACTATTGGGGACATCTTCAACAGTTTCTTTGTTTAAGCATAACTTCATCATACAGAGTCAATTTTCAGTGCCGTTTTTTTTTAAACTGTCTATTTTTTCAAGCTTTTCACATCTAGACTATTGGTTTCTGCTTTTACAGCCATTAATTTACAAATATGGCTGCCCCTTATGATATTCTACTTAACAGTTCCAACTATTTCTCATGGAAATCTCGTATGGAGGATGTTCTATGAAGTAGGGGACTTTTCAGAATTACCTTAGGGAAAGAAACCGAACCCACTGATGATGATAAGAAAATAAAATGGGAAAATAGATGTGACGAAGCTCGTGGATTGATTGGGATGTCAATCTCTACTGATTTGCGATTCCACATATCTGGAATTGATGAACCTGATGCTGCTTGGGACAAGTTGGAATCTTTGTTTGGTAAACAAAATGAAATTCGAGGTCACCAACTCGAAAATGAGTTGATTTCTTTAAATCCAAGAGGGAAGACAAATAATGCATTTATCATATTCTTTCCAAACTTGGACCTGAATATTCTGTTTTTGTATCTACATTTTACTCCATGAAAGAATCATTGAATGCAGCTAGCTATCAAGAGACTAGTCTTGAATCCTTTTGTGATTCCTTGATTAGAGAGCAAGATAAACTCATTCATCTTGGAATAATCAACAATGTAGATACATCTGGGAAAGCCTTATTGTCCCAACAGAAAGAAAAGTCCAAGCCTCCCAAGAAACAAAATTTTTGCAATAATAAGTCAAACAAGGGTCCAAAACCCTCTCAGTCAGCTCCTTCTTTAAAAAATGACAAAGGATCCAAGCCAAAAGGCAAGAAGACTGAGCATCGTTGCAACTATTGCGGGAAAGATAATCATGATGAATCTAAGTGTTTCAAGAAGATGGCAGCCTTGGAAGCAACAATGAAGAAGCACCACATCAGCCTAGATTCTCCTTCAGATTCTGCCTCTCATGGACATGCACTTTGTGCTTCTGGTTATTCTTATAATGCATCTTCTTCTTCTACTTCAAATGAATGGCTCATTGATTCTAGAGCATCTTATCATATAGCTAAGGATCAAGCCATCTTTTCTACTATGCATGAATGTAACACCAAACAAATATTTGTTGGTGATGATAGATCTCTAAGTGTTGTAGGAGCTGGAACAATTCCAGTAGATAATGGTCATTTTAGTGATGTACTATGTGTTCCAAGAATTTCCTACAATTTTTTATCAATCTATCAGATCACTCATTCTGGTGAAGGTAAAACTGTGACCTTTACACCTCACCAAGTTGTAATCAAGAATTTTAAAGATCCTCAATAGATCCTAGCTACCGGAATTGTTGATGATATTACTAGGTTGTACAAGTTTAACAACTTTGAGTCATCACCTTTCCCTTTAGTTTTTGTTCCTCATAGTGATAACTTGAGCAAACTTTGGCATGAGCGATTTGGTCACTTAAATTATCGCTCATTGTAACAACTATGTAAAGACAATATGGTGATAGGTCTTTCGATGGTATCTTGTAGGGATGGTGTTTGTTCCAATTGTGTACTCGAAAAACATCATCAGGACAGTTTTGACAAACGTGCCTCTTGGCACGCCTCGGTTCCCTTGGAGCTTGTGCATAGTGACTTGTGTGGTCCTCTTCCATATGCTTCCTTTTATGGTTTCAAATATTTCTTAACCTTCATTGATGATTACACCAGATGCACTTGGGTTTATTTCCTAAAACTTAAGAGCAAAGTATTTAACATGTTCTTGGCCTACAAGTCCCTTGTTGAAAAACAATCTGGTCATCAAATTATTAAGTTAAGATCTGACAATGGAGGAGAATATGTTAACAAAAAGTTCACTACTTTCTGCACTGAATAAGGCATCCAACAATAACACACTGTTCCATATACACCACAACAAAATGGTGTAGCTGAGCGGAAGAACCGCACTTTAAAAGAAATGACTAATTGTATGATCCAATCTAAGGGACTAAGTCTTCAATTTTGGGATGAAGCCATTAATTGTGCAAATTACATAGTTAATCGCACCCCCACTAAAGCATTACAAGGTATAACACCAGAAGAAGCATGGAGTAAAACTAAACCTGATGTAAGTCACTTCCGTGTGTTTGGTAGTGAAGCATGGGCTCACATTCCAGATGAAAAACGGAAAACATTGCAGCCTAAAAGTGAAAAGTGCATATTTGTTGGATATTCTGAAGATGTAAAAGGTTATAGACTTCTTCAACCACATTCTCATGATATAATCATTAGAAAAGATGTTAAATTTGACGAAAATCTCTTGGCCTGCGAGCCTAACTCGGCGATTGTGCCATCTTTGGCCTGCGAGCCTGATTCGGCATTTGTGCCTTCTTCTTCTTCTTCCAACTTCCTTAACAGGTTTCCAACTCCAGTTTCTGATGATGATAGTGAGGATGAAAATCCAGCTCCGCCTACTCATATTCCTCCAGTTGCACCAACACAAGTGCTTCCTCGATGGGTCCGTTCAACATGTGAAGTAGATGGTGATCTTACCGGTGATCCTAGAGATCAACGTCGAACACGTTCTCAGTTTCAGCGAGACTCTTCTCTTTTGGCTCAAGTTTCCAAGAATCATGATCCAGAAACTTTTGCAGAAGCTTTAGGGAATCCAGATTGGGATGTAGCCATGGATGAAGAATATCATTCCTTAATGGTGAACGATACTTGGGATCTTATACCTCTTCCAAAAGGAAGAAAACTTGTCAGATGTAAATGGGTCCACAGAACTAAGTATGCATCAGATGGAAGTGTTGAAAGACTTAAGGCAAGGTTAGTTGCCAAAGGTTTTTCCCAAGTTGAAGGGATTGACTACAATGAAACCTTTACTCCCGTCGCAAAAATGAACTCCATTCGCCTTGTTCTTTCCCTTGCAGCCTTACACAACTGGGAATTCCATCAAATGGATGTCAAGTCTGCCTTCTTACATGGTGATTTACAGGAGGAAATTTACATGGAACAACCTCCTGGTTATGTTCAGAATAACTCTAGCCTTGTCTACTGCCTTAAGAAATCCTTATATCACCTTAAGCAAGCTCCTAGAGCTTGGTATGCCAAAATGGATAAATTTCTCCTTGACATTGGTTTTTCTAGATGCCATTCTGACCCCAATGTCTATACCAAGAAAGTAGGAAACCATCTCATCATACTTGTTCTATATGTTGATGGCCTTATTCTTACTGGTAGTGACCCTAAGCTTATAACCCATGTGAAATCCAATCTTAAACAAAATTTTGAAATGTCAGACTTAGGACATTTACATTATTTTCTTGGTCTCCAAGTCCTACAAACCAAAGAAGGAATCTTTCTTTCTCAGTCTAAGTATGCTTGTGACCTTCTTCGTCGCTTTCACATGGAAGATTGTACACCAGCCCCTTATCCCTTCCATTCTGGAGTCAAACTTTCTGCCACTTGTACTTCACCTGAAGTCAATGCCACCTTGTATCGTCAGCTTGTTGGTAGTCTCTTATACTTGACTCATTCCCGTCCTGACCTTTCCTTTGCCGTTGGTCGTGTTGCCCGTTATATGCAGACACCTCATGAAAGTCACTGGAAAGCAACTAAAAGAATACTTCGATATATTCGAGGTACAGTTCAGTTTGGGAATCATTACAGTACAGGGGGGAAACCTTTGTTGGTTGGTTTCACTGATTCAGATTGGGTCGACGATCCTGATGATCGAAAGTCTATTGTAGGTTATGTTTTCAGTCTGGGATCTGGACCTATTACTTGGGCTTGTAAGAAACAACAAGCTCTTGCTCTTTTTTCAGCAGAGGCAGAATATCAAGCAGCAGTTAATGCCAGTCAGGAAGTTTTATGGCTTCGACAGATCCTTTCAGAGTTTGGATTCGAGCAGCAGCAGCCTACTCCACTTTGGTGCGACAATCAAAGTGCCATCAAGCTTGCCAAAGATCCAGTTCTACATCAACACAGCAAACACATTGAGCTACATATGCACTTCATCAGAAATCTTGTTCATGATCATGTTCTTGAGGTGCTCTTTTTCCCTACAGATGATCAAGTTGCAGACATCTTCACCAAGTGTCTTACAGAAGCGAAGTTTTCTAAACTTTGATCTATGTTAGGAGTTCAGGAACTTGTCATTAAGGGGGGATAGGCTCTAATGTCTCCTTCCTTCTCCTAATAGTGTCACTTTTGTAAATCCTTCAATCCTATCCCAAGTTGTTCTTAAGAGGGGATGTTAGGATATTTAGACACTTAGGAGTTAGTTAAGGTCAACTTGTGTAATATATCCGTTAGGGATAGTGTGTTTCTTTAGTATGCATTTGTAAATACTTAATCCGACGATCACGATATGTTCCCGACATAGAGTGATCCGACAGCTCAACTTCTCTCAGATTAAACCTTGATCCGTGGCTTAACACCTGATTGGTCCATGATCTCTATTTAAAGAGCATGGAGGGTCATTGTTTAGTTGATCGATTATGAGAAGCTCATTTGTAACTTTCTTTCTTTGCATAATAAATTGTCCCGTAGAAGCTATTTGGCCGGGGCCGTGGAGTGTTTCCCTCAAGAGAGTTTAAACCATGTCAAAACATCGGTGTGTTGATCTGTGATCTGTTTGTGTGAAGTGGTTGCTCTTGGTGTTCGGTACTTTGGTAGTACCCTATGTACCCAAACATAAAGGACGACACACAATCAATCCATAAAACAACAAACATAGCATACATAGAAAATTGAGGAGGGCCAAAAATCCATTATTCTTATTGCAGATATCTTTCATTACATCAAGATCATGGCTCTACGGCCTTACAACAACTGGGGAATTTCCCATCGCGACATATAATAGAGAACCATTTTTCCTAATTGCATTTGCCCAAAACTTAGATATAACAAGTCAGTCTTCAACTTCTTTTCATCTATCGAACTACTATTGTTCTGTTGCTCTACTTCCTTCCTTTGTCTTTTTGTTATTCTGCTATTTTTCTTCTTCTCTTTCCACTTGCCTTATGCTTCCTTGTATACTTGCAGGGGTGGGTCCAAAACCATTACGCCCGTTAAGGGATTCTGCAACTCTCGCTCCTTTACCCTGCAATTCCTCCCACCTTTTATGGTTCTTTCTAAAACGAAAGGAGCCAACAAAAAGAGAAGTGTAATAAGAAAGGTACACATTGGAACAACATTGGGCAATGTCATGACTTCATCCTCAAAGCCTCATTCTTTCAAATCTACAATAATAAATAAACCCTTTGGATATGATCGTCCTAACTTTTCACCCAATGCCTACATTGTGGAGAAATCAAAATATATTCCGATGCTACGAGTGGCAGTGCTAGAGGTCTCTGACCTACTATCAAACTACAATTCATAAGCTATAATATGTCAATTTAATAGTTTTTTTCCATCTCCAACCCAGCTTTATGAATAGATTCATTACACTAAGACTACCACCTATAAGGTAAATCTTTGCTCTAAAGGCTTCTTATTGTTTTTTTTTTCTATTACTAATAAAAATATGTCTTGGTTTTAATAAAGGAAACTTCATTCTCACCCATACATCCATGAATGTGAGAATCATAAAAATGTAACAAAGTATGTGGCTTCCAACAAAAATGTTCTCCCATCATAAATCTATTCATCCAAGTGTTGGATGAAGTTCCTCTAACATCAAATGAACCCAGTGTTGAGCAAGAAAAACCATGAGTATTCAAGTGATTCAAATCCATATCATAGGTGCATCCATGTAGATGTGAATCATCATAAAGTGACAAATTATGCTGCTGCAAATGTGAATAAGAATGTGCTCCAACCATGTCATCATAAAAGTTAAATCTAGGAGTTCCATACTCCTCATGTGGCACCATCAAAAAGAACCCTTTCACCCATACTTCATTGAGACTAATGTTGCAAAACATGGAATTGTAGGATGTAGGAGAATGAACCAAATCACCCAAATGATCAAAAAGTACAGAAGTTTCATCATGGGAAGGATCCATATGGGTAGTATCATGCAGCTCCTTCAAAAGTGTGAACTCTTTGTCATAGTTTGGTTCCAATGTAGAGGAATCATGCTCTTCTTTTGCATAACCTTCATCAAGAGGCAATTCAAATTCCTCTTCCACCACATCAAGTGTTTGGATCTCTTCAAGTTCATCTTCAAACACATCAAGAACATTCAAATTTTCACATTTCTCATGATCCACCATGTCATGAGAATCCTCCAAACAATCTACCATTTGACAATCTGAAACATAGGAGGAAAAACAAGTATCTTGCAACTTTTCAAGAAGTTGCTCATTTTGAATTGTGAGCTTATGAATATCCTCATTATTCTTCAAGTATGCATCATGTAACAATTCATTAAGCTCAAACAAATGGTTTCTATCAAAAAGCAAAGACATGAAATTACCTTTGATGTGGCACATTTCTCTTTGAATCTTCTCCATATCTTCAAGGAAGGATGTTTCCTCCAATGAAGTAGCTCTCCAACAAGAATTTGACACCAATGCTTGAGTGTCATGGAGAATGCTGAGGGAATCTTGGATCTTCTTTTCATTTATCTTTAAGGACCCTTCAAGAAAATGAGGCTCTTGCAAATGAACCTCCTCATCTTCTTCATTTTTGCTTGGACCAACTTCATGAAGCTCAAGTGGTGATGGGGAAGTTGATCTTGGTTCTTCTTCAACTGTTACAAGGTCTTCATTATCATGCCTAATGGAACTTGGGCTTGCAGCAACACTTTCAAAAGTGATCTCTATGTCACCAACATAGAGGTGTGAGCACCCATCAGTAGGTACTCCTTCATAGTTTAAGCATCCATCAGTAGATGCTCTTTGGTTCATGTCTAAGCTAGAAGGTGTCTCGAAATGATCTTCCATATTTTCAATAGAATCTTCTTCATGCTCTTGTGATGTCTCTTCATTTTTCTCCTTCAAGCAAGTTGATTCATTTTGCCCCTTGTTTTCCTTAGGATCGGTATATTTGGAATCCCTTCTTGAATAAATCTCAAAAGCTCTCCTCAAGGAGGACATCATTTCATGCACACATATATGATACTCGCTCCAAGGGTTCTTACAAGAAGGGCATAAACCTTTCTTCACTAACTCCACATCTTCATTTTTGGGCCTATTTTCAAAAACATGTTCAGCATAGTACTCAAAAGACATGGCATTTTGTGTATTTTTGCTCGAAGCAAGATATTCTTGATATTTTTGATATTGTTGGGGCAAGGTTTTATATTTTGCTCTCCATCTTTGGAACTCACTCATAGAATTATCCTTGGTTGGTGTGACACATTCATATTCATCATATTTAAATTCATAAGAATAATCTTCATTTCTCTTGAAGTTGTAAGAAGTGTTGCATGATGGCACCTCTTCCTCATACCATTCACATTATGCTTCATATTGCTCATAAGCATCTGCATATTCATCATAAGAATTGTACTCATAGGATTCATCATAATAGTAAGACATGGATGCCAATTATTCTTGAATATATGTACCTAATACACAGGTGCAAGGGCCATGCTCTGATACCACTGTAATGTCCCTTGTTAGGAATTTTATTAAAATGGCAATTTTCCACTTTTTTTCCCTAGTTCGACCTTTGACTAGTTTTGATCTCTAGGTCCCAAATTTGCCCCAAATGATTTCAAATATTCTAAGAAGGTATATGAATGAGATTAGAACATAAATATGTGTTTTAAGGATGCCTTTGGACCTTTAAAATACTTCTGCAAATACTCTTTCAATTCTGGCCAATGTAGGGAACTTTACTAGTAATTTGCCTTTGACTAGTATTGGTCTCTATGTCTCGAATTGACTCCAAATGCCTTCAAATATTCAAGGAAGGTGTATGAATGATATTAAGACTTGAATATGATGTTCAGGGATGATATATGGCCACCAAAATACCTCTGCAAACTCTCTTAAGATTCTGGACCAAGTATGCAATTTTACTAGTAATTTGGGGTTCAAATCCCCCTGGGTTAAGTATTGAAAATGGCTTCCCAAATGCCTCCAAAGCACTCAAATTTCTGAACAGAGGTAGGGAATGTATTAATGATGTTATTAAGGTCTCATGTGCACCATTAATTGATTATTATATCTATTCCAACCCTCTCCCATTCAACTACAAAAATCACCAATTCGACCCTTGGGGAAATGACACTATTTCTTCTCCCAGTGCAATTAAACTAAGTAAAAATACTTCAAATGCTCAAGTACAGTACATGAAACTTGTAAAATACATCCATGGCATTCCATTAATCACAAATTCATCATAGAATCATCCATTCATTCGAAATCATCATCAATACATTGGTTCACAACAAGGTAGTGGGGAAATGGCATTATTCTTCCATTAAAAATGAGATTTATACATTTCTACTTGGAATTTCGACCTGAAACTTTTTGGAGATGAAGAAAAAAGTATTTAATTCATATTAACAAAGAAATGGGGCATTAAAAGCTTCCCCAAAGAGTACAATAGCTCACCAAAAACGCCCTCCCTCAAGGATCAAGAATATGCCATCAAAACCGGAAATGGTTGAAGGAGTGAGCTGCAATAGAAGAAACCATGAGCTGCCCTGTAGCTTACACCTGCAAATAAAGACTCCATTAAAGCTCCAAATGAAAGGTCTGAATGGCCTTTCCAATTACCAACTTGGATGGGAATCTTTCACCCTCGAAATTGGCTAAGGTAAGAAACTAGTCATCCACTAGCTCTCCCTCTTCACAAATGCAATTGCAAATTCTACAAATGATCAAAAGCCATTCTCATACTTCATTTGTACATTTTATAACCAACATTAGCCTTCTAAGGGTCGAAATCCTCTCAATAGATTCAATAGATTTTCATTTAGGAAATATTCCACATTTGCCACTTGTCTCCTAGTTCCAACCTTCCATCTTCTCCCAAATTCGATTTTGAGTCTCTTTGACTTCTCCAACTCCCAAATTCGCCTTCTTTGAGCCTATTTTTGGGGCTGACATGTCATAGTGGTCAGATGTCAGAGGTCAGGTCTGCAATTTGTCATAGTTGTCATAGATGCTCCATCATTGGTGTCATAGGGGCTAGGGAATCTAGCCCAAGTGTCCACAAACTTCCACTTTGACTCTTTATCTTCCATGGAGGTTACCAATCCTTCCAAATTCGACCTAAGATGCTCAATGACATGTGTTATGACTTACCAACTCACCCAAGAGTGTTCACATTCCCATTAATTCGAATTTGCAAAAGAGAGATACCATGTATTATGAAAAATCAAGCTAGTGTGGGTCCCACATCCTCCATATGTCTCCAAAACCATTTATCACTTAGGATTTCTCTTGAATTTCTTTATTCACTCTATTTATTAAATACTTGAACCCTTCTAATGTCTAAACATCATTTATTATCCCCCTTATTCCAAATCCCAAAGCTTCCACCCCAAACCTAGGAAACTAGTAATTTTCCTCCTTGGCAATTATTTGACCCTTAACATCAATTTTACAAACTCTAATGAATATGGCTAATGTGATTAGGCCATTGTCACCCAATTCCAAATTTGGGACATGACAGAGGCACCCCGATAGTTATTATAGGTATACAAATAATTTTTGGGGAGAGCATCCACCTTGTGATGTAGATCTATCATCGAACAATAACCTTATTTTCACCTATTGTAATCAAATCCTTTAAATAACTTGCAACAATACATGGTTGAACTCACAAAGATTGAATATTTTCTAACATTGTTTTTAAGAATTTTCCAAGAAGTAAAAGTCAACATATGTATATTGTTTCGACAACTTGACTCTTGATTGAACGAATTTTGTGCGCTTAGATATTAACTATAAAGTTGGATATTTGAGCTTTGTTCCATCTGAAAATACCTCAGTGGAAAAGGATTTGTTTGCATGATCATATGCCTAATGTATTTTGGTTGACGTCCATCATCTTATTCACTTTAGTCTCTTAAAGCATGGGTGCCTTTTTTGAAAAGGGTCAATTCCCCACTCTAATTCTATCCTTTTTTGAAGCCCTATTCACGATGGGACAATTTTTTTTATATACAGCATTCCCACCCTGTGTTTGAGCCACCCTTTTAGGTGATGAAATTATTTGCTCTATCAAATTCCAAGCAGCATGGCCCCTAAATACAATACAAATTATCATATCTAACTTGTCATTGAAGTTCATTAGTAAAGTCTAAACAATTGAGATTGATTTCTCTCAACTCTATCATTTGTTTGATTATTAGGTTGGAACTTGTGAAATCTAAGAAAGAAGCCCCCAACTTATCCAACAATCCTATCTCACCAATAACATCGGCCCCATTTAGGTTGTGTCCAACATAGACATGATGCAATGCACACAATTTATGTTATGAACATCATAACAAACACTGTGATTCAATGATCATTTCCCCACCTTACTCAATGATAAATTCTAACATTTATCCCTTAACATATCTAAGACAAAGAAATTGTGCCACAAATGTCAATGAGGAAATCAATCTACATAAAAATGAATTCTCATATAACAAAGGGGGAGATTAGTACCATATTGTTCATTGCACCAAAACCATTTTTTTCTTGTATTGTTAATGCATCACATTTGATAGTGTGTTCTTTAACTCATTGTCCTTTAAAATTTGGACTTTTATGTTAAGTTACTCTCAGGGATAATTTGAAGGACCCATACTTATTTAAAAGTGTATAAACCTTGGCGAATCGTACCAATTCTTAAAATGTCAACTATAAAATATTTGGCGATATGTTTCTAAAATTATTTCAATTTCTAAGGATTTTATATAGTTTATATAATAATTTGGCGATTTTTAGAGTGAAAAAAGTTTACCCCATCAAAATTGGGCGAAATGGGGCTTCAAAAAATGCAAATTGGCGAATCTTTTTTTGGAAATAGACATGGAAAAATAGCCCATGGGCTAAATTTCACCCCTAAAATTATCCATTGTTACTATTATTGGTACTTATTGTTGTTATGTACTAACATTAGTTTGTTTGTGCCCATCCAATTTTGATATAGACATGCACCTTCAACGTTTGCTTTACACCAACCAAATTTGATGAATCAATATATTTTCTTAGACTATCATTTGAAAAATGGATTTCTATATAAGTAAACTCATGTGATCCAATAACCCAAGAGTACTTCAAAAGGCACACTCTTCCTATTATGTTACATTTCAAATACACTTTTATTGGCCAACAATTGCAAGATGTAGTGGTGTGCATTATCTAATCAATCAATCCTTTCGCAAAAGCATAGGTTGTATCACCCCTTTTAATTGCATTTAGTTCTAGAGAGGCCTCCATTTAAAGTATAAAAATGGTTTTCATTTTACTCAAAGACAACATGAATGCACTTTTGTAGTGATTTTTGATTTTTACAAATTGATAATCTTTATTCATTTTAAAAATTTCATTTGTCCACCTAGAACAACAAACTTGTTTTCTAGCCAAAAACAAATTTAGTGTTTTGAGTTGCCTTATCAATTATAGTTGATTGCTATTCTCGTTCTCACACTTTTAGTGGAGTTTGTGAAGAGTTTGCTAAAAGAATTCAAGTCTTTCATTCACAAATAAATGGGCAAACAAGATTTTCCTCGTCATCAATAATGACTTATGTGTGCAATTTTAGCTCATGACTAATCCAAATACTCATGTGCCATTTCAATCCATCATCAATCTAAGATAGGCACTTAGGCACCTTTTGTGTCTACTAGCAACCTAAACCTTGAAGTTTGTTATCATTTGTAATTAAATACACCTTATGAAAAGTTTGTTATCATTTGTAGCTAAATGCACCTTATGAGTTCTGGATCATTTGTTGATCATTTGATACTTTGCATTGCATTTGTTGATCAATTGACAAAGATACATTTCAAAATCAAAGACATGATTTTGCAAACACAAGCACAATTTTGTTTGGATTAGAAAAAGATTTCACATCACTTCAAGTTCATGATGAAGTTAATGGATCTCTCTTGAAAGGGAAGATAACTTAAATTGGAACAAAAGCTCATCATAGGGAAATTTTATTATAGTAAAATATCTTACAAATATAGGTATAACATAAACAATAACCACAAACTTGAGAGGGCCCATAAGACAAGCCACCAACACTGTGGATGATGTTAGTTCCAAAGTGAGAGAAGATATTATAAATCACCGAAAGACTTGCACCCCAAAGCCAAGTTCCAAATTTTTAGAAGATTTTGATACCAAATTTTAAAGAAAGGCGAATTGTAAGACCCAAACCCAATCTCACTCACATCATGCCATCCTATAAATGTCTAGCGTATATATGTTCAATTTTGTATAAACTTTAAACCTATAATTTATCTTTACAATGTATTTCACTTACTAATCTTTATCTTTTACTAATTATGTGATGTGTGTTATAGCTTGAAATGACACCTCTCCGTCCGTGACGACACTTGCTTCCTTGGTCGCATGACGACACTTCTTGAGATCAAGTTCAGTCACACAACAAGACATTTGTGGATGGAGGAGTCATTTGGGACACTAAAAATGGTTGAAATTACCTCATTCTTGACCCATTTGATGTATATGACCCTTAGGAACATTTTTCCAGACCAAACCATCTCCTGAAAATGAGCAGAAAAGCCTGTTTTTGGCCATTTTTCAATATGAGCTCGATTCCACTATTGAAATAGTAGCGTGTGTACGCGACTTTGCCTCATTTAAAGTAGCGCCCATTGCCATGTGTACGTGACTTTGTCTACTATAGAGTAGCATACACCCATGTTTTGGTCAAAATCTCAAAATTCGAGTAAGTTAAGTTGGTTGGGAAACCTCTTGAGTGGTTATAACTTCTTTTCCTCTTCCTCATTGATTATATAAGGAGGGTAGAAGGGTCATGTGAGGGAACTAAGCCCAATTACAAAGTTATGCTGGAGGAATGGAGACCCTTATCCCCCTCTCTTGTGCTTCAGTTTTGGTAAACCCTAGTACAATTGCTTAGAGGCTGGGATCCTTGGAGAACAGAAGCAGGAGACCTTGAATCTAGGTTTTGTGAAGTGCCAAGCTTGAAGGAAGGTATAACTTTATGTACTTGCTTTCATTTATTAATAAAGATCAGACGTTCGTCTCTTTCCAAATATGACCTATTAATGTGTCTTAGATTTGATTACTGTTTGATTATAGTTTGATGTATCTTTATATTATGGATATCAGTATTATATATGTAGTCAAATGTATTTGAGAAAGGTATCAAGTTGTTTTGCAGGTCTGGGCATTGCGACACTGGATAAGCATTGAAGAGCGAGGGAGGCAAAGCTAGGATCAACCTTCTGAATAAGGTGCCTACATCTATAAACCCTAATCTCTTCTTTTATTCGTTGTACTTGCAGAATGCTTGTAAGTCTATCTTTATCACCGTAAGTTGGTAGTTTCTCCCCTGAACTATAGGTGCATTTTCCCCACAACAGAATGGCGACTCCGCTGGGGAAAGCCTAACTGCTTAGGGGTATCCAAGGTCATTTCTTCAGTCTTGTTTGATGGTCTTTATTCATTTTATTGATTAGGATCAGTTAGTAGGCTCTATTTGACCCTCCTTGGCTCTTACAGACCCTTCCCAGCCCTTGCAAACCCTTGTGGACCTGGGTGTGGTGGTTTTAACCCCATTTTTCCAACTTTTTCCACCTATACGCTACTGTTTGTACCACACAGTAGCGCCCATACGCTACTTTTCCTCTACACAGTAGCGCCCATCCTGCTATGGGTGCTAGTTTCCTTCATACACAGTAGCGCTCAAAATCTGGGTTTGATTTTTTTGAGTTTTTGGGTTGTGGACCCAAATCTGGGGGTTGTGGCTGCATTTTTTGGGGTCCTTGAGGACCCTAGGTCTGAGTTAAACCATTGTAAGTGGTCTCCCATCCTTGTATTGATCCTATATTCATGATTTGAACCTCTTTTGATCATTTTGGGCTTGTTTGGAAAGTTTTGGGGTTTGTTGACCCAAGTTGGGGGGTTGTGGACCTGTTTGGTGTTTTGTACCCTAATTTGAGTCTGACTGAACTTGCTTGCCCCATTTCCACTGGATTTGAAACCTCTTGAGTCTTCTTGACACTGTTTGTATCTATTTGAGTGAAATTTCTCTTTTAGGTTGGTTTCTTATCCTCCCTTATGCTTTTGGTTTTTCTTTTGTAGTGAAAGCTCAAGTGTTTTGGCTGTTGTTCAAGACCTTGTTTGCATTGTTTATGTGCAGACCTCACTTTACCAAACCATACTTCTTCATAGGTCATTTGCTTCGTTTAGGTGTAAAAGTAGTTTTTGTACTCTTTTCCCAATGGTTGGCATGCTTACATCTATAAGAATTTGAAAGTCATATTTGGTAGCTTTTACTGTTTCATAAAGAGAACCTGAAAGTTTCTTTGCTTTGCTTTGATAGTAGGTTAGTTTCAATTTTGTTTCCTACCTTTGAAAAGCATAAATAATTTTGAGTCATTTTCTGAATAGAGTACCTTGCAAGTGGCTTAAAAGATTTTAGAGTGCTTTACATCAAAAAGACCAAGTTTTCTTTTGCATACCTAGTTGCTTGAGTAGCTGCATTCTTAGGTTTTGAGTTTATTTTTGTACATTTAGACTTTATTTTTACCTTTTTTTGCATTCAAAAGATTAAAAATTGCATTTGCACATGCATTCTAGATCAGAATTTTAAGACTTGCATTGAAAAGAAAAAGATTTGTTTGGTGGTAAATATTTCATTTTCAGTACTCTATTTCTATTATAACCACTCTCACACACCCACTACCTTTTTTGAGTAAGCAAGTAACCTTTAAAATGAACCCTAGTAAAATGAACTAGCAACATTTTCTTTTCTAGGTTACACTACACCAACTAGTATTGGTTAGAATCTTGGGTTTAAAACACCTTACACCACCCAAGATCACACATTACGCAAAAATCGTAGTGAGACTATCACATGTAAATCCACCTCACTCAAAACTTGTCTGGGATCCATGCAGTAGGTCATTGCAAGATCAGATTATTGGGAATACTACTCCTACTTTCTGTTCTAGCATACGCCAGGATTGGATCGCGTATTGGGGACTCTTTCGAGTTTCGGGCTTAGTTACCCTGCCCACGCTTTCTGATTCAACCGGTGACTGTTCCCCCAGGAGTTTTCGGTGTTGTGGTATCCTTAGTATCTGACTCTAGGTTCATACACAGGTGACAGCGGAGGGTATATCTGCTGTACCTAGGACAGACGTGGGAGGAAATCCCTTGCAGGTCTTTGGGAGGGCAGTTGGGTGATTCCAGCGCTTGCACCCTTAGTCATTGTATTGTGGACCCCGGGTAACTGTCCTTCATCCTTTGTTGATCTGTTCTGAGCCCTCATCATCCCAGACTCTTCTCCGGAAGGCATCTGTTTGCTTGGTTTGATTTACTTAGGACATTTTTTAGTGGTGTGCTCTTTGTGCTAATTGTTTTAGTTTGCCTTAGGGAACTTCTTGTTCATTTGAGCGAGAAACTATGTCTAGCATTCCGACGAGTGCCAATCAAGGTACCCCTGTTCTGGGGGATCCTTGTGGTGTTCCATTCATTGGAAACATTGGTGCTCCCTTAATGGCTACTCTGAATCTTCCTGGATTCACTATTGGGCTGCCGGTTTGGTTGTTTTCCACTCTGAATGCCTTGCATGCTCCTGACGCTTCTTTTGTGAGCACCTCAAATCAAGAGCATCATAACCCTGGGCCTTCTTTTCCAGTAACATCTTCTCCTTCTCCTTCTACCTCATGTGGCGAAAGTAGCAATACTAGTAACCAGCAGTCTAAAAGGAATAGACGGGGGAAGAATAGGAAGAAGATGCCAAAACAAGGGGGCAGCAACCCAGCCTCTGCAATTCATGCTGGGGGCAAGCACCCTACCTCTGAAATTCATGCAGGGGGCACCTACCCAGCCTCTGGAGGTCATGCTGGGAGAAAACTTTTAGTCACTGAAAATCATACTGAAAGTTTGTCTTCAACCACTGTTAGTCATGTTGAGGACACGTCATTGATCACTGCTAGTCATATTAATGACAAGTCACCAGTTCCTGTGAGTCATACTAGAGACACCAGATCAGCCACTGCAAGTCATGCTGAGGGAGTTGACATTGTCGACAAACCAAACAAACAGAAGCTTAAGTTCCCTTGTAAGTTTTGCGAGGGAGATCACATTACTTACTTGTGCCCTGTACTTCCAGAAGTGCAAAAAGTGTGGTCCTTAGTTCAAAAGTCTGATGCTTCTAAGCAACCATCCTCTGTGAGTCATGCTGGGGGCAAGCTGTCATCCAATGCTAGTCATGCTGAGAGTACTGATGTTGTAAAGGAGTCTAAACCTATAGGACGGAAACCAAAGTTCCCTTGTAAGCTTTGTAAGGGAGACCACCTTACTCACCGATGCCCTGCCATTCCAGAGGCACGAAGAGTGTGGTCCATGTCTGAAGGAACCTCTGTTCCTGAGTTGTCTATAGATTCCCTGCAGTCAGATCAACCTTTGGTTGATAAAGTGGTTGAACCAATGCAATCTTTGGTTGACCCCACTCTTCCTTCGGAGAGTGAAGTGATCGAATCGATGCAATATTCGACCGATTCCATCAGTCCTTCGGAGATTGATGCAGCTACTATTGAAGTCTTCTGCATTACCAGTTTGGATGTTCCTGAAAAAGGGGGCACTTCATCTGTTCCATGTGAACCCCTACCAAGCCCTAGGATTGTTTCCTTTGATTGGAATAGTCTAGCCGAACCTCGTCTTCCTTCTTCGACACCTTTCTAGATAAAGGTTGATATCAGGAACCATGCGGTTGATCGATGCATTGTTGATGAAGGTGCTTCTGTTAGTATCTTATCCGCTTATGCTTGGAGAGATTTGGGTTTCCCTAATGTTATTCCAGTTGCTAATTGGCCGTTGACCTTCGATAGAAGACCTAGTGAACCGTTTGGATTCCTCCGTCATGCACCTGTTACTTTGGGTGGAAAAATAGTCTTAGTTGATTTTATGGTTTTAAAGGACCCTATGGACTTTGATATGATCCTCGGGCGTGATTATGTTTATGCTATGCATGCTGTGGTGTCTACACTTTTTCGTGTGATGCATTTCCTTCATAATGAAAACATTGTCACCATCGACCAGCTTGCATTCGTTGATCCTCCTTATTATCCAACTATAGACCAGTCGGATCCATCGTCATTAGGCACTACTATGTCACATGGGAATGTTGTGGCATATTGTTCCTTGAGTTCAAATGCTACTGAGAAGAAGTCTCTGAATTCATGCTTACCTTCTCGGGACTTGGTCCCAGCTTTTGACCAAGTGACACCTCCATCTGAATGTTTAGATATGTGTTCTATCTGGGATGATATACTTCCTTCCGATGAAGTTTTCCTAGAGTCCATAGTATAGTCTGTCATTCATTTGGATGTTGATCCAGTCGCAGTTATGTCCAGCCCCGGTTTGACCTTAAAGTCTGATCTTCCTACTGTTGAGTCTTTGGACTCTCCTATAGATCCGCAAACCGGTGTTCCTGCTGAGTTTGATTCTGCTTCTAGAATTTTCAACTCCCGTGATGATGCATTTGTTTCTACAGATTCCATCATGTCCTTCAACTTTGATCTTCATACTAAAGATGATCTTGTTGATTGTAAGTCCTTGGGCTTGGGTACCATAGAGTCTTCATTTGAAAACTTTGCCTTGTTTATGCCTGTTGTTAATGATAGTGAAGTTGAAAGTATTTCTACCACAGTGACTTGTATCGGGTCTTTCTTTACATATGTTTTAGATATGATCCTGGTACTAATGTTTCTTGGAGACAGGATTCTTAGCTGGATGTATACTTGCTTACTGGTCCTTTTCGACACCTTGTGTGACCATGTCAGGTATATTCGGAACCTTGCATATAGGTTTAGGCTTCCCCGCTGTTATGTTGCATTTGAACCTTTTGCCATCCGAATTCGCCATAGGGTCGAATCTGTTGGATATTGGTGTGTTAGCCATCTCTTTATGCATTGTGCACCAGTCCGGCAGCAGAGCCTACCTAACATGGGTCACCCTAGTCAGCACCCTTATGCCATTCTGGTGCCCATGCTGAGTTTTTCTCATAGGCTTGGGAGCCTTTTTAGATTTACCATGACTTTGAGAAGAAGCCTCATATCTTTCTTCCTCATATATTTCTGGCCATCCCTGATAAGGCTCCCATCTTTGTGTTCAAATTTCATATGCATCTGTTATGATCCCGCTTGCGCTAATGAGCCTGAAGCCGGCTTCCATGCTTTTAGCTCGTTATATAAGCCTCCATCTCTGATCTCATTTCCGCTAAGCCCTGTATCATTTTGCCTTTGCAATTTGACACCTTTTACCTGGAGGAGACACACCCTGAGTGTCCTTATCTTTCTCATGTTCCTTGCATTAGGCATAGCTTTCTTCCATGCGCTTGGAGCTAGTTTTGCATGTCCTTGACACTCGTCTCCTCCCATTTCGAGCATTCTTCTTTTACTTCGAGCTCGTTAAAAACAGTAAGTAGGTTTCGAGCATTCTTCTTTTACTTCGAGCTCGTTAAAAACAGTAAGTAGGTTATGAGCAGTCTTCCACCTTTCCTTCGAGCTCGTTAAAAACAGTAAGGAGGCTATGAGCATTTCTTTCATCTTCACTTCGAGCTCATTAAAAATAGTAAGAAAGTTGTGAGCATTTTTTGTATCTCCTTTGAGCTCATTAAAAACAGTAAGGAGGTCATGAGTTTACTTTTCCAAACTCGTTAAACCTTTACGGAAAAGATCCCTATGGAGTTCTTTTAAGCCCTTTTCAGACTCCTTAAATAGGAAAAGTTTGCCGAGCATAGTTGTCTTTTCGGGCTCATTAAAATAACTGAACTGACATCCACTTAGGTATAGAATTACCCCTTTTTCGGGCCTTGGTGGATAATTTACGGAAAAGGTATACTCTAGGTATACTCTTGTATGCGCTAGAAGAGTTCTTCTTCCATCATTTTACACTTTTTCGGGGAAGGAGACTAACTTTACGAAAAAGGACCTTTGGAGTCATCTTTAGGGTGTTCAGACTCTCGAAATGTGAAAACACCAAGCGAGCATTCACCTACTCGGGCTCGATGTGAAATCCACGAGATGGTTGATAGAGGACTGTTTAAGTTTTTCAACTCTATAAACAAGAAAACACCACCAAGCACAGACCAATCCGGGCTTGATATAAAATCCACGGATAGGTGTATAGAGGACTGTTTAAGTTTTTTAACTCTATAAGCAAGAAAACACCGCCGAGCACAGACCAATCCGGGCTCGATATAAAATCTACGGATAGGTGTATGGAGTTTTCTTCTAGGTTTTTCGGACTCCTTAAATATGAAAATACCATCGAGCATGCTTTAGTTCTTTGTCAAGCTCGTTAAAAAAATGAAAAAGGAAAGGGAAGGGAAGAATGTTAAAATATCTTTCAATATGATGGCAACAAGTCAACTATCTCCTTGAACAAAGCACCTATTTTGAGTCTATCAAACAAGTTGGGTTCTAGTGTTGGCCTTAGGGTAAACTTGATCTCAGAGTTCTTACTCCTCCGTTTGGTTAGTCTTACAATCATATGGAGAATCTGTTAATGTCTCCTACATTGCAGACTTGCGTCATGGTCCCTTTGTGTTCAAAGCTGCCTAAGTCACTCTTGTGTCGTGCTCACTGTTCAAGGATATAACCTGTGTTGGCCATTCTGCAGTTGCCTTGACCTCATGTGTCGACCATTCCTTGGTGTCAGTATGTTTCATCATGTGTTTAGTCCTACTCCAAATCAGCTCATACCTGTTTGAGTGTCCCTCGTGTTGGATGATGGAGGATGCATTAAGGCCTCCCTTCCAATGGACTTCTTCCCATCAACTTCAACTCATTGTACTCTGGGAGTGAAGTTTAGAGTTTCGGTTAGTACCTTGGGGATTGCAGTCATTAGTGGCAGTTTCCCTCGCTATTGGATAGATGGGAATACATCAATGTCTCCTATCCGATGGATTCTTCAAGTGTTCGACAGCAAGACCATCTATTCGCACTTGCTTGAATGTACTAGGTACCTTGGGTTTCAATTTCATTATTGGTGGACACCCTCGCGTTTGTTAATGGTATACATCAATGACCGGTAATCAAACAATACCTCCCATGTTCGACATCAACTCATTTATTCACATGGATAGGTTTGTACCTTGGGTTGTTTTTGGATGAAGACCTTGGGATCCTCGATAGCATCACCTTATTTATGTTATCGCCCAAGTTGTGCAAGACTGAGCCACACTCTTTTTGGGCTCTTGATGAGACATAGATCCAACTTGTTCTCTATGGCTATGTTCTCCAATTTTGACATAGATCCACTTTGTATTTATGTGGCTATGTTTACACTTATGTTCCTCATGGATCCACGCTTGTATTTTAGTGGCCATGATATATGCATCAGTGTTTTGCATCATTATTGTATCCTCTTGGAGGTCATTTTCCACCATTCGAACATGGATAGTTACCCCAAGGATAAGTTTGTCTGACATTGCCTTTGCTTTCAGGTACTTCATTTGAGCCTATGATTCTTGGTTTCTCCGTTCCTCCACGATTCAACTCTTTTTTATTTTATAATGTATTTCGGCCATCGTTTCCCGCACTCCCTTTGACCTCATACATTAGGGGGCATCTGTTATAGCTTGAAATGACACCTCTCCGTCCATGACGACACTTGCTTCCTTGGTCGCATGACGACACTTCTTGAGATCAAGTTCAGTCACACAACAGGACATTTGTGGATGGAGGAGTCATTTGGGACACTAAAAATGGTTGAAATTACCTCATTCTTGACCCATTTGATGTATATGACCCTTAGGAACATTTTTCCAGACCAAACCATCTCCTGAAAATGAGCAGAAAAGCCTGTTTTTGGCCATTTTTCAATATGAGCGCGACTCCACTATTGAAATAGTAGCATGCGTACGCGACTTTGCCTCATTTAAAGTAGTTCCCATTTCCATGTGTACGCGACTTTGTCTACTATAGAGTAGCGTACACCCCTGTTTTAGTCAAAATCTCGAAATTCGAGTAAGTTAAGTTGGTTGGGAAACCTCTTGAGTGGTTATAACTTATTTTCCTCTTCCTCATTGATTATATAAGGAGGGTAGAAGGGTCATGTGAGGGAACTAAGCCCAATTACAAATTTATGCTGGAGGAATGGAGACCCTTATCCCCCTCTCTTGTGCTTCAGTTTTGGTAAACCCTAGTACAATTGCTTAGAGGCTGGGATCCTTGGAGAACAGAAGCAGGAGACCTTGAATCTAGGTTTCGTGAAGTGCCAAGCTTGAAGGAAGGTATAACTTTATGTACTTTCTTTCATTTATTAATAAAGATCAGACGTTCTTCTCTTTCCAAATATGACCTATTAATGTGTCTTAGATTTGATTATTGTTTGATTATAGTTTGATGTCTCTTTATATTATGGATATCAGTATTATATATGTAGTCAAATGTATTTGAGAAAGGTATCAAGTTGTTTTGCAGGTATGGGCATTGCGACACTGGATAAGCATTGAAGAGCGAGGGAGGCAAAGCTAGTATCAACCTTCTGAATAAGGTGCCTACATCTCTAAACCCTAATCTCTTCTTTTATTCGTTGTACTTGCAGAATGCTTGTAAGCCTATCTTTATCACCGTAAGTTGGTAGTTTCTCCCCTGAACTATAGGTGCATTTTCCCCACAACAATGTGCAATCCCTATACAATCTAAAATATATAAGTGTATTCTCTACTCTAGTTTTAGATCATATCTTAAAGGCAATTGTGACATAAAAAAACCCAACCCATTTCACTTTGATCCCCTTCTAGTATTGGAAATATATATCAATATTTATGTTGTAGGAATGCATTCAATGTGTTCTAGAATATTATTCTAGTCATTTTGTTAAGAAACTAAACAATAAAAATGAATTTGGGTGACTAATAAAGTTGCATAACATTATGTTAATACTTTTTTGAATCCGAAACAAATATATATTTCTTAATTTAATTATAGATTGTTTCAAATCTAGAATTGTGGCATGTAACATATTTCACTCCCACTTTATGACAAGAGCTTCTTTGTAAACTAAGGGTAGAATGAATAATTACATTGTATACACTATGATATATAATAGATGTATTAATAAACTTATATATTTATATGTTATATACATTATGTATATATATATATATATATATATATATATTAAGAATATTATATATTAAATCTTTTTTTTTAGATTTTTCAAGTTCCAAATCTACAAGTATCCTTTACAAACTTTTTTTTAAATCTGATATTAAATCCATATCAATATTTGTCACTTGAGAAATTGTTGAATGGAAAACATTACAAAGTGTTGTTTCTTTTCCTTTAAATGATGATATATGCTCAAAACAGATAAAATAGATTGCATATCCAATATGCAATCGAGGTAAATAATATTAAAAATAACTAAAGATAAAGGATTAATGTCGGTTTACAAAACAAAGTCAATTGTCTCCCAATCGATATAATGGCCACTGAAGAAGCAAAAGGACTATGTTATTTTTGGTATAGATATCAAATTTTTAAAAAATGAAAACAAGCGGAAAATAAAAATTGTCCAAATATATATATATATATAAGGACAATCTATCACTCCAATATTATTCTTATCAATATCCATAGTATTACTTTGTGTCTCCTGTAGAATAGTTGCGTCCAGTTTCTTGGGAAGGTTCTTCCTTTTCTTCGCGTCCTTCTTTGTAACACTAAGATTGTGTGCCTCATATAAATATGAATCCATCTGTAAAATGGACACCAACTCAACTTTAGAAGTCTTGAAATTCTTGTTTTACAATCGATTGTAATATTAAACGGGAACTTATAATGTTTCATATGAACAAACCAAATATTGTAAATAAGAGTAAATCATAGCACTTACCACACAACACAAAGAAAACAACACCAAAAAACAGGGAAAAGAAGATATATACTACAAACTATAAGACATGAAGGAAGACCATTGTGCATGCCTCCTTGGGATGGAGACCTCAATATGTCCAAAATAGCAGAAAACCCTACTCTTTGTTTTGCCCCCTCATGTTGCCACCCAAGCAGGGACATGAGAGGTAAATTTTATGACCCGAGATGATAATCTCATGGCCTCACATCACTGTCGAGAACCGAAAGAATACTTCCATCTACAAGCTTCACTCAGATGTGCTTCGTTTCGAATGCAGTGTCAAATGACCCAATATGCCCAAAAAATAGTATATTGAAATATAAAATAAAGTAGACATAATTCCTTTGTAAGACGCATACCTGAACACCAACAATGTTAATACCACTTTCCTTCATAAAATTAAGAAGCTCACACAAATTTTGTTTAGTGGGATGATAGTGTCCACTTTCAAATATTCATAAACAACCATGAGTAGTCTCATGATTGCAATGGAAAGTCAACTCTTTACATTTTTTCTACCCTCTTTTCTTCCCATATTGTTTGATAAACTGTTTTTTCTGTGACAAAAATAAAGCCACATGTATTATTTAATTATATTTAATGTAATACATTATTTAAATAATTATATTTAAGTTTTAAATACCTAAATTTAATGTTTTCTCATCAAATGTAGGCATATGTATTCTACCAAATCTTTTTACAATATCTATATATGTGTGAGGTGGGGAGAGATATTGATAAATCATATTATGTTTTCTCCAATATCTCTCCCAAATCTATTTTCAATATGAAAATAAAAATAAATTTGAAAATACAAATAATATTAAAAAAATAAAATATTTACAAACAAACAAAATATATATATATATATATATTAAAAAATTATACTAAAACAAACCTAATGTTACCTTATCTTTTGAATCTTCCTAAAACTTGTAATAATTAATATATATATATAAAAACTATTCTTTAATACTACCATGTCCTTTTAAATTAAAAAAAAAAAACTTTAATATATATTATAAACATTTGAAAAATATTTACAACATCTATAGATGCACAATAAGTTGTTTACATGGTTAGCTCACATTGTTGAACACTCTAGCAAGCATTGGTTGATTGGGATAGCACTGTATAAATATATATAAAGTGGTTGACACTATGTTAAATGAGTTTCTAATTTTAAGCAATACATTACACTAATATAAATATAAATGTGGGGTTGGGATAAAAATAATAAAGTGAAATAATTCAAAGTAGAGGAGGAAGAAGGGAATTGAGGGAAAGCTAGATAAAGCAAAAAAAATCCAAGTACTAATAAAATAAAAGGTTTTTTAAAATTTCCAAAATTTTGAATTCTAAAGTTATATGAGTTATATGAGTTTGTAACTTTATTCACAGTTGATATCATTTTTTTTGTTGGCAAAGTGGTGGAACCTCCTTGACTAGCAAGTTTTCCTTTGGCTAAGTTACCACAAATCAAGGGCATCTAAGCCGTCAAAATCACCCGAGGATCGCACCCAGCCTGGATCGCACCAACCCTTAACATGGTTGGATTTTTTGGTATCCACGAGATTAGAACCGGCGATCTTTCCGCTTAGGGGGTGTCTTAACCATACCCCGCCACCAACTGTTCTACATTTCATGGATATTCACAGTTGATATCATTAATGTCTTTTCAATTTTAATATTTTTCATGAAATATTACTAAATTAGTGGTAAGATTTTGATTTAGTCAAAAGAAAATGTGTTGTTTGGTTTGGTTGAGTGTATTTCAATAATGATTAATTTAGAGGTGTAATCATGGTTAACTATACCCACAGGGAAATAAAACACCTAAAAGAACTTCAATATGTCACTTTGTTGAAAAAAATGAGAGAAGGTTGTGTTTATGTAAATAATATAAGTCTATCTGTTGAAAACAAGTATAATGAATATATGGAGGGATGAAATTTAAAGAAAAATTCTAGTGCAAAGTAAAATAATTAGAAACCCATGTAATCAATGGCAAGTAAAATGAAATGTACACTGATTATTTTTGAGAAAGTATACATATGTAATATAATTATAATTAGAGTTATCAAATTTGACTCTAATTATACTGACAATCAATATGGGATATTTTCATTTGGTAAAAAATGTAGGAATATATATAAGAAATAAATTTACTCAATTTAATATATACAAATAATTTACATTTCTAACCATGAAATAAATCAAAACATAATCTTAACAGACAAAAAAATAAAAAATCTAATACAAATGAATACTTAGCTCAATACTGCATGTTCCTCCATGCAGTAATATAGTCATAAAAAATGACATAAAAACTGAAGTTTTCCATTCAATGCAATTGATTATTACAATGATTAAGTTGTGACTTTGGAATGGAAAGCATGGTAAGGTTAAGCAAACACTCAATGGAGTTTATTATTAAAATGAATAAAAATGTGGCATCGAGAAGCTTTCTGACATTAATTAGATTAAACAAGCATTCTCTTTTTTCGGTTTAACACATGTTATGCACACAATGTAGTTTTTGTCCGCCTGATCCTTTATACCTAATGTAATATTTTATTGAATTCAGCCATGAGGATGATTCGAGACAGACTACAGAACCAAGAACCGGGCTTACATTGTTACATATCATTATTCCTCCAACCAACACAAAGTTTGCCGAGCATATAATTATCAAAATGGAGAATGGGTTTAATTTTTATTATTAAAATCACTGATATTGTTACATATCATCATTTATCCACTTTACTAATTTCTAAATAATCAAGATATGCTTCTTCGGCACTATTCATTCCAACCAGGAATTAAATGCATGGTTGTAGGGCCTTCTCTTGACACAAACAAAGTATTCATTATTTTTAGAGGTTAAGTTATCCTAGATTTGTACGGGGCAACTTTTATGTTTGTGGCTTAGTCGGTTATACCTTTAATTGTTTTGTGCATATACAACTTCATCTTAAATTGTAGCTCGATTTCACCACGTTTTTTTAGGGTCGCAGCCTCTCTGTGGCTTTCTTAAAGAGCATATGATAGGTTTTTTTGACCAGATCCATTTTGCTAAAATTGTTCTTTGTGTTCAAGGTATAGTAACTAGGTTTTGCAGGATGTGGTTCAGGTTCCCCACCTTTCAAACTAACCAAGTCTCCAAAACTTTCAAAAAAATTGTAAGAATAAAGAAAGAAATTGAGAATGGTTTAGCTAGCAGACATAGCTAGCAATAGTGTAACTACTAGTAGAAAAATGAAGAGTGGCATTCTATCATTTTTTATTTGAACAAAATAAAGTGGCAACCTTCCGAAACATCTTTAACATAGCATCGGAGGCCCTTTAACAAAGGATGACCGGACAAAGTGCAATGTACAAGCTTGGATACAAAAGAAGACATGATTTCCATGGCCACCCTCCTCGTTGATATTGAAATCTGCATCAACTTCCGTGTCCCAATTTTGTAGCTCCTTGTTGAATAGGAGCAAACTAGAGGAAGAGCAAGGATTACCCATGGAGGCTTCACTCAATAGACCGCTATCATAGCACATTCGTTCGTGGCATATGAAACAATACCCCTAATTTCACTATTATTGGAAAATACCTTCCAAAATCGTTTTTTTTAACCCCCTCCCAATATGCCTTCCCAATTTAAAAAAACCCCTATTTTCACTAGATATTGTATGTATCAATTTTTTCATTAACATTTTTATACCTCTTTATATTTCTACCTAATTTATTGATATGATACCCCTCTTATGACCCCACATGCATTCTACAAAGCACCTTGCTTCTTTCGATGTATATAGTGGATGCACATTACTTCACCCACAATGCAATTCCTCAACCACATATCATTAGGATTTGCAACATCTAATGGTCTAATGAAGAGATACGAGATTACTTCTTGTATGTCACTAGAGCCAATGCACATAGTACAACATTTAGATTGCATGTTGCAATTCCCCAATCGCTGACTAAGCCTGTTGTGGGCTAGGTATCCAAGCCCCCAGGGCCTATAAAAATCTCTAGGAGGCTGACTAAACCTCTGAAGGCCTGTAATAGGCACGAGTGGTTGGGTATTCAAGCCCCCAAGGCATATCGAGGGCCTATAACAGGCTTTGGAGGCTTAAAGCCTCGCAAGCCTATTGGTAACAACTGACTGAGTGCTACTGGTAACAATTGGCTGTCAATGACCACTGTTTCTCGACTATGATCAACTGGAAACCCACTTCACCACAAAACCCCCTGGCCTCAAGCATGCCTCATGATGTGATTTCCCTGCGTACTGGTAAGCCCGAGCCTTGCCTCAACCCGATTTCTCATCCAGCCATGATCCCGCCATCTCCATTTGGTGGATATTTGTCAGCCCGCCCATTTAAAAAAGACTCCAAAGTATTTTTGTATTGTTACATTAAATAAAAAAACCCTTTGCCCCTTAATATATAAGCAATATAATTTTTAGGTTTTCATGAATATTTAATACCGCAATATGAATGAACGCGGTATTATATTGCCTTCTAGTGAAGCCCCCGTGGGATTACCAGGATTACCAGGCAGGTGGTAAAAGGCATTTGTTTAGAAACCTAAAAATGTTTATGGGTAAATATGTATGATATAAAAAGAAAAAGCCAATAAGTTCAACAAGGCCAATTCCCATAGCTAGTGCTTGTTTGGCAGCTTTGTTCTTGGCTCTTATCACTGGGACAACTGTCCTCTGTTGCTTCTCAGAATCAATGTACCTGGCTTCACCCTCTTCTGAATCCCTTGCCATTATCTATGTAAATCCAAATAAAATTTAACATGCAATCAATATATTATACAAAATAAGAACAATTGTTGTCAAACACAAAAATTCAACTATGCATTAGTGTCATGTCAAAAGGTTGTGGTCAAGTGACAAGTCAAAGCATTTTTAGTTTAAATTCACCCCATGTCGATGAATTCATGTAGCTAACAAAACTACTTACCACATCTGAAACTAAGGTGGCAGTCACAACAAACTTTACAGACCAAGTATACATCATATCTCAACAAATGAGGCCAACTACAAGAATTGGGGTAGTTGAAACATGAACTTGATAGACCAAGTATACATCATATCTCAACAAATGAGACCAACGGCAAGAATTGGGGTAGTTGAAACATGAACTTGATAGAATAGATACCCCTCCCCTCGATGGCAGTGAAGCCAAAGGTAGTGTCCAGTTTATTATCAAAAACTTAAATTACCAACCAACACAAAAGCAATAAATTAGTAGCACATGCCTTCGGTCACATCGCAAAATTCGCTAAACACTTCATCCATTCCCCACGAAAGCCATGTCAAAGCAATCAATTATAATAAATCCCTTGTTCTCACAACGTTGAAAAGAAAAAGGAAAAAAAAAGCCAAAAGTTAAAACCCTTAGATGAAACAGAGAAAAGAGATTAAATATACCTCCCACAAAAAGCTCAGAGGATGGCATGTTGTTAACAACATTGTACAGAGAAAGCACGGGTGTTGAGGTATTTGATCCAGTATGATTTTTTATACATTGCCTGCATATAATTATAGTTGAAGTAGTAAATTCAACTCAATTGTTGCTATCACTGGGAATTTTTTTCAAGTCCTTGCACTTTCATTTTTCATGGAATACAAGTTGTTCAAACATAACCAAAGAATAATTTTCCAAACTCTGAGCCTTCAGGAATGAGATTGTTCTCTAAAACTTTTGCATTGTGACAATTTCTTAGACTAGGAACACCAAAAAGAGTAACGGTGATCCCTATGACAACTCTAAGAGTATTGAACAAGATCTTTGGCTAACAACAATTTCCAGCAGTATAATTGATCACAAACTTGAAAATAGATTCACATCCCACAAAGAAACCATTTTAGAATAAAGCCTTTATAAAGACACGCTGCTAATATCTAAGAGGGCAAACTTTTAATTACAAGCACTTCATCAACCTCGGCCAGATTCTACCACCCTTTAAACCCCCTCATCTTCCTTTCCTCGGCCAGATTATATACATGATAGCCTAACAAGCTCCTAGGGAGTAGACAATGAATGGCTGTCCCCAGGTAGGTCGGTCAGCAGCTAGTTCGGAAGGAACTCAACTAGTTCAACTGTTGGTTCTGGGTGGTTTAACCGACCTTTCTGTTCAGCTAAGCTGCCATAATAGGGGATTCTCTGTTCTACGAAAATCACCCAGGACATACATCTGGTCCAAATGCTTATTCGTGCTTATGGGGGAATTCATTAATATTTTATTTGCAGGTACACAAGAGACTGATAAAAAATTGAAGCATGGAATGAAATGAATAATTTGTGATAAATATAGATGAAGTTCAATATTTTATTAAATTCCTGGCAACTTTGTTGAATAAACGATTAACACAGGGTAGAAGAGGCACCATTAAGGCATCATCTGGCAGAAGTTTCTAGATTCAAAATATGCAATATAGGTTCTCCTCCCTACCCATGGATTTAAAGGATGTTTTATTACCTGCCCTCTCCTCTCCAGAGGCCCAGAGAGAGGCTGCAACTTTCCCTTCCTTACGTTGTTTGGGTTTACCAAGGATAGTGGTGGCTGGGGCAAAGCCCGCTTTCTTCGCTCTGCGAATGGGAGAAGAACTCTTTCATAAAACAAAGTTCTCTCTTTGCGAGGTCCGAAAGTGGGAATCCATTTTAACGTAACCATAAAAATATAGGAAAGCGAAGAAAGGCATAATCTTTGGTACACCAATTAAATAAAAAGCACGAAAATTGCATTTTTGGAATTTACCCTAATCAATTAAGAGGGATAAACCTCTATAGAATCAATATCTATCCCACCGCATATAGATGCTAGATCTACTACAACTGGCTCTAAGTGATTGATCTCTTCGCGATCTGACCAAAGGGCGGGATAAAATCAAATTGAAAAACAATAGAGGGGCGAGAGGTTTGGCGCAAGCAATAAGTTTGCTTGGACCACAAACGCAAAAACTTCTCATTTGACATTCTTATTTACACAAAACATAGAAAAAACACTCACTAGATAGCTCCTAGATCTCCCCAGCATGTAGAGGGGCATCTGATTCCTTCCTTTCAGTCATTTCATTTATGTATTTTATAAATGGTAATTCCATTTACTAGTTAGTTTCATTTTTCATATATGCAGCTAGTATTTCATTTTTTTGGCTTTTAAATGAACACGCGCTACTAAAGTTTGCCTTTATAGCTTAAGTTTTTGTAGATCACAGGTTTAAGATTCTGGATTTATCATCCGCTTTCCAAAGATCAAGCACACGTCTAGAAGTCCACACATAAAGTTCTTGCACATTTTTCCCAGACATAAAGATGAGGTGGATTGAATGATGAAGTGCAGGCATTGTGTTACAGTCTCCAATCTCCTTGAACATTGGCAGCCTGGACATGGAAAATTATGAATATGTCGTTAGTTGACATCTTTGAAGGTCTGTCAAGTATATATACAAAATGTGGAAGACTGGGAGGTTTTATGGGCAAATGTTTGAAGTGAAGAAGGCGGTAGTGGTGGTGAATGTGGAGTAGGAGATGCAGCGAGAGGGGAAATATGTACAGGAGATATCCCCTCCTGGGATGATGGTGCCGCAAAACAGGCACTACAGGAGGTGAAGGAAGTGTTAGAGGAGGCAGAATTTGAGGTGGACATGGAGGTCATTGCCCAGGAGATTGCTTAAATGGCGCTACCGGTGATGGATGTGTTGGGGATGGCGATGTAGGCCTAGGAGTAAGAACAACTGGATTACACTTAAACAAAGAAGAAGAAACAGGACGACAAAGGAACGAAGCACATTGACTAAAATAATGTTGATCAGGCCTACCAGGATTGCAGTTAGCCCGATCGTTGCACACAACTCCTCTGGTTGGCAGAGCAAGGAAATTGGGGCCTCGCGGGGGGAGAAGTTGAAGGAATATGTGAAGTTCATTACGCTTGGGAGCGCGCTAACCAGCAAACATGTTGTGTGCAATGTCCAGCTGCTCCAAGCTCACCATTCCCCCAATGCTATTGCATGGAGACCCAACGAACTTATTGAAGCTTACATCAAAGACCGTCTAATTCTTCATCTTCTGCTTTCAAGAGTTAGGCAGGCCGTGAGATTGTTGTTGAGCAAGATGATCTAGTTCAGAGTCCGGACAGATAGAACTTTAATTTTAATAGCAAGAAAGAACCGTGAACAGCAGAAGCAGATGTCAACCATACTTCAATATACATATACGTGGCAGATTTTGACTTGCTTAAACGACGAGGAATCTGTAACAGTGTCAAGGAATAGCTTTTCATTGAGAGAACGCCTTCGGCATAAATATAATGTTTTTGGAAAATTTTGTTTATATTTTTTTAATTTGTGGATAGTGTTTAGTGTAAAGATGTTAATTTTGATGCGTAATTTGATAAAGAAATTGAATGAATGTCATTATAGAATCAACATGAAAAATCAATTCTAAAACACTTCAAATACAATCAATTAAAAACTTGACATACTTACCTATAATGCAATTTTAGTGTAATTTATTTTAATTTTTAAAGATTAGAATTTTTTTATCTTTACTTTCTTGATGACGAGCTACATTAGATTGGTCTAAAATGTAGATATTTAATAAACTAATGTGATGGAATCGAAAGATATTCATCATCAATCTATTGATCACAAAATCCTAGGAACTAATTAATATAGAGAGAGAGACATAACAATAAAGTGACATTGAACTACTATATAAACAAAAGATATAGCAGCAAAGCTGCTAGTCCCTGCCTAAAGGAGATGGGATATATGAAACTATGCAAAGATTTAGAAAAATAATTGAAATCTTATTAAAAAATTTGAGAAAAGTAGCCGACCATTACATGAATTGGTTGGGCTAAATATGCACTTCGCTACATTTAATTGGTCGAGTTAAAGACTGATCGACCTCCTACTGCTACCCACATTTTTGGATCATCAGAATTGCCCTATTCAATACTGCCCAAACCCCAAAGATTTTAAAGGAGGGCCTGGGCACGCACTTAGACCATTCAGGTTTATTAGAAGCCAAGTTCATTAATATTGTATTCTCTTTATCGAGACTCACTTGATTAGTACTTCATGCTTCATACGAAGAGGATGATTTCAATATTTATTTTATCTTTATTGAAATCCCTAGAATGTATTGACCACTATTGACCACACTCATAACTCATAATTAACAAATAAAAAGTTAAAACATCAACCCATAACAAAGAACACAACTATGATGAAGCAAACCCAAAATAATTATGAACAAAACCTAACAACATGTTTTTTAATGAATACTTATTTTGAACAAAACCTAACAACATGTTTTTTAATGAATACTTAAATATTGCCATTTACAAAGGTTAATAATTTTAGTTTTCAAAGAAAGAGGTATATAGATTTGAAAACAATTATATATTTCAAAATAGTATATATATCTATATATAAATAATTTAAACTTTAAAATTAATTAATTTTTTTTAATACTTAATACATATATAATAAAACTATATAATATTTCTGATTTCAACTTTAAAACTAAACCTTTTTAATAGTTAATAAATATATAATAAAACAATTAAAAATTACATTACAACATAACATCAAATACATTAGGCATATTGTATTGTATAATAATTATCTAATTTATAATATTAAAAATTTAAGGCAGAATTCAAATATCATGTTCGCATATAAATGACACATATTAAGAAATTCCACTTTTTAGTTATGGATGTCATCCTACCTCCTGGATATTGTATGTGCTGCCAATCCATTCCCTGTTAACGGAAACAAAGACAACAAGGGTGGAAGAGATGTCTTTATGGAAATAATATCTCCATTTTTCTAGTGAGACCGATCTGTCCTCTGGCTGTCACTTGCAACGTGAGAAAGGTTACATTGGCATAGTAAACCTTACAAAGTGTAGTGAACACCTTCATATTGATGTTCTTTTTGGATTAAGGTAAGTCGTGGTCGGTGTTGGGCTTAGCTTGCAACAATCACAGTTGTTTCATAAATAGTCTGCCTTAAAAATAGAGAACCTCACTATAAAATCTTTTAAGTTGCAACATATCATTTTTCTACTGTTATAGAGAGCAATGCAATATAAGAGAACTATATAAAAAATCAAGTTTGTTCCAAACTATGTTAGCTTTTGTATGCTTCAACAATTATTCCAGGATTGTGTATATGCGTAAATCTTGTGCAACAACTGTGTATATGCATAAATCCTGTGCAACAGCTGTGATATCGTAATTCTTTAAACTCAAGGATTTAAATGCCCTAAGAAATCGCTGTGTATATGCATAAATCCTGTGCAACAGCTGTGATATGGTAATTCTTTAAACTCAAGGATTTAAATGCCCTAAGAAATTGTGTTTTAGTATAATTCTCATTGTTAGCCATCTCTTGGAGAAGAAAAATAGATGCACTTAATAAAACCCATTATCAATCGACATGGGCCATATTATATGCAAAGTATTTCTATGTATTTTGTTGTATGCAAACTTGTTTAGTAGGGTGAATCTTGGAAATGAATTGAGCATATGCTCCGTGGAGAAATCGTTGATGGGCACAACTCATATGGCTAGTGGGATGTAGGCGGCTCTGCTCTGCTCAGTACATGGATCTTAAAAAAGACCTCGAGTTTAAAATACCAAGAAACACAGACCACAGTCTGCAACGGGAAAAATGCAAACCAGAACGACAAAGCTTTGTGAAGATGGAGAGAATGTTGAAGAACTAAGTACCTGGAAATTCATTGCAAACTGACTTTGCTCCTCCTCTTACTTTCTCTTCTTCTCCTTCAGAATCTTTGTATGCAGTGAAGGAAAATTCTCACATACACAATTTCTCTGGCAGTGCGTCTCTTTGTTAGATTCCTTGCTTAGTTTAAGAAATGGTAATGTATCCTCTGCGTGCTACCTCCTACGGGCCTCATGAGTTTTCCCTCTGAAAATAATGGGAACAAAATGTGACCTTCAAGCATATAATATGTCTTGGCTGCAGAATTTAGTATTTGATCAATAGCCTACATGAAAAATTGATGGTCATGAACTCCATAATCTGTCACCATAATACACCGCATCGGCACCAATTCTAGTGAAACCGCCTGGTGATTGGGGTGTCTAGAACCCGACATTTCTTCATCAATTGTTGAGTTAAGAGCATCCTGCACAATCATCTATTCAACAGTAGTAGATAACTTTCTTAAGGGCATGGATTCCATAGGAACCAATCACGCAGCTGGCCTCGTAGGCCCATGAGAACCACCTCAAATTTAAATCCCACCCTAGAGATATCATATACCCAAACAGTATCTTCAGTGTTTGCATAAATCTTAGCATTTGCCATTAACCAGTCATTGTAAAACTTAGCTTCAACCCTAAAATTTTCGACTTGTCCATATTGAGGCATTTCCACGCCCATTTCGAGGAATAATATGCGATGATACGAAGCAACAACAAACATTACATGAAACAACGCAAAGAACACACGAGACGTGCCAAGGGTAGGTAGTTGTGGTTGTGGTCATGGCAAGGACAAGGGCTAGGGCAAGGGCAGGTGGAAGACTGCATTCACAAGACTGCACGCGCGTGCAAGAAAAGTGGGAGAACAATGTACAGGACGCCGCCAGGACATAGCACACAAAAGCTTGACGAGGCAGCCGTAGAGCGAAGGTCCAGTTTTAACATGTGTCCCCACCATGAGCCACTTGTTACCAACTCCATCCCTCCACGAGTCGTATGGATGTTCAGGGTGATAGATTAAATAATAAAAAATTGCCTTGCCTATATTTGAGGCCAAATAAGGCTCCAGATTACCTCATTCGCCAGAACAGAATCTATCCTTCAAAACTTTGGTTAAAACAGGTCGGTAACAGTTTTATAGAGTCCCTGCTGCACCTGCGGGCAGGGACTAATAAACTGATAACTTCTATTGCAGCATAAGCTTTATCAAGTGGAATAATTTTGTTGAAAGTTGCATGAAAGCTATGTCAAATATTTGTGGAATATATTTAAGCCAAATTGTGATTTTTTGGGGGGATTTGGTAGATAATTTATTTGTGTAATATAAGAAAGGTGTGTTGTAAGGAAGTTAGGCTTTTTGTTTCGTTTGAGCATCACATACCACCAAAGAATCCTAGCCATCGCTCGACAATGGCATGACCTTGCTAGTTGGGCATGACCAACAACCACTTGTATCACCTGGACTATGTCTCATTGACATGTCCTACCGAACAAAAGCTAGGCACCTTATAATTGCAGAATGTGAGAGTGTTCATTTCACCATTGGAAATTTTGCACCATCACCACCCAATCTTAGATAGTGCTACACCATTGCCTCCGCAAATCCAAACACAATTGAACAATCTGCTACCGAACATAGGATGACATTGTCACCCATCCAGTACAATACTTTAATAATGTATTAAGGTCATGTCCCTATGCACTAGTTGTTCACATACCTTCCATACACACATCAACACTATTTCTTAGCATGATTGACACACCTTCCACCGCATTTCCTAATCACTTTGTCCCCCATCAAATCCTACACCATAGTACCCCACCGATTCTCCATCCTACGTCTTGAAATGACATCCTTGGTTTTCCTAGCCTACGTGCCAGTAAACCCTCCTAACCATCTCATGGCTACCACCCATGAGTTAGTCACCAAGGATACCAAAATATACTCTCACCATGCACACTTAGACAAGTCTACCCAACACATCATATATCGTAAACAAGGATCATAAACCTTACTCTTCCTCGAAGTCTAAGTTCTTAACATTCTCCCCCACTAAAAGATATTGATGTCCTCATCAACATGGCCTCATTATTTCCTCCAATGATTAATGGGTGTTGGAGATGAAGAGACACTTCCACAATTCACACATTTGAATGTGGCTCTGATACTATCTATAATGGGGACATGATTTCTATTATGCTTAAGCATCCCATGCCTCCCAAGAATCCTAGTCATCGCTTAGCACCAACATGACCTTGTTAGTTAACTGCTTGTATCACTCATATTGTGCCTCACTTAACCTAAGCCAACAACCTTATACTTGTGGAATGTGAGAGTGCTTGTTTCATTGTAAGTTATTTTGTAGCATCACCACCCAACCTTAGGCAATGATGTACCATTTCCTCCCTTGAACCAAGCACTATTAACAACTAACTACCCAATGTAGGATGATGTTTCCAACCATCTAGTCCAGTAAGTGATAGCGCCTGAAGGTCATGTCCCTAGGAACTAGGTTTTCACATACTTTTAATACACACTTCAATGCATTTTTATTAAAACAATTGACACAACATCCACCACACGACCAAATCGCGTTTTCCTCCACTAAATCTTACAGCATAACACCAGGTTGATTATTTTCATTGCTTAGCAAGACATCTTATTCCTCCTAGCGTATGTGCTAATACACCATCCTAACTATCTCACGTCTACCACCAACAAGTTGGTCACTAAGACTACCAAAATATAGGCTCATAGTGCACACTTAGCCAAGTCTTCCTTGCACATCCTATATCATGAACAAGGGTCAATTGCCCAAGTCTTCCTTGAAGTATGGGTCTTGACATATACGAATATAATATACAAGTATTGTTTGGTAGATTTTATCTTTGTAATGAGAATTTTTATCATTTGGAGTTAATCACCCCCATTGATATAGTCATCAATTCTTTTGGGCCTTATCATAAACTAACAATTCTTTGATTTCCATTATATGGTGAGTTAACTAGTTCCTCTTTTAAAATTAATGTTTCCCGCTTAGATATTAAGAATTTTTTAATTCTTGTGTATAGGATTTGGAATTTTTTCCTCCCCTAATGGTATAAAGGTTGTATTTTTTATTGGGAAGATGCAATTCACATAATTATATCATTCATTCACAACTAGATCATAATCGTTTCTAGTAATCATAAGTGTAAATTAGAGTAATACAAACAAGATATTAAGGAAGCTAGGACATTTCAAGAAGACTGTCTCTTTAATATATTTGATGAAAGTTGTCATCTAATAGTTATTGAAACATCCATTTCAAATTTTTTATGGTCTTAGAAATTATTATGAATCTTTTCAGCTTGTGTGTCCATAAATTTTGATATGTATCCAATCCCTTCCCCTATGTTTTTGTCATTTTGGGTAGTCATAACTCCTTTGAATGACCCAACTTACCAAACTTATTGATCTAAAAAAAACCTTTCTAATATTCCAAAGAGATCACACAAAAAAATTGTGTCCGCAAAATTTATGGGCTTGGTAAGTCAACATTCCAACTATGCTCCTCAATGCCAACCTTTCATTTTCCACCTCAATTCCTAAGGTTCAGGTTCTTGATCCGATGACTTTTTCTTCTTAGATATTTTGACATTATGATAAAACATAGTTTTAGCCTCTTAATATAGTTTTTTCGTGAATGAATGTAACATACACATCTCTTTTTAGAGACCAGGTGACCACCATTCTAGCCATGTTGTATTTGTGCAATGTTTTTCACCATTCTTTGAATAATAGAATTTGGTTTTCATTGTCTGTCTTTATTTCTTTTTTCCTGTTGTTGTCTTCTATTTTGTTCTCAATTCAATCATAATCAACATCTCCTCATGATAAGGTTTCAAAATTTAAACACTTCGTTCAAAGTGAGGAGGAATATGTTTCCAAGGGAGCTTATAAGGTTAACACTCATCTCCATTATATTCAAAAGGGTGGTGATCCTTCCAAATTATATTCTGACTACCCAAAGAAGAAAACTGCATATGATAAAATCTTAAGTCTTAGAATATCAAATGATCTTTGGAAGGACTTCTTTGTGTTGAATAATGGTCTTAAAAAATCGAATGGATCTTCAAAAGAAGACTTCTTTATGGTGAAAAATGGTCTTAGAAGGTCGAATGTATCTTTGGAAGAAGACCTCTTTGTGGTGAATAATATGTTTATCATGCACTTTCATGATATATTCTATGCTCACATTAACATATATACAACAAGTAATTGTAGGAATGACACGTAGATGTGCTTATACTGATATTTGTAATCACAATTTGGTTCCTGAAATCTTATGCCAAGACAACCAAACTAAGTTTGGAGTTTTTTTGTGAACCTAAACTCATATCGAGACCACTACCCAAATAATTAAATTTAGGATTTAGTTTCCTAGGTTTTTTTTGTTCATTCTCTTTTATTTGGGGCATACAAATAAAGTCAAGCCAAAGGAAATAAAAAAAGGCATTATCCTCATATTGATGAGTTGGAATGACCCTATCCAACAATAGGGGCTATTCTCGATGAAAATTTCCAATTAGACATCACATGTTTTTGAATAGGGAACCAATCCATATTATGGCCCAATAAATATTAATGATTTGGGGTTTACCAATTACGACATGACCCACTAGTTTAGGTATTCTAAACTAATTAAAATGAAAAACAACTAATCTATGACGCATTAATGAAAATTCAATTGTCTAGACATAACCAATAGAAATTGTGAAGTAAGCATAGAACCAAACATGCTTTTGTCACAATTTCATAAATTAGTTCATTTAAAATAAAAAATAATAATATGAGTAAATGGCCACAAACCTAGATTAATCCAACATTAAAACAATGATTTATGGTGATATTGCAATATCCTAGTCAATATCTAACCAAGATATTGTCTTCCACTTTAGAGTTTAATAAAAATTTACTTGCAATTTTTAAGGCAAATTCTCAAACTGGACAGGATGTAAGTGATGGGGATTGAAACTTTGAATGGGGATGGTAGGAATGAGATTAGGTTCTAGAATTTAGGTGGTTGAGTGTGCAGCAGCAGAAAAATAAGTTATGAGCAAAATTTCTTGACACAAAGTACTAGAGCCATTCACTTTTCAGCAATAATGTAACTCCATTGCCTACTTCGAGGCTTCCTGGGCTTCTAGCATATGCCAACAAGACTGCGTCAAGGTTATCAGAGTTTAGGGAAGAGTTATATCAGCCATTTAACTTATAAAATATGCTGGAATGAATACTAGGTGAACTTGGAAAGGTTTGGAGTAATTTGGGGCTTAGTTGCACATGGTGGACTACTGAGCTAGTCAAATTACAGGATTTCCTCATATTGATAACTCAGTATAATATCCATATCAGTCCAAATTTATTATTATAGGGACTGATATGTATATTATACTGAGTTATCAACATCCTCCAACTGACAGAATGCAAAATGGATTCTCATAATAGATTTAACAGTAAATATGGTGAAACTAGTCTAGAATAAGCATGCAACTAGCTAGTCTTGCATTTTAATCCATCAAACTGCTCCAATAAATGATAAACTCTGTTCTGATATTAAATAATATTATGATATATAAAATTCAGCCAATATTTAAGTCAAAATATAGGTTCAGAACACTTTCTTTCTCATTATTAGACTGCCTTCCAAAGTACAATGCCTCACAGGCTATATTTTCATTACAATAGTGGGAGAATGAATATGAGAAGAAGGAAATTAATTTGGATCTATTCTGGAAAAGATTATTAGTCCATCTATAGGTTAGATATCTGATCTTGCTGCACTCTGAGCTGCTAGTATTCACTGGGGCGCAATCATCAAACTAGCTATCTTCAACAAGAGAAACTCCTCCAAAACTAGTTGAAGTAGAGAAAATGATTAAGAAGAGAAGGATGGATCTGATCTAATGCTGGTTTCTGATCTTGGACATCTCTGATATATGCAAAAATGGCTGAACTAACTCTCCATCCACCCTTGGGCACATTCACTGGAACTATCTCCTTCAATTGGTGAACCTTCTCCAAAACTAGCTGTAAATCTCCTGTAGAATTGATCTTCTCTTCAAGATGATTGTGGATCTTCAATGGTGGACTGAAATGAATGTTATTGGATGAAATAACACATTATGGACCTGCATATTACTTCAATAAAACTCATGGGGCCTTGGGGCACATCACCCAAGAAGAACTGTTGAGGCACATCACTCAACCAAGAGAGGCTCAGAGCTCTCAATGCAAAAATACAAATGACAAACGTTCTTGAATGAAGTTGGAAACCTTCTTAAATAGAATTCATGTTGACCTGTTGAGAAAGTTACTTGTCTAAGTGACCTGTGAGAATAGGTCACCCATGAGTGGACATACTTTCCTTGCTTTGCTTTGGCTTTCCTTATTTTTTCCTCTTTTTCTAACTTTCCTTCTTTTCTAAACTTTCCTGCTTTTCATACTTTCTTTCTTTTTGGATTTATGTTGCTTTTCCTGAAATATTCCTCTTTTCTCATTTTTGGAAACATTTTTGGACTCTAGTGTTTACTTGACTTCTACTCCAAGTAATTCCTCCAACCTTATCCACTAATTCAAATTGGTGAGCCAATTTCTCCATTTATTCAACATAACAAATAAAATATTAATAAATGAGGATAATTAATAAAATTAATTAATTTCTTCTCCAAAATTGAAAACCATTAATTATTTAATTAAACTTATAATGATCCCTCATAACTCCCCAATTAATTAATAATTCATCTTAGATACTTAGTTTGGGGTTTAATATCTTCTGGGGGGTCACATTATCCATTTAATCACCCGAATACACCCTTAGGCATATTCCATAAGATAATTTCCACATTCACCCATTAATTAATTAATTAATGCCTAGGTGACTTAGGCCAAAATCACGCCCATGGACCATAGCAAAAATTGGGGACATGACAGTCCTCCCTTCCCAAGATTGTTTGTCCTCAAGCAATGTTAGGATTCCACCAAGCTTCTGCTGCACCACTCTGATTATAATTGTCCCCATCCACTGAACAATCTGAAAATTACACTTGGGGCCTTCAAAAATATCTATAAAAAAATAATGTAAGATGACTATGAAGAATAAACTTCATTGCAAACTCTATCTGCACTAAATCATGAACAAAAATCTTAACCCAGTTAAGATAACTGAGTAGAATTCATGGGTTCCATTGTTTCTCCTTCAAGGACCAAAATTTTTCTGTCACCTTTGGCAATATGTCACTCCAATGAATGCCAGGATCCCAAAGTATCAACTGCATTTTCCCAATCATCAAAATCAATTTAGAGAATTTGTTATCAAACATGTGCCTTTTCATCCGGGGAATAACTGAAAGGTCATTACTGCCAACCAAACCAAGTAGAGAGAAAATTGCTTCTTCAAGTGAAAACATCCAATGGCTCAGCTCTCTACCATTGGAGAAAAAATGAAAGCATACCTCAAAGCATGTGGATTCCCTCCACATAGGCCAACTTCTGCAAGTAAAATGTTCCATTAATTTATCTTGGCAACTTGCGTGCTTAGCTGCCTTCCCTTGACTATAAGAAGAAACATATTTGCAAGGAGATTTCATGTTTTTCAGGTAATATTTCACCCAATACATATGTGGATGAGTGACATCAAATGGATGCAAATTATGCCTTTTCTATTGCTTGCAATTCATAGAAAAAACAACAATATTAAAAAAAAAATCTTGCAACAAAACATAAGATTCTTACCTTCCAGGTTTTCCTTTTCAGTGATGCCTCTATCCATCCATCTGGTGGATGAATCAGAGATCCTTCTTGCTGATTTATATGAGCTATAATCAACCATCTCTTCAGCAATGGTATCTATCTCCCATGAGGATAGATCATGATCCTCCTATTGTACATGTGACACAAACCAGAAAAATTTCTTCACCCACTGTTCATTCCCCATTAGTGTTGTTGAATCTAGAACATGTGGGAAAGAACTGTGAACCTTCTTTGCTTGTCTGCAACCTTCAGTAATCAGAATTATGGCTGAAAATTATTCATTATTGGCTGGCCCAAATTGGGTGCTCTCATCTCACTCTTCCATGGGAGAGTGACTATCTTCAAGGAACAACTCAAGTTCCCTTGGAAAAAATTTCAGTGCTTGGTTCTCATCAAACTGTTTTGCACACTCTTCAAGCACATATAAAAATGAATGATCCTCATGATCCACCATCTCATGAGGTTCCTTGCTATGATCAAGAATGCTTTCAACCAAATGAAGTTGACTGAATGGTGTGTAGGAGGGTAGGGGTGTCTTTGCAACTTTTTATGAAGCTGTAATATTTATGTCTTGGATTCTTGGAGGGCACTTTGAGTGCTTCTCAAAGAATATTGGGTGGCCAACAACTCACCTTTGAGCTTGTAGTTCTCTTTTTTCATATATGCTAATGCTCTCTTCATCATGCAGTTTTGTTTCCCTCAATAACTCAACAAGCTCAAACATGTAATTTTTATCTGAAAGCAATTGTGAGAAATTACCTTTGATTGTGGACATTGCTTTCTGGATATTCTCCATGGCTTCAAAGGAAGATTGGTCTTCCATTAAAGCATATTCCCAACAAAAATTTGACACTGAAGCATGAGTTTCATGGAGAATTTTAAGGGCCTCTTGGATCTTCTGTTCATCCATCTTTAAAGATCCTGCAAGAAGACGAGGTTCTTGTAGATGTTCCTCATCTTCATTTTCCATCACTCGATCAATTTCATGCAGTGCACTTGAGGTTTTGAAATCTAATCTATATGTTGTTGCTGCAATATATTCATACTTTAGGTCCTCAAAAACATAATTTGGGTTGCAACATAAGTGCTCATTCATCCTTGGTGCAACAGAAAGATCTTCTCTCAAAGTTTCAGCCTTCACACTGCTTTCATTTTTTACATCAGAATTTTGAACCTCATCACTAGGGGCCTCAACCATTTTGAAATTTTCAATGGAAGTGGCTTCCATATCATATTGACATAATGACACATAAAAATCAGAAATTACTAATTCACCATGTGTCATGTTCTCCTCCTTATGTGGTGGAATTATGATGGCTTGTTCATCCACCCATTTCTCTACTTCACACCCTACTGAGATGTACTCAATTTCTGTTTCCTTGTGAGGCACAAGGGGTGATTGTAAATATGAATTATGTTCCTCTTTTGGATCAGATCCAAAAGATGTCTCACCTTCATCAATCTTTCCCATTCCTTCTGCACTTATTTTGAAATCAACCATCAAAAGATCGAGAGTGATTTTACCTCCCTCATCACCAACAATCAAATGTTTGACTGCTGGATCTTCCACTGTGCATTGATCTTCTTCATCCACTTCTTGGAGTAATGGGGCACCAATAAGGTCTTCTTGGTCATTTATTTCTAAGAAACTTGATGTCTCTCCACATTGTGTGGTGCTCAGGTCAAAACCTTTGGACTTCCTTCTTGAAGGAAAACCAAACAATCTCACAATGCTTGGCCCTGCCAATGCCCTTGAGGAAACTTCTTTCTTGATTCATTTTCCCTGAGATTGGGCTAGATCCACATGTAGGGATGCAACTTCATATTTATTTTTCCTACTTATTCTCCACCCAAAGAACTAGGTGGCTCTTGGTTTCCTCCCTTGATTTTTCCTGGCTGTGAGGACACATATTTATCCCTCCCTTCCATCTTAGCTCCTAGGGGTAAAATTTTTGCCTTGACTTTGCACACACCATCAACCATATGTGCAATCCTTTTTTTTTATCACTATTGTAGGGGTCTTTGAATAACCTCTGAATCTCCAAATCACAATAGTCTCTAAAGGTCAGGGACTTCTGAACCTCCTTCTTCAAAGCAAAGTACTCCATGAAGTACTCATAGGATTTATTTGGATTCCCTTTATTGAGTATTCCTCCATAATCCCAATTAGTCATAGGTAGATCATTTCCTATGTCCTCTTCAAAAATTTGTTCAACAAGGAAATCATATTCAAATTTATACAAATAGAAATTTCCAACAGGGGTCATCTCCTCCTCTTCATATGGCTCAAAATAAAATTCTTCTTCTTCACTGACTGGTAGGAGCCACATTTTGCATCTATGAGAAGATCTTCAATCTTCCTTCAATCAATGAGATTCTTTCTTTCCACGAGGGTGGAGGAAAGTGTTATGATACCACTTTAATATCCTAGTCAAGATCTACCAAGATATTATCTTCCACTTCAGAGTTTAATAAAATTTTACTTGCAATTTTTAAGGCAAATTCTCAAACTGGATAGGATGTAAGTGACGGGGATTGAAACTCTGAATGGGGATGGTAGGAATGAGATTAGGTTCTGGAATTTAGGTGGATAAGTGTGCAGCAATAGAAAAATAATTTCTAAGTAGAATTCCTTGACACAAGGTACTAGAGCCATTCACTTTTCAGCAATAGAGTAACTCCATTGCCTACTTCGAGGCTTTCTGGGCTTCTAGCATATGCCAACAAGACTGGGTCAAGGTTACCAGAGTTTAGGGAAGAGTTATATCATTCATTTAACTTACAAAATATGCTGGAATGAAGACTAGGTGAACTTGGAAAGGTTTGGAGTAATTTGGGGCTTAGTTGCACATGGTGGACTACTGAGCTAGTCAAATTACAGGCTTTCCCAAATGAGGCTAAAAGCATCCAAATTATTATTATAGGGACTAATATGGATATTATACTGAGTTATCAACCTCCTCCAACTGACAAAATGTAAAATGGATTCTCATAATAGATTTATAATTAAATATGGTGAAACTAGTCTAGAACAAGCACCCAACTAGTGAGTCTTGCATTTTAATCCATCAAACTGCTCCAATAAATGATCAAATCTGTTCTGATATTAAATAATATTCTTATATATAAAATTAATCCAATATAAGTCAAAATATAGGTTCAGAACACTTTCTTTCTCATTATTAGACTACCTTCCAAAGTACAATGCCTCACGGGCTATATTTTCATTACAATAGTGGGAGAATGAATATGAGAAGAAGGAAATTAACTTGGCTCTGTTATGGAATAGACTAGCAGTCCATATACAGGTTAGATGTCTGATATTTCTGCACTTTGAGCTACTGGTATTCACTGGGGCGCAATCATCAAACTAGATATCTTCTCCAAGAGAAACTCCTCCAAAACTAGCTGAAGTAGAGAGAATGATTAAGAAGAGAAGGATGAATCTGATTTGATGCTAGTTTCTGATCTTGGACATCTCTGATATCTACAAAAATGGATGAACTAACTCTCCATCCACCCTTGGGTGCATTCACTAGAACTATCTCCTTCAACTGGTGAACCTTCTCCAAAACTAGCTGTAAATCTCCTATAGAATTGATCTTCTCTTCAAGTGACTGTGGATCTTCAATGGTGGACTGAAATGAATGTTATTGGCTGCAATAACATATTCTAGACATGCATATTACTTCAATAAAACTCATGGGGCCTTGGGGCACATCACCTAAGAAGAACTGTTGAGGCACATCACTCAACAAAGAGAGACTCGAAGCTCTCAATGCATAAATACAAATGACAAAAGTTCTTGAATGAAGTTGTAAACCTTTCTAAATAGAATACATGTTGACCTGTTGAGAAATTTACTTGGCTTGGTGACCTGTGAGAATAGGTCACCCATGAGTGGACATACTTTCCTTGCTTTGCTTGCTTGCTTTGCTTTGGCTTTCTTTCTTTTTTCCTCTTTTTCCAACTTTCCTTCTTTTCTGAACTTTCCCACTTTTCATACTTTCCCGCTTTCTGGATTTATGCTGCTTTTCCTGAAATATTCCTCTTTTCTCATTTTTAGCAACATTTTTGGACTCTAGAGCTTACTTGACTTCTACTCCAAGTAATTCCTCCAACCTTATCCACTAATTCGAATTGGTGAGCCAATTTATCCATTTATTCAACATAACAAATAAAATATTAATAAATGAGGATAATTAATAAAACTAATTAATTTCTTCTCCAAAATTCAAAACCATTAATTATTTAATTAAACTTATAATGCTAGCTCATAACTCCCCAAATAATTAATAATTCATCTTAGATACTTAGTTTGGGGTTTAATATCCTGGGGGCCCACCTTATCCATTTAATCACCCAAATACACCCTTAGGAATATTCCATAAGATAATTTCCACATTGACCCATTAATTAATTAATTAATGCCTAGGTGACTTAGGCCAAAATCACCCCCATGGACCATAGCAAAAATTGGGGACATGATAGATATGCTTACATATTTAGGCAAATAATTCTAGAAAATGTAAATAAAAATGCTACAAAAACACATAAGAACAGTCTACAGTGTGTGATACATTCGTACACAATCCTAGTGCTCAGTAGATGCAAGAAAGTAGTACACACAGGAATGAGATCTCTCTAGACAATTGTTGGGCCAAAGATGGATTCTCCTCATTAAAATTCTACCAGAAGTACATGAAAATTTAGAGAAACCAAATCATCCTAGAGAAAAATACCCCAAGATAAAAATCCCCTTTTCCTTCGATCTCCTCCTATTTAACCTTTTTCTTCTCATTTGTTGAATAGTTTCTTTGATTAACTATCAAATTGTTTCCTCTTCCAAAAACTTTTCATCTTTCCCCCACCTTTCCAAAGACGTTTTTATTTTCCTACAAAGAAATACTTCACTTGCATATAAATGAATGCATCCTTTAATTTTGAAGGTGGTATCTTTTATTAACTTGAATTTTACTAAAGAGGAATATCCACCTTTTACATCTTCTCTTTAGAAATATTGGAGGGTGCAAGGAAACAATTACAATATGAACAAATGTATGATAAAAACAACAGTCCCTCATTGGAGAAAAATGATCATTTTGATTCTTCACGTGGGTTGGTGACTAGCTAGGTTTTTTTGAGCAACTTCAATGTTGGATGCTCCCAAATTTTTCATAAGTATTTCAATTCTTCTTAAATCTCATCTTCAATGGTTTTCTCACCTCCCAAGGTGTTGGCCACGTGATTCATAGAATTCCTTGCCATGATGTCTAGTGTTTGTGGTTCCATAACTCAACCTTTATAATGTTTCCATATTTAAATGTTGAATGTATTCTTTAGCATTGGTACCTGGACATCACCACACGATATATATGTTGACCACATATATAGAATTCAAATCATACTTTAGCAATTTGCATTCAATCTAAAGAAGTTAATTAATGACTTAATAAGTTTTTTTCAAGTTTACTTCCCTAAGTCCAATGACATTGGTTTCTTTGATAATAGTTTCATAGACATACTAGATGAAAATGTTGTGCTACCAAGCTTTTGGGCCATCCAACAACTCGAATTGGTCCTTTTTGGGCATCTATAATGTGCCCCTATTTTTTTGCAATTTATGAACCTTTTAATAGGAAATACGAGAAAAATTATAACATAAAAGTTTTATATCTCATCAATACCTTTCCAGCAGTATAAAGAATGCTCAAAATGGAAGTCAGAGTCAAATGTTATGGCCAAAATACCAATGTCACATTTTGTAGTTTCAGTCAAAAAATGACACTTCAAGTGTGACATTTCAGCCAAAAAATGACATTTCAAGTGCAACATTTTGGTGCAAAAATTACTTTTCAAGTGTGAGATTTCATCCCAAAAAAAGATTTTCAAGTGCGACATTACCATCTTTTGTGTTGCATGTTTCCAATCATTTCCTTTTTGCTTCGCACATTGATAAACATTTCTCTCTTTTTTTTGCACATCGACAAACATTTCTCTCTTGTGTTGCATGTCAGCACACATTTCCCTTTTGTGTCGCATGTCAGCAAACATTTCTTTTATGTCACATGTTGGCAAGAATATCTCCTTTTTTTGGCATATTGGCAAGCATTTCTCTTTTGTGTCGCATGTTGGCAAGCATTTCTCTTTTGTATCACACATCAACAAGCCTTTCTCTTTTCTATCTCACATTGGAAATAATTTATCTTTTGTGTCACTTGCCAACAAACATTTATCTTTTGCGTTACATGTCGGGAAAATTTTCTCTTTTGTGTTGCATGTTGGTAAACTTTTCTCTTTTTTGTTGCATGTCAGGCATTTTCTCTTTTTTTCATGCTTAAAATGACTTTTGGTGTGTACTAGGTCACAAATGAAAATGCATTTGGTTGCAATGTGTCGCACCAAAAAAAAATTATGGGTGCACTTTCAAAATATTATGTAATGCAAAAATTTATATAAAGAAAAGACTAAGTCCAAATCAAACTTTACTTATCGTAGTGTCAACTTCCCCACTCTTTTCAAAAAATGTCTTAGTGTGATGCATCGTTCAAGGTGTTTTAATGAAAACTTGTCTTATATTTGGCTTAGAAAACATGTAGTTTTGTCATATGATATCTGATCGAGATGTCGTATTTTATAGTGTAGAGAGGATAGGTAGAACTTCCCAATGAGTGATCATGTGACCTTCCTTGAGATCATTTTAATATATTTCATCAATGTCAAGGCCCGGTGATATGAATTGACAAGAAATATTTAGTGTGCATTCATGTACTTCTAGACCTCATATTTGGATCCCATCAGTTGCATTGGGTTCATACTCCTACAAATTCTCTAGTATACCTATTCCAAAGGTTAAAAAAATTAAATTCTCTAGTATACCTATTCCAAAGGTTAAAAAAATTCTTTGGTTGGTCCAAAAATTTATTGTGAAAAGCATTTTTTAATAGAAGTCTAGGATCTATTCTTGCTACTACTATACTCCAATCTAGTTCTATCAACTTTTCCCACATCTGTACTGTACAAGATTTCAACGTGCTAGCTGAAATTGGCCTTATCCATCATCAAATGAGAGAATTTATCCTACCGAAATGGTCAACAGAAATCTAGGGAATCTTATACTAAGTACTTTGGAAAAGTGTTAATTGTTTCTAAAAGGCAATTCAAATCTAACCTATGCCTTGTGGATGATAAAATAAATCTAGGTGAAGATATTTGACAATTTTATAGGTAAGGGTTATTCATCAAAACCAAGAGGTATAAAAAACACATGTAAATGGGATGCATGTAATAAGAACCACTTTGTGACGCAAACAAATCGACAAGACTACTGCCAGACTCACTCATGACTACAACATGGAGTGGAGAAAAAAAATAGGAAGTTAGACAAGAAGTATTCATTGAAATGACAAATTCTCAATGATAAACCAAGAAAATACAATCAATGGATGAAGCAATCAAAAGTTTTTTTTTGAAAAAATTTAAAGGATGAACACCAAGCTAATGGGATTGGGGATTTTTTGAGGTCTCAACAATTGGCACCACATTGGGTGAATCTAGGATCTCTATTAGTATCCCTTTAATTATGATCACGAAATTCAAAAGATTATGTTATTACATTCAGATTCATTTTGGAGTAACTATGAAAAAGTTTTGTTTTGAAAAAAATTAAAGGAGGAACCCCAAGCTAGTAGCATGGGGATTTGTTGAGGTCTCAAAAATTGGCGCCACATTGGTTGAATCTAGGATCTGTATTATTATCCCTTTAATTATGAGCATGAAATGCAAATTATTATGTTCTTACATTCAAAGTCATTTTGGAGTAACTGTGAATATTTTTGTTTTGAAAAACTTTAAAGGAGGAACCCCAAGCTAGTGGGATTGGGTATTTTTTGAGGTCTTAACAATTGGCACCACGTTGGGTGAATATAGGATCTCTATTAGTGTCCCTTTAATTATGATCATGAAATTCAAATGATTATTTTCTTACGTTTAGAGTCATTTTGGAGTAACTGTGAATCAAGTACTTAAAACCATTTGTCGTGGTGGATTTACTGATGATGCTTACATGCTATCTAGTGTGTCCCATCCCTTGTGTTAAGAGAATGAATGCTGATGATATTTATTTCCTTACATTTTTTCAATAATCTAGGCCAAAATATTCATCATAGGTGGCTATAAATATGAGATATAAATTATTTTCACTAGGCATAGATATATTATCCCTCAAGTGTTGCTTCACTACCCACAAGTGTCCATAGTGTCGATGGAGTCACCATAGCATTGCATACCTTACTTCACTACCAACAAGCATCCATAGCTCCGATTAATATATTTTCATGCCCCCTAATTTGAACGCACTTCATTTCCCAATCCTTCTTGTTTCACTTAACACATGTTTAGCATTTGGTGGATGGGGAAGGTAGTGGCCTTTTCTATCTTGATAGGGGGATGAATGCAAGCTATTGGGATTGTTTTATTGGTTTGTTTCACCTGTATAATTTAAATAATATATTCTTATTTTCAAAATGTAGAATCCAACTTTTCACCCTCCGCGTGAGGATTTAATTAGTGTATGGGTTCATGCTTAAAAACTTGAGGCTTTCCCACCAATCAACATTCAATATTAACCAATAATCAGTCAATATGTCCCTACCAAAATTTTCCAACCCAATCACTACCAAAATTTTCCAATGTGTCCCTACTTTGTCTTCAAAAGGGTCATTTCATTCATCTCATAAACCGAGAAATACATGTAGACTTCTTAAGGCATGTTTTCTATGATTGGTGTTGCCAAACTAAGACAAAGGGATGGAAAAGAAAATGCAGAGACAACCACAACCAATGAGTTAAAATTCAATGAATTGAAAATGTAGGTTTCCTTCAGGGGAAAGAAATACCGTCAACAAAACCTTGTAGCCACAATCAGAAGTAAACCTGGAATGTAGATTTAACTATGTAACTAAAGCAGGTGAAACTTAACTTGAAACCATAATATAAATGAAAAATAAAACGATTAAGAAATGGTGAGTGAAATATAAACAATAATTAATGAAAATATTTTGAAAATAAAATGAGTATGTTAGCAGTGCATGTGGCTCAAAAATTCATGCATCATAATGCAACAAGTATTCATGCAACCTATTAGAAAATACTAATCCTTGTGAAAGACTAGACTCATAGCAAATAGTCCAATCATGGATTCAGTACTAGGATATTTGAGAATTGAATCTTATATTTTGATTGCTTAGTTTATGATGGCTGATATTTATAGACTTTTTTTCTAGGATAGTCGAGAATTGAACATCGTCTCCTCATATGATGATTGAGATATCAACAATTATCACATTGCTCCTTTCTGCTTCATCTTGGTTGTGTTCCTAGTTTATCCTTAGCCTTTTGGTGTATGTTCTTATTTGAATTTGTAGATCTTCACTTAGAAGTGTGAAATACCAATAAAGATGTTGTGGCCTTGTCATGGAAGTGTATTAGCTATGAAACCAACAGGATTGAGGTCTTCATCAAATAGTGGATCAGCCCAAGCATGCTCATGTTGGGTCAACATTTTAGTGCATAACATAGCTAGTTCAAGGAAAGCATGTGATATCAATTGGTCATATGTGCTTGCGTCTACAAAATATTTAGGACATAAGGTAGGTTTTAACTATTCCAAAAAAAATGAAAAAAATTACAAAAATATGTGGAAAATATCAAGGTAGGATTCAAGACAGACTTGTTATATTTCTAGGTGATAGGCTCTAGGAATTTATCAAATTTCCTAGGATATAGGTTGCATATCTTCCTCAAGTGTTGTTACTTTACCAATTGGTGTGTGCAGACAATATGTTAATAATATAAGCATGTAATAAGAATGACATGACATGATTAAGGTAATCAATTAGATCAATAATCAATCATATGCACTCTTCTGTTAATCAATCTACAACATAAGTATGGTTTATCCTTTAAATTAAGAAATCCTTCCTAGATTAAAACAACTTTTAGTGTAGAAAGACTAGATCAAAAGAAATGACTAAGAAATCCATTATGATGGGGACTCATAACAAAGAATTCTTATGATAAAACCATCAACCAATCCTATAGTCAAGTTTGTGTGAATTTGTTCCTAAAATTGGCATGCAACCCTCAACTTAAATTTAATGCTTGAATTAATAGCAAATCTAGACTAGTTCGAATGCTTCAAATCTAATCTTGCATCTTACCAATTTCACAATGCCAAACTAATATCATGGTAGAGAATGGGATTCAACTACCTTGAGTTTTCTTATACACATAACTCAAATTTCAAATTAGGAAAAGCACATACCAAAGCCAAACTCCAAACTTGGATACAAAAGAAATTTATTCCTCTAAATCAAAGTCATCTTATTTGATCATGAAAATAAATCCACTATATAGAAGAGACACGAGAAATAAATAATTGGAAAATCAAACATATATTTGTATAATCTAGTGGTCTTACAGACCAATCAAATGAAACTGGATTAAAATTTAATCAAAATCTCTATTATGGAATGAAGAAAAGTAACAAAGCCAACTATGATACCCTACTCCAACATAAACTAATCATTGCCACATGTACATTAAGATGAAATCATAGTGCCAATGTAGGAATTTGATGATTTTAAGACTTAACATAATCTCCTAACTTAGCGTAGGTCTTGGTGGTTGGGATGTTGTGCAGTGCAATGTGGAAATAATTAAAGTATTGTGGAAATGATTTGTATCAAGGGATATGAGAAACTTATAGGTTTGTAGAATATTTTGAGCACAAAATGACTCTACCCAGGTCCTAATTTCATCAAGAAAGTTACCGGAGTAACTCCAAAATGATAAGAAATCTTTTGAAAACAATGAACATACCTGATTATTGATTAATTGAAGTTCTAGAGTGATGCCTAATGAATATGATTCTTTTATTAAGGAATTATCTCCTTCGTTGTGCATGATAATAAATTATGAACTTGTTTTCATTCCCTCTTGACATTATGGCAATTTATTCTAATACCATAATCTTCGTAAGAAAACTCATTTCATGTATCTCTTGCAATAGGTTAATGTTCTTTGAGGTTCAATGTTTTCAAGATGAACATGGTCATCCAAAAATAAGTTTCTAGCTAGTACCTCTTTGGGATGAAGATGTTAGGATTGAGCACAGGCGTAGTATCCAACACCATTACATCTTCCTCTTTGTGATGGTAAAAAATACAAGCTCTTCTTATGAACATATTTTTTAAATAATGGTTATGTTCTAATTCCCTTTGAAAATGTATATTTTTTTATTACTAATTTTCAACTCTCCATCATCTTGTATCATGTTTATGAAATGAAGGTATGGGAGAATGATTCATTAAGCTCTATTCCACATACATATATGCAAAAGGTCGTAATACAAAGCATAAAGGTTTTCAGAATCTAAGTAGATACCTACAAAAGACATTCATATGATAAGAGAATTCCAGGTAGATAATAAAATAAAATAGAAATAGATCATATTTGGTGAATTCTCTTATGTACAATTTATCAAATTAATGAAGATGAATTTATAGTATGATCCATTCATCAATCTAACAATCCCTACAGGGTTGAATCAACTTATCCTTTGAGTAAAGAAGAGCCATGTGTAGGAATAAATCTGAACCAAAGGAATATGACCACATGGGCATACTAATGACAACAAATTATCATGAGAGAGAGTGCATTAAAACAGTATCTTTCTTCAAACAAGCTAGTGATTGATTGTTTAATGAATAAAAACCATACCTAGAAATTCCTAATTGTGACTTCCAACTTACCAATTTCAATTGTAGGCGTCAAAGCAAATGATCGAAGCGAGGAAATTCTTCTTTGGATTTTCCCAAAATGGATTTTGCACATGTTTTGTGAAATTGAAGTCAAACCAAACTCAAAATAAACTTTATGTTTAGAACCATGGAAAAGAAAAATCTTTATTGTCAAGGCTGAATTATTCAAAAAAATAAAACTACCATGCAAAAGCAAAACTAGAAGTATAGTAAATTACTAGGAAACAAAATCTATTAGAATATATAGTAGCTTTATCTGAAAACTAAATAAAATAAGCTAAAAACATATTTAAAAAGCATAAAAGAGAAAATAAATAAATACAACCATGCTACTTCTATCCTAACCTACACTAGCTTGGAAAATGCTATGTGAAGTCATGGAGCCAATTAAACCATTTAATTACCTCAACATCTTCCAGGGTATCATATCATTGTGTAGGTGCATGTAACTAAGGTATTATATAATGTTTGATGGAAATAATTAAAACATTATGAAGTTTATTTTAAACATAAAGTAATAGATACTTAATGGTATGAGGAAACCATCGAGCACAAGATAATTCCAAGAAATATCCAAAAATGTCATCAAATGAATTTTTGGCAATGCTGGAGGATTGAAAAGGATTCCAAATTCAAGTGATGTACCTGCTTAAGAAGATTACTTTGTGACTCTTAAGCAAATATAGTTTATAGTGATTCATAGATCAACTCGTTGTGTCCTTTATTGTGTATGATGATGGGTTGTCTATTGTTCTTATTCCTCCATGAAACTCTCAAATTCTTTGTGTACTCCATGCTCTATCCTTTCTACCACTAGCCTATGTTCAGATAGATTAGTAGTTCCAAGTTGTACATGATCAATGAATGATGCATTGATGCTCAAATTCATTTCAGAAAAAGAAACATAGTCATAAAGAACAAGGTTTTCATGCTCAACCTATGTTTCATTATACTCTAGAAATTATGACCACAATGAGTTTTTGAAATTGTGCACACTGGATGATTTTTACCATAAATGTATCTTTGATCAATATGGGTTTGGAAATATTATTTTTCTCCCTCATCACTCTTTTTGTTATTCCCAAGAAAAGTCCATAAAGGTATTACTTCATTATGAGCTAGTGGATTTCCCTATAAGTGGACATTATCAAACATATTTGTGTATATGGCATAGAAACTTTAATATCCTGAAAACGACTTGATTTATTTGGTAAGACAGTTCACATACACCATAATGTATTCATTATTCTCTTGATATTCAAGGTGAACAACCTATGCAATTTCAAAAGAAACATCATTGGTCTATTCCTACTTTCAACTTAAGGGGTTTTTGAATTCCAATGGAAATCCCTCCATTTCAATGGTAGGGTATCAGTTAGAAGTCATGTCTTCTCTATGTTATTTTCTTAGTTCATGACCTTGATTTGAGAATATAAGTTCCATGCCTCCCAATGCTAACCTATCAATCAAATTTATAGCAGCCCTAGAAACTAATTCCATATTAAATAGAGGTTTGAAATCATCCTTTAAAATATTACCCTCAATTTTTTTTTGAAATTAGACAGCAAAATACAAGGGACACAAAGATTGACATGTGTGGTCTCTATGACTAAAATGATTTTCTCATGACTAAAAGTGATTGAATTCTCATTGTGTAAATATAAAATAAATAACTAAGAACAAAATTCTTGTAGGTTAGAAACATTTTCATTATTTGGATTGTTTTCTTCTATGATATTTTTGCAGAAAAATTACTTCCAAATTATTAATTTCAATGCGGCAAAAAAACATTTGTTGTGGGAAATTATGCACAAAGGTGTGCAACCTCTCCCACTTTGGGTAAAATCCCTTGATTTTGTTGAATAGGACCAGTGTTTAGAAACAAAAATAAAATGTGATAACCCCACAGTAGATCCTACAAGGCTTTGTTAGTGCAATAGAACAAAACAAAAACAAAAATAACTAAAAATGATAAAAGGGAACAAGAGGGTGCAAACCACAACAAAGAACCAATGCATGAACCACTTTAGATTGCTCAATGGTCAAGCAAATACATGTAGTGTCACCTAGGAGGTGAAGGATCCAAAGGGAAGCCAATAATATCCCTTAGGGAGGCCTATTTTATTCACACTAAATGCTAGATAGCTAAAAGAACCAATGGAGAGAAGCACTTTCCCCTTGAAGGAAGGAGGAAAAGGAGCTTTGAGAATGCCAAACTATGAAAGAGATGGGCTATGAGGAAGCTCCAATACAATTTCTGCAGCATAACCTTGCTCTTGGTTTCTCCTCTAATATGCATGCCCATGGATTCCTTTTATAGGCCAAGAGGTGGCCAAGAAACAACTAGATCCAAGTGTGAACCCATTAACTCCTTGATTTGGCTCCAAAGTACACAAAGCGGGGCCATTCAGTGAACCCAAAATGAACCCAAGTACATAGGGAGACCAAATTCAAATTTTTGGAGGTGATGGCGCTTTAATGATCCTTCAATGCGCCACAGGTGGTTGTGGTCCCATCAATTTGACAGTCATGCGGATATCAAAGGGAAATCCGTGTAGGAGTTGCACGGGCATAGAACAGATAATATGCACAGTAGTGCACCTAAATCGAGATAAGGTCGCCCTGTCTTTCCCTTTGAATGTTCTTTGGCAGTTCTAGACTCATGTTGCTTCTTGGATCTGATGAGTATGTATTTTGTGGGTTGCATGCTACATGTTGATGATGCCTTATGGTGTGAATTGAAAAAATGTCGCATGTGTGTGATATTTATGCGCTAACAGATGCTCCTTGATGTATGAGGTGTGGAGGGTACTGTAGGGTTGATAATGCATCATCATTTATTTTGTGCTCTTTGGTGTTCTTGAAAGTTGTGAAGCATGTGTGGAGGAATAGGGTCCTCTATAGGGGAAGGTTGTTGGTGAAGCTAGAACAAAGAATAATGTTTTATACAAATGAGGCGGGAATACCCATGCTTGTGAAAATATGTCAAGATGACTACAATAAGAGAAGACTGAAGGATAAACTCAATACACTGTTGGCACATGGCTGAAGGTGGCTTCAATCCATGTAAGAGTAACTTGAACCTGTAAATGTTGTTACGTGTGTTGAAGAAGCGGTACTACTGATAATCATGATGATCCCATAGGGCTGGGGGACCGGAATGCTAGTGAGGTTGTTGAGTGTAGGACCTCACTAAACTGCTACTACCATGATTTATAAATGTGATAAATGATACCTTCGGAATGTATGCCTCTCACTGATGTGATATATGTGTTTACATCGAGCATAGGAGAGACTAATAAGTTAGGAAGCACTGAGGGATCTCCATACTTAGTTCAAGGCGATCCCTTATAATGATTGAAAGGGACCCCAAGGTACAACTGCAACTACTACAACTCTTAGAATATAGTGATGTAATGTCAATGAGAGCTGAAGTACATGATAATATTGGGGTATTATTGTGACAACCAAGATAATTTTGTAATCAATTGTTGGACTAAAAGACCTGACACAAGACTAGATGGTAAGCGCGAGGCTCATGACTTCCTTTTATTGATGTCAAATTCAGGAGTAATGGATGGAAACATTCTTCAAATGAAGTTATAGAGTGTAACGGAGGGAGACAAACTACTAATGAAGGGATTGTGGGGGACACGACACTAAGGGTGAAGGTGACTTGTCAAAACTCACAATGTTGGGGATAGTAAGACTCAACAACATCGATCAAAGGTGACCAGCGGTTACTTACAAAAGAATAATGATGCTCCCATGGTTTGGGGTGGATTGGGGAACAATATGTACATAAAGAATAATTGTTGGGGTCCCTGCAGTTTTGGGGGTGTCGAGGGACCGATTTGATGATGGGTGGGATTCCTATAGTTGGGGAATCAATTTGATGATGGGAGAAGTTCCCATGGTTTTGAGTGAGTCGAGGAACCTTTTCCATAATGATGTGATGGTTTCCCCATGAATTAATGCCATGAAAATTGTTCCTGCGGGAATAACTGAATATAATTAGTTGCTTCTGAGGGTGGGGTCCCCAGTGGTGTCTTGGAGAGGGTGGTGATACAAAGAATATTGGAAGATGGTAGAGTGCTCATGGAGGTATGAGTGGTAAATTGTTTTTCTTGATCGTAACATGTGCCGAGGAATTTGATGGCATCGACTACTGGAGGTGGGGGAGTAAATGCGCAGCTATAAAATGATGAACTATGGGTTGATCATTTCAAGGTGTATCAAATTCCTCGGGCTTGTGTAGGGTCGACATCATGGGTGTAAAATGATGACTAGGATGAAACGGTGTATACACCCATGGGGGAAGGATGCTATCCATGAAAGTTATATCGATGGCATATCATTACAGGGGAGAGGGATCCTATGGTTATCAGCATGAATATCTAGTAAGTGCAATGCAAACAAAGGGTAGGCATTGCTTATATGCCAGTTTCGACGTGATACCTATGATAGAATCTTGGCACCATTGTTGAGGGGTGGACTCTTGTTCTTATAATGTAAAAACAAGAGTTAGTTGTGTCTTGGTCGTTATCCTGCACATACAACACAAATACCCAAGGGTAATAAATATCATAACAAAGGTATTGACAATGCAAAATTGACAACCAAAGTTGAGCGTACTTGTGGTTTAGACGTGGATAAGGGGTAGAATCGTTTGAGGTACAACCCATTGAAAGGGTTTTTGAGGGTGATATCTTCGAGGTTAGTTAAGACGTATGCCCCTTTCGGAAGGCATTAGTTAACGACATAACGCCTCATCCATTTAGATACAAATTTACCAGATCCTGGTTTGCTATCTTTCTTGGCATTGAAGACGAGGACAAGATCACCCACAAGATTATAGTCACCCACAAGATGAGCATCTGTCATGATGTTTTGTTATCGTAAGATCTGTTGGTGGGGGGGATTGCATCGTTCAAGGCTCAACGAGAAATGATGTAATGGCTAGTTCTGATATAGGCACAACTATTGTTTTCATTGATGCAGTGACCACATTGATGGAAGTTGTTTCCTAGGTTTGCAAGGAAGAATGCTCAACCAAAGGTTGGGTGAGGTGAATGGTCACTAAAGTATCCAAAAATCAAGATAGGTTGGGACAATGGTGTGTGTAATGCCCAAACTATGAGAAAATTGAACATGTGTGATTGGTACGCAATGATTTAGACTTAGGTGTGGGTGAAGATGAGGTGCCCCTGGTACCATAGGTGGAGCATGTGTCACTCTAACAGGGGTGTTGAGGAGATTCCTCAGCTCCGGCAAGGTGGGGCATAGGTTGGTAACATGGCCTTGTTTCTCACAAATAGAACCTGGTGGAGTGACCCTCTGGGCGGGAGTATTAGTCATTAATAGGGATTTTAACTATTTTTGGTTGATTCCCCCTGCTTTAGGCTTGGAGACCCACAATGATTCAGGAGAAGGATTGGGTAGGAGGGGGCCTTTCAACTTAGTTTGTTTCATGCCCCTAGTGGTGGTTATAGTAACTACCAGCACTGGTGGTTTAGTTTTGGATGTCATAGGTTCGAATGGTGGTACAGATGGTGTAACCGATCTAAAAGGTGAAACAACTGAGACAATGACAAGCCCATAATGGGAGACTGGATTTGAATCCATCTCAAGGTATGTTGGCATAAGGTACCACACAAGCATTCCCAAGGTTAACCCAGGTAGATTCAACTGAGCCATCACTAGTGTCACTTGTACTCCGGTGGGGGGGTACAAGAATGGTATTTGGAAAATACGAGGCATCGATGGATTCAACGTTTGCTCAACACCATGGCTCATCAGAGGTGCTGATGAGGATGCCAAGGGAGAGGTCGAAACATTCTCAGTGGTGAAAATTATGCACATAAGGCCATTGGTTGACACGGGGATCTCAGGTGGTGGACCGGAGTACACCCCAAGTAAGTTAGAGTCCTTGTAGATCCGTGGCCCAATATCAACATAAGGGGGTTGATTTCTCCCGATGATAGTGGGTAAGATGTTGTCTGGATTGGTGTTGGTATTGGGGTCGTAGTAGTTGAATTCGTCAAGGGTGAGGATTTTCTCGTTAAAGGGAAACATCATGATACATAAGACCAAGGATGCAACTGCCTTCATGGAATACATGTAACTACACCCCAGAGGATCTTATAGTCGAGTTGAGCATCGACCACCTCGATATCGATCATCATGACCATCTTGCCCCTAGCTCGATAGGGACATTTTGGTACAATCCTCTCAGTTGGTATGGACTCCCATCATATGCATGAAGAATGATATACAAGGGGACTAGATTAGGTGATCCCAATCACTTCCAAACATTAGAGGACATGATGCATGTGGATGCACCTTCATCAATGATACATAGATGAATCATATTGTTTTTTACTGTGACAGGGACTTTGAATGCGACTAACAAGGGTAGTCTCGGTTCACCTTTGTCGAGATCAAAGTTCATGAGGCTTGAGTCAGAAAGGTCAATGGTGCCAAGGGAATTATGTAATGATTTTCGTTGAGTTGGGAAATACTTTAGTACTTCTAATGTGGACATTGCGGTGGGAGATTGAGCCAAGTCATCCACAATACTGTAATTGTAGGAAGCTTTCATATGAGGGTTATTAGGGGTGCACCGAAGTGGGTCCTTAGGGATTCAAGGGATTTGCTCACTATCTGGACATGGTATCTATAGAGGGCCCCCATAGGATAGGTTTGTCTTTCACTTAGGGAGCTTCAAGCCTATTATAACCTCTAGCTCAAGTGTGTAGGCTAAAATCCAGTGTGTAAATTTTTTGGAAGGAGCCATCGCTAGAGGGACGGGGTTCCCACTGCTGAGTAACATCCCCTTTATTGGCGAAGGGTTGTTGTAAGACAACATTATGGGGTTGTGTAGGATTGGGTACCTGAGGAGGATTTACCATTGTTTTCTTCTTAGCTTCCACCAACTGTTGGAAGTAGGGGATAAGAGGGAAATGGTGAGTATAGTGGCCATATTGTCCACAAATAGAGAAATAGTAATTGGTCCTCAAGTTTGTGTTCTTCCCTTGCTTGGGGTGTTATTAGTCCTTTCATTTGGGTTTTCCTAGTTCTAGTTCAACTGGGGAGGGGGGTTTCCCCCTTTCCCTTGCTGCTAATTCTTCTTGTTCTTTCCCTTTTTCTTCCCTTGATTTTGAGGATTCTGGGGATTTGTTGCATTCAACTTCTCAAATTGTTTGGCTTGTTGTTCGAGAGAGGGTTGAACTAGATTTACCCCTATATGAGGTGTGGGGGTGGAACTAGTAGGACATGGGAACAAGTAGTAAGGTTTATACCCCGATGGGGGTATGCGTGTAGATTTCACTCCATAGGATGTGTATTTAGGAGCGACTTGTGCCATTTGTGGTGGAGGTATCGTCGATGCTTGGATTGCATTAGTATAGGTCAAACTATAGGTTCCATATTGTAACTAACCAAGTGGAGGAGTTGGTACAGGAGCAGGGGGTACCAACACAAAAGGGATGGGTGGGTACTGCGGTGCCATATTTAATGGCATAGAAGTAGGATGGGGAGGAACCTTTCCTTGGTGGGAATTGGACCCAATAACCCCATCCACCGAATTTGATGAATCCGCAGGTGTAGGATCCAATGACCGATACTAAGGGGAATCGGGAAGGATGGTGTATAAATACCCAGATTGTGCATAGATAAGATCGAAATATTGAGCCTTTAGGATGGCCTCTTCCTCATTTTGTGGCATAGATGTGGAGACATATTTTGCAATGGCTGGTAGGAGTGATTTAATGAACCAAGACAATGGGAATGGGGGTTGTATCTCGATCTTACATAATGTGTAGGGTCTATGCCACTCATGAATATGGCCCGCGATGTGTCATGTCAATGTTTTTTGAAGAAATTCTATGAGAATTTTGAGGCTGAGGTCATGGTGAATAGGAAGATGGAATTATGTGAGAAATGAGGCTGCCGATGTCGCAAAGGTGGCATGGGTTGATCTTGGTAAATTCACATACCATTTAGTTGTCATCCCAATGAGGGTTCGCTGGGCGAAGCCTCACTAAGTCTTCCACTATGTTGTGGGAGGAACACCATAAGTGAAATGACATGACATGGTTGGTGGGGTCGTATCCTTGTTTCCCTTCTAATTTAGGAATATTCGATGGGAGCCTATCCAACATAAATGGCCATGTTTGATCATGCACGATAGGGTCATTAATCATTTGGCCAAATATGGGAGATTGAGGCTAGCCATGGAAGGTAATGTGGTATTTGGTACTGCCATTGTGTGTTGTGATGTTTGATCATGCGCAATAGGGCCATTGATCAATTTGGCCAAATCTGGGAGATTGAGGCTAGCCATGAAAGCTAAGGTGGGAGTTGGTCCTGCCATTGTGTGTTGTGTCTGGTTTTCGCAAGGGGGAGACCGAGGTGGTTGTTAATGTCTAAAACTTGCACACATGGGAAATTTTGGCGATCCATCCAGTAAAGCATCATCAACATAAATAATGCATCTCACCACAGGAATCCTCAACAGATCCAAAACACAGCATGAGTCCAAAAGTGCTAAGAAACAGTCAAAATAAAGGGTAGAACGGGTATTACACAGTTGACCCACGCTATAATGCAGGTTACCTGAACAAGGCCCACGCTACACCCGCACAGATTTTCCTTCGATAGTCATGCTACTGTCAAAACGGTGGATTCACTCACACCCAGTAGTGCGTTAAAGACTCATTCGACTCCTCACACATTTGGGGGCATTAATCAACCCCCCTTGTGTACCTTGGAACTAGTTCATGGAGGAGGAGAGTTCACATTTGGATCTAGTTGTTTGATGGCCACCTCTTGGCCTATAAAAGGAAGCCATTGGCATGCATTTGGTAGAGAGAAATTAGAGCAAGGTTATGCTGCTGGATTTGAGTTGGAGCTTCCTCATAGTCCACCATTTCCGACCATTGTGAGCATTCCCAATATTTATTTTCACCTAACATTAAGGGGAAAGTGTTTATGTCCATTTTTCTTCCTCCTACTTAGCATTTAGTTTGGACAAGAAAGGCCTCCCTAAGGGAGATTGTTTCCTTCCCTTGAAGAATTCACATACTAGGTGTTGTACAACTATTCCATTGGGCAATACAAGAGTGGTTTAGCATATATTTGGTTGTTGTTTAAGTTTGTATTCTCCCCCCATCTCTTTCATTTTGTTTTTATTAATATTTTCATGTTTGAATTTGAACTACACTAACAATATCTTGCATAATCACTTGGAGGAATACCACCAATAACCAAAAGGGGCTCCAAGGACTAAGGCCTTGCAACAACCTATAAGGATTAGGCCCTCACCAAGTGGAAGAGTGCACTTGTGCAATTGTTTTCCATAATAATTATAATGGTGACCATACTTATTTTAGTTCATTTCTTTTTAAACTAGGTTGTTTTATGCTAAGTATCTAATTATACGTATTTGTCACTTGTAGGAGATCAGGTATTCCACCTCTTCCTTCTAGAATTTAACCCCATCATGGCCCCATTTATTTTTCCTCATTTGCACAGTTCCCAATGTCTTATCCACACTAGTAGCATGGAATCGACTCTACAGTCGTGCACATAGCATAAGCTAGCAGTGTGAGACTCGTGTTACATCTCCCATCACACCCACATGGAAGGTTAGTGTATTAGACGCGCTACAATGCATCTGTTTTATATTAACCCGCACAGTCCACATGACAGAGTCTAGTTTATCTACACTATTGTTGTTTATTTGCTTTTTATCTGCATATCGTAGTTTGGAAGCCCAATTGTTGCTTACTAGTGAACTTAAATTAAGTCTAATTCACCCAGTTACTTAATTTCTTAGTAATTAGTGCACCTAGACCAATATTAGGAAGTAAAGAGTACATATCTCTTGAAACTTACCTAGGTAACCAACTTTGAGTCTTTCAACGGGCCCCATTGTTGTCACTAGTATTCAAGACCATCTCTTCTTTATGCATCAAATCGACATGTTTTTTTAGCAGTATTGCTAGTGTAGGAAACAATTTTTGCACATAAGCAAGGACCTAAAGACACAAGTCGCCCAAAGTATGCTCTTCACCTCGTATTTCATGTTAAATTGGTGAATCAGAAAAAAGGTGAGAAGTGTGAAATACCTCCATTGCACACTTTTTCTATTAGTTAGAATATTTTGATTTTGCAAAGCGCGATGAGCATCTCTTAGAGTTAGAAGTACATACTACTTGATATACTATTTTGGTTAATTTTCCAATAAAATCATTTTTTTTGTGTCATCACATGTGCTTGCCCCACTAGCACACAACAAGAGGCCTAAAGACTCTTTCTACCCTAGTATTCTCTTCACCTCACACTTCATGTGAGCTTGGTGAAAAAAAAAGGTAGGAATTGTGAAATGCCCCTCTTACATTCCATACGAGAAACATTCAAACCCCTTAAAATCAACAATGTAATTGTCTGAACCAACTAAAATCCTCTACAAGAGGTTGCAAAATGATATTTTATTTAGGTAGGATTGATTGGGATAGGCATCCATTAATGCCCACCAATCTAGTTTCATTATTAATATTTTGAAACACAACGTTGTTGTCTCATAGGGTACTTACAAAATCCTGCTATACTCAAGTGTTAAAAGAAAAACCTGATCAGAAGTGTGTCATAACCAAGGAGGTGAACGCCGATGTATAGCTTCCCTGCTCTCCCATACAAGCCACTCAGCTTGTTGTAGGGAGATGACACTATACCGTACTGTAGGCCAAACCACTACTCCACACTTGATGCAAGGTATCTTAGTGGCCCAACTTAGGATATCACTGAGGAGAAATTGTGAGTGCAATTGACTCCTAAAGTTAGCTATTGTCATTGGGAGGTGTTTCCAAGTCTTCTTGATTGGATCATTGGTCCCATCATTGGTAGAACTAGCTTTGTGTCACCTCCACTTGTCGATTGGTGAGTGGATACCATTATCACCATCAATTGTGCTTTTGGAAGGCTCAGTTACATTTGAGATGAAGGATGTTAGGTATTCTAGGAAATTTACATTTATTTTCCTTTTAACTACAAGTTCACTAACTCGTGATAAAAAGAACCTACATGTGGGAACTCATGCACAAAAACAAATATTGGACATATAACTCACTTATTGCACCATTTTGCATCTGTTGTGGTCGACATATTTTTTGCATTTGCTCAATTGTGTTTATTCCACTATCACTCTCATATTGACACAAATCCTTCACCATTGAGGGGAAAAACAACATCCTAAGTAAGTCTCGTAGACTACAAGGCCTATCCCCTCTCTCAAGGGGTTTTTTCATACATTCCCCCCGTGTTACACATGGAGGGAATCCAAGTCGGGTTTGTACCCAGGAAACATTTATAGGATCATCTAGTCGAGGCCAATCCTTTCCAAGTACATTTTATCCCCTTGGAGAATCTATTAATTACACCACTTCTTCCCCCATTGGAAGTAGTACTCCGAGGGTTTCTCCCCAAGGAGATCCCTCGGATCCATTTGACCCATCTTTCCTCATAGGAGGTCAACCATTTTTTACAACACCACCTAGGTCTCCCCCTCGTGGAAATCACATCCCAAATAGAATGGAAAGAGTCATCATCCCTACCTTACCATTTATGGATAGTTTAAATATACCTGATTTGTCCAAACTAACAAATGACCCCATTTCTCATGATGCGGCATGGCCAGCTATGCCGGACAATCTTCCTTCTGATATTCCCAAATTCAAAGGAAAACAAGGAGACGATCCCACCAACCATGATTTTTACTTCGAATTATGGTGTTCATCTAACAGCATAGTGGATGACCTCATGAGGCTTTGTCTATTCCAGCGCACCCTCACCGAAACAACAACAAAATGGTAATTAAACCTAGAAAGTGGCACCCATTCCACATTTGTGACATTGGCCACCACATTTCTTACGTACTTTCAACTTCCAATCCGAATTGATCTAGGCCTTGAAATTATCACTAAGTTTCATCAAAATATTTCCACCCACATCATGGACCACATCCACGAGTGGCATAGACGCTGCACAATATGCAATATCGAAATACAACCTCCCTTTTTGTTGGATTATTTTATCAAATATCTCTAACCCACCATAGCCAAATATGTTTCCACCTCCATGCCGAAAAGAAAGGAAGAGGCTATTCTGAAAACACAACATTTCGACCTCATATATGCACAGTCTAGATACCTTTACACTATCCTCCTTGATGCCCCACAACATCGGTCGTTGGATTCTACACCTTCGGGCTCATCACATTCGACGGATGGGCTTATTGGGTCCATTTACCATTTAGGAAACGTTCCTCCCACCACATCGGTGACATTCAACATGGTCCCATATTACCCATCCATGCCACCAGCATCAGTACCCCCTACACTGGTACCAACACCATCAGTTGGTCAATTATAGTATGGACCATACAGTCCTACATACCCAAACGTCAGCCAAACAATGATGGTTCCTACACCACCAATGGCGCAAGTCGCTCCTACATCCACCTCTTATGAAGCGCAAATGGAATTCATCCCACTGTAGGGATATAATATATATTACCCTTTCCCATTCCCAACTGGTCAGCAACCTTCCTACCACATGGGGGTCAACCTAGTTCAACCTACTTATGTTCAACAAGCTCAACAATTTGAGCAGTTGAACGTCGTAAACCCCCAGAATCCACAGAATTGGGGGAAGAAGAAAGGTAAGAAGAAACAAAATTAGAAGTTGATGAAAGGGGGCAATTCCCCCCAGCAAAAATAGAACATGGGTGATCCAAATGCAGGGACTAACAATCCCCCCAAACAAGGTAAGAATCCTCCCCTGAGAACCAATTATTGCTACTCCATTTAGGGCGATTACGATCATTACACACATCATTGTCCTCTTATCCCTAACTACCAACAATTAGTGTAAGGTAAAAAGAAGATGGTGACGAACCCTCCTCAGGAAACGAATCCTCCCCAGCCACAAACAACAATGTTACAACAACCCTTTTCCAATCAAGGGGTAGTTACACAAGAACAATAACCTCGTCCACCTGGCGATGGAGCTTTCCAAAATATCTATGCATTGGATATAAACCTTCAGACACAAGCCAAGGGTTATGATGGGACTTCCATCCCCCAAGTGGAATACTTTTCTATCCCCTCGGGGGGCCCTCTGCAAATACCACACCCGAATACCGAAAAAATCCCACAAATTCTAAAATCTCCACTCAAGCGTACCCCTAGTAACCCCCACATGAAAGGCGCCCAAAATTTCAGTATTGTGGATGACTTGTCTCAGTCCCCCAAAGCTATGTCCACATTAGAAGTGCTACTGACTTTCCCAACACATATAAAGGTGTTACTCAATGCACTCGGTATCGTTGACCCTTACGACTCACACCCCATGACCTTTGATCTTAACAAAGGAGATCCGCGAATACCATCATTAGTCGCATTTCAAGTTCCAATGACTGTAACAAACGTCATGATTCACCGATGTATCATTGATGAAGGCACATCCACTTGTGTCATGTTCGCAAAAGTATGGAAATGATTAGGATCACCTGAGCTGGTCCCCTCGTCTATCACCCTACACGCATATGATGGGAGACCATCCCAACCAAGAGGATCTTCCCAAAATGTCCCCATAGAGCTGGGGGACAAGAGGGTTATGATCAATATCGAAGTAATCGATGCAGAACTCAACTAAAACATCCTCTTGGAGCGTAGTTACATGTACTCCATGAAGGCAGTAGCCTCCTCAGTCTTTCCTATCATGATGTTTCCCTTAAATGGGAAGATAGTTACCTTTGACCAACTTAACTATTATGACCCTAATACCACAAGTAATCCCAACAACGTCCTACCCACTATATTGGGCGATGATCAAGTGTATGCTGACATTGCCCCCGGTATATACAAGGACTCCAATTTGTTAGGAGCATATTTGGGACCACCACCAAAGATACCTACATCTACCGATGGCCTAATGTGCACAATTTTCGCCACTGAAAATGGAGCCACCTCCACCTCAACATCATTATCAGCACCACCACTGATTCATGGCATTGAAAAATTTTGAGTTCATCGGTACCATCGATTTTTCAAATCCCATTCTTGTATCCACCCACGGGTGTACAAGGGGTGCCAGTTATGGCTCAGTTAAATCTACCTGGGATAAATTTGGGGATGTCGGTGTGGTACCTTACACCACCCTTCCCATATATGGAATCCAAACCAGTATCCCATTATGAGTTTGTCCCTGTTTCGGCTACTACGTCTGCAAATATTGTAACACATTCAATTACGAGATCCCAACCTATGACATCTGCAACTACACCACAATCGGTCCTCACTAAGAAAACCAATGGGGGCACCCAATAACCAAAGTTGAAAGGTCCCCTATTTCCAACCCCGACATCTAATTCGATAGAAACCGCGAAGCCTAAAGAAGGGGGCATCAACCATCAGGAATTGAAATCCCTAGTAATGATCAATACTCCCAATCAAAGGGTCACACCATCATGTTCTCTTTGTGGGTAGAAAGGTCACACAACAAACCTATGTCCCACTCTACCGGAGCTAAGGAATTTTCTTAACACCCCGTTAGCATCACCCATGCTCCATCAGCAATAAAAGGGGGAATACCTCTCTTGCCCACAACTAGGTCCAAAACATTATGTACGAATCACGCATGTTCCATATGTGCTCAGCATGGGCACTATATGCACCATTTCCACAAATTCCCTCGATACCGAGAGGCATTAGTAACAGTTCATCTCACTCAAGTAAAAATTGAGGAACCCCCCTTCTTATACCAAGAAGTAGCATCCATTAATTTGATCACCACATCGGCAGCACCATCAGTCACCCCTCCCACAGAAGTTGTGCCAGCTGCAGAAAACATGGTAGTGCATTTAATGTCATAATAGCCAGCTAAACTTACGACAATGCCATCACACAATGAATGCTCGTCATGTGGAAACTCCACCCATATGCTCCCTCCCAGTGCCATCGCATGCATAATGGAGCAAATCAACACTCAATAAGACCAACAATGCTTTCGTCCATGCGTACCAATACCTTGTCGATCTTGTGTAGAGACCACCCATTACTCCTTTCAGTGCCCCATTTTGCGCACCAAATGACAAACTCGCCTTGAACTGATGAGAATACAAGTTCAATTACAAACACCCGGTGTAACCCCACAAGCGTCACCAACCGAGGAGGTAGTACCAAAATTCCCATTCACCATTGAGGTTGAATCTCCTTTAGCCAATGTCCTCACTTGCGGTGATTCCTCGTCTTTTGACGAAGATGCAGACCACCTGCAAGCATTCCTAAAAAATTAACAACCAAAACAGGGGGTTTGTACCCCCCCAACACAAGCAATACATCCAACACCAACCATTGATATTCTTATTTTGTGCCCAAAAATTTACTTTCGTTTCACACTATCTCGAATTAAGAAAGTAAACTACCTCTCTTCTTCAAATGCAGATGGCCTCCCCAATGGACATCTACATAGGATATGTATACGGTGGTAGTCGATGGTCCAAACATCTAGCATCCATTGCTTGGGTTATATGTTCCCCCTCCCATACACTCCACCACACCATCATAGTGTGCTTGAGGGCACTAACAAACAACCAAGCAGAGTACGGTGTCGTAATAGGTCTATTAAGCAATGCCCTACACCTAGTCATTCACCATCTACAAGTGCACCTCGACTCACAACTAGTCGTATCACAGTTGAATAATTTATTCCATGTACGCAACTCACTCCTCTTCCGAAAGTTTATGCGTGTTTTCCTTCTCATTCAACAGTTTCAAACCATAACTTTCACACATATACTGAGAAACGCCAATACATTCGCCAACTCCATCACCGATGAGGTATTGAATTGGCACCTAGTACATCAACCAGCTGCATAACCCTACATACCAATCATACATAAAAATGTCTATGTGTTTCACCTATGACTACACATACATATTTCTCATCATCATAAGTCCTACAGTCAATAACACATACCCAAAACAAATATGCGAGTATCAACTACTACATATACATCACATCAACACACATGCAACATAAAGCAAAACACACATACATCACATACATAAAGAGACACATACATCATGTGCTGCCAAAATGGTATATATATATATATATATCATCAAAAAATATGTGTGTCATGTACAAAAAATGGCCCTCCTTGGGCATATAAATAGTAGACTTATGGGAGATACATAAAAAATAGCTTCCCATAGGCTCATAAAAAAATGATGCGTGTGTATCTACAAAACTAGGGTTCATATCCCTACAAAAGAATCAAGCCGCCCCGTCGCCTGGTGAATATCGGGGTCCCAAAATGGGAAATGGTTGCACATCCTCCCCTCGCGTCAGCTTTGGGTCCCCTCTGTGGTTGTTGTCATGGAGGAGGGGCTACTCCTCCTTGCACCTCCTGTGTCACATGGCACGCAACTACGACCTGCCACATGATCCATTGCTAATATGGACCACACTCAGGTGGTAGGTGAACCATCAAATCCACCTCATCATCCCTGAGTTCGTCCCAATCCCGCTCATCAACCCCAGTCGTCATCTCATCAAACCTCTGCTCCAAGTCGAATACCAAACCCGCCATCTGGTCCTTGACAGCCGCCCCACCTGCTGCAGCTTCGGTTCCTCCCGCTCTGGTGGGACCACCCTCGACTGCACCTACTCCTCCAATGGCAGGACCAACCCCGATGACTGGTTGATCTCTCCTTGGTCTCAGCTTCCAGGGAGGCCTCATAGGACCTACATATGCATCACAGAAGATGAAACCATCATCAGTACCTAATAAACATGTATATCATGAATGTACAGAAGTAAAAGTATGCACAACTATATACGAAAAGTACACAAACATAAATACATACTAGTAGCGTCGAAACCACCGGCAGGAACGGGCAGTTCCTGATCCCCTCGGAAATCCATACCGCTCCAAGGGTACCTCTTCACCTGTCCTATCTGGCCCTCCCAAACATTGAGCACCTAGGGTGTATAATATGCCCCCATGGTCCCACCCCCAGCACGAGGCATAATACGCCACCAAAATGCCATTTGCGGCTCCTGTGGTCCCGTAGGGGGGCACCACTACCTGTGGCCTCAAGGACAGATAACACTCAAAGAAATAGGAGCAAAATACACTGCCAAAACAGAAGGTGCTCCTCCCCACATCCCACAATAAATCTGACATCTATTGCATCATCGACTGCAGCATCAGTGAACCCCACACCAAAGGATGACCAGCCATCACCCTCTCCACCAGTTGGATTTGGCCTCCTGTAACTCGGTTGGGGGATGTGGCCCCCAACACATGCACACCAGTTGTTGCCACAGCCTCCACCGATATATCCCTCATATGGCTCACCAACACACCACCATAGTTCAAAGAACTCTGGTCACCACCGCAATACCGATCCACTAAAGTGTGGATCATCTCCCCCACCAACTGAGGAGGGAGAGGCTCTCTCACTCCTAGAGGAGTCAATCCTGTCTAAAAATAAATATCCTAAGTAGTGATACTCAGGTCCTCTCAATCCACATGGAACACTCTGTGATCAGGGTCCCACATGTCCAATATCCGCCACATAAGGTAATCGACCGACCGCATCAGAGGGATCTTGAAAAACTTCAAGAGCCCAACATCCCGTAAGGCATCAGTCATGGCTTGGTCGGCCAACAAAATATCTCAGAGGGAGTCATAATCCCTCTCTCTTCACCCTACATCCTGTACATGCACCATCACTAACTAAAAACCACCTGCACAAGGAAATGATCACCCATCAGACTTGTAAAAATACATCAGCATGGATTTATCTAAAAAGTTTTGTACATAGCATGACATTTTACAACATATTCGCACGTTGTGTGGCTGAAACACTATTCGACCATGCGAAACCAACGCATGGTAGATATACAGCTCGACCTCCCAGGAAACACGATTGTTCGAGGAACAGTCACACTAAACCAGGCACACGACCGAAGCGCATATGTCCCGCGTTATGCGCGGTACAAAACATATTTTCCGCACTAATGAGCGCGCTCCACTGCTCATGATTTTTGGAAAATATCATGCTTTGACAACGCGATATTTTTCAAAAATATCGCGCGGAAACCATAAAACATAAAAATGACCCCTAGCCACCCAGGGATCCCCTAAACCTAATTCTACGCAGATATAATTAAACAGGACTAAGTTTAGTCTTACTTGGAACTCGCAGATCGACGAATGGTGCAATGGATCTCCCATAAACACTTGAAATACACTATAGGGGATCAGTGGCACAAAGTACAAATGATTTCGAAAAGTGGGCCCCACCCCTCTTTTATACTCATTTGAACCAAACTACCAACTGTTGCCATAGACAAACCGTAATTCCATTTTCAAAAACCGTTTGCACCACGATGACCAACACTTCGAGCTCTTCGACATGGAACCAACCAATCTGTATTCCCACTAATGTCACCATGACACTATTTTTCTATCCAAGTACTCCACAAGTATGCAATGTTTTGGTTATACGGTTAATGCATTATCAATACCTTGGTTATGTCTTTTACTACACTTGGGTATGTGCGCCACATGTGCAGGACCGTGATCAATCCAATATGGAGCCTCTTGTTTTTCCACTATACAGATAAGACTCCAAATCTCTAAAAACAAGGGGCATGCACCTTACTGCAAGTATCATTCTAAAACTTGCATATAGACTCTATCTACCCTCCATTTATAATGCATATCTCAATATTCCCACTGATAACCATAGGGTCCCCCTTCATTGCCTTGATGTGCCATCAACAACATTTCCATGAATAACATGTTCCCCCATGGGTGTGTGCACCAATTCCATCCCTACCATCAATTGGAACACTAGTAGATTTGAACCCAAAATCCGATGAGCAAATCCAACGACCTCCTACAAAATGGACTATGTCGTCGGATTTTTCTTTCAAAATTACTTTTTTTGGTTTTTTTTTAATAAATTTCGAGAAGCGTCCGTCGGATATCCAACGTAATTTTGAATATTCGACGACGCTCGTAGGATATCCTACGGCTCTGCGAATATCCGATGCCTATTTGGGTATCCGACGCTTTGGATGTCAGATAACCGACTTCATTTCGAACCCGAGGAAGTCCGATATCCGACGGATTTTTCCCAACGGTAACTAGATTATTGTCGTCGGATATCCGACGTAAGTTTGACTTTTTGACTTTTAAAATTTATAAATATCTAACCATTCTGACATGTTTGCTATACCAACAACGGTTTGCGGATGTTTTTTTTGTTCGACAGACTGTTTTTCGTTGTTTTTGTTATTCAAGTGAGCAAAGTACTGTGGAGCTTCATTTTCTAAGATCAATAATCTTCATTTAATCTCTTTACGAGAAAATGTCAACTACGAATATTCCTGATCCAGATGAACAAAATCGACAATTGCTTGCTAGATTGTGGGAAGGAGTTGAAAGAAGGGGTGATGGTAAATGCTATTGTCCATGTAATCAATGCAGGGGCTTTAAGAGGAGAAGAATTTTGATCACAACAGCCACAAAACATTGTAGGGAGCATGGGCACGCCGAGGGGGGACATGAATACCATCCATTTGTAAGTTTTGCATTATATATGTTTTTATTTTGATTGCTTTTGTAAATTTATGTATTATTATAATATTTCTTATTTTTTACCAACAGTACAATTGGTCGTTGTTCTTTTCATCCCAACAGTACAAAATTTGTTAAATTTTTAATGTATCACATAAATTTTTACATTTTGGGTTTGAATTTCTTATATTAACTTTTATCTATTGATTGTTTCATGTATTTATAAAGGAAAGACATCCTACGGCATATCGTCCGAATTAGCAAGTGCTTCCAGAACAAGTACCGGAGGAGCATGGAGCTATGAATATTAATGGAGAACAAGTTAATGATCACATTGAAGAAGATGATGATACTGATAACATAGTTGAAGATGATGTTACAAATACTTTGATCCATGATTCATTTAATGTTGGAATGGATGATGATGATGATCATGAAAATGATGAACATTTTGATGATATTCATGATACACCTCTTCTTGACAAGGCATATGAACCCCTTTATGACGGCTCCAAGACAAATCTTCTCTCTGCTATATTGTTGGTAATGAACTTGAAGGTTATGAATGGTCTTTCAAACATATCAGTCACACGGATGTTAAGGTATGTAATATATTCCATCACAAAATATATATGATTGTCATGTATTTTATTGTTAATTCATATATAAGTCAAATTACTACGGATGAAATTTATTTCATTAATATTATTTCTATATTATATTAACTAGATTTTCATTTTAATTTGTTGTAGCATGATAGGTGAATATTTGTTACCACCGTCAAATATTTTACCTCGCACATATCGAGATTTACCTGCCATCATGAAAGAAATTGGAATGCAGTATGAAGCAATTCATGCATGCCCCGATAATCATGTTCTTTATTACAACCAACATGAATTTGCAACAGAATGTCCTGAATGTCATATCAGTAGATATCGCACAGATCAAGTAACTAAAAAGGTGCCTCGCAAGGTTCTATGTTTTATTCCCATTATTCCCCGTTTACAATGACTGTTCATGTGCAAAAATATAGCGCAGTTTATGGATTACCATGCACGGAACAGAAGTCAAGAGGACATTATTCGGATGCCTATAGATGGGTCTGCATTTAGAGATATGGAGGAAAAATGGCCTCACTTTAAAGATGAACCTCATAATCTTAGGATTTCTTTGGCAGCAGATGGTGTCAATCCTTTTGCAGAGATGATATCTGTTTACTCGGTGTGGCATATTTTTTTATCAACAACAACATTCCTCCATGGTTGACAATAAAGAGGGAGCACATAATGTTGTCGATGATTATTCCAGGTACGAACACTGCAGTTTTTTTTATTTCAGTGGTATATTCTCATTTGTCGTTTTTTGTCTCATAATGTTATATATATATTTAAAGTTTTTCTATTGCGAAATATGGTTTATATATCTAAATGGTACGTCTCATAATCAGAATATTTATTTTATATGTTCAAATCAATCAGGTAAGTACCAATTCAAAGATATGAATGTATATATCGAACCTCTTATTGATGAGCTACTGAAGTTATGGAATGGCATCACTATGTATGACTTATCTAGACCAATAGGACAAAGGCAATTCCAATTCCATGCAATGCTTGTATGGACAATACATGATGCCCCAGGGTTAACCCATTTCTATGGTATGTAATTATAAGTTCCACTTTAGATGCATTTAATTTTACGAACTACTAGTTAATATAATACGCATGCATGTTTTTGTAAATAATCCTATCATTTTTTATATAATTATAATGGACAATATTGATATTCCATCTTTTTATTTAGGTCTTAAGACAAAGGGGAAATTTGCATGTCTAGTTTATGGTCCTAAGATCAAATCTCGTCGTTCAAAAATCTTAGGAAAGGAGGTGTTTGATGAGTATAGGCACTTCCTCTCCAAGAATCACAGGTATCGAACTACCGAAAAACATATTTTCAATGGCAAGCAAGAGACTGCATTAAAACCAAAGAGAATGACACCTCAGCTATGGAAGTTGCAATATAATAGAAATCGTTAAGGTACGTATAATCAATCATTGTATATATATGATCATATTGTATTTTATTATATTGTGTGTTGTTTAGTGTAATTGACATTGATTTAATATTTAATTTCATCATTGTTGTTCATGTGATCATCTTGAAGGCATTAATGGTCTTCCACGAGGAATGAAAAGTTATCCTAGACAATTTAGTAGGTTGCCCTACTATGAGCACCTACAAATTGCTCATCTATTTGATAAAATGCATATCGGAAAGAATGTGACCGAAACATTATGGCGAATACTGGATGGAAGGAGTGACAAAGAAAAAATTGTCAAAATTTGCAAAGACATTCAAGATAACAACCATGCAATGAAAGACGTCATTCAATTTCATAGCAATGGAGAGAAAATTAATATAAACTCACTTCCATGGATGTTAACGGACCAACAAAGTAATGTTGTCGAGTAAATAATATATAGTCTCGGGAAATACATGAGGTAAGTGGTGATTTTTCCATGTGCTTACTGTTTGTTTAATTCAACATAGAACTTATTCTTAATTTGATTTTCATTATCTACTTTTTTTTTTTAATAGAAACAGAGTAAGAGATTATATTTATAAAGTTGTGCACAGCTATTCATTACAAGCTTTCAGTAGGAGGTTTAACAGTTCAAAAATATCAGGACCTACTATCACTATAGTGTCTATCTGCATTACATTACAAGCTCTGAGCTTTGTTTTCCTGAAATTATCCAGCATAGAGCTGGAATAAACCTTAACAAACTGGCTACAAAGGATTATACAAAAATGCATTGACCAAAATTAGCAAAAAAATTTTAAAACCTGGGCTGAGCTATGTCCTAGCCATGCTTCTTTGGCTGAGCAGAAGAAGCATCTACCATAACCTGATTAATTTCCTGATTAACCGTGGGGTTTTCATGCACCCAGCTTCCCTGAGTTACTCCAGTGAAAACGGCCATGTCTTCCTGCAACCTGTCAACTTTCCCCATTAATTCAAATAAATTTCGTTCCAGGTCGTCAATTCTGCAGTCTTGGCAGGATAGCTGTGAGCACACATGATTTATATCCGACGCCATTTCTGCATTCTGATTAACATTGGAGCAAACTGCATCATAGGTATTTCGAACTGCAAACTTTATATCCACCAACGTTCTGCTCAGAGCGGCTATGGCCGCCATCACAGACTGCATTCTTCCCCAGTTATACGTTTGAGCCAGCAAGAGTCGGGGGGGAGGAGTATCAAGCTCGCCAAGGGAGAGGCGGCTCAGAGCTTCGTGCAAATGGGGAGGGCGAGCCATCGCAGAGGGAGGAATAGAGAGGGCGGGTGGGGGAGTTAATAGAGCCCCGTGGGAGCTGACACCGAGGGAGAAGTCGAGGTGACAGGTGGAGGAGCGAACGGGGAGGCGTGTAGGTGAAGAGTCGGTGGAGGGAGGGTAAAAAGACCCATTGCTTAAGGAAGGATTGAAGTGGTCCCTAATGACCAAGGCCCTAACCAAAAAACCCACCATGTAAACGATGAACCTAGGCATTTGAACGTTAAGGGATGTAATGATACCCTAAGACTCCATTTTGATCCTTGACTTGCCCGATTTCGAGCATAATTCCATGGTTAGCCGCTATATCAGCCATCCTGTTGTTCTCTCGGAGGATGTGGAAGAAGGATGCCTTTGAGAGGATTACATTGGTTTTAATTCTTTGTATGTATCTGTCGGCTTTTGAGCCTGGCGAGGCATACCCTCTTCTCATGATTTGAATGACATGTCTGGAGTCTCCATAGATTCTGAGATTGTCTATGCTGTAGTTGGAGGCCATTTCTAAAGAGAGGATGAGAGCTAACCATTCTGCCTCATTGTTTGTTTTCCTACCTAATCCCCACGAGAAGGCTGCAATTTTATTTCCGCCGGGATCAAAAAGAATCCCACCCGCACCTGCCACCCCAGATTTTCATTATCTACTTCATGTTACGTAATATAATGATTTTTTTCTTTAATCTCTTGATTGGGTTGTCATGTCACTTGTAGATGGTTGTCATATAAAGAATTCCATAAAGAAGACATAAAGTATTGGAGGAGAGAAATTCCTCGTCTCATGTGTGAAATGCAGAAGCATCTACCTTCATCATTTTTCAATGCACAAGAACACTACCTCATACACCAAGTTGAGGAGATTGAACTGTGTGGACCTGCGCACTCAAGGTCCATGTGGATGGTTGAGAGGCACTTGAAATTTATGAAGGGTTTGGTCAGACAACGAGCATATGCTGAGGGTTCTATGATGGAGGGATATATGGTATACCAAAACATGTTGTACATTAGTGAATATCTTCCTATATTGGCGTCAAAGCTCAATTTACGTCGCATTTGTGATCCAGACTCCAAAAAAGATTTCAAAGGGGAGTACCTGAAGGGGAAAGGTAGATCGAGGAAGGTGAAAGGTAATATAACACATCTCAATGGTGATTTTTATGTTTATATATCATACATATATATTCTATTTTTTTATTTAGTATTTTGCATCATTTTATATTGTAATTATATACTTTTTTAAGTGACTAATATGCATTTTCATTGAATTTTAATTTTATTGTCATCAAACAGTTGCTCGAGAGTGGGATGCGATTCATTTATACATCGCAAACAATCTTAACTAGATGAAGGTATGGATCGAAAAATGTGAACAATCCGATCATGGAATATCATGGGAAGGTGTGGCTTCATTGGTTAAAGTTGCACATCGCAATGGAGACACCAATCTAACACAAAGGGAAATCGATTTAGCAAGAGGTTTAAAAGATAAGCAGGTAAGCATATTAATCAATGGCACTTTTTTTTTTAAATATTGTCATTGTACGTCACGCTTGTTATTTTCCTTTTATGGCATTATAATAAACATGCACTACTTTATCATAAATATGGTGTCATTATGTAATCTTTTCCTGTATGGCTTGTTGTACTAGGTAAAACACCATAAGGCTATGTGGTGCAATGGATGTAGATATCGCATCAAAAAGTTGGATGAAACAAAGAAAACATCTAACTGTGGGATATCTGTAGTCTTTGAGGTGACCAATGTTTCTTCTAGAAGTGACAGACATCCAGAACTATCTGAAAATCGATACTATGGGTATCTGGAAGACATTCTTTAGTGTGACTTTAACTCCTTCAAGGTATTTTTGTTCGTTGTCAAATGGTACAGGTGTCGATTGAATCAACGTGATCCCGATAGAACAATTATTGAACATGATAATGGTTTTACCATGGTAAATACAAGGTTGTTTGAGCCAAGAACGGATCCCTATGTTCTTCCAACCCAGTGTGAATAGGTATTTTACTCCGAGGTTCCAGGTAGAGTGGGTTGGTCATTTGCTGTGAGACACGATCCAAGGGGAAGGCCGGTAAAGTATAACATAGATGAAGGTAATGAAGACGTTCTCGAAGAAGAAGATGTCGTTGAAGATGATCATGATCAACATGAGTTAGATGATATTCCTGTACCAGAAGAAGATGTCGAAGAAATTCTTAAATCAGATCATGACATATATTCATACAATGTCCATGAAGATGATATCGACGATGACATGATGATTGACGTAATTAACATCGACGACGATGATGATATGGCCAATCCTTACAATGTTGAATCTGGATCATCGGATGATAGCACAAACAATTAGTACTCAGATGAAGAAGATGATGAAGACCATTGAAGTCTATGATCAGGTATGCATTACTAATAATAAATTATTAACTGTTTCTTAGCTAATTTCCATTTTCCTGTATGTTAAAATTAGAAACCTTTCTTGTTATTTAGTATGAATGAGAAAAGACATTTAATTTTTTTGTACATAGATTTTTTTTTAGGTTATATTGGGGAATTTAGAGTGATGAGAGGGGGGGGAGGGGATATAAGAGCTTCCAACTTCACGTGGTTGGCCCTATTTAGTAGAGAATATTAAACGATTCTCGAAACAGAGAGAAGCTTATAATTAAGGAAATGCAGTACAATTATCATGCTACCCCAAATGGCGTACTGCTTGATAATCAATATCATCTTTATCATGATCACCATATTCATCATGATCACCAGGATCATCATTGTTGTCATCGTCATCATCTTCTTCATCATCAATATCATCTTCATCATGATCACCAGGATCATCATCATCATCATCATCATCATCGTCGTCGTCTTCTTCATCATCGTCATCATCATCATCTTCATGCAGATCATCATCATCATCATCTTCATCATTGTCATTGTCATCACCACCAACATCATCATCATCATCATTGTCTCCATCTTGATCATCACCATCGTCATCATCATGATCATCATAATCATCTTCGTCTTCATCATCATTCTCGTTGTCATCACCATCGTCATCATCATCATAATGACAAAAAACACATTCTTCATCATCTTAGATAGACATTCTTCATCATCGTCTTCATCATCATCTTCTTCATCATCGTCATCATCATCATCTTTATGATCGTCATCATCATCATCTTCATGATTGTGATCATCATCATCTTCATCATTGTCATTGTCATCACCACCAACATCATCATCATCATCATCGTCCCCATCTTGATCATGCTACCCCAAATGGCGTACTGCTTGATCATCAATATCATCTTCATCATGATCACCATCTTCATCATGATCACCAGGATCTTCATCATCATCATCATCATTCTCTTCTTCATCATCAATATCATCTTCATCATGATCACCATCTTCATCATGATCACTAGGATCATCATCATCATCATCATCATCGTCGTCTTCTTCATCATCATCATCGTCTTCTTCATCATCGTCATCATCATCATCTTCATGATCATCATCATCATCATCTTCATGATCGTCATCATCATCATCTTCATGATCGTCATCATCATCATCTTCATGATTGTGATCATCATCATCTTCATCATTGTCATTTTCGTGATCATCGTCATCTTCATCATTGTCATTTTCATCACCACCAACATCATCATCATCATCATCGTCCCCATCTTGATCATCATCATCATCACATTCATCATGATCATCATCATCGTCATCATCATCATCATCGTCGTCATCATAATCATATTGACAAAAAACACATTCTTCATCATCTTAGATAGACATTCTTCATCATCGTCTTCATCATCATCTTCTTCATCATCGTCATCATCTTCATCATCGTCATCATCATCATCTTCATGATTGTGATCATTATCATCATCTTCCTCATTGTCGTTGTCATCACCACCAACATCATCACATCATCATTGTCCCCATCTTGATCATCATCATGATCATCATCATCACATTCATCATGATCATCATCATCGTCTTCATCATCATCATCGTCATCATCATCATCGTCGTCATCATCATCGTCATCATCATCATAATGACAAAAAACACATTCTTCATCATCTTAGATAGACATTCTTCATCATCGTCTTCATCATCATCTTCTTCATCATCGTCATCATCATCATCTTCATGATCGTCATCATCATCATCTTCATGATTGTGATCATCATCATCTTCATTATTGTCATTGTCATCACCACCAACATCATCATCATCATCGTCGTCCCCATCTTGATCATCATCATCGTCATCATCATGATCATCGTAATCATCTTCGTCTTCATCATCATTGTCGTTGTCATCACCACCAACATCATCATCATCATCATCATCATCATCATCATCATCATCATCATCATCATCATCACTATCATCTTCATCATCGTCATCATCATCATCGTCATCATCATCACATTCATCATGATCATGATCATCGTCATCATCATCATCGTCGTCATCATCATCATAATGACAAAAAACACATTCTTCATCATCGTCTTCATCATCATCTTCTTCATCATCGTCATCGTGCAACTTATGCCCACTTGGTAATTTGATTGAACACCTTGTAATTATGTGCTCATAAATGATAAATGATATTGGAAAGTCACTCCTTTCATAATTCATCTTTATGAGTGAGTGTGACGAAAGAGAGTGGCATAACTTATTCATGTGTTTTTAATCACTAGATAGTTCTTTATGAGTGAGTGTGACAAAAGAGAGTGGCATAACTTATTCATGTGTTTTTAATCACTATATAGTTTAATTCAACATCGTGTAATCTTTCTGCTAATAAATGACATTGGAAAATCACTCCTTTCACCTACAGTGAATGTGACAAAAGGGAGTGATTAGATATTGCAAAGGCATAACTTACTTAGATTTGTTTTTTAATCATTAAATATAGTTTAATTTAACATCTTGTATTCTCATGCTCATAAATGATATTGGGCATTCACTCCTTTTATCATAGAGGTAAAAATAATAATCAAAGTTTGGATTAATTTGTTTAAGGATGGAGCGGTAGCAATAGTTGTCTTGATTTATCAACCTTAGTTTATAAAATCATGCATCCTTCTTAATCATCTTTTATAAGGGTTTGAGGATTTCAATGAGTCAAAGCCAAAACACCTTATGAAATTGATCATCCCAAAGAATGATTACATCAATGCCTTGTTGTGTGGCAATGGGATAGAATGTTATAGTTTTTATTCTTTTTGAATATACCAATATCATGTATTTTGATATGATATGCCCAAGTAATTTTCCTTATGCAATAATGAAAATGGTTTTATTGGGATGTAGTGTGATCCCATACTTTTTACATCTATTAAAAATAGTTTTAATTTCAATATTGTCCATATAGACAAGTACATTTTGATTTATAAGGCCTATGAAAGCTATATCCATTACACATGAATTGCTCCATTTGGTGTTGAAAGCAATTTTCGATCTATGTTCATTTGAGACAAGAACTTGATTAGATCCCAAAAATACATCCTAGGGTGAGCATTTCAAATCTCATTACAAGTTTCAAAATTGACTCCATAGGTGGAACTCGATAATTATATTTCTCTTATGCTTACTTAAGGTTTCTAAGATTGACACTAAAATTGACACAAGGCCTATTTTCACCACCCTTGTTCCTTAACATGTACAAGGTTTTCAATTCATGGCTAATGGTGCATTGGAAACATAATGTTTGCATCTAGCAACTTCTTCAACTCCTTTTGCATCAACGGTTCTAATGATGGATGAACCTTTCACATCTTTTACTGAAAGGGATTGGTTGTTTTCCTCAATGGTATCACCTATTGAATAATTATTGTGTCATACACCTTCAAGTCCTGGTATGTCTAAGAAAATACATCTCTATACAAGTAAAATAACTTGATATAAGATCTTCTTTTAACCTCTAAACAAAAATAACCTAGATTGATTATATTTCGATCCTCTTCTGGTTAAATTTTCAATTATTTGTGTTGTTTTTTGTATTATTTGTTGTATTTTTTTGTATTTAATATATAAATATTATATAAAAAATGATAAATATATATATATTGTATTGAATAAAAAAATTACAAAAACTAAATCAAATAATAAAATAAAATAACAAAAAACAAACATTATATTAAATACATAATTAAAAAACAAAATATAATAAATATATAACAAAAAAACACTATATAATAGATATATATATAAAAAATAAAAAATACATAGCAAATTATAAACTTACCTGCTTGATACCTCCCGCGATAGTTTTTTCCCTAGTCCCTTTCTACTACCTCCCCGCGAGACCGTTCTTCTGCGGACCATGTCTGCTACCTCCCGCAGTGACCTTTCTGTGACCTTTGCTGAGCTGTGAGAAGAGGATATTCACCCTGCACATGCAAATTTGGATTGTGGTTCCCTGCATTTGAGTCCGGTACTGAGCTGTTAGCAGAGGATATTGAGCCTGTACATGGAAATTGGGATTGTGGTCGTGCATTTGAGACTGAGCCAGAGTGGAGCAACTCCGAGAAGAAGCAATGGCACCGCCCAAATCGGTGAGTACGATGCCCTAATTTTTATGAGGTCCAATTCATAGTATAAATCTCTAATTTGGTATTGTAATTTTGTTTTTCTTGTGGTAAACTTGAACACCACTGCCTAAAACTTTGCCACTCAAGGCATTTCTTGTGTGTGAATCAGAACCCCCGTGATGGCGCTTATGTGGCCCTACCCTTATATTATGATCTCCTCCATTGAATGTAGAACTTACCCTTTGAGAAAGGTCCAAAGAGCTCACAAGATTAGGCACCCTCACCTCTTTGTCATTTCCCATGGAAGCTATTATGCTTCTCATCAGCCAGAAAGATGGTTGAAAATGTAGATGCTACAAATTTGGATGCAGGACTGACAATTCATTTTTCCTAGTTCTGAAAACAAATGACTTATATGAACTGAAAATGACCTTAATATCTCATAGCAAAAAGAATGTAGTGACTTTTGCTTATTGCCTTGCGTTTTGATTCTGGAAGGGCCTTCATCAGAATGAGAACACTGTGGTTGACGAACATAGGCTTGTTGTCCTTGGGCAGAGGAATCAATATTCAACCTTCGTTGAAGCCGAGCACTGTGACCAATATCATGAAATAGATGTATTAGATCAAAAAGTTGAGGTTCAACATTCCAAACAGATGATTGCCTATGTTGATTCAAAATAAGATCCACATAGTGTCCAACAAAAGTTGGCAAGTGATCATCAATTTCATTTGCATGCGCATCCAAATCAGTTGTGACACTGCTGGAAACATTGCCATCATCTTTCTTTAGCAGCGCCTTTGAATCCTCAGTAAGTGCAAATTGCCATAGTATTTCTTGATGTATCATCCCAATATCAAGAAGCACATCCTTGCTATCATTTCCAAACTCCGTTGTTAATGCTACCAACCATCGATTCTCTTTAGTATCATCAGCTAGAAAGACAAAAAATTGTACCACAAACAAGCACCAAAATACTTTCCGATTCAATCCATCTTTTGCAGCTAATAAATTAGTCCCTACAACATGATCCAAAACATTTAATGTAGTCTTGAGATGTTCCTTCAAATGAGCACAAAATACCCTTGCAAGGGCAACTGAGTGTTGTTGTGTGAATGCTTTGCAAACTGCAACCATGTGCACAACTACAGACATCCCTTTTGAAGATAGCGGAATAATTGGAAGAGTCAAGAACCTCATAAGGGCTTCAATGCCCTTTTTCTCAACAAATATTCTACAAGTTTCAGGATTTTCCATTGCCAGATGCACGGCATGTGAAATGCTTAATTTTAGAAAGCATTCATTACTCATATTTTCAAGAGACAATCCACTAGTTCCAACCCCGTCATTATGCTTATCTTCAGAATCAGTATCCATAGGAATAGGACTATCCAATCTGTCTTTGGCCTCTACTTTGAGCCTGTGGGCCTTGCTGGGGCATACGTTGTTGATCCCTGGTGGCTGTCAGATATTGCAGAAATGGTTTATTGAAAAATATATCTAATTATAAGGAAGGTCTAAACCAGCATTGCTGATGCTAGTTGTTAGTTCTGTTTAACTTGTTCATTACTTTATTTTTGCATATCATATGCACATGTTTGAGAGGATATTAGAAAGAAACTATAGTATTTTCAAAAGTGAAAAATGTATTTTCATTGGATATAGTTACTAGTCCAAATCCTACATATAGTATAATCTAACTAGCAAGACGTTTGTGGTTAATAGATATGTCAAAGTTTTAGAGGACAAGTCATGGAGTGAACAAGAAAATGATGTTGTGGAAAGTCAAAGTTCAAATAGATGAACCACTAGAAAATACTGAATATGCACCAACAATCACTTGTCTTTCTATTATAGTAGAAAAGAGAATTACATAATCCAAAATCAGAGTCTCCCAAGCTTACTATACAAAACCAACCACCTTCTCACAACCTCATAAAGCAATACACTTTAAATAGAATACCCTAGCTATCACATCACACCACTCTTCACTCTAGCTCTCATGCTTAGAAGTCATGTGCACCTCCTTCTCTTTTATGGAACAACAGAGAGGGGAGTTACAGGTAAAAACATTATACTAGGTCCACAAAAGAGAATGGGTCCACAAGTGGATCACTCCACCTTGACAAGGTCCATTTTAACAGTTAACATAACCAACTCATGCGCCTCACATGGGCTAAGGTATGTGGTGACATGAAAACTTGTGCCAAGCATGCTTCTCCAAGTAACTAACTCAAGTAGTTCACCCCACATGTGTCAAGGTGGGAAGCTGAAAGTTTCAGTTATTCTGAAATTGTAAGTGTGTATTCTTAGTGCATAATAAAGGAAAGTGCAGCAATATTTATTTTGTATCATTTCTTCCATCTCCATGTGATGTTGCTGCACATAATATTTTCTCTGTGTGTTGTTCCTGTAGCTACAATTCCATGCTTTTTTTTGTAGGTTCCCATGAAGGCTGGGGAGTGCAAGGCTTATCCTCCATAGTGATACATTGCTCCTTGTTGCAATCACTACCCTAGCCTAAATTTTTGTTTGATGCTGGACAATCTATATTCCACACATCGATTTCCTTATCCAGTTTAACTAATGCTCTAGATACAGGTTGGTATAGAGGTATTTTCTGTCCAAGGGAACAATATTAGTGCCTGTTGGCTTGAACCTTGATGAAGTATCACGTCCTTTGTATCCAAACTGCAGAGAATTGTTCTTAGTTTGTTTCCATATGTGCAACTTGGAGTTTTTATCCCATGTATCCTAACCTTACTATCTAAGGATGGTATGTTTCTCCATGTTATTAGCCAGGCCAATAAATGGGAAAGGAATTGAATACCATTCTTGTTAGGAGTGTGTGTGTAATGTGTGAAGTTTGCAAAATGACAAAAGAATAAGTGGACAGATTCTAGGTGTGCATATGAGTGAATAGGAAATGATAGGCCATTTCGGAAACAAAGGGATGAATTTGATTCATAAAAGAGCCAAATCACTAAATGGTCTATCCCTTATCTCAAGCTTACATATGTTTATACAACTTGATAGAATACATTGCATCCCAATGTCACTATCACCAACAAAAGCAACACGAAGCCTCTCCAAACACTTTACATAAGTACCAGACGACCAAAAGTCCTTATTTTTATGCATACCACTCAAAGACAAACAAAACTGAGTGAGAAGTAAGCATTTTTGTTTCTTGCAATAGTGACTAATGTTGCATTTGTTGTTTCACAATAAAAAAACATAGTACAGAGGTGATCCTAGGGTAAGAGCTTGAAGTATCCATAAGGCCTTCCTCTATCACAATGCCTTAAGCATTAGGTTTGATGGAAAAACATGCAATTCCTACAAATATTTGCAAGTTGAGGAGACGATTTCAAGCCCTTTATCTTAATTTTAATCCAATACATGTAGTTCCTGACAATTATAATCCTAATGTGTAGCCAAGATAAAACTAGAATTTGAGATACAACTAGTGAACTTCCAAATAGATTGGTGGGATATCTTGCCAGTGAAATTCTGAATTTGCAACATATGATAAGCACTTTAACCCCATAGTGCTCATCATTTCCTCCCTGCTTAAGAAGAAACTATCCCCAGTTTCTATTGTAGATGGAAAAATTGTTGCTTGAATGTGTACTGGGACTTGGGAGATCCATTTATCTTGCAAAGGCAGGTTTCCTTTTCTTTCAATAGAATATGCCTTTTAAAGGAGCCGCTTTTGCACTCCCACATTGTATCAACACCTTTGTACTTAGGGGTCCCATTGACCTAATTTTGTAATTAACTTATCTTATCTTCTAGCTTTGAATTTTCTGTTTCGCAGATGCATGTTTGACTGTGGACCCTAGCAATCATGATCCCTTTTGTTGTACTTATGTCGACTGTGAATGCAAAAGAATGAATCTTTAATGAGTTCAAGTATGATGACTACACCACATAACTTGAGCTATAGTAGAAGTGATTTGAATTTAGTGAATAGATTTTGGATTGTGACAAATATTCTTGGGCTTATACTTATGAGATCATTCTGTGATTTAAGTCTCCTAGTCTACATTACATGGGTTTTAAATTGAAATAATGTGTCCTAGCATACACGATTATTCACAATATCACAATGTCATGCTTATGCTTGCTAATTAGGTTTAAATTACATTGTCATGCATTTTAGTCATTAGAAGTAGAAGAAAGTTATTGTTGGATTCATTTAATCTGAAAGAGTAGTTATAGTTTGAAAGAACTCTCTCCTTACCTTAGATAGCATTCATTGAAAGGAAAGGCTTATTTTATTCATATGCATTTGCATGGTTTGAGTCAGTCATCACACCATGAGTTTCACTTCCATCACCTGACTGAGTAATACAACCATTAAAATTTAACTCGTTAACTCAACACACTTTAACCTCGCTTGAGGATAAAAAGAATTTGTTAGTTAGGTAGGACACCGGGGATAGGCATCCAAATAATTCCCCCTTGTCATTTTTCATCCGAGACATACGCGTTGTCTTTAGGGAACTAAAATCCTCTAGTGTTTATTGACACGGTCACGACCAGTTTGTGGAGGGGCCTCTTGTTGTTTCAGGGGTTAAACTGCCGTGAGATTGAGAACCGAACGGACTCTGTGGAATTCCGCACTCCACAGCCCTAAGGAAACATCGATCATTGTCTTCCTTGTATTCTCTGGCCACCATACTGGTGATACAAGGGTGATAAGGCAGAAGCACTGAAAACCTTTTCCGATGTGTCATGAATGAGGTAGCTTAGTGACTTTTCTACTAGGGCTCTTTTACCCAAGATCCCTTTCGGTAGAGGGATATCCTTCAAATTCGGTCTCTCACTTCGTATTGTTCGACTTGGATTTCATCACCTTGCGAAGGATACGATTTGTCGAGGTCTCCATATCCTAGTTAGGAATTTTGCTTGCATTTTCACCTTTTTAGAGGGTCTTTTTATTTTTAGTGCTACTTGTTGGCATTCTGGCCACTTTTGTTTCAGCTCGCTTACTGTGACATCGGTCCCAGTATAGTTTTTTGACCTTGTTTTTTTGGCCTGCGAGCCTTGTCTTTTCATAGCTTCCCTTCTGCACGCTCAGTTGCTTTAGAGTTTTTGAGTTCATACACAATAGTTACCAATACTTATTTGATGATGTGTGATGTCCTCTTCTCCTTGGTCTTCGAGATGGTTGAGTTAGATGGTCTTCTGAAGGGACTGAACACCCCTTCATGGAGCCACTAACGCTTGACCGTAGGAGTAGTCTAGAGGACCACGTGATCACATCACCCGTGTGGACTTTTCCATTTACTATGATGATGGTATTTCAAGTTATATGGAACAATGGTACATTTGAGAGAGAGATGAATGGTTGTACCCCACCTTGGTGGATTGTCTTATGGTCCTTTCATTTTGTCGATAATATTTTTGTGGTACCTTTCCTTTTACCTTTTGGGTGTTTTACTGATATTGGGATATCTTGTGATTTGTACCACCTTTTATGTTTTAGGTCTTGTGGGTACTATGGTAGTTTGTCCACATTTGAGGTACACCCACTTTCTCCAAATCGTTATGTGTCTTTATACCCACTTCGTACCACCCTCCTGACCTTAGTTTGGAAGATTGCATGCTATCATACCTTTTGGTGGTACTATTTGAGTTACAAGAGGTAGTTACAAGGAGCTATTGCATATATGAGGTAGTTACAAGGATCTATTGCATATATGAGGTAGTTACAAGGAGATATTGCATATATGAGGTAGTTACAAGGAGATTTTGCAAATATGAGGTAGTTACAAGGAGATATTGCATATATGAGGTAGTTACAAGGAGATATTGCATATATTCATTTGTACCGCCTTTTATGTTTTTTGTCTTGCGGTTATAACTATGGTAGTTTGTCCACGTTTGAGGTAGTGTGCACCCCCTTAGTCCTAAGGGTTGGGAGTCTTTATACCCATTCTTTTTTTTTTACTTGTACCTTACTGGTTGGTCTTTGTACTGAGCCTTTTTACTGTCACTAAATTTCTTTGATTGACCATACCATAGCCCAGTCATCTCTCTCTCTCTGGTTTGTACTAGCCCTATCATAGGGTCACTTGGTTCCTAGAGTTTACTGGCCTCTAATAGGCACAGTCATTTCTAAAAGTAACTCTTCTGAGTATATTACAGGAAACGTCTACACTAAGGTAATCAAATATGTGGTAAATAGTTTTCATTAAGTAGCCAGGACTTGTAGCATTAGAGGAGATCCTGTAGTGTGTATGTGTAGTGTTTCATGTGTGTTACATGTGTGATGTAGCGTTAAATCAAATAGTAAAAAACAACTAATAAATATTGCATGACTTTCTACTCTTAAGAAAGATAAATTGGTTGTCTTCCGATCATCACTTGAATGCCTACATGTTGACAAAGGGAATGAGGATCAAGTAAAATTATAAAAGGCGATACACGCCAACTTTTAAGAGGCGCTATGCCTTGCGGTCGAATCTAAACTTTTTTCCAATGGTGCAGGTAGAACCAAACATGTATTTGTCTGATCTGTCTTCCTTGAGCAAGGGGAGTTTAGGAAGGCTAGAGGAAAGTGAGACATCCAGTAGGTCTAGAAGAATTGTATCAACAAGATGTCAAAAAACCAAAAGAATATTCCATAGACGCAATGAATTTTTTCACGGTCAAGGGGGGGCATGTTCCTATGGTGATGAGACAAAAGACGACGAAGATGTGCCCTTGAGGTACAGACATTTAGTGAAACAATGGGTACCGAAGGATCTTCCTCCACCGAACACTGATTTTTGTGTGAATGAGAGGAGATATCGAATTGCACCGTCGTCGATACATGGTTCCGGGTTGTTTTCCATGGATTGCATCTTGGTCGGTTATGGGACATGGAGAATTGATGGAGTATGTTGGACCCATATACAACTAAAACGATTGGATGCGCCTTGTCCGATATACAAAAAGTATGCGTAGCTATGGATTGTCAACAAACTATTTACAATTGAAAGACAAAAATCAAAATAAAGGAGGAACGTTGTACATGGACGGAAGGCCAAAGGCCACAGGGAATATTGCGGGGTTTACAAATAGTACACAACCAGGGTCTACAATTAAGCAACCAAACTGCAAATTTGAGGGGCGTGAAGGAAACCGTGTTTTTGTAGTTGCTATTAAAACAATATATGCAGGGGATGAGTTGCTTATTAATTACCCTGTCAACTGAGTAGATACAAACAAGGTTACTATATAACATTTTACCCAACCTTTTAGTAATAAATTAAACATCATAAGAATTTTGTGTTAGTTTATTTCGTTTAAATTTCCCATAATTACTTCGCAGGCCAGTGATCGGGATAAATCCCTGCCAACAAATGGTCGAAGGAGAACTTCTTCCTCGACGGAGTAGGTATACATATTTCTAATAGTACAAATATAATAAGAAAAAAGAGTTTTTATTTGCTTTGTTTTTCCATTATTAATAACTTGGTTTGTTTTATATAATGAAATTTATATTTGCTGCAGAACGTTGATCGGGAAATACACCTGTCGAATGTTGATCAGACGACAACACCCTTGGGGCAATAGGTAGACCTGATTTGAATTGTACAATTAAAATATGTCAAAATGTTTTAGCATTATATTAATGTTTCAATGAATATTTTGTTTTTGTTTACCTAATTTTCTAGTCTATGTTTTTGATGCAGGCCGATTCCATAAGGTCAGCCACACCAGGGTCCGCGCAATGGGTATACATCTTTGTAATATTAAAAATATAATATGAATAATAATTTTTTTGATGTGTTTTCTCATGAATAGTTTTGGAATCGTTTAGGTGACTTTCACTATGTTTTTTTATTAGGGTGTTGTTAGGGGCAGCTCCCAGATATTAGCAGATCGGGGCAAGTCGCCTATGACCATTGATCCAATGAGTGGATCACGATCCTTGAGGTCACACGTATAATTCATTTCAATTGTACCAATATAATACGTAGCATAATGTTAATTTTGTTATGTATTTTTCGTGTGATATACTGGTTTCGTTATGATAATGTAAACCGTGTTGTAATTTTACGAATCTTTCATGATAGATGTGTTACGTTAATATAAAATTTGGAATCTATCAATAGAGAACTCAATAGTGCTTTATATATGTTTGTTGCAGCCCACTAGTGAATCGCAGTATGAATCAGCATCGCAAGATTTTCCGTTAGAACCTGAAGTGGCATAGGTGCTTCACGATTGTGAAAAAATTGGTGAAGCCACCCACCCACTAAAGATGGCAGAGAAATTGTTGAACATATATACTGTGGAAATCCTTTCTCTACTAATCTAGGTTCTGCAGACAAGCGCAATTACAGAAAGGATTGCATTGTTGGAACATAGATCTAATAAGGATTGTGTAGGAAACAATGTTTTCTATAAACATATGAATGACTTTTGCTTGGAGATCTTCGGGCCCACCATCCGAACAAGGTGGGATAGACAACCGAAACATTTAAAAGATGAACTCACTAATCGGTTGGTTGGCCTGTTCGAGGAGAAAACCTTCAGTCATGCCAATGTCTTGAAAAAGGCTTGTCAACATGTGAAGGTTGTCCGAGACCAATATAGGACACACCTCGAAAAAAAACATAGGTATGAGTGCCCACCAATGATTCCAGCAATGGAGTGGAGAGCTCTAGTGGAAGATGGAAAGGAGAAGGCTCTGAGAAGAGAAGGAAAGCTAACACTAGGCACAGGGAGGTATGCAATACTTTCCGCAATGTAATTCTAAACCTTATTATCCTTGATTTCTATATCGAACTTGGAACATCTAACGTATTTCAACACTTGCATAGGCTACCAGACACATCAAAGGCCACAAAGGAAAGAATAGAAAAAATAGGTCAGCACAAGCTTGGCCCTGGTGGTTATTCGAATTTGGCGGCATGGTTTGTAAGTTTTGAGAAACCAACAATGAATACAAATAATAAATTGAAAATTATTTTTCGTTTTATTGCACCGTAAAATGTTAATTAACGACGATAAGAAAATATGCAGGCCGATCGATTCAATGAAGTACCCACAGAGGAAGACATGAAGCTTGGCTTCCAGCAAGGCTTTGGAGCTGTTGTTGAACGTAGAAGAAGCTTATCTGGGAAAACGCAATCTTGTGGTACCAATCCATCCGGTGCACAGGTATATAGAATCTATATAGTTTAATGAAGATTTGTCGCTTGTGGAATGTTTTCGTTCCAAATACTTGATGTAAAATATTGACTCTATTTTTAATAGGAAAGTAATGATCCCATTAGTGTTGAGGAGGGACAACAACAAATCGATGATCAAGCTTCAAGTCCTGGTAATGAATTTATTCATATGCTACAATTTTATGTATAGCATTGCAAATGGTGACCATTAATTGTAGTTCACCATATTTCAACTGCAGAGCATGTAGAGGGTGAAACAGTACAGGTTGAGACTAGACAAGAACATCAACAACATGATTTGGTCACACCTGGTAAAAAAACACCTTCGTAATGAATTTTTTTAAATGAAAAACTTGTCATTACAATAGCAAAATATAACGATGTAACATTTTCACATCGTTGCAGCAAATATGAACCCCTTGCCGCAAAATCCACGTCTAGAACAACAATCAGCTAGGATATTGCAAACATCACCAAAAGCACCTGCTAAAGAACCAAGAACTGGAAGAGAAAGTCCAGATGATGTAGATGGTCCTCTTATATATTATATACCACTGAAGAGAAGAAAAACTATTAAAAAGAAGGATGGGAAAAACAACGTCTAAATATTTTTGATAACAATATATCGTCCACTATTTTTGGTCTAATGAATGCATGAATGGTTTAATGAATGTTCTAATGTTTTAATGATTCAGTGTAGTAAACTGTTACCTTCATTGAATTTCAACTTTTATTGAATGAATGTGTTGACTGAATGATTAATGAATGGTGTATTGAATGTTATCTTTTATTGAATGAATGGGTTGATCGACTGAAACGATGGTTTAGTGAATGTTAGCATTTATTGAATGAATAATGGATGAAAGTTCATGATGAAATATGGATGAATTTGCACATATTTGTTTTTTTCAAGTACATGCATTGGGTATGGGGAATTGAGAGTGATGTGAGGGGGGGGGGGGGGGGGCATAAGAGCTTCTACCTTCACGTGGTTGGCCCTGTTCAGTAGAGAATATGAAATTATTCTCAAAACAGAGAGGAGCTCAATGAATGGCTACGATGCTGGCTTTCTACAACCCACTCGCGTGTTGTCTAAATTTTGACAATTTCTTGGAGCTTCTTGTGATTTTTGGTTGCTCCTCATAACCAATTTCCAGTTTCCACAACATCAAAGGTTGAGTAAATGATGCACTGGAATCAATATCCTTAACCTTCTCTTTAATTTCCTTGGAATCAATATCCTTAACCTCACATTAAACCCTTCCAAATTGGTATATTTACCATTCAAGGCTGGCTTCTTCTGAAGCATGATATTTGCAACTAAGCTAGCATACACCGACAACAATTAGAGACATGCTACTTGTTGTCAATGTTCATCTTTATTTTACGAATGCAACTTGACCATAATGGCTCCTCCTACACTAGGGAATTAAATTCAACAGAAAATTAAAGAAAACATATAGTTTGCATCGAAAAAATAACAGGGTACAAATTGAACTGAGAAGATTCGAACCTGCGACCTATGTCTAGTCCCAAGGCTACCACCTTCAAGCTTGAAGTACAGCTGGCAAGGGAGACCACCTTCAAGCTCAATTCATTCTGCATGCATTTCACAATGGGAGATGGCGGGCTACCACATTCAACCTTGATTCATTCTATATGCATTTCATTATGCAATCGTCTCAGATTCTCGTTGCGTTTTCCCTCTATTACTTTATCAGTTTGGTATGACCCACGCCCTCCGTCCGAGGAGTGTTTCCACGGTCTTGAGTTCTAGCCTGACAACGGTGACGATTCATTCTATATTTAATTTTCCCTTAAGCTGCAATATGGCGAACTCATAGTTCACTATCAAGATTTCTTTGACCGTCAGCTTTGTCAGACAAACCTTAATAGTGAACTATGAGTTTGTCATTTGCAGCCGAAGGGAAACGTAATACCATGAATCATCAACCGTTTCCAGGCTGAAACTGAAGACCGCAGAAACACTCATTGGACGGCAGACATGGGTCATACTAAATTGACAAACTAATTGATGGAAAACGCAATGGGAATTTGAATGTTTTAATGATTCAGTGTAGTAAACTGTTACCTTTATTGAATTTCAGCTTTTATTGAATGAATGTGTTGACTGAATGATTAATTAATGCTTTATTGAATGTTATCTTTTATTGAATGAATGTGTGGATTGACAGAAACAATGGTTTAGTGAATGTTAGCAGTTATTGAATGAATAATGGATGAAAGTTCATGATAAAATATGGATGAATTTGCACATATTTGTTTTTTTCGAGTGCATGCATTGGGTATGGGGAATTGAGAGTGATGTGAAGGGGGGGAGGGGCCATAAGAGATTCCACCTTCACATGGTTGGCCCTGTTCAGTAGAGAATATGAAATTATTCTTGAAACAGAGAGGATCTCAATGAATGGCTACGATGCTGGCTTTCTACAACCCACTCGCGTGTCATTTAAATTTTGACAATTTCTTGGAGCTTGTTGTGGATTTTGGTTGCTCCTCATAACCAATTTTGAGTTTCCATAACTTCAAAGGTTGAGTAAATGATGCACTGGAATCAATATCCTTAACCTTCTCTTTAATTTCCTTGGAATCAATATCTAGCTTAACCTCAAATAAATATAAGTGAACAAAAGAAAATGCAAGAAATAGATTAAACTTGCAAAATATAACACTTGTATTAATAAATTCAAAAAGAGAGAGTAATGTTCATGGGCCTCTTGGAGAGGATGAGCTCCTTTGAGCAAAGCTTCAATACAATACCAGTCTTTGACAAAACAATATACATCCTTCTAGCGCTATAAATAGTTTCTTAATAACTACCAAAACCCTAACTACATGCAATCTCAAAATTAATGACTACCAACCACCTACTGGTTCTTATTTAATAAAAAAGATCCTTTTACATTAAGTAACTACCCATTAACTATCTAATGAGCTGTATTCAAAGAATATGATATCATACATGAATATACAAACTCCTCAGTATACCAAATTAGAGAAGTTAGGTAAGAGTACCTTGACACAATGGAAGCACACTACCATCTCTTTGTGATGAATATGCCACAATGTTACATAAGCATAGGGATTAGAGAACATGTATTCAATATGAAAAATTTTATTTCAAAAATATTATTTAAAAAAAAAATGTATTGGGTAGACGCTTAACCGACGACCTAATCACAACGACCGTAGGGTAATATCCGACGGTTTTGAAATACTTCTGACGGCTCGGAACGTCGAATCCATTTTTTTTGTATGGCATCCACGTCACTTAACCGACGACCTATCCGACGCTTGCAGGGTAATATCCTACGCTTGTGCTATACTTCCGACGGCTCGGAACGTTGGATCCAACTTTTTTTGTGTGGCATACACGTCGCTTAACCGACGACTAAACCGACGCATAATCGATGGCGAAAGGATGGTATCCGACCAATATTGGAAGTTAACGTTGTCACTTATACGACTACCTGTGAAGCTAGAGGAAGTCGGTTAACTGACACGGTATGGTAGTCGAATATCCGACGTCTTCAACTATGTCATATTTTAGCCGATATCCCACCGATGATAAAAAAAGACTGGAATTGTCGGATAGTCGACCATAGGTTGTAGCAAATTTGACTTTTTCACCGTCGGATTTTGGGTCAGAAAAACTTAGTGGAACCCATGATGTCACCCCCCCACAAGTCCGAGGAATCTGACTAAACTTGAAATGACCCTCCCTCAAAGTATCATTTCTTAATTGTGCATTTACTCCACCAAGTAAATACACGTCAGACTCCTCAGCACATGTTACGAGAACGATTCACAGATCCCCCTCATACCTCCATGAGCACTTTAACTTCCGCAATATTCCTCTTATCATCACCCCCGCAAATACACTCATGGACCCCCTCCACTAAAGTAACCAATTCCATTCAGTTACCTCACATACATACATTGCATGGTATTGTTTCATGGGGAACCTGTCTTTGCGTCTGCAAATTAACCCTCACTTCACCATTGGAAAGTGTCTCTGATCCACTCAAAACTGAGGGGATTCCACCCATCATCAAATTGGTACCCTAATACACCCAAAACTGTGGGGACCCCATCGATATTATTTATGTACAAACAAGTTCCCTCGTCACCTCACATTGAGGGAACACCATATTATTTTGGCAGCAACCCATGGTTTCTTGTGATCGATGTATATTGAGTCTCCATATGTTCATAAATATTTGTTTTTTTCGGTCACCATACCCTTTGTTTTGTGTCTCCATCAAAACCCCTTTCATTTGTAGTTTGTCTCCATCTGTTTCAACCTATTCCATCATGAAAGAAAAGTTGGCATCCCCTCTCCCCATGTTTACATCGATCAAAGGAAGTTATGAGTCCCATGCTTATCAACCAGTTTTATGTCAGGTATGTCCGCCCACCAGTTGGTTACAATATGATCCTAATTCTCAGGATAGGACTCTTGTCATATCATGTACTTCAGATCTCGTCAACATCAAAACATTATATTATGAGAGTTGCAGTTGTACCTTGGGATCCATTTCAATCACTATAATGGATCACCTCTAACTTAGTAGGGAGAGTCATTAGTGCTCCCTAACTAAGAGGTTTCCCCTATGCTCGACAAAAACACATCATCGCATATGGGGGAAACGTACTTTTGAGGGTAGCAGTGTTCACATTTGGAAATCATGATAACAGTCTATTCGGTACGGTGAAGCCCCCAGGAATATTTACATACCAAGTTTAGTCCCCCACCACAGTGGTTTCATCATGGTCACCAGCAGTTCCAATACTTCAATATTTCACAGTATCTCTGGGGACGTTTATTCTAACATCGATTGAAGCCACCTTCATCCATGTCCCAACAGTATAGTAGAATTGGCACCTTTGTCCTCTCTCATTGTAATCACTTTGACAACATTTCACAAGCATGGGTATTCCCACCTCGTTTGTATAAAAACTATTCTTTATTACAACTCCAACAGTCATCACCAACACTCTTCCCCCATGGGAGAACCTTATTTTGTCCACATATGCTTCATCCTACAGAACAAGAGAGAAACAGTAGAAAACATGATGCATTATCGACTCTACAGTAACCTCTGAACCTTATTCGGAAATCCATCTAGTAAAGCATCATCAACATAAATAATGCATCTCACCACAAGAATCCTCAGAAGATCCAAAACACAGCATGAGTCTACAAGTGCCAAGAACCAGTCAAAACAAAGGGTAGCATGGGTATTACATAGTTGACCTGTGCTATAGCGCAGGTTACTTGAACAAGGACCGCGCTACACCCACATGGATTTTCCTTTGATATCCATGCTATTGTCAAAATGGCGGGACCACTCACGCCCAACAATGCATTAAAGACTCAATCCTCCCCAAGGATCAGAATTCGGCTCCTCACACACTTGGGGGCATTAATCATCCCCCTTTGTGTACTTTGGAACTAATTCATGAAGGCGGAGAGTTCACATTTGCATCTAGTTGTTTTATGGACACCTCTTGGCCTATAAAAGGTAGCCATTGGCATGCATTTGGTATAGATAAATTAGAGCAAGTTTATGATGTTGGATTTGAGTTGAATGTTTCTCATAGCCCACCATTTCCTACCATTGTGAGCATTCCCAATCTTGATTGGAACCTACCATCAAGGGGAAAGTGTTTCTCTCCATTGTTCTTCCTCCTACTTAGCATTTAGTTTGGACAAGAAAGGCCTCCCTAAGGGATATTGTTGGATTCCCTTGAAGCCTTCACCTCCTGGGTGTTGTAAAACTATTCCATTGGGCAATACAAGAGTGGTTTAGCATATATTTGGTTGTTGTTGAAGTTTGCATTGTCCCCCCATCTCTTTCATTTTGTTTTTATTAATATTTTCATGTTTGAATGTGAACTACACTAACAATATCTTGCGTAATCACTTGGATGAATACCACCAACCACCAAAAGGGTATCCAAGGACTGAGGCCTTTCAGCAACCTACAAGGCTTATCCCTTCACCAAGTGGAAGAGTGCACTTGTGCAATTTTTTCCATAATAGTGGTGTTGAAAATAGTGAATGAACTCCCACGAGAGAGGAGGGGCCAAAATGGTCGTAAGGATCTCCGACAAGAGAAGACAAAGGAGGGCCTCTTCCTACGGAGGATGAGGTGAAAGGATATACACCCTCTCCGAGAGGAGACAATGAGTCAAGGAAGGAGCATCCTTGCCCTGATGATCCTATCAATGTGGCTTGGGAGTGGCCCCAGCTAGTATCTCCCACATGTACCATGGGGATAAAGTGGGAAATTAAAAAACCCTTGAGAGAGGGGATAGGCCTTGCAGTCCTTAGGATTTCCATAGGTGATTTTTTTGTTCCTCAATGGTGAAAGGTTAGTTCCAATGAGAGTGATGGTTAAATAGACACAATTGAACAAATACAAAATCATGCCAATCATAATAGATGCAATATGGTGCAACAAGTGAGTGATTTGTTCAATGTTGGTTTAGTGCAAGGGTCCCCACACGTAGGTTCTTTTTAGTTAATGAAATTGTATTTTAAAAATAAAATAAGTGTAAATTCCCTAAAATGCCCAGTTTCCTTCCTCTCAAATGTAACTGGTGTGAAATTCTATGTCGCAGCATATCTAAGAGCTGAGTATACCTCACAGAGAAAGAATGAGCATAAAAGTTGAATAAGAGTGAAGATTGCAGTAAAAAAAAGCAGAGAAATAATTATGCAACAGAAATCAGATAGGAGAAGAATAATACACACTATCCAATAATCAGTATAATCAACAATGATGTTACAATGGAGAGAATCAAATCACTTAGGATAATTTGAACCTTAGTTGGTCTAGCATAGGGATTATCACCACTGGAGTGCTCCGGAAGACTCAAACTGAACTGAACTAAACCTAAACTCAGCTAACTGAAGTCACAATCAATTAACAGAAAAAGGAGGGCACAATAGTGATTTTTTCATGCATTTCAATCAGAAATGGGCGCATGAGGCCACAATCAGTGGCATCTGGATCTCTAACCCCCCACAAGAGTTAGCTAACTCAGGTGGACTGCACTGGAACACTCAGTTGGTTCCTATAAAATAGGGAACTAACTGAAATGGTCCTAAAATGATGCATGCGGAGATCAGAAGGTGGTAGATGGATCCTGGATGACATCTGCACACCACTAGGGGGGAAATGACATCATCAACAACTAGGAAAAATAAATAATGCTAGGTAGGAAAAGGGTGGAGTATTAAAATATCCTAACAAATGAGCCTTCCAAAAGCACGATTGATGGTGACAATGGGATCCACACACCAATACACTAGTGAAGGTAACAAAGAGCCAATTATACTGACGATGGGGCTAATGTTGCAATCAATAATACTTGGAAACACTTCCCAACGAAAATAGTTGACTTCAAGAGTCAATTGCTCATTGGTGATGTCCTAAGTTTGGCCACTAAGATACCTTGCATCAAGTGTGGATAAGTGGTTCTACCTAGGCGTAATAGTGTCATCTCCAAAAAAAGATGATTGGCTCTTTGGAGAGGGTAGGGAAACTTTACCTCGACTTTGACCTCCTTGGGCGTGGATCACTTCTTATCTAGGTTTTCTTTCAATACTTGCTGATAGCAGGATTTTGATAGCACCCTATAAATCAACAATGCTATGTTTCAAACACCCAATGAAACTAGATTGGTGGGCATTAATGGATGCCTATCCCAATTAATCCTACCTGACTAAAATATTGTTTTGTGAACTCCTATGGAGGATTTTAGTTGGTTGGAATTTTACAAATTTGATTTTAAGGGTCTAGATTCACTTGATGAGTGTACCGGAGGTATTTTACACTTCCCTTTATTTTTGATTCACCAAGGTCACAAGAAGTGTGAGGTGAAGAGAATACTTGGAAATGAAAGAGATTTTAGGTCCCTTAATGTGTGTTAGTGATGCAAACACATGCGTGGTAAGCAAATTGAATGTTGCAAATTAACTAGAAGAGTATAAAGTAAATGCAAATGGAGATTGAACTTTTAACTCTAAAATATGCTAATGATGCTTTGCAAAAATAAAGTGATAATGAATTAAAAGTGTGCAATGGAGGTATTTCACACTTCTCACCCCTTTCTTATTCACCAAGCTCACAAGAAGTGTGAGGTGCAGTGCATACTTGGGGAGATAAGAGTCTTTAGGTCCTTTCTTGTGTGCAAAAAGTGGATTCTACACTACTTTAGCATAAAAACATGCCAAGTAAACAAAGAACATGAGATGTCTTGAATACTAGTGAGAACAATGAGGCCTGTTGAAAGTGTCAAGGTTGGTTACCTAAGTAGATTTCAAGAGAGAAGGAATATTTACTCTCTAATCTTAGTCTGAGTGAGATAATTACTATAGAAACATGTAACTATTGCAAGTTAATATTTCATTAGTGACCAACCATTAAGGCTGCAAAATTGTGAAAAACTGATAAAAAACAAAGAAATGAGCAGCAACACGAAAAAAGAAGACTCAGGTGCGCAGTAGCATGGATAAAGCACTCACTAGTGCACAAGAACATGGTTACAATGCGAAAAGGTCACGCGTCCAATGAGAGATGAAACTGTGTGGACATACATATATTAAAATATTTGGATAGCACAAACGTCGAAGGTTTATGCGTGTAGACTGCGTGGCCAGGATTTCAAGATCATCACGATTGTTGAAATAGCAATTACAGCCAAGAGGAGGTCAAATTTATGGAATAAAGGGTATGGACCTCTTCACCTGCAAAGGACAATATACTATAAATTAGTTACCTAACAAATAACAACCTAGTTAAGAAAAAATAAACAAAAATGAAGTGGACTCGCCATAAATACTGTTGTGCGAAATTATGCACAAAGGTGTGCAACCTCTCCCACTTTGGGTGAAATCCATTGAGGTTGTTGAGTAGGCCCAGTATTTTGAAACATAAAGAAAATGTGATAACCCCGAAGTAGATCCTACAAAAATTTGTTAGTGCAATAGAAAAAAACAATAACAAAAATAACTAAATTTTTTAAAAGGTAACAAGAGGGTGCAAAACACAACAAAGAACCACTGCATGAACCACTTGTGATTTCCCAATGGTCAAGCAAATACATGTAGTGTCACCTAGGAGGTGAAGGATCTGAAGGGAAGCCAACAATATCCCTTGTGGAGGCCTATTTTGTTCACACAAAATGGTATATAGATAAAAGAACCATTGGAGAGAAGCACTTGCCCCTTGAAGGAAGGACGCAAATGATCTTGGAGAATTCCAACCTATGAAAGAGATGGGCTATGAGGAAGATCCAATACAATTTCTGCACTTGGTTTCTCCTCTAATAATTCCCATGGCTTCCTTTTATAGGCCAAGAGGTGGCAAAGAAATAACCAGAGCCAAGTGTGAACCCATTAACTCCATGATTTGGCTCCAAAGTACACAAAGGGGGGGCATTCAATGAACTCAAGTACATATGGATATCAAATTCGAGTTTTTGGAGGTGATGGGGATTTGATGAGCCTTCAATGCACAGCGGGTGGTTGTGGTCCTTTCGTTTTGATAGTCATGAGGAGATCAAAGAGAAATTCTCGCAAGAGTCGCACGCGCACATAACTAATAATATGCACAATAGCACACCTAAACATAGATAAGGCCACGTGGTCCTTTCATTTGACTGCTCTTTGGAATTTCTGGAGTCATGTTGCTTCTTATATCTAATGAGGATGTCTTTGATGGGCTACATGCTACATGTTGATGACACCTTACTATGTGAATTGAAAAAATGTCGCATGTGTTCGATATTTATGCGTTAACAAATTATTTTGATGAATTTCCCTTCCCTAATGGTAATTGTATTAGGTTTTTCTAAAAAACTAGTGAGGGGGATATATCTACTAGGAAACACCCGATATATTGTAAGTTTTGATGATCATCTAAGGGTAAATCATCTTATTCAGGGATAGCGAGAAGGAATCAAAACTAGTCAAGGCCTTCTTAGTCAGACACTCTATCATTTTTAGGAAACCTAAAATAGATTTGCATAAACCTTTGAAATAAATCATACCGACGTTCATTTCTCTTTCTATGGATTCTTTCAAGTTCACTAGAGTGTTCCTCAAAGAAAAAAAAATCATGACCATTGATAAGTCTTCCATGCATTGTTTCCAACTATGAATTTATCTGGTTGATAATGTCATATACCAATCCTTGATTCATCATTCCAATGTGAGGGTAAACAATCAACATATTTAAATCTCTTAGATGATTTTAAGATTAAGACATGCGATGTTAAATTGATTAAGATGTCTAAATGTGGAGACTAGTTATTGACCATTGAAATTTAAATTTTACAAGAGAACTGTCTTTTTTGGAATGAAACATGTTGGTATCAGCAAACTCAAAGGGATATCCCAAATATAATTAGGGAGAGGATCCATGAGTGGTTAAAATACTTCCTAGAAATGTCTCCATGCAGGAAGGTTTGTCATACATACTTCTTCTAGCACTAATCTTGTTGATGGGTCGAAATGACCCTAGCCAACAGAAGGGGTTACCCTCAGTGAAAAGTCTCAATTAGGCATCGTTATTTGGGATAGGGAACCCATTCATATTTTTTCTCAGTAATTGTTAATGATTTGGGGTTTACCAGTTATAGACCCGTCCATGGCTACAAGTCTTCTAAACTAATTAAAATGAAAAGAAACTAATCTATGTGGCATACATGCAAATACAAGTGTCTATACATGACTAATAGAAACTATGAATTAATCATATAACAAATCATGCTCCTTAGAATTTGATGTATTATCTTTCTAAAACTAAAGACACAAATATGAGTAAAGGGTTTCAAACCCATAATAGTCCAACATTAAAACAATGATTTACAATTATATGCACATATATTTAGACAAACACTTCAAGAAAACATAAATAAGAATGTTACAACAACATCTAAGAAAATTCTACAGTGTGAGATACATTCTTACACAATCCTAGTTCTTAGCAGATGTAACAGAGTAGTCCACAACATATACACATGGTAATCAAAGCTCTCCAAAAAATTTCCTGGCCAAATATGGCTTCTCCTCATTAAAATTCCAGTAGTAGTACTTAAAAAGTTAGAGATACCAAATCCTCCTAGAGAAAATCCCCTTTTCCTTTGATCTCCTCCTATTTAAATTTTTTCTTTTCAAAAGTTGAATGGTTTCTTTGAGTAACCTTCAAACTATTTCCTCTTCTAGAAACTTTTCATCTTCCCCCTACCTTTTCTAAGACGTATTTCTTTTCCTAGGAAGAAATAATTCACTCAAATATAAATGAATGCACCATTTAATTTTAAATGTAGAACCCTTTAGTAATTTGACTTTTACTAAAGAGTAATATCCACCTTTTACATTTGTCTTTTATAAATATTGAAGGGTGTGAGGAAACAATTATAAATATCAACATATGTTTGATAAAAACAATGGTCTCTCCTTGGATAAAAGTGATCATTTTGATTCTTCACATGGGTTGGTGGCTATCTAGGTTTTCTTGAACAACATCAATATTGGATGCTCCCAACGTTTTCACAAGTCTTCCAATTCTTCATATTTCTCATCTTTAATGGTTTTCTCAATTCCTCAAGGTTTTGGTCGTGTGCTTCGTAGACTTCCTTGCCATGATTTCTAGTGTTTGTAGTTCCATCACTCAATCCTTTATATTGTTTCTAGATTCAAATGTTTTATTTAGCATTGGTACATGGACATCACCGCAAGATATATAATTTGACCACATATATAGAATTCAAATCATACTTTAGTAATTTGCATTTAACCAGAAGAAGTTAATTAATGACTTGAGAAGGTTTTTTCAATTTTACTTCCATAATTCCAATGACCTTGGTTTCTTTGATAATGTTCCATATACATACTAGATGAAAATGTTATGCTACCATGTTTCTGGGCCATCCCACAACTTGATTACGTCCTCTTTGGCCATCAACATTGTGCCCCTCTTTTTTTCGCACTTTTTAACCTTTTATTAGGTAATATGAGAAAAATTATAACATCAAACTTGTGATATCATCGATACCTTTCCAATAGTATAAATAATTCTCAAAATGGAGGTTGGATTCAAACATTATGACCAAAATACCAAGGTCATATTTCACAGTTTCAATAAAAAATGCGGCATTTCAAGTGCGGCATTTTGGCCAAAAAATGAAATTTCAAGTGTGACATTTTGGCTCAAAAATGACTTTTCAAGTGAAACATTTCCATCTTTTATGTCACATATCGGAAATAATTTCTCTTTGTGCCGCATGTTGGAAAGCATTTCTCTTTTTTGTCAGATGTTGGAAAGCAATTCTCTTTTGTGTCACACATTGGCAAGCATTTCTCTTTTGTGTTGCATGTCGTCAAGCATTTCGCTTTTGTGTCACACATTGGAAAGAATTTCTCTTTTATATATCATGTTAGCAAACATTTCTCTTTTGTGTCACATGTCGAGCAAATTTTTTGTTTTGTGTTGCATGTCGAGCAATTCTCTCTTTTGTGTTACACTTAAAAAGAATTTTGGTGTGCACTATGTCACAAATGAAAATACATTTGATTGCAATGTGTCGCACCAAAAAAACAATTATGTATGCACTTCCAAAAGATCACGTAATGTAAAAATATCCTTAAATAAAATATTAAGTCCATTTCAAACTTTACTTGTCGTAGTGTTGACTTCCCCGCTCTTTCTGAAATATATCTTAGTGCAATCCATCATTGAAGGTCTTTGAATGAAATCGTGTCTTATATTTGGCTTAAAAAAAAGTAGTTTGTCCATATGATACCCAATTGAGATGTTGTATTTTGTAGTGAAAAGAGGATAGGAAAACCTTTCCAATTAGTGGTCGGGTGTTCCCATGAATATGGGTAACACGTTTTGGCAAGCGGAGGGCGTGGATATGGTGAAAAACGAGCTCGATCGAGCTCCTATAAAGCCCTCGTTCGATCTATTCAAAGCTCAATCAAGGGATTAACAAAGTGCTCAATCAAGCTATTTAAAGACTCTTTATCAAGGGTTTGAATAAATCTCAGTTGACCAAAGGAGCTCAATCAAGGGTTTTACCATTAAACCCTTAATCGATCTATAGAGTTCGATCGAGGGTTTGTCGGGACAAAAATTTGAAACCAAAATTTTTGGGGAATATTTCACAATTACGATGTTTAGGATCTCGATCAAGCTAATAGCTATATTGAGATATGAAGATTGATCAAGCTCCTTTAAGTATTATAGAAACGAAAAACAACATCTAACGGTTTATTTCACCACAGTTGTTGAACGAAAGCTTGAACAAGCATTGCAAGAAAGCTTGGCTGAGGGTCAATTTGACACCAACCACCGTGCCACCAGAGGGCCCCTCCTGCTACCATGGACTCCAAACAGTGAGGTAGGCAAATCAAAACCACTAAAGCTCATTTGTATGCATTGATTGAAATTGTTTTTTTGTTTCTTTTTAACGAAAAATTTGTAAAATTATTTGAAAACTCTAATTCAAATTGTTGTTTTTTTTTTTTAAATGAAAAATTTGTAAAATTATGTGAAAACCCTTATTCAAATTTATTCTTTTTTAATTTCAATGAAAAATTTGTAAAATTATTTGAAAACCTTATTCAAAATGTTTTTTTAATTAACTCTAACAATTTTTTTGTAAATTAGTTAAATTTTTAATTAAAATTTAGTTTAAATTGTAAAGTAAAATTAGTTTATTTTAATGAAAATTTTGTAAAATTAGTTATTTTCATTAGCTTTGTTTTGTAATTTAGATTTACACAATTTACTTTATTTAATAATTTAATTTAGATTTAGTTTATTTAGTTTACACACACATTTGTGAACACTAACAAATGCAATTAAATAAAATTATACTAGATATATGTAGAACACCAACATATCAAAATTTATGAAATTTTGAAATTGTCAATTCTATTACTATATTTAGCTAAGATAATATTATTTACATTAATTACATATTTATTGTGAATTTATTATTAATTTATTTTCTTTAGTTTAATTATTTATATTTTTTTATGAGTTTAGGTTTATAGATATGGTTTTGATACAACCCAAACTTAATTAAAAATCAATTATTCGTATTGCTAGTAGAGGGATTTTTGTTTGGAGCTCCAAGATTTATTAGAAAAATACCAAACTAGATATGTCAACTTGATTTTGTTTATTATTGTACATGCAATCCAAACTGTAGTGTCGAAGCTATATAAATGTCTCTAGAGCCATTAGTGTTTGTCAACATGCAAACTATGGATTCCTTTTTGTATGATTCAAACTCTTGTTGGATCCCATAAGGATTTTATTCTTTGATTCATTTGACCTTGTCCTATTTTAGTGTTTCATCATTGTAGCATTTAACTGGATATTCCAATTTTCAATGACTATGAGGTGACACATATTTTGACTGGTCGGTGTGAAACATTAAAGGCCATATTTAGAACACTTCATCATGAATGTAGGGGCTAATAGAAAAGGTGGTAGGAAATCCTTGTGATGCAAATAATGATTTAATGCCTTCAATCATCGTATTCCTCATCATCTTCATGTGTATCATAATCGTAACAATAATGATTATTCACATATCATTATGATCATCTTCATTCTCATCACAACATTGTCATATGGTGACACCAACCTAATCGTTCACTTCATCATCCTCATCATCATTGTCACCATCATTAGAACATCATCATCATCATTTTCGTTCTTGTTATTTTATTCAAAGGATGACATATCTGATTTTTCTTCATTTTTTCATGTAGATCGTTCTCTGGCGCAGGGTTCTTCCCTCTGTTATTCGCAATCATTAGGACGATCCACTACTACAACACCCCCACCATGTCACGAGTGGACTCATATGTAAATTGTTTACATATAGTTTTGTTTTTTATTCAGTTACATATAGATGTAAATTAATGTACATATATGTACATGTGTAATTATTAATTATTATTTGTTTCTACTTTTATCTAGGTGTACCACCAGCTAGACCGTATGGAGAGTGTCCATCCAACATCATGGTGGTTAGTGCCTCGCACGATGGACACAACCCATTGACCCCCTCAGAGAGAAGTGAGGAAGTGCATCATCACATAGGTACATTAAATTCATATTTATTTATTTTTCATCTAGTAGTATCTTTAAATTTGGTATCATTGTTTTGTACTTTGACTGATGCATTTTGTATATGTCTACCAGGTGTCGATCCTTATTTTTAGGCTCCTTGGAAGGATGAGATCATTAGGATAATGATCAACGAGATCATATCATAGCATGATTGGTTGCACATCTAGTTACAGTCCATGCACCTTGATTGCCCATCGTTACAGTCAATGGAGTGGATGGGTTGTTGGACATCCACCAAAGGGCGAGACCTTTGAGTGACACATGGTAGACTGATTTCCAAAGGAGAAGGGAACATGTATTGGGTCTTGACAAATGGGAGGCGGTGAAAACCACAACAAAAGGAAAGTATGTCAAGGGAACTTTGTTTGACATCCCTCCTGATATCGTTGTTGTACAGTCACTTCGACCGTGGGACTAGTTCATGTTTGAGGCTGTTGCACATCATGTTTATGATAGGTTTATTGGAGCATGGGGAATGTTCCCCCACCATGACCAGGTCTCCTTGTAATTATCAAAACATATTTATGAAGAGTTTGTCTTATACATGCATCCCAATTACACAAGTGCGTTGTCGTATTTCTATGTTGTTGGGTGGGGATGCAGTTATGAGCATCCAGGGGCGTGCAATGAACTTGATACTATACCACCCCATCCTCAACTAAATAACGTCCCTATTCATATGGTTATATGATCCAAGGATGTAGCTGATCCATCACAACTCAGAGTTTAGAAACGCTCTTTGATAGCAAGTGGCATGCACACTACATTTGGTAGCGCTACCATTTCCATGCATGAGAAGATGTATAGACCACCCTATATACCTACAGATATCTGTTTACAGTATGTGGATGAATTAGTTATTCGTTTCCTTGACCATCATACTCTAGTGTTGTATGATATAAGTTCTTGAGACTCGTACTTTCGTCTATATGAGAGATGCAGGTTGTCATAGAAACAATATGCATATTTATGTACTTCAATTTTTTTACTATATGTCATTCAATAATCATCTTTAATACATGTACATCTAAAAGAATCAATTGAGTAATATTGACTTTTATTGTTGGACCATGCAAAGGACCGGCTTTATGGATTCACTCTATTCCACTTCCCCCTTGGTTGACCATCCAAACAATGCCATCTATGATGTCTCTATGGCACATATGCTAGTCCCTTCATCCTAATATTGTAGGATACATACATGCATATAATTGCAATTACTTTATTGTAACTTTTTTCTTGTCTCTTTCTCAAATTGTGCAGCGTAGAGGCAAGGGGATTGTAGAGGAGCAGGAGACATCACACTCTCGTTCGTATTATGATCATTGGTCACTAGTCTATGAGGTACTGTAACTTGTGTTTCAATACAATATATAATTCAAGTTGATGTTTAATTTATAATGTTCATTTATTAGTCTTTTACTAATAACATGCATGTTGTCACCATACATAGTCTCATGTACAGTTGGGAACCGATGCTACAGTGATGTTCCAAGAGGAGTGGGACATGTTGATTCAACATCATCCTAGTGGGGGTCCATCAAATCAGCATTGTCCTGGAGATGCCACACATAATGATTTGGAAAATCTCACCGTGGATTCAAGGCAGGTAAGTTGATCCATCCACTCAAAATTTTAAAAATATGTCATCTTATCAATTTTAAGTACTATTTAAATCTAGAACGAACTTATAGAGTTCAAAATTTTAATTTTTGTAGTTCCAAACTTTAGATGGCCTTTTTTATCACATGTTGTACCCACACCAGGGGCATTGTGTAGGAGGTACTGGTGGTGGGTATGACCACACAACCTATCAAGGGCATGTTCCCCATATTGGATGACACATGTTCACGATGTGCACTATTTTTATTGTTATACATACATATATACTTGTACTTTGTTATGAATTTGATGGATTATTTCATATCATATTTTTTATTCATGGATATTTTATGTCTTATGTTCATGTTTTTGTGGATGTGTGTACATGGTATTTATCTTTATCAAGTATGTTTATGTTTATGCACATGCCTATTAAATTTATCTTATATTTATGTTGATGAGTGTATGTTGTTTATGTTTATGTTTATGTCAACGAGTGTATACACGTTATTTATCTTATGTTCATGTTTATGTCATCGATTATACAATTTACAATTTTACAATTAAAAGTTGCAAGTTTAGGATTAGAATTTACAAGTAGAAGTTACAAGTTACAATTTTACTTTTAGAAGTTACAGGTTTATCTTATTCTCATGTTCAATGTTATGTTATTTATCTTATATTCATTTGTCATTTACAATTTATGATGTCAATAACAATTTACAAGTCACAATTATAATTACAAGTTACATAATATTTATATACAATTTCACAATACCAACTCACAATTGTACAATTACAATTTAAGAAAATTATAAATAGATTTACAAATTACTAATTTTACAATAGGGAATTATAATGCATGATGTCAGTTACAATTAATAATAACGATTAGAATTGCAATTTACAATTTACAATCAACAATTACAATTAAAATTGCAAATTACAAATTAAAATCTACAAATTACAAATTACAATCTGAGAGTTGCAATCACCTATGCACATACTTTATGTTTAATAAGTGAGGATCGCCATCATAGAAAAGGTTAGCATGATTCTATGGGTGACCAACACTTAGTTGGGTTGGTTTCTTAAGTGTGTCGAGTACATATATGTGTTACAAGGTGAATTAGGTGGTTAGAGTTGGGGGGGCTAGTGGGTTATATGTTAGGGGGTTCAGGAATAGTGGGTTAACTAAAGGTGTTTGAGGTTACAATGGTTTAGTTGTATATGGGTAAGGGGATCAAGGTAGTGGTTTTGGTGTCCCTTATGTGGGATACATGAGGGCATGGCATAAATGTATTGCATAGGTCTATCACCTATGTGTGCCCTTTAATATGTCCATTAGGTGCTTATGTGACTTAGGTCCTTACGTGGGCTAGCTTTGTTTCTAGGTGCTAAGGTTAGGTGTTTGAGTGTAGTGGGTGAGAAGTAAAAGAAATATAAGTTATGGGGTTAATGTCATAGGGAAAAGGTGGGTTAGCATAGGGTTAGTGTATTAAAGAGTCAAAATAATAGATTTAGGGCACATATGTGTGTTACATAAGAGCATTGTCTAGTGTCTCCATTAATATCTCTATTGGGTGATTATTCAAGTTAGGTGGTTATGTGGGTTCTTTTTTTACTAATTGCATTAGGTGTTTATGGTTGGGGATTAGTGGCATAGGTGTTAGAAGGTTTGAGGCTATTGGGTTCACTCTAAATGGGTATGAGGTTACAAGGGTTACATGTTTAGGGGTCAGTGGCATTAGGGTAGTGAGTTAGAGTCATGGATGGCAGTGTTAGAATATTGAGAACATATGAAATAATATCATAACACAATGTAAACTATGGAAAGCATTACTAGTCTATCCTTCTATCTACCAAGAAACATAAAGCACGAAATAAAATTGGGGAAAAGAGAACAACAAGAGAACACCGACAAGAGAACACCGATATACGTGGTTCACTTAATTTTGTGGAAAATATATTGAATTTTTTCTAAAATATATTAAAAATATAAATTATATTTAATTTCATGTACTATGAGTTTTATACTTGCATAGAATTTAGTGTCTTGAGTTTTATCCTAGCATAGATTTCAGTGTATATGTTAATGCTTGACATTTTTTATATAGAGTCTGAACTAGAAATGGAATATGTGCGTGCGGAAGATGCTAGGACAGAAACAAGAGAAGAACAAAAAATATATAACGTCGAAAGTCAGAGACCATACCAAGGCAGAAAATCTAGCGAAATGACAGCCAAAGAACAGGATGAGGACTTGAAACGAAAAGCAGAACAACAAAGAGAATATCGAAAAAGAAAGATGGTCGAAATGACAGCATATGAACGAGAAGAACTAAGAAAACAAAACGCAGATCGACAGAGAGCATATCGAGAGAGAAAGTTGAAGCAGTCATAAGAACAAAAAAAACAAAATGTGGATCGACAAAAAAATCAAAATGTAGAGCAACAAAGACAATATTCGACCGATATACCCGTAGAACCAACTGTGGGAGATGCTCAACGAAGAAAATCTAACGAAATTACACCCAAAGAACGAGAAGAAGACTTGAAACGAAAAGCAGAACAACAAAGAGAACATCGAAAAAGAAAGTTGGACGAAATGACAGAAGAAGAATGAGAAGAACGAAGAAAACGACACACAGAACAACAAAAGGAATATCGAAACTGAAAGTTAGAAGAATTGAAATCCAGAGTGGAAGAAGAACAAAGAAAACAAAATATATCGATACCATCTGAAGAAATGAATATGAGACATGGCATTTCCAACATTGTTCCCTACAGGAGAGGCAGATTGGTTACAACCACGAATGCGAAATGTCCATGAGTATGCAAAACATCTTCTCAGATATTGTGATAAAATATTTGGAATGCACCCTCGCTGCAGATATTTTTTACTAAATATCATAATGAGACATCGTGCACAAGCTTCATCTTCAGTTTTTGTCAAAAAAAACATTAGTGAACTACCCATGACAATGGAAGAGTTACAACAACATTTAAAACATCTTCCAAATTCAAGATTGGGAGAAAGATTAATGAGATTTGGAACGATATTAAGAGGCACATGTACATATTGGAGCAAGTGTCGTCAAGAGTTATCTGACTTGATTCAACAGATAGGTTGTCCGACAATATTCTTCACACTAAGTGCAGTGGATATGCAGTGGCCTGATTTGCATAAATTAATGGCATGCACATGTCCTACAGATCCACATGAAGTGAAAAAATGGCGACATCAAAATGTAATTGATAATCTTCACATCGTGGCACATTATATGCACTTGAGACATACAATGTTTCGAGAAGAGGTTTTCGAACATTTACATCAGGCTACGTATTTTTGGAGTCACTACGAATGGCAACATCATGGATCTCCTCATGTCCATGGGTTTCTTTGGTTAAAAAATGCTCCCAACATGGACACTCTAAATTGGGATGATCCTACAGAAGTTATATCTGCATAAAAATATTTCGACAAATGTGTGAATGCAATAAATCCACGTGAGGGACATCAACGAAATATTCAAATTGGAGATAATGTAGATGACCATCCTTGTGTAAAAGACACAAAACAAATATTTCAATCAGATCCAATGACTGATTATGAAGAACTTATTAACTGTGTTGAGCGTCATATTACCTGCAATGAGAGAAGTTGTCTTCAAAAGAAGAGAGGGAAATTGGTATGTCGGTACCACGCACCGTGGGATCTATGTGACCAGTCAAAACTTTACATTGATGAAGAAGGAGAAGCAAAGTATGAACCTAGATGAAATGATGACAGAGTCAATACACACAATCGTGAAACACTGATGATGTGGAGGGCTAACATAGATTAGCAGCCTATACTTTCCAAGCGCGTCATTACTAATTACATAGCGAAATACGTTGCTAAATCAGAAAAGGGATCTGAAACTTTCCACCATATGTTGATGCGGGTCTCTTCTATCCAGAACCCGAACGAACCAGCAGCACGTGCATATAAAACTTTCTTGTGTGAATCCATTGTTGATAGGGACATTAGTGCACATGAGACATGCCATGTGCTTCTAGAGATTCCTCTTTCAGAATGTAGCCGTCATTTTGTGGTTCTAAATGTCGGTATGAAGGTTTTCAAAGAAGTACAGGTTGAAACATATAATGCCGACAATGATAATTCTCTGATTGATGCATATACTAAGCAACCAGAGAATATGGAGCAACTTACATTGATAGATGTTGCAAAATATTGGTCATATGACAAACGTCGACAAGGGGAAAAATGGTTACCACAAAGTAATGCATCTATTGTATGTGTGTTTCCGAGATTTAATTCTATTCCTGATCGAAAAGATGAGAAGTTTGTTGAATTTTGTTGGTCTGAGTTGGTTTTGTACAAGACATTTCATGACTTTGAAAAAGATATAGGCCACACATCTGATGAAATAGTACAGAATTGGGAAAATTTGCAATATGTACCTTGGCATGTTGATCGCCAACCTGTTCCTACAAAAGGTCAAGTTGAATCCAACGAGGATGAAGAACCTCTAATTCCACATAGAGATTCCAGGCAACATGAATGGGAGATCATATGTGGATTATATAAAAATCAATTTATAAATTATAATGAGTTTGAGATGCTTGGACATAGGGATCTTGATCGTATGAATGATTTGAACACTGCTTTTGTAGATGAAGAGACCTCCGGTCGTGTTATTCATTTCATCTCTGATATGCAAACAATGAAAATGATTTCTACTAATCAACATGCAAAGTCTTATTCAATTGATAGTTTGGGTGATAAGCAAAGAATAGCATACGATGTTATCCTTGAGAATAATAGAATGGGTGTTGATCCACTATTGTAGTGTCCCCTCTATCATACCAGCGTGGTAGAGAGGATCACAGTGCTCAGTCCGAGCAATTAGCCCTATATTCATTAAAATCAAACTCATTGATACCGGGACATGTACATGTGCATGCTATAGAACACAACAGAGATAAAGTAAATCATGCTGATATCTAACATACATTCAGAATTCTGTGACAGTCATTAAATAGAGACCTTGGCAGAATTATAAAAGATCATATGGAATGTATAATCATAAGAAAAACACAGGGGAATTTAATTCAATAGCACACCCAGCATTCATTCCATTATTCATCAAATGACAATTGCCAAATTAACACAAGAGAATACTTATCTTATACAAAAGTAGTCCCACGCAACTGGCTATGCAACTGCAACGTTCCACCCAACCATAGGCCAGTGTGCTCCTCAATCTCTCAGCACCACTGCCACCCCCCGAGCTGGGCATGATCTCTACAAGGAACCAGGGAACAGCAGACTCACACATAGCCAAGCATACACCAAGATGAGCCAAGCCAATCTGCAATTGGGTTTATCAGGCTGCTAGGAGATGGAAAGGAAGAGTTGCTAAGCTAGTGAGCTCCAGCACAGAGCCAGGGATAACCTTGCAAGATCTATCTAGATTGGCACCCACAATACCTACACACCCAGCACCAGGAAGTATTCTTTTCACTGCTGTACAGTCCCTCAAGCCATACCTTCCCTATCTAGTGCTCTCAGGGTTTGCATAGAAGAGTAACGGCGGTTCACGAAATCCGGCCGCGATGGGTGGTTCATAGAATTCTCCCGCAACTGCGGGGCGGTTGGCCTTCCGCAATGGGTGGAGCGATAGGCTGAAAGCTTCCGCAATGGCCGGGGTGATAGGCGGAAGGTTTCCGCAATTTGCGGTTCACAGCATGCTCCCTCAACTGCGGGGCGGTTGGCTGAAGCCTTCCGCAATTGCGGGGAGCTTGGCCCAAGCCTTCCGCAATTGCGGGGCGCTTGGCCGAAGCCTTCCGCAATTGCGGGGCGCTCGGCTGAAGGCTCCCGCGGTTTCGGGCGATTTTTCGCGAAAATATTTGCGGAACGATTTGCGGAGTGCTTCCGCAATGGCGGAATGATTCACTGAAGTATTCCGCAGTTGCGGAACGATTCGGCGAAGTCTTCCGCAGTTGCGGAACGATTCGGCGAAGTCTTCCGCAGTTGCGGAACGATTCGCCGAAGTCTTCCGCAACTTCGGAACGACTCGCCGAACTCTTCCGCATTGTGGAACGATTCGCGGAATCCTTCCGCAATTTCGGAAGAGAATTCCTTCCGCAAATTTCGGAAGAGAAATCCTTCCACAAATTTCGGAAAAGAATTCCTTCCGAAAAACTTCCCTTCGCAATTTTTCGGAAAAAATTCTCGAAACGCTTCTGAAATTTCGGAACGATTCGCCGAATGCTTCCGCAGTTGCAGAAGTCATTCGGGAATTCCTTCCGAAACAGTCTTTAAACAGTTTTAAACAAAATTTTCAAAAATAGACTTTAAACAAAAAAAATTTCCAAACTCTTAAGAAAACTTAACTTCTTCTCTTCTCTTTTACTATCAGTTTTGGTCCATAGCGGCCCAATGCTGCAACGCAGCTCTGATACCATAATGTAGTGTCCCCTCTATCATACCAGCATGGTAGAGAGGATCACAGTGCTCAGTCCAGGCAATTAGCCCTATATTCATTAAAATCAAACTCATTGATACCGGGACATGTACATGTGCATGCTATAGAACACAACAGAGATAAAGTAAATCATGCTGATATCTAACATACATTCAGAATTCTGTGACAGTCATTAAATAGAGACCTTGGCAGAATTATAAAAGATCATATGGAATGTATAATCATAAGAAAAACACAGCGGAATTTAATTCAATAGCACACCCATCATTCATTCCATTATTCATCAAATGATAATTGCCAAATTAACACAAGAGAATACTTATCTTATACAAAAGTAGTCCCACGCAACTGGCTATGCAACTGCAACGTTCCACCCAACCGTAGGCCAGTGTGCTCCTCAATCTCTCAGCACCACTACCACCCCCGAGCTGGGCATGATCTCTACAAGGAACCAGGGAACAGCAGACTCACACATAGCCAAGCATACACCAAGATGAGCCAAGCCAATCTGCAATTGGGTTTATCAGGCTGCTAGGAGATGGAAAGGAAGAGTTGCTAAGCTAGTGAGCTCCAGCACAGAGCCAGGGATAACCTTGCAAGATCTATCTAGCTTGGCACCCACAATACCTACACACCCAGCACCAGGAAGTATTCTTTTCACTGCTGTACAGTCCCTCAAGCCATACCTTCCCTATCTAGTGCTCTCAGGGTATGCATAGAAGAGTAACCAAAGCCCTCTTGATCTTCTTGAGAGGTTGCCTCCCCCACTAGGTTTATCAAGCCACTTCTATCCACTACCACTCCAAACTTCAATTCACAGGTTCAAACCAAAAACGAGGATGCACACAATAGCAGAACGCCATTATGGGGCAAGATAAAACGTTTTTACAGTGAGATGCATGAGATGGGTTTTCAGCTAACTCAGAAAAAACGTGGGAACCCACAAAAACGAAATGGGAAGTTGGGAAACAACCCTGGGGAGTCAATCCGTTTTTAGAAAAACGTCCTTGGGCATTCAGGGGCAAAAACGACCTCCCTCATAGTCCCCAATTCGTGGCCTTCCTCTCCCAACTGTTATGTAATGCAAAAACGACTCCCAGGCATGGAAAAATGGAGGATTTTGATGAAAAACGTATATGGAAAGACCCCAGCTAACTCCAACTGCGTGAATGATCAAAGGATGCCTGTTCAGAATGGCTTTGGGCACCATTTCGTGGGTGGTTTCTTGCCCCACAAGCAAAAACACGATTTTCCAAGTTGATGGCTTGCCCATGCACGAAATTGGCTGCCATACTCTTTCATTCCCAAGGCATTAACTGCCCCAACCAATTCCTTGGAAGAATTAAATGATTGGGTGCATGAGACAAAAATGGTAGTTGGTGGTTTATGGGTTTCCCCATTGACACATGGATTAACACCATTGGCTCAAGGGTTTGAATAATTTCCCTCCCTTTTCCTTGTAGAGTCATGCCCCATCTCTTTTGTTGCATTGCATAGCTGGTTGTGGGTTTTTTTCATTGAAAATTCATAATTACATGATGTCTTATATACATTGTGCCCATCTCGCACAAGAACCATAGGCATCTATTTTTAATTGCCGATACAAAATGCTAAATCAACGGTGGGGCCTTGGCCTTGAGCTCCTCACCATGATTAAATTACAATATTCACATCATTTACGATTTTATACAAAGGGGGTCAAAATGGGGACATTACAACTATGCATGATAATTCAAGGAACTACAGGAACCGGAAAGTCATATTTGATTGGAGCCATTAAAAATACACTTGATAATCTCTCTCATCCAGGGAAAAGTCCATAACTTCTTCTGGCTCCTACGGGGGTGGCAGCTTTCAACATATCCGCAAGAATCGTTCATTATGCACTTCATATACCGATCAAAGAAATGAATCCTTTACAAGGGGTGACTTTAATTAACTTACAAGAAGAGTTGAGGAATGTTAAATATATTTTGATCGATGAAATGAGTTTTATAGGAAAAAATCTATTAATCAAAATAGATTCAAGACTTCGCGAAGCCTTCCCAGAAAATGCTAATATACCTTTTGGTGGAAGATCAATTATATTGGTCAGTGATTTGGGACAATTGCCACCTATCATGGATAAGCCTGTATATGCATCAGAAGGTATTGCAAAAGAATTGTGGAACACATTCACAACAGTTGTGACCCTCGATACTGTGTTTCGACAAATTGGACAAAGAAATGAACAAATATCTTTTCGTAAAGTGTTAATGAATATTAGAGATGCAATTCCAACAATAGAGGATTGGAATTTACTGATGGCTCGTCAGATACTTCCTTACATGCTACAATGAAAAATTCCTTCGATAAGGCGATACATTTGTTTGTGACAAATGATGATGTAAACTGTCATAACAAGTGTTTAATAAGAAGCCTAAATTGTCCCATTGAGACCAATATTGCAACATCCGTAAGAAGCAACTATTCTATGGAAGGAGACGAAGAAGGGTTGGAACTTGAATTACTTATAGCCATAGGAGCAAGGGTGTCACCTACCCAATTTTTGAGAATAATTATTTTCTACTATTATCCTTTTTGCAAAAATACTTTGTGTTCAATTATAATTACAAGTTTTGTAATTATGACCAATTAGGTCAAAGGTGAATGTAATGACTCATTATTATTATTTAATAAATAAAAATGGGAGACAAACACTCAAGAAAGCTATTACAAGAGTGTCCACTGGCCCACTAGGAGGAATGGAAGCTGTTGGAAGGATTGGGACAGATGGTAGCATTTGCACTCTACCATTAGCTGTTGGTATGGGACAACTCCCCCTAATTTTGTGGCATTTCCCCCTCCTGGTGGAGGGAGGTGAGCAGGTAGCTCACTAATGACCAGTTAATTACAAAAAGACCTAGGCAGCCTATAAAGGGAAATTCGAATTGAGCAGGGAGCTCTTACAATGTTTTCTACATAAACATTCCTCATGTTCATTAGGTGATGACTGAGAGATTCGAATAGGGAGGCTGTGGAGAGTGCAAGTATAAGTCTGCAAATGTTATGAGAAGGACAGACCAGAGCTCCTGGTGTTGGTTCCATTGATTACTAAGCCTGTAAGGCTGGATATATATTTTCATGCTACTGCAAGCAGAGACCCTAAGCTTCAGAACTTTCTTCCTCCTGGTGGATCAGTGGATAGGCTCGGGGGTCCTAAGGCAGACAACTTGGCTGCTTAGGAGCAGGCTGGGTGGAACAGGCTTCTTGAGTGATTTGTTCCTCCTATCATACTCAGGTTCTATTCTTTTTTGTTTCTTTGTCAATCATATGAATACTCTCATAAAATGTCTTAGTAATGTTATTAATGATCAATAGCAGTAAAATGTTAGATCCTAATTCATTTAGATTTGTTGAACTGATAAAATGACTCCTCTGTATTTTTCCCCATGCGTGGAGCTGCATCGTACTCCAATACAGAGAGGTAGCATTAAATCTGTCCAATTAAAAGTGAAACCTAGCATGCATCTAAATATCTAAACCAAAAGACCACCCATGCACAGACTTATGTTCCTCATGCATCTTATATTTTAGCAGCTATAGATTAGATCCTCGCATGCAATGTTTTTACTGTTCAAATTTGTATGCTGAACAACCTACCATAAACTAGTCATAGTAATAGGTTCTTTTTTGACTTCTGAAGGTGGACATTGTGTTAACAACTAGGGTTTACTGGTCTTTAATTATTTCTTCAAAGAAAACAATACCATGCATTTTGTTTAATCATATTCCCACTTTTCTATTTTCTTATTGTTTTTAGAATCTGATCGATTTTATAGAAAATATTGTCTTCACTGTATTATCTTGTACAGAAAGAAAGAAAGATATTGTGTTATTCTATCCTTTCATCAGAGGTCCCAATTTGGATGAATACAGGAATATCGAATTAGAATAGAAAAATTGTTATATTCATAAGCAATCAAATTAACTGATGAATGCACTGTCATTTTCTTGTTTCCTGTATTATCCACTGTACATGGTAAAATTTACATCGCAGAATATCATGTTGTTAAAAGCAAGAAAAACATAGTATTATTGAATTGACAGAGCATGTTACAGTATCTCTACACCCAAACCAAGGTTGACTTGTCTCATCACATTATTATTTACAAACATTTAAACAACTTCCAAATCAAATGTTTCATTACCCTAGATGATCTAACTGTAGAATCAATAGTTATTATTCTTGTTCCTTTAAACATCATTACAGACAAGCAGACTTCATTAACATCAACAGCTAGGGTTTAGCATTATCACTTATGTTTTCAAACAAAACCAATTCCTTTCTATTCTCGGCTTAATCCATGTATGCACAGATGCAATGTAAGCCAAGTAGATCACTTTCGGCTTATAGCCACTATTTAAATAAACAACTTAAAACAGGCTTCCATTTACAGATTCGAAAACGAGAGTTTGAAGACACCATACATAGCCATTAAACCCTAAACAATTATCATTTCCATTTGAATTAACGATGGTTGCATCCTACAGATTGACACATTCTTGTACGAAAGGTTCCATTCAAAACCCATGCTATTTATACACACAGCTAATGCCAAAACAAAATTACAGTCAATGTATCTCTTCCCTTTAGCTTCACATTTGATCTTCCATCAACACAGAAGTACCAAAACGACAGACATAAAACATTAAAGCTGTAAGACTCTTGCAAACATGAGGGTTCAACCCTACCAAGCTCGCCAAGCTAAGGAATGGTCGGCCATACCTTTTAAACATTTACATCATCTACACTATCAACAAAACTTAAAAACAATAACGTTTCCCCAAATGCTACAGGCGAGACAAAAGCCACTGCCGTGAAGGCATGCTACCAACACTCTGCTCATCAAGTTCGATTCCATGAGAACCACTAGGGAGGGATACCACCGAAGCTTACCGGTGGATTCGCTATAGTTCTTCTCCCCATCAACTATTCTGACACCTTGTTGTTCGTCGAGAGTTACCTTCCAAACAACCATACACTGAGTTAAATATCAAATCATGAGATAGTAATGCATGCAACAAAGAAAAAGTTGAAAACCCTTGCAAAACGATACCTGAGTCGTGACAGAGGCTTGACGAAGCCAGCATCCATCCACTGTGAAGGAGAAGCACCCAACTCGAAGGCCACCCTGTGTGATACCTTCCGAAAACTTACAACCCGATTAAAACCCCAAACTTGCAAGCTACTACAACGCCAAACTGACGCACTCATCCAACATGTGGATGGCCACACCATTTAACTCCAATCGGCCTCCATTGATGACTTTCACCTACAGTTTGAGGACTGATGCCGGTCTCAGGATCGAGCCCGAGAGAGGCTAGAAAAAAACATCAAAACCCTAAGTGCCTCTTGGTCGGTTGGCCTCACCTCCCAAACCCTACCACCGAAACAATGACCAAGAAAACGTTACAAGAATCCATAAGTTATTGTTAACACCTAAAAAGTGCTCACTAGCTCATTTCCTTATTCACATGACCCATTTGTCCACTTTTTCCACCATTTGAGCCTCTAAAGCCAACAGAAGGTCACCAAAAGACCTTAATACACCCCTTTTCCCACTCAAAATGATTATTTTTGCTAAAAAGGCATAAAAAACCCTCAAAAAGGGTCCAAAATTCCCAAAAATATTAAAAAGGGAGTAAAAATATTCAAAATATTCAAAAAAGGAAAAAGGAGGGAAAAGTACCTAAACCATGTTGGTCAATACCATTGGTTTCCACAAAACCATAATGGTATTCCCCACCACCAAAAACTATAAAAAGGTGGTAGGGGCTCCTCATTTTAGATCCATCCATCTTCCTATCCTCATGCTGCCAAAATCTCCCTTGAGTTTTTGGCCATTGTAGCTACCTTGGAGAAAGGACCCTTTGGAGTTTGGAGCTGCTCACCCTTGGAGCTACTCAACAACCTTCATCACTTGGAGGTATTATTATTGCAAGCACTTGCTTGCCCCCATTTTCAATACAAAGTTATTTTTTCTATTTCTTGTTCTTGTTTTTAATTCAAAAGTTTATTATGATATGCACATGCTAGTTTAGTTTTAGTTTTAGATTTACAATTGTTTTTGCTTTAATATTGAAACTGCTGCTACTAGTTAGCAGGTGCCCATTGCACTAAGCTTGGTTGCAAAACCAAGCCAACAGTTTTTGGCGACTCCGCTGCTTTCAAATTTTTAGATCTCACTTTTGCTTTAGATCTTAGTTTTTGTTAGTATTAGTTAGTTTAATTCATAGATCTGCCACCCTAGACAGCAGATCCATTGCTGTTCTAGATCTTGGCCCATTTTATTGCCATTAATAGCCCGAAATTTTCAATTTTTGGGTTCGTTTTTCAGCATCCGCGTACGGCTTTCGCCTCGCGGGTTTTTTCCCAACAGTCGCGCGGCTCATCACGACTGCACGGCTCTTTTCCGCGCGGTTCACTGCGGCTTCGCGGCCAATTAGCGCGCTGCACATCACGGCTTCACGGACATTTTCTGCGCTGCACATCGCGACTGTGTGACGAAATCCTGCGCTGCACAACGCAGCTTCGCGGCTGAAACCCGCGCTGCCCATCGCGACTGTGCGACAGAAACCCACACGGTCCATCGCGGTTGTTTTGTCAAAACCCACAATGCCAATTTTTTCCATTCGGCCAATCCGTTTAAAAAATTAATTTTTTACTGTATTTTCTGCCCACATAGCACATTTTACAGTACTAAAATTCCTGCATTGTTTACAGCCATAGAAAAATTTTACTATTTAGAATGCGCCTTTGAAAAAGTCTTTTTAAAAATTTTCAGAAATTGAAAGAAGGATTTATTTGCATTTTATCTAGATTAAAATTTTACTGTTTACTTCCTTCATATTTTGCCCATAGCAATTTTTTGAAAAAGAAATCCATTTATTTCTTGAAAAAGTCATATTATTTGCTTTCCTATTTCAAAAGATCCTTTGTTTTTTGAATATTTTCTGCAAAGCATTTACTTTTTCAATTTCAGTTTAAAATACCACACGTGCACCCACTCAAACACATAATTTAAACTGAGCCTTAAAATTTACCCTAACTTCAACCAACTTTTAACCCCACTTGGGGAGCACTTAAAAGAACTTTGTAGCTAGGTAGTATTGAGTGGATAGGTGTTCCAATAACACCCCTCAGTTATTACATTTGAGACATAGCTGTTGTCCATTAGGGAACCAACATCTCCTAGTATTTTTTGGCACGGTCATAACTCGTTTATCAGAAGGCCCCTCCCCTAGAAGGGTTGAAGTCGCGAGGATGGTTCCGGAAGCCTGAGTGGAATACCGAAATCCATTCAGTAACCGAAGGGCTACCATTCGCAGTTCTCGGGATATCCCTGTATGGGGGTATTGCGGTAAAAGGACCAAACGGCAGATTTACCTTTTCTGGACGTGTCATGAACGGAGTATCCTAGTTGCCATTCTTTAGGATTGATTACCCGGTGTCCCTCCCGGTAGGGGGATATCTAGCCATTGATTCAACACTCAATATTGTCTGACTTGGATTTCATCACCTTGTAGAGAATATCATTTGTTGATTCACAATACTTTTAGTTAGGTGTTTGCATGATATAATCCACCTTTGGTCTAGTAACACCTCTTTTTTCTAGAAGTTGTTTGTCTGTTGGTACTCTGACCATCTTTTGTATCCCTCCACTTATTATAGCACAGCTTCTATAATAAGTGCTTTTTTGAGGTTGATTTTTTGGCCTGAGAGCCTTTATTTTCACTCCCCTTCTTGCACCCTTGGTTGCATTAGGGTTTTGAGTTTTTTATACATTACCATTTTACACAGAAGATTTTTACACAAAAAACTTATTTCTCACCATTGAGAATTTTAGACGCTCTCGTTGTCTTCAAGGCGAACTCCCAGAGTTCAGTCTACTTGGCTCTCCACGTCACCGACGTCGAGCCTTATCCCTTGACTCGACACATCGTCAGTCAAACAGACAGTCATCTGATTCTGACACGCCTCACTTCACATCTGATTTTGAGGCAGAATTCGAAAACCCTACCGAGTTATTACCAACCAACCTCATGGCTGGGACACAATTCGACCCACTTTTTACCAGCACCATAGGAGATACATCCACAAACCCTTCTACTGCGGTGCCATCCTTGGAAACAACCACACCCCTAGGTATGCCTAATATGGGGGACACTCCACCTTTAGGAATTCCTAACACAGGACTACCTCCTATTATGGATATGCCCAACATAGCGGTCACACCCCCTCTCACTACCACAACCCATTTCCCAGTAATCCCTACTACTATTCCTAACCCCGGTGTAACCCATGTTGCACTTGAAAACGCTGGCCCATACCAGACCATAGCTATTGGAGGACACATACCTTCAATACCTAGCATACCCTTAGGCGCTACTGGACCTCTACATCATACCACCATGACTAGTCATGTCCGAGTCACTACGCCACATCCATCTGCTAGCTTACCATACATGGCGAGTCTGAACTTACCAGACTTAGCCAGGTTAACCAATGATCCTATCAGACATGACCCTGCGTGGCCTCACATGCCCACCAAACTCCCCTCCGACATCCCTAAGTTTGAGGGCAAGGCAGGTGAGGACCCCCAGAACCATATCATGTCCTTCCATCTATGGTGTTCCTCCAACTCCATAGTGGACGACTCTGTCCGCCTCCGTCTGTTACAACGCACCTTCACTGGCTCTGCAGCTAAGTGGTATATCGAGCAGCCCCATGGGACCCATGCCACCTTTACCTCCCTTGCCTCAACCTTCCTGCAGTTCTTCCAGTTACCCATCCACTATGACGCGGGAGTCGAGATCCTACTGTCTTGCAGACAGAACACGGCCACCCACATCACTGACCACATTCATGAGTGGCGTCGACGCCGAAGCCTCTGCAAAATCAAGTTAGACGACCACATCTTCTTACATTGGTTCCTAAAGTCCCTCTCCCTCTCATTGCCAAGGATGTCGCATCCAAACGACCCCAGTCTGAAGAAGAGGCCATCCTCAAAGCCCAACAGTTTGACCTCATTTACGCCCAATCGGGTTATCTGTATACCATTATACCAGACGCCCCTCGGGGCGAGTCATCCCAACACGATGTGCCGGGGACATCCCATGCCGCAGATGGCATCATTGGTCGTATGGCCTCGCATCCCCAACCCTTTTCCATTGCACATCCTAGCCATGGTCCCGACCTTTCACGGGCTACATCTCAATCTGGAGCAACCAATTCATATGCTCCCGTGGCACATCACCACCATACCCACGGACCTTCATGTCCACCTCAGTGCTTTGGTCATGCACCACCTGCATACGCCCCCCCAGCCACACCTCAACCAATGTATTATCCACAGCAAGCTGCGACAGCTAGCCCAACACCTCCAATAGCTCAAGGTTACCAACAACCCCAGCAGGTAACTGGACCACCTCCAGCCCCACAGGCTTATTATCCACCACAACCTGCGGCGAACCAAAATCCTCCCACTGCTCAAGGGCAAGTGTACACACAACATAATCAGCCCCAGCACCAAAACAACCAGCGCAACCAGGGCGGGCAACAAAACCGTGGAAGAGGAGGTAACCACAGAAACAACCAACAACAACATCAAGGTCCTCCACCTCCCAATCCTCCGCAAAATAAAAACGCTGCTCCTCCCAACCAGAATCCGGATCGTAATCCCAGGCAGCCCAAAAACAATAACCTCAGAACAAACCATCCTTGTTCTATTTGCGGGGTCTATGGCCATTACACACATGCTTGCCCACATTTGGAGCGAGCTCGGCAACTCTGGACTAACGATGCCCATCGTCAAGGACAAGCGGCTCCTCAGCTGCCACCCAACCCTCCACCACCTCAACATCAACCTTTGGTGCTGCAAAACCCCTTTCCAACCCAAGGCGTAGTGAACACTCAGCCGTTAGCTCCCCCTCAGGGAAATGCGCCACCACAACAAATCACTTATGCCGCTCCTGATCAACCCATGTTCGATTCAGATACCCACCACTTGTTGATGATGTCATCTGCAAATGCCAACCTCCAAACCCGCCGAAACCAATATGGCTCCACCCCTAAAGCCCCTCCCGCCGACAAGAACACTAACGTCCATCCCACAGATCAGACGTTACGTATACCTCCGGCTCCACTCGATGGCGCTTCTAAAGCACCTCGCTTCCCACTTCGTCGCATCAACAATAATCCCAATGCTTGTGCTGCGTCGAATTACAACATTGTAGATGACTTAGCCCAGTCTCCTGTAGCCATGTTTGCTTTAGAAGTCTTAAAAAACTGTCCTTCACAGCGGAAGACTTTGCTCTCTGCCATTAGCACTATTGACCCCAATGATTCATAACTGATGGCATTCGATTCAGACCAATCCGAACCACGCTTGCCTTCCACTTTAGCATTCCAAGTTTCTGTTTCCGTTCGGAATCTTGTCATCCATCGGTGCATTATCGATGAGGGTGCCTCTACATGCGTCATGCCTACATTCGTTTGGCAAAAGTTGAGATCCCCTACTCTCAAGCAGTCCACCACTGCATTGCGAGCCTACGACGGCCGTTCGGCTCAACCCCAAGGTCTTTTAGCTAATGTCCCCGTCCAGATGGCAGGTAAAACCGTGCTCATTGACATTGAGGTCATCAATGCCCAACTCGATTATAACCTCTTACTTGGTCGTAGCTACATGTATGCCATGCGGGCGGTGGCTTCATCCGTTTTCCATACTATAATGTTCCCCCATGAGGGACGCGTGGTCAAGGTCGACCAACTTACCTATTACGATCCCAAGGCCCCCGCCGCACCTGAAAATGTTCTCCCCATGGTTGAACAACCTGTTTGTGGTGCAACTACCTCGTTTGTTTCCTCCGTGGGACTCGGACTTTACTCCGGCTTACCGATGACTTCTACATTCCAATCTATTCCACCACCGTCACCGGAGACACACGTCGCTAACCTCTGTACTCTTTCCCACAATACACAAACACCCAACAATCAACCATCTTTGTTACCTAAACCACCATTGGTCCCTAGTCACATTGGTGTTACACCCATCCACACCATCCCCTTTCTATTCCCTCCCTAAGGCGAAGTAAGCGCTCCAGTTATGGCTACCCTTAGTCTCCCCGGGTTAACATTGGGATTACCCATGTGGTACATTTCGCCTCCCGTTCCCCCATCGACACCAAATGTCATCCTGCAACCGGTGCAACCCATTGTCACTTCTACTCAACCACCTCTCGGTATCACTACTTTTTCGTCATCTACGAATCCCCTTCCTCTCATCAGGCCCACTGGGGGCAGAGGCCCACAACCATACACTGCGGTACCTCCTCCCAAGGCAGTTAAACCTCCCCCCGTGTTCCGTGCTCCTCCTAAATGCTCGTTGTGTGATGAGTTAGGCCATCCAACCCATCAGTGTCCACAGTTACCTGCATTATAGGAACACATGCAAATGCTTGACGACGACCCCAACATCCTGGTTGTCAAAATTGACTCAAACCCCATGCCTCGTGACAAATCACTGCGTACCAACCACCCTTGTGCGATATGTGGTATTTACAGCCACTACTCACATCACTGTCCTGATATCCTAGACTACAGAGCAGCTCTCTACGAGATGAACAATTTGGACCTTGAGATGGCGCCCCCTATAATCGAGGAAATCTACCCTCCCGTATCATCCTCATCCGGAGAGATTAACACCATCTACATGATCTCGACAACATACAAACTAGAACCCGTCGACTTATGGTCGGATTACTTCCATAGTGATGAGCAAATTTTAGAGGCTCTTACTGCCCCTGATTACCCCTGGGAAGACATGCACCATCGTTCATACTTACTCCCAGAAGAGTCCTCCTCCACCTCAGCTACCCAGTTTGCAGTCGAGTCCAAAGATTTCCTCCCCACCAAAGTCGACTGGCTTAAGGATCCTATTCCTGCCCCTGATGCCTTTGAGGAAGGGAACATGTCAAACATTTCCCCCATTATCCAAATCGACATTTCCACCACACCTGGAAAACCTGAGCTCATCTCGCTAGGTGCATCTTGCACTCAAGCGGAAACTCAGGCATATAAGAAACTCTTCCAAGAGTTTCGTGATGTCTTCGCTTGGTCTTACACCGAGATGCCTGGCCTCGATCCCAAAATTGTGGAACATCACATCGACACGTGGCCACATGTGACTCCTGTCCGACAAAAACAACGACCCATTCACCCGTCCAAACTCCCAACTGTTAAAGCTGAGATTGAAAAACTCCAAAAAGCAGGATTCATATATCCTATTGCCTACACCACTTGGGTTTCAAACCCAGTACCAGTAAACAAAAAAGTGGGCACTATACGCGTTTGTACTGATTTCCGAGACCTCAATCTCGCTTGTCCCAAGGAAAACTTCCCCACACCTTTCATTGACCAACTAATCGATGAATGCGCAGGACACGAGGTCCTTTCTTTTATGGATGGTTTCTCCGGATACAACCAAATAAAAATCCGTAAAGAAGATCAGTATAAGACGGATTTCACCACCCCATGGGGCACCTTCGCCTATTGCGTCATGCCTTTTGGCCTCAAGAATGCTGGAGCCACCTTCCAACGTGCCATGACTTATTGCTTCCACGATCTCCACAAGATCATAAAAGTTTACCTGGATGACCTCACAGCTCGATCCAAAAAGCGATCTGACCATTTAGACGACCTTCGACAATTTTCATGCGTTGTCGAAAATACAACATCCGCTTGAACCCCCTCAAGTGTGTCTTTTGAGTCACATCAGGTCGCCTACTGGGGTTTTTTTATCTCAGAAAAAGGCATCACTATAGACCCCTTAAAAGTCCAAGCCATTCTAGAGTTACCATCACCCCGCACATTAAGACAACTACAAAGCCTGCAAGGGAGGTCCAACTTCCTCCGTCGCTTTGTCTCGGACTATGCCACAACAGTCCACGGTTTCCTACGACTACTACGTCTGCATACCCGTTTCATATGGGACCAACAAGCAGAGACAGCCTTCACCGATTTGAAGAAAGCACTCACAAATGCCTCGTTGATTTCTCCTCCAGATTTCAACAAAGAATTCATCCTCTATGTTTCAGCATCCGAACACGCTGTATCTGGAGTCCTTGTACAAGAAGATGACGCTCGCCAAGAGCATGTGATGCAGACACTCTGCAAAACTAAATCAGAAGATGGATACTATGGCTGGCTTCAGAACGCATCAACTCCAAAACCAAAACAGAGAACCAAAACTAAACCAAAATCGAAGACCTCCGTCTCTCCGTAGAACTCCCGTTTTATCACTGCCCATGTTTGCCAAATGTTGCTCCCTGAACTCCCGCAATTTTAATTGCTCAGCTACCAACCAAATCGGATCCCTCGGATTACGGATCCGCCCCACACCAATTCCCATGCTCCACATCATTCTCCCCTCGTTTAAAGCATTATGAACCTCCTGGTTCATGGCCTGAATTCTGTTTTCTTCAACTTTCTCCATCGATCAAAATACAACCATGGCATCTCAATTCCTACATGCAGGAGCTGCCCATAAACAATTTTCGCTTCTGCTACAACCTTGTCCTCTTTATTTTTATTAAAGGAACCATTTCCCTTCCCATCTAGTACTTTGTTATCATTTACCTCTTGCTGATCATCTAATGGGAGATCAGCAGCTTCTTCATATCTGTCATTACCATTTGTACCAGATTCTTGAAATACTGTATGCTCCTTACCTGATTCCGCAATTACTGCAGCTTCATCTTCAAGAGCAAGCTCCTCCTTGATTGCTCTCTCTTCTATCATCATTGGCCTCACTGATGACTTTTCTGCTCCATTCATATATGTTGCTGTTGGTTCAGCATTCCCTCCCTCGGTATCTACAATTTCAGCAGCTGGTACAGGAGTGTCAGAGGTTTCTGACAGTTGAGACAACGATTTCTTTGTAATAGCTTGGACCGCTGCCTCCTCGTGGTCATCCACAGATTCAGTCAGTTCTCCCCTTTGTTCTAGTTGTTTTTCATTTTCTTCTCCAGTATCCAGCCTATCCTATGCCACATTCTCACTTTCCTCATGCATCATTTCCACTGGATGCTCAAAATTTAATTGATGCGGCACTGGGACAATTGTCTCACCGAGATCTGCAGCACCTTCAAATATTTCCCTTAGATGCATTCCACTTTTTTCTCCAACCTTAGTATCAGTTATCTCCAATTCACTTGCCAAAGGATGAACATCTTTTGACTGGATCACTATGGCTTCTTCAAATTTCTCTGCTTGATTTTCAAAATATTCAACTGCTCCATTCCCATCGTCCAGGAGCTTGTCATTTACTTGAACACCTTCCATTGCATCCTCCTTTGTCTTCTCGCTTGTATCCTGCTCCTTTGCTCCCATATGCTCAGCAGCACTGTATTCATCTTCTTCAAGTGCTTCACCCTCTTCCGGGTAGCAAAGCACTTCCACAACTGAGATCCCCTTTGAAAACTCTCTCTTTTCAATTTGATGTCTTTCTTTCTCCTCCAAGGCCCTTATCACCTTTTGTATGGCTCAGATCTCCTCTTTTCTTTGAAGTCTTTTATCATGCTCTTTGATTAGTTGCCTAACTGCTTGTATCTCTGCCCTGATCCATTCTCTCTCTTCATGGCTCACCCGCTTCTCCTTTGCCATTTTTAACTTTTACTTGCCAATCTCTCTTTGGCTTCTCAACAACTTGCTCTCTTAAAGTTGTTCACAGTATGGCCTTCCTTAGCCAAAGCCACTAGTAACAATAATAATTGCACCTCTATGCAGTCTAGTGCTCCTCCGAGCACACTTGGTTCTCCTCTCGAACCAACTCTTTGGCTCCTCCGAGCTCACTTAGTTTAAGTCTCCAGCGGTAAGCCTGCAACAATGGATTCCCCTATGGGCCATTGTGGTTTGCTCTAATACCAATCTGATGCAGACACTCTGCAAAACTAAATCAGAAGATGGATACTACGGCTGGCTTCAGAACGCAGTAACTCCAAAACCAAAACAGAGAACCAAAACTAAAACCAAAATCGAAGACCTCCGTCTCTCCGTAGAACTCCCGTTTTATCACTGCCCGTGTTTGCCAAATGTCACTCCCTGAACTCCCGCAGTTTTAATTGCTCAGCTACCAGCCAAATCGGATCCCTCAGATTACGGATCCGCCCCGCGCCAATTCCCATGCTCCGCATCAGCATGTCATCTACTACGTGAGCCAGACCTTGTCTGGCCCACCCCTCCGATACCCACATGAAGAAAAGATGGCCCTCGCCATCCTTTTTTCAGTGCAAAAGCTGAGACATTATATCCTCCTAAGCCACACCACAGTCGTAGCTAACTCCAATCCTATGGTTTACCTCTTGACGCGTCGCCTTCTTCAAGGCCACGTAGCTAAATGGGTGATTATCCTACAAGAGTATGACCTTACTTTTAAGACCCCAAAGAGCACCAAGGCCCTAGCACTAGCTCAACTCATCACAGATCTCCCATGCTCTTCGTCATCACCCGCCATCAAAACAAATCTCACTGACGACCACATTTTCATCATCTCATCTGATGACCCATGGTACGGTGATATTTTGTTATACCTTCGCACGTAGAAGTTCAGACCCCACATCGATTGTGACGGATGACGTCGTATACGACACCACGCCCCCCGATATCTCTTATTAGGGGATGTACTTTATCGACACGGCGTTGATACCATCCTACGACATTGCCTATCCCATAGCGAGGCAGAACAAGTCCTTAATGATTGCCACAGCGGTGCCTGCGGAGGCCATTTCTCAGGCATGGCTACCGCCCAAAAGATCATCCGCGTAGGTTACTTTTGGCCTTCATTATTTACTGATTGCATCACTACAGTCAAACATTGTCAAAACTGCCAACTTTTTGCCCCAAAAGCAAGAACCCCACCTGCCCCCCTTCATCCAGTAGTCACTGCCGGACCATTCTGCAAATGGGACATCAATTTCCTCGATTGCAATCCCACCTCAGCTGGCAGTCACAAACACATCATTGTGGCCGTAGATTATTTCACCAAGTGGGCGGAGGCCATGCCAACCTACAATTGCAAGGCCGAAACCGCAGCACGGTTTTTTCTCAACCATGTCATCGCTCGTTTTGGAGTGCCAAAGCAACTCGTCTCAGACCACGGCTCTCACTTCGAAGACGTCGTCTGGAGAGAACTATCAACTTTATTGAAATTTGAACACCATTTCTCCTCCGCTTACTACCCCCAAGGAAACGGCCAAGTTGAGGCAATCAACAAAATTTTAAAAACCATCCTCCAGCGCACTGTAGACAAACACAAGTCAAATTGGCACCACATGCTGTTCCCGACACTATGGGCATACCGCACGTCAACCAAAACCGCCACCGGTTTTACCCCTTTCCACTTAGTTCACGGCATTGAATCCGTCCTCCCCATTGAGTGCCAGATCCCAACCCTACAAATGGTCGTTGAACTCCTATCGGACACTTCCCCAATTGAGCAATGCTTACTACTCCTGGAACAGGCCGATGAAGATCAGCGCACAGCCATTCAAACCATGGAAGTAGCCAAGCACCGATCCAAACTGAATTATGATAAGCATGTCCACCCAAGAACTTTTACTGAAGGGGACCTTGTCCTCGCCTATGATCAGGCTCATGACAAAACCGGGAAAGGAAAGTTTGTGTCCATGTGGCAAGGCCCATATATTATACACACTTGACTCGGACAGGGGGCATACATTCTGACCGATTCAGAAGGCAATCCCCTCCGCAACCCATGCAACGGGTTGTACCTCAAACGATTTTACCCATAGCAAATCGGATGGACACCACCGTCCATAACTGAACTTCATAACAGTTCTTTCCTTTTCCTCTTTTCACCAAGTCCATTTTTTGACCATTTTGTTTCACGCCCTCGTTGCCTCAGTTTGCATGCCAAATCGGCCGTCGTCCATTTTTGACAAGCCTTATATAGCCGGATTCAGTTTTTTGTGCTCGTGATGATGCTTGAGATCATTTCTCGCTCTCACGCCCAGATTTTTCGGGCATTTTTTCCATTCCCCCCTCGTCGCCTCGGTTCGCGTGCCACATCGACCGTCGTCCATTTTTGACAAGTCTTATATCACTGGATCCAGTTTTTCGCACTCGTGATGATGCTTGAGATCATGTCTCGCTCTCACCTCTGGATTTTTTGGGCATTTTTTACCATGCCCCCTCGTTGCCTTGGTTTGCGTGCCACATCGACCGTCGTCCATTTTTTACGAAACTTATATCGCGGGATTCAGTTTTCCACGCTCATGATGATGCTTGAGATCATTTCTCGCTCTCACGCCCAGATTTTTTGGGCATTTTGACCATGCCCCCTCGTTGCCTCGGTTTACGTGCCACATCGGCCGTCGTCCATTTTTGACAAGCCTTATATCATCGGATTCAGTTTTCTGCGCTCGTGATGATGCTTGAGATCATTTCTCGCTCTCACGTCCATATTTTTTGGGCATTTTTCCCATGACCCCTCGTTGCCTCGATTTGCGTGCCACATTGGTCGTTGCCCCTTTTTGACAATCTTTATGTCACCGGATTCATTTTTTCGCACTCATGATGATGCTTGAGACCTTTTCTCGCTCTCATCAATCCCCTTTTTGTTTGGTATAATTTTATCCCTTTTTCGGGTCGAGCAATCCCTTTTACGAAAAAGGCACTTAGGGAGTTTCTGTTAAGCTCTTTTCTGACTCCTAAAACAATGAAAAGATCGTCGAGCAACCTTGCTTCCTTTCATGCTCGCTAAACGTATCTGAAAGGGCGTCTACCTGGTATAAGTTTACCCCTTTTCCGGACCTTGTAGACTAATTACAAAAAAGGAATACTCTAGTCACATCGTCTAGAAGAGTTCTCCATTTGCATCATTTTATGCTTTTTCGGGCCTTAGAGACTAACTTACGAAAAAGAACACCAATAGATTCCACTTATCACTTTTAGACTCTCTAAACATGAAAGCGACCATGAGCAATCACCATCCTAGGCTCATAAAACCAACATGACAGTAATCATAACCACTGCAGAGTCTTCTTATCGTTTTCAGACTCCTTAAAAATGAAAGCACCAATGAGCACGAACAGTCCTAGGCTCACAAAATCCACAGGACAGTACCATTTCAGAGCACACTTTTATCCCTTCTTGGAGCTCATTAAAACTACGAAGAAGGACCCAATGGTGCTTCTTGGTGCCACAACAGATCACATCTACTCATATGGCAGCTCCCCCATTTTGGTCGCCTTTGTTCAGAGTATTATGCAGTATGTCACCCTCAGAACCCCTCGACAGCACCCATCAGCTTGACTCCCCCAGAGTCAGTACATACCCTTCAGTCCCTAAAAGCTATGATCCCCACACCTACAAGTCAGTTCCCTACTCTGCCAGGTCAACCATGTCATCATGCTCTGAACAAAGGAAGTTTGAGTCTACCCACTATATGACCCCAGTTACTTCCCATCCCCACAAGTATGTCAGTCCTACCATCAGTACTACCACACTTCAGTTCTGCACCTCATGCTCCTATCAAGGAAACATCATTGCCTTGTTAGTTGCTGGTCTCCCTCTGTCGACGACAACCAAATTTATTCCAGAGGATAGACCTAGAGGTCCCTGTGTCTTCAACTCATCACCATTTATGATGAGTGCCTACGAATCATTTCGAGAAGAGTCCTCAGTGCCTCTCCAAATGGTTGTGTCTCACATGCTCGACTTCAACACCTTGATCGCATCATTGAGACTCGCACAGGGTATTGGTCCTTTCAGTTATTAGTCGAAGACCCCGAATACCTCCTGACTCTTCCACATTTGAGAGTCTACTTATGGAAACAACCAGTTACATTTTTTCTATAGATATTCGGGTTGCGCATGGCGACAAGTATTCATATGTACCCCAGTTTTATACTCCCTTGAGTATATAATTACATGTACATGTACTTCTCAGAGATGACTCTCAGTCATTGAGTCCCTACAGATATTGGACACCTTCAGTTTCAGCAGGTCATCAACCCTTCTGAGACCTTATTCAGAACGGTTGTTGCTTTATTCCAGTGTATCAGTTATTGAGATCAGCCATGTTATGATCATAAGTACATCCCAAACTAATGTCCCCTCTGGACCATTATGATGTACCAGTATATTTTTTATTTTTCAGGTCCCCCTTCTTGGGACTAATTGTTTACATATGTCTTGATACGAGCATGGGTATGCCCGCCTCGTCCATTATCAGATATTATTCCTCATTCATATTGAGGCCATGTAATATTGTTTATTTTTGCAGCTTCCAAGGGCCATGGATCCAGTCTCCAATCGGTCTCTTCTCCTCCCCAAACCCCAGAAAAATGACAAAAGAACTATGATGTCTATCGGCCATATGATGAGCTCCTGCCCTCACACATCAGGGGACAATCTGTGAACACCTAAAAAGTGCTCACTAGCTCATTTCCTTATTCACATGACCCATTTGTCCACTTTTTCCACCATCTGAGCCTCTAAAGCCAACAAAAGGTCACCAAAAGACCTTAATACACCCCTTTTCCCACTCAAAATGATTTTTTTCCTAAAAAAGCATAAAAAACCCTCAAAAAGGGTCCAAAATTCCCAAAAATATTAAAAAAGGAGTAAAAATATTCAAAATATTCAAAAAAGGAAACAGGAGGGAAAAGTACCTAAACCATGTTGGTCAATACCATTGGTTTCCACAAAATCATAATGGTATTCCCCACCACCAAAAACTATAAAAAGGTGGTAGGGGCTCCTCATTTTAGATCCATCCATCTTCCTATCCTCATGCTGCCAAAATCTCCCTTGAGTTTTTGGCCATTGTAGCTACCTTGGAGAAAGGACCCTTTGGAGTTTGGAGCTGCTCACCCTTGGAGCTACTCAACAACCTTCATCACTTGGAGGTATTATTATTGCAAGCACTTGCTTACCCCCATTTTCAATACAAAGTTATTTTTTCTATTTCTTGTTCTTGTTTTTAATTCAAAAGTTTATTATGATATGTACATGCTAGTTTAGTTTTAGTTTTAGATTTACAATTGTTTTTGCTTTAATATTGAAACTGCTGCTACTAGTTAGCAGGTGCCCATTGCACTAAGCTTGGTTGCAAAACCAAGCCAACAGTTACGCTAGGGTTCATCTCAATCCCAATACACAACCATCAACGACGGAGATCTAATTTCACTAAGCCATGTTGGAGGGTGGCAGAAGTAGTATTAAATTGCTCATCTACCTCCCAAGCCACGAAGTTGCCATTTCTGTTGACACCAGGACAGGAGGCCCGTCACAACTAAGCATTGCCAAACCTTATCACATGCCGAAACATCCACCACAACGTGCACGTAACATTATCATTAACACAGTGGCCAGGTAAATTAATTGAAAACCCAATCATTTACTACACCCTCGACTTCGTACGCAGGCTTTTTACAGTGCCATCATTCAACCTGCCAGCCATACGGATCAACGTTAATATCATTGACATATAAATTATATCAAAGTATAACGTCCATCGGTAGCATATAATAAAGGTCTTATATGTTCCATTTAATAAATTTCGAGCACACTCATAGCATATGAATATCCACCTAGGTCGCGATCAATCATAGGGCATGGATTGACTTCACCCCAGCATATAAAGTTACTATAAAGTTCATCATAGGGATCATTATAAAGCTCTTAAAGCTTTGTTCACATCATAAGTTATATGAATACAGTATACACCCTTAGGGTATGGTTGCCACCCAAGGACCCATCGCATACATTGCATGGTAGGGTATTAATGCTTAATGCATCACCATTTTAATTTCCCAGGTATTAGAGACTAGAACCACCTTATCACTCTTTCTATAGTATGCTTAGGACCATGTGCCTTTGTCCTAAACTTGTCACCGTCAAAATTTATAAAAGAATTATTTTAACAGCCGCAAGTCATTTATGGAATGACCACACGTAAAGTCATAAACACCTAACGGAAACATTCATAACAAACACACCCCGAGACTGAAGATATTTGCAGTCTTTGAGATAGCCTAGTTCATCTTACAATTGGAAGGAAACCATACCTGTAGCGTCCAAAATCATAAGCAGTTTTTATTGATATCACAATTATTAAACACTGAATTTTATCGCTATCTCTTACCTGCGAATCTGCGCATGGAGGACAAGTACAATGCTTTAGCTGAGTAGCTAAGTAAGCCTCGGGGCACCTCGTGGGTCCCCTTTCATCATCATCCAGAAAATTTAAACTATCAGTACTTGTCAAGAAGAATTATGTTTTCCAAATGCATCACAATTTTCAATCATTCCAGCATATAAATAAAGAACATAATCATTAATTGGATTCATGACATGTTGCCGACACGATACACCATCAGAAGACAAAAAGACACAACCATTAAATTGTTTCCTACTAAACGTCGCATTTATTAATTACTGCTTTATTAATTATTATTATTTCTGCATATTAGCTTTTTATGGCGATTTTAAAAAAAAAATTATGAAAATATCGGGATGTTACAAAGGGTAATGCTCACATCAAACCTATGGACTGATGCAGGACTTGTCAATGGTGCTCTTGGAGTTATACAACAAATTGTATATAACCCTGGAAGTTCGCCTCCAGAACCACCGACGTATGTTTTAATAAAATTTGATAATTATGTGGGGGACCATGGGATGAATCGTTTCCTCAAGTTGTTCCTATTACACCTATCAAAAGAGGTAATAAAAAGCAACTTCCATTGAAACTCGCTTGGGGTTTAACAATCCATAATTCACAAGGATTGACATTGGAGAAAGCTACTATTAGTATTGGAAAGCAAGAGAGGCAGGGTATGACATTTACAGCAATATCTCGAGTTAAATATTTGGCAGGTCTATGATTTCACCCTCCGTTCTTGTATGATCGATATGAGAAGATGTCAAAACTACCAGGTGTGAAGATAAGAAAAGATGAAGAAGATAGATTGAGAATGATCACGATGTGAACCATATTTTCATTTATTTAATCCTTACAAAATTATTGTCTCTATTTTCCAGTTTAAAAATTTACTCAATCCTTAATACTTATTATTTACATTATGATAATCCTTGTAAATGTATCTGTGTTTTCAATTTTACTTGTTCCTTACAATGCTGATCAAACTCCAGTTTTGTGTCACCGCCCACAGCTGAAACCAGCCTAGATCCAAATCCTAAGGCTCTATCAAGCACCGAGAGGGATCAAATCTCCCGAGGTGCAAATCTCTTCTCAGGTATTGCACTCAGGGAGCTTTTCGAGGATAGGTTTGCACCTCGGGAGATTTGATCCCTCTCGGCACTTGATAGAGCCTTAGGATTTGGATCTAGGTTTTATGCCTTTAAATGATATTTTACTAATATATCACATAAGTCATCATTACATATTTTAACACTCCCCCTTAATGATGACTGGGAGAAAGAATACAAATGGAAGGAAGGTGGAAACACGCCAACATCCCCCTTGATGACAACTTCCAGAATGCTCCAGAAGTTGCAAATAAAAAACACACTTCGCCTCATGGACTTGATGAAGACAACATCTGCTTCTCATGAAACTGCATCCAAACCAAGTTATATGATGAAAATTTGCACAATACAACAATGTGTGGCCAATACAACAAAACATGTGGCTGCAAACTAATCACAACCTGTAACTCAACTGATAGCTGAAAGAAATCTATAATAGACCGCATGACGAATACAAGAACCCCATATCCATACATCAAAATAGTCTTTAGAGAGATCTTACTAAAGATTACATTGCAAATACAAGACCCGAATGGTCTATCCATTGAAACATGAGCCAAGTAGGCAATCTTCACAACCCAACCGAAATATGCATGAATAGTAGAAGATGGATTTCCATCATACAACATTATTGAAATATGGTGATATAATATGATAAAATTCAACATTACGTTCCTTCTTAACATCAACCATCTTTGTTGCAATCAAGGATAAGCTGAAAAGAGGAACAATGCTGAAAAAACCAGAGATCTGCAACCATCATATGCTTAAATAAGGAAGGAATAACATAAGCAAGCTATCCCACAACATAGATAGCTAATCTACACAAAAGAAATTCCAAGAGTAAAGCATATAATAAACATGACAAGCCCAAAAAGCATAAGAGATGATAAAATGGCATTGCTCTAGAACATATAAATAATAGGAATTGCTTATATGTTATCACTTCTATGCAAGACCATTTAAATTTTGAGCAAAAGATTATCAAAAAAAGACATGACATGAATTAAAATATAGAGGAGCATAAACATGAGTGATCATAATAGACACCAAGATAGAATAATGAGCCAAGATATCACTTAAATATATGAAAAATATAGTCATCAAGCAACTAATCTTAAGCATAGGTTCATTTCTTGTTAACATCATGTTAATATGCAAGAGATGAATGCCTTGAAAATGTCGTTGCTTCCATATAGGAACATTAGAGACAAGTAGGAACAAGACAACCTCTGCAATCATAAGAATAGAAAGATCAATGCAACAAGAACAAGGTGCTCATGACAAATATTTCAAGATTATGAGATTGCTTAAAGCCATATAAATATTGAGTAAAAGATGATCGAAATAAACATGACATGATATCTATGAAAACAGATCACAATGTTTAATATGATCAACCCGTGATATCACTTATAAATTATAAAATGACAAGTCACTAATGGCCATAATCATGGGTTCATTCCTTGTTAACATCGTGTTAATATGCAAGAGATGAAATGCCCTGGAAATGTCAATGCTTCCATATAGGAATGTTAGAGACAAGAAACACATGTCAATGCTTCCATATAGGAATGTTAGAGACAAACAACACAGGAACTAGATACAATCTATGCAATACATGAGAAAGAAACTATACCCCAATTAAAGAAATTATGACAAATCAAAAAATATGATATCGCATAGATTCAAAAAATCGACTTTACTCAATAAATTAATTAGCAAGAGCATATAATGATCATAAATATATTGCTTATAAAAACAATGGAATTACTTTTACAAAAAGGTCATCAATAACATTAAATAATGATCACAAGATAACAAATATAGAAGCATCATTATCATTATTAGAAGAGTAAGATCAATTTAGAATATTGAGCAAAAATTTGATAAAATAAAACAATGATATCACTTATAGATATGAAAATATAGTCATGAAGCAACTAAGTCCTAAGCATAGGTTCATTTATTGATGTCACCATTACCATACTAGAGATCCATGCCCCTGAAAATGTCAAAACATCTTCCACACAAAGAAGGTTAGATACATAAACAAGAATAAGACAACCTCTAAAAATATGATGAATAAGAACATAAACCCTAATGTAAAGTGATCAAGAAGCTCATGACAAGAATTTCAAGATAAGAGATGAAGAAAAAAACTGATTTTTCTCACCAAAACTGAATCCCAACAACTTCTAAAAGATGGATCTATCACTCTGCAGCAGAAAATCGAAAGCAAAAAAATGGAAAATTTAAAATGATCATAACTCGGTCAATATTTCCCATAATTTTTACTATAGCCTCTTTTCGGAAATGGAGAAGTTGCTCTACATCCACTAACTAAAACAAAACAAAAATATGGGCATGCAATCAAAATATATTCGCTCAGCCGTTCATGCGGCCGTCCAAAAAAAACTGGAAAATAACTAATTTTAAAATAACGATATCTCCACCATTCGGACTCCAAACGAGACGATGTTTTTTTAAATAGAGTATTTTTGCGAGAGGAACTCAGATATGCAATTTATTTATTAAAAATATACACAAAAAGTGTTAAAAATGATTTGAAATTCGCCACCCAAATTTACATTAAATACTTCTCCACAAGGGTTAGGGTTTGAAAGAAAAAATTCAAATATGTAGAATAAATCCCGGATCTAAAAAATACCAAATCGGTATTATAGATCGAGCCACAAAAATACAAAAATATGAAGATCCCAAGTAAAATCATGAACATATGTTTCTTAAAAGTAAAAAATAAAAATTTACCAAAGATGGTAGAGCATAGCAAGCTGCTCTAATACCATGTTAGAATATTGAGAACATATGAAATAATATCATAACACAATGTAAACTTTGGAAAGCATTATTAGTCTATCCTTCTATCTACCAAGCAACATAAAGCATGAAATAAAATTGGATAAAAGAGAACAACAAGAGAACACCGATATGTGTGGTTCACCCAATATGAGCTACGTCCACGGGAAGGGTTGCATATTCCATTATTTTGCAAATAGATCTCCAAGATTACATAGCATGCTCACATATGCATCACATCAATCTCCATGACTTAATCATGTCACAATCATGTTTGTACAAATGACATACACAACATGTGATGTGTGATGAACTACAATCAACACATACCCAAAAGGGTCTCCTTCACCTCTCTTATATATCAAGAGGTTTGGATTACAATACATCCCATAAAACGTGTGGGATAAATGAATTCCCCCTCTTTATATAGAGAATGGTTACAAATGATTTACTTACAATGATGCATGTGGGATAACTATATTTTATAATATTAGAGTTATTTTATGTCTTTAAATGGTATTTTACTAATATATCACATAAGTCATCATTACATATTCTAATAGGTAGTGTCTCTTATGTGGATTGTATAGGTTTCCAAAGGTATGCTTTGGATGATGGAATGGAAACCATCAACAAACTATTTCTATTTTTTTCACATTTCCATTTATGACAACAAGCATTATATGTTAGTAAAGGTTATGTTTGGTGGTTGTAGTGAGTAATAATTATGAAAACATTTGTATTTGGTGGACAATGGCAATGGTAATTCGATGAACATCACCTCCTACCCAACTAATATAGTGATTTTCAAATGGTATTTACATTCTTATGGTTAGCATAAAGATGGAAAAAATATGTGTTTTCATCACCTTTGGAGAAACCTTTTAAAACCAAGAAAAATGAGAGAAGAAAAATAAAGACAAAGAAACAAACACATGGATGAGAACACCAACATTTAAACTTGGAAATCCTTTACGAGGGAAACTAGCCACAAAGAAATATCTTTGTTAACCTTGGCCAATGCAGCCAATCCGACCAAAAAATAGGATGCTTGAGGCACTTTACACTGGATTTCAATCGAGCTTCAAATAGGAATCCATGATATACCATGGATGAATACAATAATCCCATAAACTATTGATGATAAGTGCATCATTGGCCTAATCCAGGATAACCTAATCACTCTTTAACTCAGTCAATACTAACCTAATAAACTAGGTGGTTAATGCTAGAGGATTTAATGGCTTAGGTGTTAAGGGGATCCAGGATAGTGGGTGAGCTATAAAGGGTTAGAGGTTATAGATATTAATGGTTTAGGGGTGGTTCAAGTCTATGAGGGTGGTGGGTTAGAATTTTTTATGTCAGTAACATATGTGTACTTATGTGGGTGACATAAGTGTGTTGCATAAGTGTGTTTTATATGTGTGTTCCTTAATATGTTTGCAAGGTGCATATGTAAATATGAGTTAACATAATGAGCTCTGATGTAGCAGCGCAGTGGGATATGAGACCACATGCATACTGCACTTCACTCCACTAGTAAAATTACATTCAAGGTTCAAGGTTTGTGCTCGTTCTTTTTGGTTAAAAGTGGTGAACTTGTCTAGTTGTGTCCAGTATTATTATGATCACACAAATGAGATAAGGATACCAAAGGTAAGGATAATGCAATTGGTCAGGGTTGGCAGGAGCGGGAGGGGTGCCTCTCAGCCCCGAAGAATATCAGGAATGGAAATACGCTTGGGGACTTGGAATAGAAAAACAAAATCAAGCCAAAGCTTTAGCATTATGGAAGGGAGTCTGCATGGAAAAATAAAAAGGATGCAAATAATTGACAATCATCGGGGACTCCAAAATAATCATAAGTTGGATAATTACAAACTCCTTCCCAAAGGACTCGTATCTAAGAAAAAATATCACTCAAACCAATTGCACGTGCAAACAATTCAAGAAATTAAATTTACTTCATGTGCTAAGAATCCAGAACATGGTGGTTGATCATCAAGCAAACATAGGGTACATATTACCTCAAATTTCATGCAATATCGAAGGGACAACCCAATCAAACCACATTCCGTAATGATTCACTAAAGGACACAACATGTCTCAATGAAGCAACTATAAAGGACACTTGGTAACTTCCAAAGTACCATCAATGATAGGTGGCAACAACAGGACACAAGCTTGCAAGATGACCAGCCAAATCAATTAAAGGCTCAACCTGCATTGATGTGCTAGTCTTTTCGAGCCCTCGACAAAGCATGTCAGATTTCTCCTAAAATGGCAATAAGGTAGAGTGAAGGAGCCATCCCAGTGGTGATTATTCGGAGTCTGATACAAGGAAAGAGATTCAAGCAAAACTGCATCCGAATTGGAGTCTCGTGGATAAGCTTGAGAGTCAGTCATGAAGGAGGAATTATGGCAGGCTCGAGCTCCCGCTCTGTCTACATGCCGGCTCACCAAGAAAGAAGGCTTGCAAACTTGGAAGAAAAGGTGGGGTTCATGTTCAACAATGTGGAAAGATGGCAGAGAAATGTAGATCAGAGGAAAGAGGACGAAATTTAGAGAGCATCGAAGAGGTATGAAGAATTTGCAACGAAATTGGAAAGCAAAAACTCAAAGATAACCATGCTAGAGGTGGGAATAAGATGTCTCAAGAGACACGGTCAGGAGCAGGGAGAAATAATTCAGGAGATGCAGAAAGAGATTAAGGGTCTGAAGAAAGAGCTAGTGCCTCGTCTATGTAGGGTAAAGAATAAACCAACCTCATATGTAGGCTCACTAAAGACAATTCAGGGACCAAAAAGGGAGTAATAGTTGGTAAATAATGTTGCAGTTCACCAATGGCACCCTCAAACCAACAATTACTATCAAGCAACAAATACCAACACCCTCCACTCAGCAGCACATCGCTAATCAGCTAGATCAAAGCCTAGCAAACCACCGGGGTTTTCAAATTACCATGTCTTTATCTAGAATTAATGTGTTTTAAATTCAAATTTTGTTGTCTAAGTTTTGTAAAATTCTATACTAGAAAAATCACTGGAAGATACAATACCAGCAGGGATGGATGGGTAAAAAATAGGGGCATAGAAAATACAAAAACGGGGCTTCCATAACTTCAGTCCCCCTCTTTTTTGTATGCTTTATGACTGGACGGCTCAGCCGCAACTATCTTTTTATTAATACAAATTCTCAGTTTTGGTTAAAAAAATGATAATGCAATTGGTATTGATCTTGGAACAACTTACACCTGCATCGTAGTGTGGTAGCAAGCTAGAGTTGAAATTATTGTTAACAATTAGGGAAACATAACCACTCCTTCCATGGTTTCTTTGACACTCTCTTGAGCACTAGTTAGTGATGGTTCCAAGTATCAAATTGCAACCAATTCGCACAACACTGTCTTCGATGTTGAAATACTTATAAGAAGGAAATTCATCGACCCCTTTGTGATTTTGGATCATATTGTTGGGCCTGGCCCAAGTGGGGAATTTTTGAGAAAACAGGTTTTGGAGCTGTGGAGCGAAGCTCAGTATAGGTAAAGGAATTTTTGGGATAAGTTTTTGTATTCTATGAAGTTGCGCACAACACAGTGTGGAAGAGCTGCGAAGTTAGTACTACGAGGATAACAACGCTAAGATGTGTTTGGTCAACGGAAGATCCAGCTAAGCAGAGTGTTGGGCAGAAGACAGCACATATTCCAGTTAGGCCTCGGAGATCTATTTTTGGCAAAGATGCTCGATAACTACCAAGTGGTGGGTAGGTGCATATCGGGAGGAAGGTGACTAGTTGCACACACAGAGAACTACTACTTGAACTAGTCATCTAAAGGCCATGAAAGAAGGAACAGTTCGGTGAGAGAAACCTATTGGCGCACATGTGACAAGGGGAATCGATAGCGATGTGTCCACACATGGAGGATGGCCACAATGGAATATCTGCTACCAGACACCAGTAGTCCGGTTTTGGGGAAAACCGTGACAGTTTTGTAAACTTAAGGGTTTCTGCCTTCGAAATGTAAAGACATGACCTACGGGCATGATCTATAAATAAGGCATGATTTTGTAAGGGAAGGGTGGGTCATTATTGAATATTGTTAGAGTCTGTAAGCTTGAATCTATTTTAAAGGCTCTGTAGCTGAGTGCGCAGAGACCTAATTTTGAGAGAGAGAGAAGAGCGTATGCAACTGAGTGCGCAGACGAAGAACTATTGTACCCTTCCCTAAAGACAATATAACAACAGTTCTTGTGGACGTAGCCTCCATCCAGGGGTTGAACCACGTTAAATACCGTGCTCTGTGATTACTTTGTGTGTTTTCCATTGTTCATTTACTTGATATGAATGTTGATGCTGCAATTATCTGATATTTGCTGCTTTTATCTGTATTCACCATGGAAAAGATGGGAATAAGATGTTAAGTAGTTCATATATGGATGAATGTTAATGATCAGCATATATAAGTCTTTGAATGTATGACTATGTTAAATAATCACAGAGTTGATTGATAAGGTTGAAGTATTGCATTAGGACGCGCAACATCGTATACTTCATTCCATTACATATGCTTAAATCAGTCTAAGTAAGACTGGTTAGTTTGATCAAGTCTTGAAGTGAGAGTGAGGTCTGATTGACACGCTTATCATCGTATCACCAAACCTACGAATCTATAAAGAAAGACCTGCAAGGAAGCGTATATACCCATTGCGCTGTCCTATTACGGTAACCTATTAGTACCACGCAATCCGTGGATGTGCTTGTTGTACAAGTGCTCTCACGAGCAATAGTAACCGACGTGAAGTAGCAGACTTCATGCAGTCTTTTGTCCGTAGTGTGGATGTTCTTTGCCGCGCTACGCATCAGTCAGTTTAGGCACTAGCATCACCAAGTTGTGGAAACATGATTCCACAACCACCCCCTCAAACTTCGCTTCAGGTGAGACCTCAGACTGCTTGCAGTCTGTTGCCGAAAGGGCCGGTGAATAGGGGTTTTGTTCATATCCTGCACTGCGAAGTACCTGGGTCTACATTGGAAAACCTCTAGATCAGTATTTACGCCAACAAATGGTCCCATTGTCGCACTAAGACTTAGTGATGCGATAGTGTGTTTTGAAAAGTAATTTGCAAAGAAGAAAAAGAGTTCCCATTAGGGTCAGACAATTGGCATCCAGAAAAGAAAGAGATCTGGGCTTGGAGTGATAAGATTGAAAGAGATTTTGCAAAGAAAGAAAACAAACACGTGCGTCTATCTGACATAGAGTGGTTGAACAGATACTTGTGGAGGGACATCCACGAGATTTTCTGGGCTTCATTTCCAAATGAGCTGCACGAGTGGATATCGCGCCTAGCAGAAAGGAAGAATTGTTCTCAAGGAGGAGCACCTGCAGAGTGGACTCCATAACTTACTGAACAGCTCAAAGCAATAGACATCCCACTGTCGCGAGCAGTCGAATTCTGGGTTGATAGCATACTTGAAGGATTTGTGACCGAGTTTGCTGTAGACATGCTGAAATCCTACAGCGAAGCTGAAGCATATTTTTTTGAAGGATTCAGAGGTAAGTCCCTGAACAAGCTCAGTCTATACATTAAAATGCTTTTAGCTGAGAAAGGTGTTTTAAGAATGCAATAATAATTCTGAATCTGTCATGGTAGAAAATACATACATTGATTATGACGAAGAAAACCATACTTTGAGAAGTGGAAAGAGATATAAGATTACTAATGAAAAAAATCCCAGAGGATCTAAAAACTGCGTACATACCGAAATTCCATGTGACCTTAATAATCAGACCACGCAATTATTAGCCACAATTCAACGTATTACACCTTAGAATCCACAGGGTGTTAATACCGTGCCTCCCCTATCTCAGCTTCCAGTAGTCTAGAACCCACCCGCTACGAGCATCGTGTAGACCAATATTATCCCTAGCACGACCCAGCAACCTGCGTCTACTTTTGTCGCAAGGGACCCGTCGCAAAACCATACACAATCCGGAAGGAGGATGGTTGATAACGATATAAAGTTGTCGATATTCAAAGGAACGTGTCTAGAAGACCCTGATCAGCATTGGTTTCTATGTGAATCCGTATGGAGTGTAAAGCAAGTCTAGTATCATGCCATGAAGAGAGCACAGCTCATCACTACTTTTAGACATAGAGCATTACACTGGTTTATGAAGTATTCTCAAGCACATCCAAGAACCCTAACAGACATCAAAGTCACGCTGTTAGCAGAATTCAAGAAGCCAAAATCAGAATCACAGTGCATAACAGAGTTAAAAGAAATCAAACAGAAACATACTGAATTGGTCTAGGAATTCGACCAAAAATTTAAAACATTGTTGGACCAAGTGATCTTTGTTATAGCTCTGCAACAACACTAAGAGTGGTTCATTGCTGTGCTATTTCCCCATATCATACAACCACTGATGCAATAGAAAGTTGTATTGCAGGCTGAGGCCTTGGAGATCGCGATGAAATTGGAGGCTTCACCAATTGGAGAGAGTAGTTATGGGATGTTATAGATCCAGAACTAGTTGGTTACCTTGACATTAGAATTGCAAGGTATGAAGAATGGAAAGGAACAGAGACATGAAGTTTGGTGCACAGGATGCAAAGGAGAAGACCACACCAGAGAACACTTCCCTCTATTTCAATATTATCTTAACAGTGGTGCACCAAACCTAATGAATTTGAATCAAAACCAAGCACCGTGGTGTGAAATTTGTAGAACCAGAGGACACTGGCCTGAGGACTGTTATCTGATATAGAAATATGTAAAAACACCTAAAAACTTATACTGTAATTTCTGTAAGTCAGTTGGACATGATGAGTCCAACTGTCGCGCTTATGAGCTGATGAATGAAAGAAAGCGAGATATGGAAGCAATGCAAGGTGCTGGAATGTACCGTGTTCAAGAAGAAAATCAGCCAAAATAGGAGAACACCCAGTATGATCAGGGTGGATATAGAGGCCCTGGAGGTGGATACCGCAGGAGAGGAATAAATGCTGGCCCAGCTCAAGGAAGAGGCCGAGGCCAGGTAATCTACTATAACTATGGCCAACCGGGTCATGTATCTAGAGAATGTACTAATCCATGCACCACATGCAACTACTATAAATCATTTGATCATGTGATTGAAGACTGCCCCGTGCTTGAGGTAGAAATGTAGAAGCGGAGAAGGACAGAAACACCGAACCCTAACATTCAGTTGATCACAGCAGAGACCAGACCTACAGATCCGAGTATAAATGCAGTAACGTGAATTGGCGCTGATACAGGAAGAAGCGTGAAAGCCTCAACTTCTGGAATAACTGATGCTAAGAACACCCCTGGAGAAACAGTATGGATTAGAAAAGCTCCTGGGAAAGCACCTCCTTTGAACTTACAGAAAAATAAAGAAGTATTTGAAGAAGCATGGGACATGTTCAAATAACCACCACCTACTTCACTGAGAATCCTGTTGCGCAATGAAATACCACAGATAGAAGACATGCCACCGGAATATGATTAGACGTGCGATGCACCAGATACAGCCACTTCTATTACGCAGTTCCTACGTAGCGGCATGAAGTTATTGAAGAACAAAGACACTCTTATGGAATTTGAAAAACTGCTAAAACAGTATGAATCACACAGTGAGAGGAGGACTTCCCATGGCGCAGTTCATAACATTAGGATCCCCAAAAGAACCAGGAGGGAAATGCGGTTCACTGCACAGATTGGAGACTACGAGATGGACGAGATAATTCTTGATCTCGGATCCAAAGTAAATGTCTTGACCAAGCAGACATGGTAGGCGATGGGGAAACCAAAGTTACAGTGGTCACCTATACAGTTAAGAATGGCTAATCAAGGCATAGTTATACCGTTAGGAAGGTTACCCAATACCATTGTAGACATTGATGGAGTTGGAAGTTATGCAGACTTCGAAGCAATTGAAATTGTGGATGATAGCAATCCTTATCGGGCGTTGTTGGGTATCGATTGGGAAATGACGAACTCGACCACCATCATAAATCTGAAGACAATGAAAATGATATTTGAAGGCAATGACATAAGGGTTGTCGCACCACTGGACTCTTCGCAATGGGAGCGATATGTTGAACCAATTCAAGAGGAGTACAGAGCTCAAGATCTCGATCGTATCTATAAGATGACAACAAATGCTACGAATTATACTCATCCTACTGTGGATGGAATGCTCAGCTGGTGCTGTGATAGTTCTTGCATCTTAGACTCTGAGGCAGGATTGGAAAACTGGCAACATAGAATGCATGAAGTATCTTCCAGGAGATGCGCGACAATTACAAAATCACTACATTGGATTGGAAAGAAGGTGAGTCCAATTCCCACTTATGATGGTTCAGCTAATGTTTATTCATTTATCAAAGAATACACTGCAGCAGTTGCAGACGAACACTGCGTCTCAGCATTAGACATGGCACTGCGCAAGACACCTGCCAGATGGTGGGCTACGCATAAGAAGACATTGACAACTTGGGACCAGTGTAGAATTAAAATGCAGATCAAGTTTGCTGATAAGGTTACACTACCTTTTGAAAAATACAACGGGCAGATGGATCCAGGGGATCATATTGCAGCCTGTGTAGAAGCTTGGAAAGAAAGACCACAGACATAATGGGTACATCTTTTTGTGCATATGTTGGAGGAGCCTATTCCAAAGAAATGGTATCGAGATGTCGAGCTGCGTAGAGGAACTATGGACCGGTCTATCCTCATTGTGAGCTTCCAGAAAGACTTTAGCTTTATAGATGACCATCCTAGTATCAATGACGCACTACAGCTTATCAAGGAAAAGATATTTAGACCATAATGCACAGAGGGAAATATAACACTAGAAGAATTTCTTAGAGCAAACAGCGTACCTACGAATCTACAACCAGATTGGATAGAACAGGTAGACCAGGCCTTAGATTGTTATAACTTAGCTAAAAATGTTGAGGATAAGGAAGACAGTGATGAGGAGGACCCGCGCAACATAAACATTCCTGAATCAAAAGGAACACGCGAGGTAGAAGGACCTCCACTAGAAATTCCAGATATGAGTGGACCGGTTAAAACGAAGAAAGTGAACATCAGCACCAGTGAAGAACCGAAGTTCGCAGCAATAGGAGACTATTGGGATGACGATACAGTTGCGGAGGTCGTAGGTATATTACAGGAATATCAGGAAGTATTCCCGACCAAGTTCACAGAGATAAAAGGCATTTTGTTAGGAACCTATGTCAACCCTTCCCTTTACTATGTTAGTATATTGTTGTTGGACGCATATGCTTTGTAAGTCGTCCCATAGTATTTGTTGATCCGTAGTTTATATTAGCCGATAGTATTGACCCATAGTATTGGACGCATATGCTTTGTAAGTCGTCCCGTAGTATTATATGTCCCATGGTTTTGACTCATAGTATTGGGCATAGACATAGCATATAAGTGTGTGTTGAGGTCATTGAAGGCACCGTGAAGTTAATTGTATTGAGCTTGCTCAAAGGAGGTTGCCCCCTCGAAGTGGCTTGCGATCAATATAAAAGTGATTCTGAGTTCTGTCATTTCTGCTATTTCGCATATTCTTAGTAATTAATTGTTGCAGGTTCTTCACATCTGGTATCATAGCACTTTTTTGGGCTCATTGGGTGGAATTTCTGCCAAATTTTTTTTTGCATCTGTTGCAGCTTTGGATTTGGGAATGATCCCTATCCGCTTAACTGTGGGAATTACTTGGGCATAAGCCCTAAAACTCATTGTCAGGAGTACCACAAGAACCCCAAAGTAGTTGGCCCATTGAGAGGACCTCCCAGCGAAAAGGGCAACGACCCCTACCTGATTGACTAGTTCCCACCCATGAGGTAAACCAAGAGCTGTTGTTTGTGGAAAAGCGGTTATCAGTTTTACATGAGTCGTGGAGTGAGGGGTACTTCCCCAATATGCAAGCCGTCAGACAGCATTGGTGGCTGAGTGAAACACAAGAACTGTTAGGAATCCGTACATACCTGGGGTCCATATCTATTTTCAGTTGAACTATTGCCGATCACTTCCGCTCCAGATCCAGCCGTTTCAGATCTATTCTGAAAGTCGTTCCAGATCCAGTCACCGTTTCAAATCCAGCCGTTTTCGATCCCTTCCGCACCGTTGCAGATCCATCTGTTGCGGATCCCTTCCGCGCCGCTGTTGCCGATCCATTTCTGGAAAAAAAAAAAAATAATAAATAAATAAAAAAAAAAAAAAAAAAAAAAATAAAAATAAAAAAAAAAATAAATAAATAAAAATAAATAAAAAAATAAAAATAAAAATAAAAATAAAAAAAATCTCCATATCTCCCTTGTTTTCACTCTATTTCCCTTGAAATTTTCGAGGAACCCCTGTCATTCCATTCTGCATCTTTCATTCCTGAGGACCCTATCCCCAATTCCCCTTCCCAAAGCCCGAAATCCCACATTTGTCTATTTTTAGGGTTTGCCATAACTTCCTCAGATTTCACCCAATCACCTTCAAATTTTACCACAGAATTCCTTTCTGAATTCTGCTTCTTTGTCCCTCTCTGCCAAATTTTCTCATTCTATCACCCCGCTTCTGAAATTCCTCTTTTTGCTTTCTTGTCCTTTCGACAGTGTCCAAAATCTAGTCAAACCCCAATTACCCATCAGATTGTTTCCCCAATCCAAATTTCCCTTTACTAAATCAGCTTCTATTTGTGTTTTTCTACCCATTCCACCTTAAAAAAAAAACTTGGTTATAGTTGTCACCCATGCAGGAGCACACACCATGGAGGAAGCACTTGCAGCCATCCAAACCAAACTCCAAGATCCGGATGAAAAATTTCTTAGCCTCCATCTTCAACATTCAGCCATGAACAATACCAGATAGTCAGAATCTTTTGCAGCCACCAGGTTCTCTTCTTCCAGCAATTTTCGTGGGTCGAATCTTGATTTTCCTCGCTTCAATGGTACTGATTCGACTAGATGGATATATCGAGAAGAAAAATATTTCAGTTTGCATAATATTTTTGATGCCCAGAAAGTTCCACTTGCATCCTTTCATTTGGAACAGGAAGCCCTTCAATGGTACCGTTGGTACATCAAAGCTCATCCCGAGCCAAACTGGACAGATTTTTGCCAACTCATTTTGCCACGATTTGGTCCTAGTGCTTTTGATGATTTCACAGGAGCACTCACTAAACTTCACCAAATTGGCACAGTGAGAGAGTATCAGACAGAATTTGAGAAATTGGCCAATCACACAGAAGGATTGTCTGATGAATTCTACAGGAGTTGTTTTATCAGTGGTCTCAAGGATGAAATCTGCTCAGAGGTCAAAATGTTTTGCCCCAACACAATGACGGAAGTCCTAGGGTTGGCTAAGTTGGTTAAGGACAAGATCATAGCTCAACAACGCTCCAAACCCACCTTTGTTCCCTTCAGAAATATGGGTTCCCAACGACCTCCCATCATGCCTTCTCCTCAACCAACTCCTATCAAGCATTTGTCTGAAATAGAAATGTAGGCACGCCGAGAAAAAGGGATTTGCTATAATTGTGATGATAAATTCACTCGGGGACATAGATGTGTTCAACAAAAGCTCTATCTCTTGGATGTGGATTCTCCGCCTGCCTTAGAACTTGGTGAAGAAGCTACAGATACAGTAGATGAGCAGGTCGACATTCAACACCCGCCTGTTGACACCCCATCTCAGGACGACCCACCTGAGATCTCTCTCCATGCTGTAACTGGCGTCACCACCCCACAAACAATGCGGGTCAGGGGATACTTCAAGAAGCTCCCTCTTACCATGTTCATTGATTCTGGTAGCACTCATAACTTCATTGACCCTCGGATTGCCAAACAGGCTGATTGTTTTGTCCATCCTTGCTCCAACTTTGAAGTCATGGTTGCCAATGGGGGCACCTTACCTTGCAAGGGGAAGTGTCACAATGTGCGTATCTCTATGGAAGATTATAACCTACACTCTGACATGTTTTCCTTGTCCTTAGGCGGATGTGATGTGGTTTTGGGCGTTCAATGGTTACGTACACTTGGCCCCATCTTATGGGATTTTGCTGAACTTTGGATGCAGTTTAAAGTCAATGGGGCACAACACAAATTTATGGGCTTACAACCAGGGTCTCTCTACATCATTAGTTCACATCGCCTGGAAAAAATCCTTAAGAAGAATTCACATGGTGTCATCGCTCAGCTCAATTCCATTCAGATGCACCCATCAACAGTCTCCACTACTTCCTTGGATAGATATGCAGGTATCCTTGCTGAACCAATGCGCTTGCTTCCTTCAAGAGACCTTTCCGGTAAGAATTTAGCCACATCTACCTCAGTAGGAAATGATGGCTATTTTGCATGCAGTACAGAAGTGGCAACCATACCTATTAGGGAATTATTTCTGCATCAAGACTGATCTCCAAAGTCTGGAAAATTTTCTGGAACAATGGGTTTCCTCCCCAACACACCTGAAATGGGTTATCCAACTCATGGATTATCCCTATGTGATCACTTACAAGAAGGGTAAGGACAATATGGTGAAAGATGCTCCTTCTCGCACAATTGATGACCCAGTTTCTCTTACAGCTTTTTCTCTGCTTGTTCCAAATTGGTTGCCATATGTTCAACAGGGCTCTCTCTTCTATGAACTCCATGCTTATTTATCAACAGGGCACTCTGGGTTCTGCAAAATGTATGACCAGGAACAATATAACTTCTTTTGGCAGGGACTAAAAATGATAGTTCAACAGATGGTGGCTGACGATGATATTTTCCAAGTCAACATGGGTGAAACGACACTCCTTTCGGGATTGCTCAAACCCTTGCCCATCCCTACACAGCTTTGGCCAACTATTTCTATGGATTTCCTAGCAGCGCTCTGGTGGTACAATACCACATCTCAAAGGACACCATATGAAGCAGTCTATGGAAAAACACCGCCAGTTCTTCTTCCATACATCCTTCGCAACTCCCCAGTTCAAGAAATTGACTCGCTTCTTTGAAACCGCGATCAGATTCTTCTCATTCTGCAGGACAATCTTCACATGGCCAGAATTCACCTGAAACAACAAGCCGATCAGCACCGTTCTGAGCGTATTTTCCACGCAGCTAGCAGGGTTCTTCTTCATCTACATCCTTCCAAGCAATCCTCCTTGACACTCCAAAGGCGTCAGTGGCTCGAAATGCAACCCGAGGATGCTACCGGGGAACCACTCCTTCAGATTCTGCAGCAATTTCTCCAACCAAAGCTTTAAGGACAAAGCTTTTTCTAAGGGAGAGGGGATGTTAGGAACCTATTTCAACCCTTCTCCTTACTATGTTAGTATATTGTTGTTGGACGCATATGCTTTGTAAGTCGTCCCATAGTATTTGTTGATCCGTAGTTTATATTAGCCCATAGTATTGACCCATAGTATTAGACGCATATGCTTTGTAAGTCATCCCGTAGTATTATATGTCCCATGGTTTTGACTCATAGTATTGGGCATAGACGTAGTATATAAGTGTGTGTTGAGGTCATTGAAGGCACCGTGAAGTTAATTGCATTGAGCTTGCTCAAAGGAGGTTTCCCCCTCGAAGTGGCTTGCAATCAATATAAAAGTGATTCTGAGTTCTGTCATTTCTGCTATTTCGCATATTCTTATTAATTAATTGTTGCAGGTTCTTCACACATTTTGAGAGACTTAGGAGTGATGAAAATTCCTCTTAAGCCTGGCATTGTTGGGCCCTGGAAATGCCCCTTTTTTACCATACCTATTACATCATTTTTCCCTACTACATCCTACTTTCATAAACCATTTACATGCCTTTTTCCAAATCAATCAGCGATCCTGACAAGGTATAATTCATTATTTCTTCATTTAATTAAATGTCTAAGATTGTTATGGTTATGAATTATATACTTCGATTTGTGCTAACTTGTGTTGATTTCATTAAGTTAAGATTGAAGCACAGGTGTATCAGTCGCCATGCCTTGGGAAAGAATCATACATGGTTCCATCTGTTACTCTTTTGATTTGATTCCTCATATTTTCAAGGGACAGCGCATCTCTCCACGTGAAGCTGTAACAGGTCACTGAAACAGAGCATAGGTGCAACAGACAGGACGCCTCCCGATTGGTTGAACCGTTGATCCATTGACTGCCAGTGTAACAGCATCCTTCATGATTAACGAACTCATTCATTATGGCTGTAATTGTTTAGCTGTAAATATGCAACATGAAGATCATAGATCTTCATTGCTACACGAAATTAGTGGATCACAAACTGTATTCCTCATGTATAAATTCGGGAAGGCTCTCAGAGTCTGGGGTTGGATAATTATCATTTTGAAAGGGCTGTAACAGAGGTTGATACTGTGAATTACCATATTTTAATGAAGAGCGGAGTTATTTCCATTTATGTGTCTTAATTTGTGGTAGTTCACAGTGTCTCTATTAGAAGGCCAGGGCCCACCTTCTCACAGAGATTGCCGAGTTAAGTAGGCAGCTAGATTTATTCATTTCCTATTGTGTGTTGTGGAATTGCATTAGGTGTATTTCTAATAGCTACAACAGAGATTTATGATTGCATTCTTTATTGGTAGTTTATTCTTTGCATTACGAATAGCTGCAACTGCGTGGTGTGACAGTCGACTGTGTAGGTTAGTTTGATTAATGCATGTGTGTTCAATAGTTGTTACAGCCAAGCTTAGCTTCCATTCCTTTCAGTTATTTATGCTTTCTAGGATTTCCAATAGTTGTCAATTTAGAGTTCAAGCTTATGTTTAATTTCTGGTTGTTGTTGTATCTTCAATTGATTCATTAGAATAGGAAAATTGTGATTGAGTAACAACAGCTACTGGATGGATCATTTTGGTAAAGATTGAATACTGTAGTTTGATAATTATAGGATTTAACTTCTTGCAAAAGTAATATAGTTCATTTATATTCTTAGATCAATAATTGTTAGGTTGATTTCTGTAGGAAGGTAGTTGCACTTTGAATTCCTAGATGTATGAGTTAGATTAGTTTTCTTTATGGAATGAGTTTGGCTGAGCAGATAGGTAGGATTATTATTCCCATTTACTCAATCAACTACTGAAAATGTTTATGCATAGATTGTGCTTATTGCCATTGAAATAAAAGACCTCCCTGCGTTTGACAATTTATATTGAGCATCCTGTATGTTAGTTGTAATTAATTGGCATATCGGGTGACCAAAATTTTGGCGTCGTTGTCGAGGATGGTAATAGATAGACATAGTTAGTAGTTGGTTTTATTTGATTTCATTTTATTTTAATCATTTACATCATGCATGAATACAAGAAAAACAAATCGGGAACCCCCTTTGAATACTAACACTACAGGTGGAAAAGGTCGAGTTCATAATGCAGGTCTGGGAAGAGCAACATTCATCGACGATATAATTGCTAAGTCTGATTCTTCTACCAGAACACCGCGGACGTCTACAAGAAGAGGAAATTATGTTCCTCCTAATCTTGAGAATTCAGCATCAACTGTGGAGAATACAACAGGACCATCCACTCCCAGCACAGAAAAGAAACCTCCTGAAGACAAGGGAAGCGTTGTGGGTGCACCGGATAGAGAGGAGATTTATCATATCAACGGAACCAAAGTTACTAAAGAAGTGTGGTTGGAGACTCGCCGAGAAGCAGAGGAAGAGAGAAGGCGAGAAGAAGAGAGGAAGAGAGAAGAAGAAGCAAGGGCAGAGGAAGAACACATAAAGGAAGCCATCAAATTTTGGACTAACAACATGGTTGATAGAGAAAAGGAAGGAGAGAATGAACATAGGGAGAACCAAGAATAAGAAGTGGAAGATAATCAGCCTGGTAATACTGTGGCTACATTAGAATTCCCTATCTTCCAGACACCTAGAGCAGCTCCTATGAAAAACATCTCACCATCAGTTCTCCCAAATCTCCATGGTAAATCTTCTGAAGATCCTGGTGAATTTCTTTTTGAGTTTGATATCCTCTATCGCATCTATGATTATACCTCTAGTTCTCAAAAGCTGAAACTATTCCCAGCCACCTTGAAAGGAAATTCTCTACGTTGGTTCATGAGTCTAGTTCGTGAGACCATTACTACTTGGGACCAAATGAAAAACACCTTTCTCTCTAAATATCAAGAATATTGTAGAACCAGGGATAGAAAGGAAGAGATGTTTAAAATGGTTCATAAGGAAGAAGAGAGCTTGGAAGACTTTGTGGAAATATTGTTGTACAATTTACAAAGGTCTTGACACACTGAGATTGGAAAAGATGTACTTAATATTATTTTGCTACGAGGAATTAGGGAGGATTGCCTTGATATGTTGAATTTGTTGGGGAAAGGGGACATCTCAAAAGAACCCTTTGAGAAGATCGTTGAATTATGTCGAAGGTACTCAAGGGGATCCTCTAGAACTAACAAACGAGACAAAGATCGAGATCAGGATGTCTTCACTAGGACACAAAAGTCAGATAGTGGAGGAGCCACTTGAGCAGAGATAGGCAACTTGCTAGAGAATTTTAAAACTGATATGATGAGCTCCATTTCCTCAGAGTTAGATTTCTTGAGAGAAAAATAGAGGCAAGTAGTAGAATATCTTACACTTGGTGTATTCTATCCTAAATGTAGGAAAACGCACCCACTGAAGGAATGCCCGCTGGAAAAAGCAGAAATATGTAGAATATGTGAGTTGGAGCATGACACCAAGGAATGTCACTCACTACCTAAGGTCAAAGCAGTTCTACAGGCATCCACTTCAGAAGTGGAACAAGCTTACTTCATTGCACAGAAGAAACCATGGCAGCCTCGCAATCAAGGTATGAATCAAGCCCGTCATTTTTTGTAAATAATATGAATGGTATGAACAATATGAATAATATGAATACACAATTCTCTTCACATTATTCTGGTAACTAGTGGCATCCATCTCGTAATCCAATGCAAAATCCTAATTCTTGGACACCATGGTCACAGCAATCAAACAATCAAGCTCCTTGGAATTCCAACTGTAGAAATTCTTACCAAGGAAATAACTTTCCCCATCACCAGACACAGTATCAACAGTACCCTCCTCAATAGTATCCTCACCAACAATACCAACAGTCACAATTGCAATTCCAAAACAATTCTGCACCTGTGAATGCACCACTTCGAGCACAGCTACCTACACAACCTAACCCAAACCTGAACAATAAAGCAGTCCATCAGTTTGAGACTGACAACATGCCTGCGTATTCCATTTCCCAAGTTCCCTGCAATGATATACGATTACGATCAGGGAGGGTAGTGGAACCCATCATCACTGAGGATGTTCCATCCCCAGTGACTAAAACTGGAGTGAATCAGCACTATGAGAATATTGTTCATTCAGCAATCCCCATTATTGAGGATGCTGACATTCCTACTAAAACAGTGGCTGAAACTCAAGAAGTAACACATGATGAAGCATAGCCTACACATTTGATTAGAGAACCGCCATACCCTGAATGATTGGCCCTGCAGAAGACAATGGAGTAGCCTCAATTCAATCTCTTAGGAGAATTGAAAATTTTGTATGTTAAAATTCCACTGTTACAAGCCCTTCATGACGTGCCCATTTATGCTAAGACTGTTAGAGACTTATGTGTCAAGAAACCAGGAAGAAAGCCTAGGGATCCTCCCATTGTCCATGTATTGGGAAAACTTTCCGAATTTATAATGGGGAAGAGGCCTGTGGCAAAGTACGATGACCCTGGAAATCCTACTGTGATGGTTCACATAGGAAACACACAAATCCCCAATGTCTTGGTATATTTAGTCACGTCTATTAACATTATGACCATAGAAACTGTGAAGAAACTTGGACTCACTAACCTTCGGCCTAACCCTGCCATTTTAGAACTTGCTGACAGATCAACGATCAAGCCTGAGGGAATCCTAGATGACCTTGTAATCTCTGTTGACTCTTGGGAATACCTTGTGGATTTCTTGGTGTTACAGCTGAAATCTCAGTTGGGGGGACACCCACTAATCCTGGGAAGATCGTGGTTGGCCACAACAGATGCCTATATCAGCTGTAAGTTAGGATCTATGACCATCTCAGATGGGACTGAGATCAAAAGCCTAACTTTATATCCTCCAGCGCGACCAAGCATAGAAGCTGAAACTCCACTTTGGGTAGATTTGGAGGAGGAGGAAGGTGTTCAGCCGTTATTAATGATAGGGAGAGCCTTAGCGTTTAAAGATGAAACGGAGGACGATGCCATTAACATTTTCATCAGTGAGCCCACATCTGTCAACAAGCATGTTTACAATATTCTTAACAGTACGTTAGATGAAGCAGAACAAGAAAATCTTACAGAAGAAACTCTAGTCAGTGATGCCAGTATAATTCCAGTACTCCAGAATTGGAAAAGTGTACCAGTAGAAATTGAGCCAGGGAAAACATTGAACATCAATCCAAACCTTGCGCCCAATGAGTTGGAACAGCTAATCACTTTGTTAAAACAATGTAGAGGAGCTTTCACTTGGGAGTACACAGACATGAAAGGTATTCCTTCTAATCTGTGCACCCATCACATTTACATTAAGAGTGACTCTAGGCCTGTGTGTCAACCACAACGAAGGATGAACCCGAACCTAAGAGACATAGTGAAAGAGGAGATCCAAAAAAATTTGGAAGCAGGATTTATATCCCCAATTTCATACAGTGAGTGGGTTTCTCCACTCATGATTGTGCCAAAGAATAATGGGAAATGGAGGGTCTGCGTGGGTTATAGAGAATTGAACAAAGCAATGCAGAAAGACCACTTCCCCTTACCTTTTATCGATCAGGTACTTGATACCTTGTCGGGGAAGAAGTATTTTTCCTTTCTGGATGGCTTTAGTGGCTATAACCAAATCCAGATTGCTCCAGAAGACCAAGACAAAACCACTTTCACCTGTCCCTGGGGCACTTTTGCATACAGGGTACTTCCTTTTGGCTTGTGTCACGCACTAGCCACATTTCAGAGAGCAGTGATGGTAAATGATTGCATGGATATTTTTATGGATTACTTTACTCCATATGGTGATAGTTATGAAAAAGCACTGAAAATTTTAGAAAAGGTCTTGAAACGTTGTGAACAAAGCCAACTCTCTTTAAGCACTGAAAAGTGCCATATGATTATGAGCGAGGGAATAGTTCTGGGGCACTTCATCTCTTCTGATGGTATCCAGGGAGATCCATCCAAAATCAAGGTAATTGAAAATATACCAACTCCTGGAACACAAAAAGATGTACGTAGCTTCTTAGGGCATGCTGGCTATTACAGAAGGTTCATAGAAAAATTTTCCAAGCTAACTTCTCATTTGTTTACCTTGTTGATGAAGGATGCACAGTTTGTTTGGAATGATGCATGCCAAACAGTGTTTACTGAGATAAAGAAAAGGCTATCTACAGCACCCATCTTACGAGAGCCCAACTGGGATCTACCTTTTCATATTTCATTAGATGCTTCAGACACTGCCATTGGGGCAGTTTTAGGACAGCAAGAAGGTAACGCTCCTTATGCAATTTATTACATTAGTAAGAACTTATCGCCTACTGAACTAAACTATACTGTCACAGTAAAGGAATTCCTTGCCATAGTTTATGCCATCAACAAATTTAGACACTACATTACTGGATACTCCACTTTTGTGCACACTGATCATTCTGTCATCAAATATTTAATGAAAAAACCAATCACGAATGCTAGAGTTACTAGATGGCTGTTACTATTACAGGAATTTGATATCACAATTATTGATAGACCAGGGAAGGAAAATGTTGTTGCAGATTTCTTATCTCGACTCACTAACAGTGATGACAATTTACCAGTCGACGATTCCTTCCCTGATGAGCATTTGTTTACAGTATCAGCTCGTTCCCCATGGTATGCAGATATTGCTAACTTCTTGGCTGCAGGTAAGCTACCAACACATCTGTCGAATAGAGAAAGAAGAAAAATCATACAACAGAGTGCTAGATATTGCTGGATTGATGGACATATTTTCTACATAGGGCTTGATTTAGAAATCAGAAGATGTGTTAGAGAAGATGAAATTTTCAATATCCTTAAAGCTTGCCATGATGAGCCCTATGGGGACATATTGCTGACAAAAGGACAGGTCATAAGGTTTTGAGGATGGGTTATTTCTGACCCACATTGTTCAAGGACGCAAAGAAGTATGTTCAGGCATGTGATAGCTGCCAAAGAATGGGCCAACCCAACAGATTAGATGAAATGCCTTTGCAGCCACAACTCGTGGTTGAACCATTTGACATATGGGCTCTAGATTTTGTAGGGCCTATCAACCCTCCCTCAAAACAGAAATTTCACATCTTGATTTGCACAGATTACATGACCAAATGGGTAGAAGCTGTAGCCTTGGTTAAGGCTAATGATCAGGCTATGATTGATTTCCTGTATGAAGAAATTTTTACTCGGTTTGGAGTACCTAAGGAAATCATCACAGATGGTGTACCGCAGTTTGTGTCTCACAAACTGGAAGCACTGTTACAAAAATTTTGTATTCAGCACAAAATAACCTCACCATATCATCCATAGGCCAACGGCCAAGTGGATAGTTCAAACAAGTTCATCGAGGCTATTTTGACAAAGACAGTGAAGAGCCATTGTAAAGATTGGGCTGAGAGACTTCCAGAGGCACTATGGGCTTATCGCACTACATAGTGTAACACCAATGGTTTTTCCCCATATGAGTTAGTGTATGGTAAGAATGTTGTTTTCCCAATTGAATTCGAAATCAAAACTTTGAAGACAGCAGTAGAAGCAAACCTTGATTTATCAGAAGCACAGAGAAACCAACTGAATCAGCTCAACGAATTGGATGAAAAGCGCACAACAGCAGTAAATAATACAACTTTAATCCAACAGCAGCGCTCTAAATGGCATGACAGATTCATAAAAAAGAAAGTCTTCCAGGAAGGAGACTGGGCTCTATTATAAGATTCACGGTTTGAGGGATTTCAAAGGCAAGATACGCACTCGTTGGTTGGGACGTTATCAAATAGATCGAGTATTTGACAACAGAACAGTCCGATTAATCACCATTGATGAAAACAAGACACCATTATTCGCAAATGGTCATCGACTGCGACTGTATCACAAACCGATCTCAAGGGATGCTTTCGTTTCACAGGTTGCAGCAGATCCAGATTATCAGTTAACGCCAGGGCAGGGATTTTTCTCAACCCATGTGAATTTTTAAGAACTACAATATCCACACATAATTTGTACATAAATAATTTACTTTTCATTCTCTATTTTATCTATTTTTCATTTTGCACTTGATCAGTTTGTTTGAAGAATTGTGTGCAACAATTAATTGGAGGAACAGAAGTCGTGACTGGGCCAAACAATTGCAGGCACCTTGCATTGTTTTCCTGATTTAATAAATCTCTTTGAAGAAGATGGATGATTCGTTAGCTTTCAGCAGCCAGCTGAAAATCCGCCTGTTACTCATTTTTGCATAGCTGCGACTCCTTACCTTTCTCATTCTTCCTATTTTCACAACATTCACTTCATTTTCTCTTTTTTCCAGCAGCTGCAACTGCGCTATCGTTTCCTACTCTACCAAGTCTAGCAGCTGCGACTCCGCTATTCTTTCCTATTCCACGAAGTCTAGCAGCTGCGACTCCGCTATTTCCACTTCATTTTCGCTTTTTGCCAGCAGCTGCGACTCCGCTATTTTTTCCTATTCCGCCAAGTCTAGCAGCTATGACTCCGCTATGTCCATTTCGTTTTTGCCTTTTTCCAGCAGCTGCGACTCCGCTACTCTTGCCTATTCCTCCAAGCCCAGCAGCTGCTATTCCGTTATTTTTGCCTTTTCTCTAAATTTTTGCAACTGGAACTCTGCCATGTTTCGTCGAACTCTGCTCAAATCGTCTTATTCATTGTCTGCAACTTTACTAAAGTGTCTTCCTTTTGGAACAGTCTCGTGGTCAATGATCTGACTTGGCTCGAATTTAAATGATGACTCCACAGTTTCAATCATAGTCTGCCAAGAATGAAGGAAATTATTGGGCCATCTTGTTTTCCTATCAGCATGAATGTACTTATTAGCTTGGATGGTAGTGTCCAACTCATCTTGGCACACGTGTATTCTACCAGAGATGCGACTGTGTAATATCATGCCACGACAGAATGGCGGCTTAAGCATTAATTTCGAAGGTACGGGTTCTAACTATAATCATGATTAGGCATCTATTGACATCGTAAGCAATAATGGTTATACTTGTTATTCATCCCTGTCATCGATCCACAGCAAATCAACTGAACCAAAATCACGTTAAAACTGTTACCCGTACTTATGATTTGACCGTCGTTCTACCTGACTTGTGCGATAATCCTGCCATGGGTTTTATCCCAAAACTAACTGTGCCACCTTTCCAACAATGCTCAATTCAAACTTTGACTATCCATCAACCATGTCTGCATGCAGTCAATTCGATGTTCGAAACTGTAACTGGTGTATTCATTACGATATTTCGCAAAAATCTCAGTGGTATGGGTATCCCTGTGAGGTATGAGCCTTTAACAATAGAATCTCTGTATAAGAACAGAGATGTCTTTGCTATCTTCCAAGAAGCAGGGTGGACATATTATTTTCAATGCTTGAATGGTTTTCATGAGGAAACACCCTTGAATTTGCTCAAAACTTGACAATCACTCACTCAGAGGTTCAAGGAATAAGGTTGGATGTTTCAGAGGTAATCCTGGAGGAGGTAACGAGACTTCCCAAAATCAGGCGGCGTTGGTTTAGTCGAAAACGCCATCACCTGACTGCAACTGAGGATTCCCTGGCGGCAGGGGAAAGTGTTTGACCACGGGGCAGAGGAACAGCGCTGGAGACTCTTCTGAGTCCTTGGGACCAAGTTGCACTCTTCTTAAAGAAATATATTACATGTGAAGGGAGGTACAGTGTTGTTTACATTTATGAATTTTTCCTCTTATCACATTTGCGTTATCGCAAGCTGTTAAACATGCCATATTATCTTCTTAGATCCTTGCAACGCATGACTTATTGCGCTAAAAGAGCTCAACACCCCTTATCATCCCTCTCAAATCATGGGCTAATTAAACTATTAATCTTACGGGCCCTGGCACATAACAAACTGATCTGGGGGCAATTTTTGGTTCATCCAGAAGCACCCCGTGAATTCTCTGCAATGTTAGTGGATGAGGACTGGAATTCCTCAAACTCAGTTGGGGGGGGACTGGAACACCAAAAGTTCGATTTGAGGATGAAGAGGAGGTAGACGAAGAGGATATTGAAACTGGGGCAGCTAAAACTGGAATAGCCGAAGAGGAACGTCAAGTGAAAGCAGTAGCAGAAAGTGATCTAGAAGTCCTGAATGTGGAAACCTCCCCTAAAATAAGGACTTTAATTCAAAAGGAAGGATTTGGCCCTGTATCTAAGGCAATAGAATTTTTTCTTCCCTAGAGGAGAAAAGAAGGGCTAATGAGCGAGGGCCAGACATCCAGCCCAACAAAAAGGAGAAAAATCAAAACGGCTACTACAGCAAAAGCAGGTCAATTTATTGGGGTAGAAACTGGGATTCCCATCTTAAAACCCCGACCACCTGCTGATACAAAAGAACCTGCTATAAAAGACCCTCAATTAGAGAATCTTCTATTTGAAAATGAGTTGTTAAGGGAGGAGGTGAAAGTGCTTCGTGCAAAACTAGAAAAATGGAAGGAGACATGCCGAAAACAGGCAAGGAAATATGCGAGTTCAATGGTGGAAGCTACAGACCAGTTGGGGATTTTATCATCCATTCAGGGGAATGAAGGACAACCATAACTGATATGCCCGGAATGTGGAGATGTTTTTAATATGGCAGGGCATAAAGTTACAATGGTGGACCTAGCATTACAGAAATCCTCAGGAGCAAGACAATCAAAGGAATTATCCCAGGACACAGCCCCATTATTTCAGAAACATTAAACCGATTCAGTAGGCCAAAAGAATCAAGAAACATGACGTTGTTACACAAGAACTAGCGCCCTCAAAATTTCTTTTTGTTGGAATTACAACTCAGGAAAAAGATGCTGAGACGTGGACATAAGAAAAAGGTATTGTTTCAGAAGGACCAACATAATCGAAAATCTAGTGAGTTCCAATATAAGACGAAGCTACTAAGGGTAAAGAGAGGCTGTCACACAAGAACCAGCGTTTCCAATGGCTAATCGTCAAAACTGGTTCCTTCAACTCACTTGCATAATATGAACGAGGATTAGAGTCGGGATCGAACTAATCGGCTGTTGCATGGGGACATGCAAATGGATAGTTGGGGGGAGATGTTGGGCCCTGGAAATGCCCCTTTTTGACCATACCTATTACATCATTTTTCCTTGCTACATCCTACTTTCATAAACCATTTACATGCCTTTTTCCAAATCAATCAGCAATCCTGACAAGGTATAATTCATTATTGTTTCATTTAATTAAATGCCTAATATTGTTATGGTTATGAATTATATCCTTCGATTTGTGCTAACTTGTGTTGATTTCATTAAGTTAAGATCGAAGCACAGGTGTATCAGTCGCCATGCCTTGGGAAAGAATCATACATGGTGCCATATGTTACTCATTTGATTTGATTCCTCGTATTTTCAAGGGACAGCGCATCTCTCCACGTGAAGCTGTAATAGCTCGCTGAAATAGAGCATAGCTGCAATAGACAGGATGCCTCCCGATTGGTTGAACCGTTTATCCATTGACTGCCAATGTAATAGCATCCTTCATGATTAACGGCCTCATTCATTATGGTTGTAACAGTTTAGCTATAAATCTACAGCATGAAGATCGTAGAACTTCATTGCTGCATGAAATTAGTGGATCACGAACTGTATTCCTAATGTATAAATTCGGGAAGGCTCTCAGAGTATGGGGTTGGATAATTATCATTTTGTACGGGCTATAACAGACGTTGATACTGTGAATTACCATCATTTAATGAAGAACAAAGCTATTTCCATTTTTGTATTAATTTGTGGTAGTTCACAGTGTCTTTGTTAGAAGGCCAGGGCCCGCCTTCTCACAAAGATTTCCAAGTTAAGTAGGTAGTTAGATTTATTCATTTCCTGTTGTGTGTTGTGGAATTGCATTAGGTGTATTTCTGATAGCTGCAACAGAGATTTATGATTGCATTCTTTATTGGTAGTTTATTCTATGCATTACGAATAGCTGCAACTGCATGGTGTGATACTGTGAATTACCATCATTTAATGAAGAACAAAGTTATTTCCATTTCTGTCTTAATTTGTGGTAGTTCACAGTGTCTTTGTTGAGATATTGTAACTTCAAAGAATATTATATTTGTACTTTATTATTCTGGAGATGTTTCATTCCTCCTTGAAGACCTTATTGTATATCCAGAGATGTTTATTCCTCCGTCAGGTTGTGGTAACTTGGGTTAAGAAGGAGATCATGTCTTTGGTTTGCATCTTTGTATATTGTTGGTCATCTATATTGAGGAAGCTTTGCTGGGTTTTCTACCCCATGAGGGTTTCCCAGGATAAATCTGTGTCTCTTGTGTCTATGCTATGCTTGTTGTTTCTTCAGTGATCCTGTATATGCTATTATTGTGAAATGGAATGTAATGCTGCTATTTTTTGTCTTAGAATATTGAATTTTAACATGGTATAATATCTAACCTGAAGGAAGGCAATGTATGGCACTTACGACACTTGCTTCTCTTGCGACAATTTGAAGGTTAGGGCTTTATATAGCAAAAACCAGTCATCGTGGAACTTTAGCTATAAATCCATTTATGCAAAGTTTCAGGATCTGAAAAGTTTATAGGTCGTAGATAACATCCCCAGGTACCTTTTGTCCAAAGGGGACCCTCAGATTCATTGTACTTTGTGAGTTATGATCAGTACAAGTTAGGGTTTCTGCCTCTTCCAGATCTCAGTCAAAATCAGGTGACCTAGGAAAAAAGGTCATAACTTGGGCGAGGAAGATCCAAATGAAATTTTGTAAAAAGTGAAAGGTAGTACACAGACTGTACTTACTCAAGAAACTTTTTCAGAGGTCGAAACGGAACCAGTGACATGTGGCACGCCGTACAAGTTCGCTCTCCTGTTTTATCCCATAAACAGGTCACGTTGCGACACTTGGCATAAATCTCTCTCAGAGAGTCCAATTGAGGTAAGACCTGTCAGGATGGAAATATAATAGGGCTAGATATCTCAAAAAAAGTTATCAGAGGCTAAAGTTCAAACAGTGACACGTGGCACGCCGTACAAGTTCGCTCTCCTGTTTTATCCCATAAAAAGGTCACGTTGCGACACTTGGCATAAATCTCTCTCAGAGAGTCCAATTGAGGTCAGACCTGTCAGGATGGAAAGATAACGGGGTGAGCTATCTCAAAAAAAAAATTCCGAGGCCGAAGTTCAAACAGTGACACGTGGCACGCCGTACAAGTTCGCTCTCCTGTTTTATCCCATAAACAAGTCACGTTGCGACATTTGGCATAACTCTCTCTCAGAGAATCCAATTGAGGTCGGACCTATCAGGATGGAAAGATATCTCAAGAAACTTTTTTAGACCCTGTGGATCAAAAAATTCACAGTTACAGCAGAAACAATCAGGTACATATTTCTGTCAAAACATAATTATTTTTTGAGCACATTCATTCATGGCTTCCGGAATTTAGGGTTTCGAAGAAAGTTGGAATTTTTGGAATCGGAGTCCATGGCTGAATGCTACTCAGGAAAATCAAAATTTAGAGACCAAGATCGAATTTTTTGGTTGGGTAGAAGACCGGGCTTGATCAAACCCTAGTTCGGGATTTTGATCAAAAAGATGGAAAATTAGGGCTTCAGCAAAAGTTGGAATTTTTGAAGTCTGTAACCATGGCTGGAAGCTCCTCAGAAAAATAAGAGTTTAGAGCCTTGGATCGAACCTTTTGATTGGACAGAAGGGTGGGCTTCATAAAACCCTAGTTCGGGTTCTTGTCCAGGAGATCCAGAAGTTTCGAAGGCAATTTTGAGGGGTCAAATTTTGGAGATTTCAAAATTGAAGTATGCTAGTTTGATCAGCTCAGCAAGACACATCCTTCCATCCATTCAGAAGTGTGACAGTCAAAGATTGAATTTTTAGGGTTTCTCTAGCAAACCCTAATCAAGCTCCAGATCAAGTTTCAGGGGGAGTTGAGGCTAAGGCCTTACATAAGAAGACTACAAGAAGTCTTGACAGGTATGACTTAAGGAGGTTCAGGTATGTCTTGAAATCTGATTCTTGATTAAGTTCATAATGTGTTTGTCTTCATGTTATTTATTAGTACAATCTTGATTAATGTTAGAATTGTCTTATCACCCTAGTAACAGTATGAATGCATGTGAATGATCGAAGACATTCATTGATTAGGGCTATATGATTGTACTTATGCATTAGGGTGTTGTGTGAGGTTGATGTTGTCTGCTAACAAGATACAGGTACATCACAAAAGACAAATCAAGTTCCATGACCATGACAACATGAAGACAAAGACTCATCCACTTACGAGGTATGTATGACTTTGTTATATTATGTTTAACCTATGATACATGCAGGTTCTAGCTCAGGATATCTAAATCATTGAAGAGATTGTTTAGGTATGTTGTACATAACTAAGCAGGTATACTAATCCAGGTATGTTTTCCTATGTCATGTTAGAATCTTACCTTGTGTTAGGATCCCTTATATAAGTATACTTGGTATGATTGGTTATGCTTATTCATAAAGTTAGTAATCAAGGGTTTATGCATATTATGTCTCTTATCTTGGTTGATGATTTAACTAACTAGATCAAACAAGAATATGCATGAGTAAAAGAAGACTTCCTTGAAACCCTGAATACTAATGATCATGACTATACATATTCAAGATTATTTAGAATTAGAATGCTTTGATAATATTGAGAATATACTAATGAATGTATGTTTGTGTATGAGATCATGAGGATGACACTAGTGCACACTCGAGCATGCACAGTGGTTCAGAATGAATAGAAGTTCAGAAGACATACAGAAGATCAAGTGGGAGGCAACCACACAAACATAAAAGATAAGTATTTGAGTTGTTATTAGAAATAGTAAATGATATTGCTTGTATGCATATTTGTATTCCTAGAATATATCATGCTACTAATATACATATGATTGGTAAGTTGGACAAACATTCCATTGTTGCTTGTCTAGAATGAAACCTCTTTGCTGACATGCTGAGAGCTGTGCACACTCTCGATAGTATGTTCTGGTAGAGATGGAAGGCATCTAGATAGCCACTGTATGCATACAGGATATTGGAAAGTGTTGTGCCAAAGTATTGGTCAAAATAGTTGCATAACTATGTAAATGATATTTGTATGCATAATAGGTTATCATGTCAATATGATTTGATGATTATGAAGTATTACTAATCATGTACTTAATTTTGATTTGTAGGAAAGATCATGATGAATGATGAACACTGAACAAGCGATGGATGTTCAACAAAAGATTTACAAATCAAACACACTATAGAAGGCTCGTGGCTAGAAGATTCTCTTAGAAAGAGGAAGAGAATCATGATGAGATGTTTTGCTCCAAGTGGCTAGATAAGACCATTCTCTTAATGGTGTAATTAAAGAAGAAGTGTGAATCAGGTTCTGTATGGGTTCCCAGGATCGATAATCAATTGATGAGCTTAATGATCACCATGGGTGATGTGGATCTCAACCTTTGCTACAAGGTTGAATATGGTTTCTATACATAGATGACATGGATACAAGAAGGAACTCACCTCAGAGTTCGAATGATGTTGAGGTTCATATCAGTAGACCCATCTAACGAGAGATGGCATAGATAGATGGCTGCATAAAATAAAATGAAAGATCTTATATTAATGTATTACTTCCTAGGTCTGGAAGTATGGAAAGGCTCAGAAGGAATCTTTCTCAACCAGGGAAAGTATGCCGAGAAATATTAAAAGGACTTGATATGTTGGAATGTCCACTCTCATGGATTCCAACTTGAAGCTGTTGGTGAATGAATCATCAAAGTTAGTGTATATAACTCTATACAGACAAGTTATTGGGTCATTGATGTATCTAATAAATTCTAGGTCAGATATATGCTTTGCTGTGAATACCTTGAGTCAGTATCTAGTGGAAACTAGATGTGTTCACCTATTAGTTGCAAAGCATGTGACCAGGTACCTAAAGGATACGATAGACTTTGATCTATGCTATTTTGGAGATCATGACTTCAGATGGTTACACAGATGTTGATTGAGCAGAAAGTGTATTAGACAGGTAGAGCACATCGAGAGGATGTTATTGTCTGGGATCAGCCATGATCTTGTGGTTTAGCAGCAAGCAGTCCAATATGGCTCTTAGCACAAGCAGAATATATGGCTGCTTGCTCTGCTAGTTGTGAAGCAGTATGGCTACAGGATTGTTTGACTTAGAGATAGACCCAACTGTGATACTATGTGACAAACAGAGTTGTATCAAGATGGCAGAGAATCTAGTGTTCCAAGATATGGTGCAGAAAGGAGCTATAAAGTTTGAATTTATAATAGGTTACCAATGTACTAACCAAACCTCTACCTCAAGTGAACAAGTTGCCGATGTACTAACCAAACCTCTACCTTAAGTCAACAAGTTGCCGATGTACTAACCAAACCTCTACCTCAAGTAAAAGTTTGAATATTTCCGAGACAAGCTTGGTGTAGTTCAGAAGGACTCTCCTCGAAAGGGGGAGTGATGTGGTCACTTATGATGAGATTTCCTACATCGACAGAGAGGTCGATGATGTGGTTACCTTTATTGGTGACGCCAATAGAGAGGCTAGTGGATGGTCCTTAGATAGGGTCTAAGTTGACAATGGGATTGCATCATCCTTGAACATATGTTCTAAAAGGATCCGTAGACAGATGTCTCCAAGAAAGAAGAGGATTGTATCATCCGTGGACGTTAGTCCTAAAGTGATCCGTAGACAAGATGTCTCCGAGAACAAAATCCTGAATGAACAGGTAAGGGGATTGTATCGTCCTCAGACTTTAGTCCTGTGAATTGAGCCATAGACAAGATGTCTCCGAGAACAAAATCCTGAATGAACAGGTAAGGGGATTGTATCGTCCTCGGACTTTAGTCCTATGAATTGAGCCGTAGACAAGATGTCTCCGAGAACAAAATCCTGAATGAACAGGTAAGGGGATTGTATCATCCTCAGACTTTAGTCCTGTGAATTGAGCCGTAGACAAGATGTTTTCGAGAATAAAATCCTGAATGAACAGGTAAGGGGATTGGATCGTCCTCTGACTTTGGTCCTATGAATTGAGCTGTAGACAAGATGTCTCCGAGAACAAAATCTTGAATGAACATGTAAGGGGATTGTATCGTCCTCAAAATTTAGTCCTGTGAATTGAGCCGTAGACAAGATTTCTCCGAGAATAAAATCCTGAATGAACAGGTAAGGGGATTGGATCATCCTTGGACTTTGGTCCTGTGAATTGAGCCATAGACAAGATGTCTCCGAGAATAAAATCCTGAATGAACAGGTAAGGGGATTGGATCATCCTCGGACTTTGGTCCTGTGAATTGAGCCGTAGACAAGATGTCTCCGAAAATAAAATCCTGAATGAACAGGTAAGGGGATTGGATCGTCCTCGAAATTTGGTCCTGTGAATTGAGCCGTAGACATGAGGTCTCCAAGAATTGAATGATAGGACTAGATCGTCCCTGGACTTCGGTTCAAAAGGTACATGATAGGACTGGATCATCCCTGGACCTCGGTTCAAAAGGTACATGATAGGACTGGATCGTCCCTGGACTTCGGTTCAAAAGGTACATGATAGGACTGGATCATCCCTGGACTTCGGTTCAAAAGGTACATGATAGGACTGGATCGTCCCTGGACCTCGGTTCAAAAGGTACATGATAGGACTGGATCGTCCCTGAACTAGGTTCAAAATGTACGTGAGGACTGCATCGTCCATGAACTGGGTTCAAAATGTATGTGAGGACTGCATCGTCCATGAACTGGGTTCAAAATGTACGTGAGGACTGCATCGTCCATGAACTGGGTTCAAAATGTACATGAGGACTGCATCATCCATGAACTGGGTTCAAAATGTACGTGAGGACTGCATCGTCCATGAACTAGGTTCAAAATGTACGTGAGGACTGCGTCGTCCATGAACTGGGTTCAAAATGTACATGATGGGATTGCATCGTCCCTAGACATGAGACTTGTCTTAAAGTGATAAGGACTAATCATCCTGTAAGTAGATTGGGATTGCATCGTCCCTAGACATGGTGAGGTGTCTTAAAGTGATAAGGACTAATCATCCTGTAAGTAGATTGGGATTGCATCGTCCCTAGACATGGTAAGGTGTCTTAAAGTGATAAGGACTAATCATCCTGTAAGTTGATTCGGGATTGCATCATCCTTAGACATGGTGAGGTGTCTTAAAAGGATAAGGATTGATCATCCTGTAAGTTGATCTGGATTGCATCGTCCATAGACATGAGAGATGTCTTAAATTGAGAGGGATTGATCATCCCATAAGAGGATCAGGATTGTATCATCCTTGGACCTATGTCCTAAAGTGAGAGGGATTGACCATCCCGTAATTGGATCATGTGTGTTGTAGGGTATGTTGTTGTTGTGTATACTTGTATCGGTGTGGATACTTGTATTGATAGATGTATTAGTGAGAATACATGCTTTTGATGATGGATGTATTAGTGAGAATACATGCTTTTGATGATGGATGTATTAGTGAGAATACATGCTTTTGATGATGGATGTATTAGTGAGAATACATGCTTTTGATGATGGATGTATTAGTGAGAATACATGCTTTTGATGATATATGTATTAGTAAGAATACATGTTTTGATGATAGATGTATTGGTGAGAATACATACTTTTGATGATACATGTATTGATTAATGTACTTGTATGGTTGAGGATACTTATGTTGTAGATCGAGATTATCCATATGCTGTAGATCGAGATGATCCAGATGCTGTAGATCGAGATGATCCAGATGCTGTAGATCGTGATGATCCAGATGCTGTAGATCGAGATGATCCAGATGCTGTAGATCGAGATGATCCAGATGCTGTAGATCGAGATGATCCAGATGCTGTAGATCGTGATGATCCAGATGTTGTAGATCGTGATGATCCAGATGCTGTAGATCGAGATGATCCAGATGCTGTAGATCGAGATGATGTGACGATGTTGATCGTGTTGATCTAGACGATGATGTTGATCGTGTGATGACGATGCTGATGATTGTGTGATGATGATGCTGATGATCATGTGATGACGATGCTGACGATCGTGAGGATTCAAATATTGATGTTGTTGTAGCTGTTTGAGTGCTGCAGAAGATAAAGACTCAGTACTGAAGATATTGATGTTCCAGTATTGAAGATGTTCCAGTAACTGCTTGAGTTACTGATGATGTTGAGAAAGCTTCCAATGATTTATAGATGTATCATGTTGATGACTCCTTGCTCGTGCAGATGCTGTTATAATATCCTTCTCGTTAAGGGGGGGTGTTGAGATATTGTAACTTCAAATAATATTATATTTGTACTTTATTATTCTGGAGATGATTCATTCCTCCGTGAAGATCTTATTGTATATTCGGAGATGTTTATTCCTCCATCGGAATGTGGTAACTTGGGTTATTAGACTTCCTTAGTGGGGGTCGGCCCTGTATGTGTTATGTGGGTCAAAGGGTTATTAGACCACCCTAGAGGGGTCGGCCCAGTCAGTTGTAATGGGGTATTTAACCCAATGGTCAAATAGGAGCCTACATGTCTTGTGTAAAAGAAAAGTCGGAGTAGTGTATAAATAGAGGAGGTGTGTTCCTCATTTGACACACTCACTCACTTGAGAGTAGCGCACTTGTGGAGGAGAGGTCTGCTATGGTGGAGAAGGAGATCATGTCTTTGGTTTGCATCTTTGTATATTGCTGGTCATCTATATTGAGGAAGCTTTGCTGGGTTTTCTACCCCATGAGGGTTTCCCACGATAAATCTGTGTCTCTTGTGTTTATGCTATGCTTGTTGTTTCTTCAGTGATCCTGTATATGCTATTATTGTGAAATGGAATGTAATGCTGCTATTTTCTGTCTTAGCATATTGAATTTTAACAACTCTGAATTACCATCATTTAATGAAGAACAAAGTTATTTCCATTTCTGTCTTAATTTGTGGTAGTTCACAGTGTCTTTGTTAGAAGGCCAGGGCCCGCCTTCTCACAAAGATTGCCAAGTTAAGTAGGTAGTTAGATTTATTCATTTCCTATTGTGTGTTGTGGAATTGCATTAGGTGTATTTCTGATAGCTGCAACAGAGATTTATGATTGCATTCTTTATTGGTAGTTTATTCTATGCATTACGAATAGCTGCAACTGCGTGGTGTGACAGTCGACTGTGTAGGTTAGTTTGATTAATGCATGTGTGTTCAATAGTTGTTACAACCAAGCTCAGCTTCCATTCCTTTCAGTTATTTATGCTTTCTAGGATTTCCAATATTTTTCAATTTAGAGTTCAAGCTTATGTTTAATTTCTGGTTGTTGTTGTATCTTCAATTGATTCATTAGAATAGGCAGATTGTGATTGAGTAATAGTAGCTACTGGATGGATCATTTTGGTCAAGATTGAATATTGTAGTTTGATAATTATAGGATTTAACTTCTTGCAAAAGTAATCTAGTTCATTTATATTCTTAAATCAATAATTGCTAGGTCGATTTCTGGAGGAAGGTAGCTGCACTTTGAATTCCTAGATGTATGAGTTAGATTAGTTTTCTTTATGGAATGAGTCTGGCTGAGGAGATAGGTAGGATTATTATTTCCATTTATTCAATCAACTACTGAAAATGTTTATGCATAGATTGTGCTTATTGCCATTGAAATAAAATACCTCCCTGGGTTTGGAAATTTATATTGAGCATCCTGTATGTTAGTTGTAATTAATTGGCATATAGGGTGACCAACAGGTGCTAAACCTGTCAAGTAAAGTCCATATAGATTAAATACGCGCTACAAAGAATGAGTTAAGGCAGAACTCGACAAGATGCTTGATGCGGGGATCATTGAGCCAGTTGAAAAATCTGAATGGATAATCCCAATGGTTGTCCAAGATAAGAAAACAAAGGGTGAGATCAGGATCTGTGTTGATCTCAGAAAGCTGAATGATGCTTCAATGCATGACCCATTTCCTACTCCTTTTACCGACGAAGTACTTGATGATGTTGGAGGGAATGAGGCATATTCTTTTACTGATGGATTTTCTGGATACCATCAGATAAGAATTGATCTGGCCGATAGACACAAGAACACATTTTCAACCGAATGGGGGTCGTTCCAGTATACAGTGATGCCCTTTGGACTGAAGAACGCACCAGCCATATTTTCTAGAGTGGTGATTGCAGCATTTAAAGAATTCATACATAAGCTTTTAGAGGTTTACTTTGATGATTGGACCATTTTTGGGTTACTGAAGAACCATGCCGCAAACCTCAGAATGATGCTGGAAAAATGCAGACAACACCAGATTTCTTTGAATTTGAAGAAATGTATTTTCTGTGTTCCTTATGGGATTCTGCTGGAACACATTGTATGCAAGCAGGGCTTGATGGTTGATCTTGTGAAGATCGCAGCTATTGTAAATTTTCCTACACCAAATTCAGTTAAGCAATTGCGCACTACACTAGGGCATACCGGTTGCTACAGGAAATTCATAAAAGGGTATGCACAGATAACCGCAGCAATGGAGAAGCTTTTAATGAAAGATGCACCGTTCAATTGGAACAAAGACTATGAGAAAGGATTTGACACATTGAAAGAGAAGATGGTCACTGCGCCGATCCTAGTTTTTCTAGACTGGGAGAAGCCATTTCACGTCCATGTTGATGCTTCATGTATAGCATTGGGTGTTGTTCTTGCTTAGCCAAGAGAAGGAGGCATTGATCATCCCATTGCATTTTCGAGCAAAAAGTTGTCATCTGCTGAGAAGAACTATACCACTACTGAAAGAGAAGGACTTGTAATGGTATATGCACTACAGAAGTTCAAGCACTATTTTCTTGGGGCGCACTTCTCTATTTTTAATGACCATTCTGCATTGAAATACCTGGTCAATAAGCCAGTGTTAGGGGGGCGGATATGCAGATGGCTATTACTCTTTCAATAGTATGATTTTGAAATAGTGGTGAATCCAGGCAGGTTAAACTTAGGACCTGATCATCTGTCCAGAATTGAATCAAGAGAAGAGCCTACAAATCTTGAAGATAATCTGCCTGATGCGCAGTTGTTCGTTATACAGGTCACCGATGAGTATTATCAAGACATAATCCACTTTTTAACTACAGGGTTGGCACTTGAATAATTCACTACACAATAGAAGAAGCAGCTGGTAGTACGAGCCGCGGACTTCACCAATATTGCAGGTCAACTGTACAAGTTAGGACCTGATGAAGTACTACGAAGGTGTGTATTGGAACATGAAAATCCATATATATTAGCCGATGCACATTCAGGAGCAGCAAGAGGCCACTATGCAGGAAGGGCCACTACGCAGAAAGTATTGCACGCGGGACTATGGTGGCCAACAATCCATAAGGATTTGAAGGAACATTGCCAGAGTTGCGATGTATGTTAAAGGACAGGGAAGCCGTCACGAAGAGATGAAACGCCGTTGAACCCTCAGTTAACCTTGCAGGCATTCAAAAAATGGGCAATTAATTTCGTGGGACCTATTAACCCATTGGGAAAAAGAACTAGTGTGAGGTACATTATTACTGCAACTGACTACCTCACCAGATGGGCAGAAGCAAAACCAGTAAATGACTGTAGTGCAACCATAGCTGTCGAGTTTATCTTTGAGAACATCCTTACACGATTTGGATGCCCAAAAAATTTAATGAGTGATCAAGGCACTCATTTTATGAACAGAACTATTGAAGCTTTGACCGAAGAGTTCTACATCCATCATCAGCGCGGTACGCCTTATCATCCGCAAGCGAATGGAACTGTTGAAGCGTTCAATAAAGTGCTCGAGAATGCGCTAACCAAGATATGCAATGTAAACCGCGATGATTGGGACCTACGCATTCCATCTGTATTATGGGCATACAGAACAACATGCAATAAATTAACTGGACATACACCTTTCATATTGGCTTATGGGCAGGAAGCAATAATGCCAATGGAATATATTATTCCCAGCTTGAGAATAGTTGCATTTACAGGGATGGCAGACCGCGCAACCCTAGAAGAAAGGTTGTTACACTTGGTTGGTCTGGAAGAGGATTGCTTCATCGCAGGCTTCAACCAACAAGTACAGAAAGAGCGTGAAAAAGCATGGCATGATCGCCACATCAAGAGCAAATATTTCCAGGTAGGTGATCTAGTCCTCCTGTACGATAGTAAATTCATGAAGTTTCCTGGAAAGTTTAAAATGCATTGGCTTGGACCATATACTGTTACACATGTTACTAATGTTGGGGCAGTCCAATTATCTACTTTAGCCGGTAATACATTGCCCAATTTGATAAATGGAATCAGACTAAAGCTTTACCCATTAATACTGCAATTAATGTTTATTTATCCATTAAGGGGCGCGGAGGGGGGTCAATTGCGCCTATAAATCATGCAGCAGTTAGACTCGTGGGCATTACCAAACCACTTAAAATTTCTTGTGGATATTTCTAAGTTAGTTCTGCAAGTCATCCACTAGTTTGCTGAGTAGTATGCAAGTGAATGTCACAGAGGTCCTTTGTTGACAAAGAGTTTACAGTCCAAGAGACTGTGAGGTTGTTCCAATACAGAGGGATTAACGAGTTAATGAGAACCCCGAACAAGAAAGTCGTCACTGAATCAGAACAGGGTCCAAGAAGATCACCAAGGCATGGCCCAACAATGCAAGACAAAGGCAAAAATCCAATAGGGCCAAGAACAAAGACACCCAAGACGAGTTCGGTAGGGTCGAACAAGCCAATAGCTGATAAGGAAAGACCATTAACAATGACTCCAGAGTACATTTCTCCGCATGCACTGGACGCACCGGCCATTAAATTACTGAAGAGCCCTAAATATGAGATACCACTCTCCCCAATATCAAAGCATGTCGAGGTGGATAAAAATCTGTTGGGTAAGATTCCCAAATGTAAATGGGAGGACTATGATCTACTTGCAATGCAAAAGGAGAAACCCAACGAGCCGAGGTTCCAACAGTTCCAGCCTGACAAATACATGTGCTGGAAGAAGAATGTAAGGGTCAACCTCACTTTGGTCGCAGAAAGCTAGTTGTCCAGAGTAGCCAAGTCGGGGCTACTCAATCTGCTCAGGCTCCCACACTTTGACAGATCGTCGGAGCTTAATGTCGTGGTGCGAACTTTGATGGCACGCATCCACCAGGGATATTTATGGCTTGACCAAAACATCGACCTGACGATTGACTTGATCCATCGAATAACTGGGTTGAGCAAAATGGGAGAAGACCCGAAGAATTTTTTTCAGGGGAAAAGCAAAGATAAAGAGGTAGCCGCATTGATGAAGCAAACACAGTCTACTGTCAAAGGGAAGCGAGGCTTCCAGATGGATGACATAAATGACCAAGCAATAAGATTTGTCACAAAGCTGTTAGTGGGAAAAATTCTCAGAAAATGCAGACCGTTAGAAATCTCTGCAGGTGCAGTACTACTGTTATAGGTCAAAACTGCACTTCTCTGTCCGTGATCTCCTATAGCTGACGATCACACAAAAGGACAAAAGGGATGGAAGAGAATTTTGACCCTAGATGAGGAATGGCCTAGAATTACCCTCATTCAGCTGACATAATCCACCTTTTTCCCATTTTTTGAGCAAAAATGCTAGTCTATAAGCCAATAGTAGCGTGTTGCCCTTCAAAAACCCTACTCTGCTTCATAAAAGTAGCTTTTTCCCTGGAAAAACCCTACTTTGCTTCATAAAATGGGCGTTTTTCATCATAAAAACCCTACTTTGCCTCACAAAAGCAGCGTTTTCCTTAAAAAGTGATTAAAAATATATTAAATTTATGGAATGGGATTAGTTGAAGTTGGTTTGGCAACTTCCCCAACCTCCCAATCACACTACCTCTCAAATTGAACTGCCTACCTTATCCTATAAATGCAAGGGAGATGCATGAGAGAGAGACCTAGAAATTATGCACATAGGGTTGTTATGCTGGAGGAATTCCAAAGTTAGTGTGAAGAGCAAGATCCCAGGATCCGGTTGCACCAGCACTCTGAACAGTCAGGTATACTTGTACTAATTATTTGCTTTTGACAATAAAGGTTGAAATTCCCTTCCTGTCCCAATCAAATGTCTAATGGATTGCATGTTTGTTTGGATTAATGCTTGATTGTACTTGATGTCTAAATTGTGTTTCAATTTCATCGTCGTTATATCAGTCAAGATACGCTGAGGAAGGTATCTTTGTATTGCAGGTTTGTTGAACGGAAGATCAAGTGGAGGATCGATCAAAAGAGCAAGTGAAAGCTAGGATCGAACTTCGTTAACAAGGTATGCCCTCTATGATCTTGATCTCTTTCCTTTCGTAAAGGTCTATGTAATATGATTAATGCATTTACCTGTCACCCCTTAAGTTGGTAGTGTCCATCTCCTCGCTATAGGGTAGATTTCCTGAACAACAACTACTTGGCGCCACAGCTGCCGAAGGAGAAGAATTTAATTGGTGTCAATATCTACTGAATGAGTTCCTAGAGGAACTGAATGACACGCAGATCAACGGTGGATACTTCCATTTCACTTGGCTAATAATGCTCATCGCTTTCGTGGGATGGAAGGAGCCGAAGCAGTACGTTGGAGTGATCACGAACACTTCAGATTGCAGAGGGGCTCGATATCAGAACCTTTGGGCAAATTTGAATCCCCAAAGACAGCATGAGACAGCACTGGTCTTTTACACATATTATGACCAGCTGTGCGGGGCCATCATGCTTACGCCTCAAATAGCAAAGCAAGTAACAAGCAAATATATCTGCATTGTGAACTTTTATGCTGCGATGAAATGCATCTCAATTTCAGCTAAAGCATAGACAAAGAATCCTGACTAGTACCCAGGAAACTACCACATGTACGAGGAAGATATTGAGAATATCATGAAGGAATGGCTAGCTGAATTCCAAGTTGAGGTTGTGGATGTCCAAAGTGACCCTGGCGAGGACGAACCAATCCCATGTCCCATAACAGAAGACAAAGAGGCAGGAAAAAGGAAGGAAGTAGGGATTCCTTCGCAACCCAAGTGGGCAAGGAAGAAGCAGAAAGCTACTAAAGATCAATTGGAAACGGTACTTAGCGAGGATGATTATATAATGATCACTGCGAAGGTCACAGAGCAGATGGAAGAGCTCACAACTGATAAAGAGAAAAAGGACAAAGCAATTCAGGACAGTTTGCACCAGAACCTAACCACACTGCAGGGGATCTCAGAAAAATTCGACGAAGTAAGCAAAAGATTACCCTTACCACGGGAATCAGAGTCTAAAGGGAAGTCGGGAGGGACTTCGCAGCACCATACACCACAGCTACCCTTAGCCGTGCCCGCTAAGTCCCGTATATTCCACCTAGAAGCATTGACTGTAAGGCTACCCCTACCTGAGCAACTACTATTAGATAGGAAAGATGTAGAGTGAGTGGAGCTTGACCTCGCGAAGGTACCACTCCATGTTCTACACTATTTACAGTTGCAGGTTATTGAAGAAATGCACGACAGAACAACAAACGCACTAAAAGGATAGGCGGAGTTGCAAACAAATTACAAACAGCTGGAACAAGTTAGCTCGTAGATAGCTATGGAGCTACAAGATGAGCATGATCAGCGCAAGCACCTAGAATCCATGATCACCGCAATTGCAGATGAGATAACAGAATTTGAAATACAATCATACCCCACGGATACTATCCTTAAAATAGGCCAGATGGTCAACAATCTTAAGGAAGAGATAGATGATATGCAGATCAACCATGAAGCTGAGATTTCTACACTTAGAGGCGAGATGGAGCAGAAGACTCCACCAACTGAGCAGCAGTTAAGAGCACAAGAGGAAAAGGCCGCTGCAGAAAGCATAGCTATAGAGGTGTCGAAATGCCAAAGTCTACTGGATGAGGCATCGAAGGCATTCACGGCCCTTGAGAAGGACCCGCAATTGCTAGAAGTCAAGAATGCTACCAAAACTAAGCAAATAGCATTCGAGCAATTGGAAGAGGAAGTTAAGGCATTGTCGGCAAGAGAATGACTCCACAAGTTCAAGGAGGTTAACGCGTTGAGGAAAGAAGTTCAGACCTTAAGAGAGAAAGAAGCTGAAATTGAAAATAGAACACAACCTTTGCTAGAAAAAGCCGACCTCATCTCACAGGAGATCGAGGACAAACTGAAGGAGTTGCGCGAAGGGAAAGAACAGGTAGAAGAACAGAATGGAGAAGAAATAACAATTCAAATGTTGGACACTGTCCGCCAAGTTGAGCGGGAAACAAAGGAAGTAGTTGAGAAGTTGGTTGTTGCATACAATGACTTCGCTACAATGCTAGTACCGCAGGACGAATAGAGGAAGGAAGCTGAAATTACAAGTGGCTTAGGGGCGAGCCACATGTAAGTGTTAGGGGCCTATTGGGCCTGGCCCAAGTGGGGCATTTTTTAGAAAATAGGTTTTGGAGCTGCAGAGCGAAGCACAGTATAGGTAAAGGAATTTTTGGGATAATTTTTTTATGCTGCGAAGTTGCGCACAGCACAGTGTGGAAGAGCTGCGAAGTTAGTACTGCGAGGATAACAGAGCTGCGATGTGTTTGGTCAACGGAAGATCCAGCTAAGTAGAGTGTTGGATGGAAGACAGCAAATATTCCGGTTAGGCCTCGGAGATCTATTTTTGGCAAAGATGCTCGATAACTACCAAGTGGTGGGTAGGTGTAGATCCGGAGGAAGGTGATTGGTCGCACACACAGAGAACTGCTACTTGAACCAGTCATCTAAAGGCCGTGAAAGAAGGAACAACTCGGCGAGAGAAACCTATTGGCGCGCATGTGACAGGGGGAGCTGATAGCGACATGTCCACACACAGAGGATGGCCACAAAGGAATATCCACTACCAGACACCAGCAATCCGGTTTTGGGCAAAACCGTGACAGTTTTGTAAACCTAAGGATTTCTGCCTTCGAAATGTAAAGACATGACCTACGGGCATGATCTATTAATAAGGCATGATTTTGTAAGGGAAGGGTGGGTCATTATTGAATATTGTTAGAGTCTGTAAGCTTGAAGCTATTGTAAAGGCTCTGTAGCTGAGTGCGCAGAGACCTAATTTTGAGAGAGAGAGAGAGAGAAGAGCATCTGCAGCTGAGTGCGCAGACGAAGAACTATGGTACCCTTTCCTAAAGACAATATAAAAATAGTTCTTGTGGACGTAGCCTCCATCCGGGGGGTGAACCACGTTAAATACCATGTTTTGTGATTACTTTGTGTGTTTTCCATTGTTCATTTACTTGATATGAATGTTGATGCTGTAGTTATCTGATATTTGTTGCTTTTATCTATATTCATCGTGGAAAAGATGGGAATAAGATGTTAAGTAGTTCATAGATGGATGAATGTTAATGATTAGCATATATAAGTCTTTGAATGTATGACTCTGTTAAATAATCATAGAGTTGATTGATAAGGTTGAAGTATTGCATTAGGACGTGCAGCATCATATACTTCATTCCATTACATATGTTTAAATCAGTCTAAGTAAAACTGGTTAGTTTGATCAAGTCTTGAAGTGAGCTCAAGGTCTAATTGACGCGCTTATCGTCGTATCACCAAACCTAAGAATATATAAAGAAATCCCTGCAAGGAAGCATATATACCCATTGCGTTGTCCTGTTACGGTAACCTATTAGTACCACACAATCCGTGGATGTGCTTGTTGTACAAGTGCTCCCGCGAGCAATAGTAACCGACGCGAAGTAGCAGACTTCGCACAGTCTTTTGTCCACAGCGTGGAAGTTCTTTGCCGCGCTGCGCATCAGTCAGTTTAGGCACTCGCATCACCAGGTTGTGGAAACCTGATTCCACAACCACCCCCTCAAACTTCGCCTTGGGTGAGACCTCAGACTGCTCGCAGTCTGTTGCTGAAAGGGCTAGTGAATAGGGGTTTTGTTGGTATCCTGCACCGCGAAGTACCTGGGTCTACATTGGAAAACCTCTAGATCAGTATTTAAGCCAAGACTTATCGCAGCAAAAGCGTGTCTTTATCCTCTAAATATTATTATTATTAATTGTAATAACAAAACTACTAACCACGACTACAAGAGCAGCTGCAACAAAAATTGGAAGAGAGGCCACACTGCTACTCACAATTCTTAGCTAACTTGAATAAATCCCCATTGCACTTCCTATTTTATCTGCTATGGCATACTATTATAGCTTTCGTTGATCATCCACTAATATGTTTCCTAACTGTGAACTCAAGTATGTGATTAAAATGTGGAGTCGATCCCAAACATTTAGTAAAGAATGGCTAAGTTCTAATACATTTTGACCACTGCCAAAATGAAACAACACATGTCATGTAATAGAATACATAAAACATTGTACTTGTTATTTTAATTGTTAGAGCATCCATCCATGGGGGCATACTAGATAACAGGTGGCGATTGTAAGAGTTTTGGATTTATAAATTTTTTTTTTAATTAAAATCACTCCTACAGGGATTTATGTCCCATTGGAATTGCCCTTGATCAATCATAAAATCATATTATTGTAAATTAAAAAAAATGTATTTATTTTAATGTTTGGAAATATTAAGTTTAATATGAAAATTATGCATAATATTATAAAATTTTGTAATTTGTTATTCAAAAAACAAACTAATGCAAATCAACGAATGTTGATTTCTTAACGAAAAATATATCAATAATAAATAATAAGGTTTGATTTTTTAGTAGCTCAATCGGGCGTTTTTGAAATGCTCAATCGAGAGTTTTCAATAGCTCGATCAAGCTAATACCTCGATTGATATCACAACTCGATCAAGCTTCCGCTAACCACACATAAACCCTCGATCGAGGTATTTTAAAAAAACACGCAAAACCTCGATCGAGCACTTTAAAACCCTCGGTCAAGCTAATAGCTTGAACGAAGGCTTTAAAATGGAATTTTAAAACAGGGTTTTAGCCCCATTTTCTGCAAATTTAATTTTTCTAGCCTCTCTAGAAATCCTAAAGCTTGTCCTAAGATGCACCTTAACTGGTGGAATTCATACTAATGGATTCAACAACGAATCGTCTATCTATTAGCATATACTTTAAGGGTTTCTGAATTCATATGATTTTTTTTTTCTTTTCAAACTTACACTTACAAAACCATTTCCACAACTTTGAATTAGCACAAAGAAAAATCAACAACATAAAAAGAACACAACCAAAAAAATTTCAAAAAATATATAGGCCCCATATCAATGCATCCTCTTCAAAACGTAATTTTTCGTTTTTCAATTTTTATAACCAGTAAAAAAAAATTTACTTACACACACATGTGTATAAAATGTGATTAAAATTTTCAATGGTCGGTTTCAAAAATTAATAAAAAAATATAAATTTTCAAAATAAATTACAAAAAAATATGTGTGCCCTAGTTCATTTCGTGTAGATTATTCTCATATATTTTTTTCAAAAATTATGCATTTATTGCTAAATTATTTTACGTGCACACAAGCCACTTATTAACTTTTCCTTGAATTTACAAGAACAAACCTTTATTTGAAATGTAATTTTGATATATTAAATGGTATTATTATTTTGAAAAAAAATATAGGTGGAAAGACAACATAATTCCCTACAATTTGTTTTTTGGTTGCATGTCGGAATTCACAAGGCATATATGCGTTTCGTGGGCTTCGATTTAATAAATGAGTAAAAAATCAAATTGTCACCGTCACTTTCAGTCAAAAAGTGTTACTCATCTTCATGGATTCACCCTACATGTGACATTACTTAAGATCATTTTAGTATCTTTCATAAGTGACGAGTCCCAATGACCTAGTTTGATGAGGAATCATTAGTGTGTGTTCATGTACTTCTAGACCTAGGATTTGGATTCCATTATTTACATTGGGTTCATATTCCTCCAAAACCTATAGTAGGCCTATTCCATAGGTGAAAACTTTAATTTGGTTGGTCCCCAAAATTACACTCAAAAATCATTTTTTAATAAAATTTTAGGTTATATTATTGCTACCTCTTTACTTGAATCTAGTTCTATAAATTCTTCCCACATCTGTGTTGTATAAATTTTAAAGGTGCTAGCTGAAATTGATCTTATCCATCATCAGCTAAGAGATTTTATCCTACCAAAATGTTCAATTGAAATCTGGGTCACTTGTTACAAGTTTCAATTCTTTCTAAAAAGAAATTTAGAGCCAACATATGCCTTGTGGATGCCAAAATAAATCCAAGTAAAGCTATATGGCACTCAAGCTTATTTTCAAAAATGCACCATCGTGGATGGGACATTTCGGGTTTAAAGAACTGCATTGTTTTGAATAGGATTTAAATATAAATGGTGAACCCTTCTAAAAGGAGAACCTTGTGGAGAAATACTTAGGATGAGTTACATATGACTTTTCTTTCTAAATGCTTCTATAGACCATTGTTGCATTCTTGTGATGAAGGCTCTCCCTTTCAATATTGTTATGATAATGTTTGTTATGATCCCCTCCCATATTGGATGCCTTTGACAAAAGAGTTTTAAGATATGCCTTCGAGGATTTCAACTTGTGGGTGACGATTGTCGGTTTTGAGTGAGTAGAATCTAGTAGCTTCTTCAATCCAATGTTGTTACAGAGGCGTTGTTGTAGGTTTGATTGCCAGTTTTTTGTGAGTAACATCACAAGATTTCTGAGAAGTGGGGAACCCTAATTCCTCAAAGTGTCCTAAGAAATGGTGATCAATTTTATTTGTATTTTGAGGGAATTGGGTGTGTTACGTCCAAATGTATCTCCACTTATTCTAATGGATTTCAGCTAGTGACATATTTGGGGATTTAATGTTCCTATTACCATCTCGATTTGTGTATACTGTGTTTATCTATTGTTCTCTCCTCATTGGGACCTTAGACTACTCGGGGGATATTAGCTTGTTTCAGGCTCTTGCATTGGTTGGGTTGAAAACCATCTTAGATGTGGTTTCCCCCTATTTTGGTAGCAGACTGACTATAACACTTTTGGAAGTTGTACTCTAATCAGTAAGAGAAGGCATCCAGGTATTTTAGAATGATATTTTAAGATTTTTAAATATGCAACTACTCTATTTGATTAAAATTGTATTTTAACAATTATTTCATAGACCAATGTTTTGTTTTGCTCTGATATTCTTTTTGCATGATTACTCTGATAGATTGAATATTTAGTGTGGTCTTGTATTTTGTGTTTTTTCCTTACAATAAACATAAAGCTCTGATATTTTGGTTTCAATACGCAAAGGCACATAGAAGAAAATTAGGATTCTCCTTAATACATAGTCTTCTGGTATTGTCAATCTGCATTCAGATGGAACATGCAGACTGTGTTATTGATGGAGTGCTTGGCTTGAATTCTCCTAATATGGAAATAAGGTGACCTATTCAGGCACATATTGTTATCACAATTCTTCAAAATTGTGAGTAATCTTCATTTCAGAAGCATTGTCATTAACTAAAACTTTCTTACAAATAAACTATAACTCTAATTCAAACCAAGAAATCTTAGTACATATTGCTATGTCCATTTAAATCCATATATTCTTTAAACTGGTGTGCATACCAAAACCACTAACCTGAAGTATGGCAATGCTTGAAGAAGTTGAAATTCCATGATTTTCTTATAAGGAGGCCATCAGAACAAGGAAACAGAACATAAAAAACCTGAAGTGTGTCAATGCTTGAAGAAGTTGAAGTTCCATGGTTTTCCTCTAAGAAGGCGAGTAGAACGAGGCAATGGAACATAAAAAGGTTCTATGGCTGCAAATCTTGCACACATGGCCATCATGAACATCCCAACAACCACAGTGAGAAACTGTAATGTTACCATGGAAATGTGTGCTCAACATGCAACATGCCAATAACCACAACAAGACACCGCCAATGTGCAATGTGTGACCACCACAGATTCAGAAAATGAGAATAAGGGAGTAAGTATTAGCCTCGGTCCATAGTACGAAAAAAAATCCTCATAAAGCCTCATAGCAAAAAATGCTAACGAGTTAATGTTAGCATTAGTGTATCCATGTAATTACAAGTCTAGCATTAATGTATCGCAACTCCTAAGTTGAAACATACATAACTGAAAATAGCCTAGATATGAGGCCAAATGAGACCTTAAAGTTTTTTAATGGAAAACCTAAAGTGTTTCAAGTATTTATTGGTCAAATATAAAGTGTATTATTCAAAATCAATATAAGATAAAGTGTATTATTCAAAATCAATCTAAAACATAGGTTATGAAAAAATAAAAAACTTTAACTTGTGTGTCATTTTAATGAAAAAAGAGCAAGCCGATTGACTCTACTACCTTGAAGATAGGGACTAATAAAAAACACTCACTGAAATACACAACAAAGATATTGATTACAACACCTAATTTTATAAGGACATCTAATGAAATATATAACCACAAAAATTATCACATGAAGTTCAAAAACACATAATACAATTACTATATTATAATTAAATAAATAACAATAATGTAATAAGATTAAGAATATTAAAATAATGTGATAACATTAAGAATATTAAAATTCATTTTTTGAAAGCTCAAATCATACCCTACCTTAGTGTTTGATATGATGATTAGATCCCCTTTGTAAAGTCCTTGCCTTCCAACAAGCAACAACCCCTCACTAGATCAACCATTGGCATACTCAATTGCATGGGAAACCAACATGCTCAACATGACCAAGGGATTATTGATGCATTTGGGCACATCTGAGAGCATGTAAAGAAAAAACGAGCAATGATGGATCGGGCATGAGTGCGAAGCTTTCGACAATGGAACATGCAAGCAAGAGGATTTATCAAGTCGACAAATGCCTCGACAAGGGGAGTGTTAACAAGGGGATTTGGTAGTTGGAAAAAGGATTCGACATAGAAGGATTTAGTAAGCAACAAAGTGGAAGAGATGCCATCAAATTCGCTTGCCCAAGGTATGGTGGTAAGACACCCTGAGAGGGGAAAAATGGTTGCACACCACGCCGAGAACATGTGGATGTCATCGACACAATACTCAATTTCAAGGACAAAGGGGATCGAACACACATTAAAGAATGGGAAAAAAAAACAACAAAAGGAGCACCTGATGAAGGTGCGCCTAAGAGAAGTTGTCAACAAAAATGCCCATGTGCTGAAAAATGTGGGTTGACAAAGCTACCAACGGACCTCCATCGGGAGATCGTTGGAAAAGTTCCCACTTTCTTTAGGGTTTGTAAACGATGCATCCCTTAAAAGAGGTGTCAGCCAAGGAAGGCTTGGGCACCCACTTATGAAGAGAATGAAGTCCCTCCCCATATATATAAGTTGGGTGCACAACTAGGTAAGGAATCAAGGAATATACCAAGAAGTGATCCAACCAAAGAGCTAAAGAAAAGGGAAAAGAGTTCGACAATCGGAGGGTGCTCAAGTAGAGTGCCCAAGTGAAAAACAAGTTACGGTAGCAGGCTTTGGGAGAGACATAGGTAGCAACAAGTGAATCATGAGAGTTTGGGCTGAAACACCCAATGGGTTATGTTTGTTGTATTTTGGCTAGCAAGTTGAAGGATACACCTCGTTTAGATCATAGGTTTCGTCCATTGCCCAGACCACCCATTGTAACTTGTTCACTTAATAAAGACTTGTCGAGTGCCTAGTTTGAGCACCCACTTGATATATTGTATTGTGGTATGGCCTCTTTGTTGTTTAACTATTAAATTGGCTAAGTATAGAACACATGCATAATCAAGTCTAAGTCCAAGTGCAGGTTGGGCAAGGTTGTTGGGCATACTTGGCCTAAACAACGGGTACCTCACGACAACTCATGGCAGAATATATGGGCATGCCATGAGTGAAGAGACATAGTCCACTGAATAGTAACCTTGTGTGACCAAGTCTTCAAGACAAAATTCGAGTGGTACTATATGATTTCCAAAGTTCGAACAAGCCTACGACATCGAAGCTTTGGGATTGTTACACCCTTATTTCAATATAACTCCCACAATAAAAGCACAATAATAAACACTAATAATATTAAAATATATTATAATCCATTTATACATGTTGTCAAGATACACGTTAAAATTGCTATGTAAGACTCATGCAACGCACACTTGTGAATAAGAATATCAAATAATAATTACGATTCGACTTGATTTAATATTGGTTGAAGGTGTTCAACATGAGGACTACTCCATGCGCCTGTTAAATTTTGAGCATTAATTCAATATACTCTAGGATCTTTACTTAGAGAATAACATGTACAGCATATCAAGCATATCAATCACACCAAGCAATCACATGAGACAATAGACACACAAAGTTTCACTGGGGAAAACCATAAACGTGAAAAACCCCACAACTTCCTCAGAGATAGAAAGAGCAATGATACAACCCAAGTACAAGAGATAGTCCTCCTAGAAGCTACTCCTCCTTCCTCACTTGTGTGCTACTTTTCGATGAGTGTAGAATTGAATAATGAGATGATCAAATAGAGTGCCTCCCGCACTCTATTTATACATGACCTGACCTGCCTAATAAACTAGCAGGGCCGACTTGTCTAACTCAGTCTAATAACCCATGGTAATACTAATCAGGGCCGACCCCACACTTGGTGGTCTAATAACCCATCACATGCAAGTTGTGACACTTGTCAATACAAATGACGACACTTTCGTATAGAGGAATAATAACATCTCTATAGGAGTACCATATACATAGGTGAAATACATTCCGAAGTTACAATTACATCAACACTCCCTCTTAACTAGGAAGGTATTTCTCAACACAAATCTGCTAGCGCAAGTCTTCTTCTCTGGATCATCGTCATTGGAGCATCGTCATCGAATCATCGTCATCGTCACTGCTGCTGCTATCTCAATCAATCTCCAATCTACTCGTCATAGGAAGTTCTACAAAGCTAATCCTTTTTCATACTGGATGTAGGCCCACCACCTATAGGTCTTCATCATCACTGACCATACTGTGGAATCCTCAGGACTTATTACGTGTGTCACAATGCCTCGAAAGAGTATCCCAGGACCATTTATTTGCCGAAGCACGACCGACAAGATCTCCCAGGTCTACTTATATGTGACCCCCACCACAATGCCTCGAAAGAGCATCCCAAGACTTATTACGGGCACACATCCCAACCTGTTGGATCTCCCAGGTCTACTTACATGTGGTCACCACAATGCCTCGAAAGAGCATCCCAGGACTTATTACAGGCACACATCCCAACCTATCGGATCTCCCAAGTCTACTTACATGTGGTCATGGCAATGCCTCGAAAGAGAATCCCATGACTTATTACGGGAACACATCCCAACCTATCGGATCTCCCAGGTCTACTTATATGCCATAGGCCAATGCCTCGAAAGAGCATCCCAAGACTTATTACGGGCACACAGCCCAACCTATCGGATCTCCCGGGTCTACTTATATGTCCTCCCAGAGCAATGCCTCGAAAGAGAATCCCATGACTAATTACGGGCACACAGTCGAACCTATCGGATCTCCCAGGTCTACTTACATGCTCATCTACACAACCTGTCCACGGCCACAGAGTATCAACCTGATACTCACCATACATCATCCTGATGTACATCATCATATGATCATCCTGATCATCATAGAATCATCCTGATATATCTCATCTGGAGCAACATCCTGAAGCTCATCATCCATGATCATCCTGATCATACAATGCATCCACCTGATGCATACCAAGTATCTACCTAATGCATAACATCATACATGATCTACCTGATCATACAATGTATCCTCCTGATACATACACAAATACATTATCCACCTGATCATACAATGTATCCACCTGATACATACACAAATACATGATCTACCTAATCATACAATGTATCCACCTGATACATATACAAATACATGATCCAACTGATCATATCAAGCATCCAACATGATGCATATACAAATACATGATCCAACTGATCATATCCTGCATCCAACATGATGCATATACAGAGTAGTAACTAAAGCATTGTCCTAATGCTCATCATCCAGCGCTTACATCCACAGCCATGGGAAGGATCCTCCTCTCACCATGCTTGGAATGGCTCCAACAAATTTGTCCATTACTTCTTCCTCGAAGTGTCATCAATCTAAAGAACACCAAGCCTCTCTCTAAAGTACTCGAACTTCACTCTGGCTAGTGGTTTCGTCAACACATCCGCAACCTGCTCATCTGTCGCAACATACAGGAGCTTCACTTCTCCTCTCTGCACCATATCCCTGATATAGTGATATTTGATCTCAATGTGCTTCGACCTGTCGTGGAACACCGGGTTCTCAGATAGCTTCACACAACTCTGGTTGTCACAAAAGATACCAGTAGCCTCCAATGGGAGATCAAATAGCTCAGATAGTAGCTTCCGAAGCCATACTGCCTCACAACTAGTCGAACAAGATGCAACATACTCTGCTTCGGCTGTACTCAGTGCTATGTAGGATTACTTCTTGCTAAACCAAGAGATCACACCTGATCCCATACTGAAGCAGCACCCAGAAGTGCTCTTCCTATCTGCAACACTGCCTGCCCAGTCTGAATCAACATAACCCTGTAGGTTAAACTTTTGATTCGCATCATACTTGAGCCCTAGTCAATTGTACCCTTCAGGTACCTCAGAATATGATTTACAACAATTAGGTGAACACCTCTGGGATCTGTCAGGAACTAGCTCAATGTGTTCACCACAAATCAAATATTTGGTCTCGTGTTCGTCAGGTACATCAAAGACCCAATCATCTGACGATACACCGTGACATGAACCGGCTCAGATGAAGCATCACACAGAAGCTTCAAGTTCGATGCCAGAGGTGTGGCCATGGCCTTGCAGTCCATCATCCCGAACCTCTTCAGGATCTCTACTGCATACTTCCCTTGTCCAAGGAAGATTCCATCTGCACTCTGCCACACCTCCATGCCTAGAAAATAGTGCATCATCCCCAAGTCCTTCATCTCAAACTCGACAGCAAGCTTCCTCTTGGTATCAGTAATTAATCCATCCTCGCCTGTAACAAACAGCTCATCCACATACAGAAGTAGTATCATAGGATTTGCCTTCCTCAACCTTGTAGTAAAGGTTGGAATCTGCTTTACTCTTGGTAAATCCCAAACTAGATAGAAAGTTGTCTATCGTACCATACCAAGTCCTAGGAGCTTGCTTCAATCCATACAAGGCTTTCTTCAACCTGCACACATATGAATCCTTGTCATGTGTCTCAAAACCAAGTGGCTGCTCCACATACACTTCCTCCTCGACTACACCATTCAAGAAAGCTGTCTTGACATCCATTTGGTGTATCTTCCATTTCATCACTGCAGCCAGAGCAAGTACTGATCTGATGGCAGTGTACCTGGCTACAGGAGAAAAAGTTTCTTCATAGTCTATTCCCTCTTTCTGGGAGAAGCCACGAGCTACAAATATCGCTTTGTACTTTTCTATGCTTCCATCTGCAGCATGCTTGATCTTGTAGATCCACTTGGAAGTCACAACAGAATTCTCATCAGGTCTTGGGACTACATCCCAAACATCATTCTCATGATCGATTGGTATTCCTCGACCATGGAATCCTTCCATTCTTTCTTTTCCACTGCTTCTTCGTAATTGGAAGGTTCTTTGTTCATAATATCACAGAGTAGGGCAACATAACTGGTATATCATCTAGTCCTCTTCCTTTCTCTGTGTTCCTCTTCTGGAATGCCATATCTTTCTACATCTTTTATGAGCTCTCAAGCCCATGCAAGTTTCCTCTTGTGAGAATTCTTCTCATGAGGTGGATCTACAATTTCTTGCAGATTTTCAACTTCACAAACTGCTTCTAGAATTGATTTAGTCATGATGGTGTCTTGGAATCTGTTTTCCTTTGGTTCTTCATGATCTTCAATAGGTGCCTTCTTTGATTTGATGTATGTTGAGTCATCATCAAATGTTACATCCCTGCTGACATCAATCTTCTTGATCCCTGGAAAGTATATTCTGTAAGCCTTCGAGCTTTCACTGTACCCCACAAAGATGCCCTTCTTTCCTGAAGGATCTAGCTTTGTCCTCTTTTCCTTTGGAACATGAGTGTATACTGGACAACCAAATATTCTGAGATGGCTGACTTCGGGTTTCTTACCAGAGAATACCTCTTATGGTGTCTTGTTGTCCAATATCTTGTGAGGTGTTCTGTTCTGCACATATACAGCTGTCATAGCTGCTTTTGCCCAAAGATGCATAGATAGATCCTGGTCATGCAGCATTGCATGTGCTGCTTCCATGATTGTTCTATCCTTCCTTTCTGCAACTTCATTATGTTGTAGATTTTAGGGAGTAGTCAACTCCCTCTTAATCCCTGAATCACTGCATAGCTTCTTGAAATCACCTGAAGTGAATTCTCCGCCATTGTCAGATCTGAAGGTCTTGATCTTCTTATCAGTTTGATTTTCCATTAAGGCTTTGAATTCCTTGAACTTATCAAACACTTCATCTTTGTTCTTCAAGAAATAAACCCAAGTCTTCCTAGAGAAATCATCAATGAAGGAGACATAGTATACATACCCACTCAGAGAACTGGATGACATCGGACCTCATACCTCAGAGTGGATGATCTCCAGGATTCCTTTTGCTTTGCTTTCACTGCTTGGAAATGCCTTCTTAATGTTCTTTCCTTTTGCACATCCTTTGCAAACACCTTCATGCTTTATCTTGATTTCAGAAAGACCCTCTACAGCTTTGCTTGCAATTGGTAGCTCCCTATAGTGCACATGTGCAAGCCTTCTACGCCAAAGTTCACTTGGCTCCATGGATTCATGTTCAGGTTGTCCCTTCAGTTTGTACAATCCTCCCTCTTGCTCTCCAATCACTACTGCATCATCTATAGTTTTACCCTTTGGCCACATTAGGACTTGGCCATCTACAAATGCAACCCTCATGCCTTTTGCATCTAATGCAGAAATGGAGAGAAGGTTCTTTTTGAGCCCAGGTACATAAAGAACATCTTTCATCTTCAAAGACTTCCCAGAGTCTAGGTTGTAGGAGGCTTCACCACTTCCCTTGATGGGATATTGATAGTCATCCCCAAGTTTCACTTTATGGGGTGACTCATGTTCAGATAGATTTATAAAAGATTCTTTAAACCCAGTCATGTGTTTGCAAGCCCCACTATCAATAAGCTAATCATTACATCCATGAGAGATAGTACCTATGAGAGCAGATATTAGAACATATTCATCTTCACTTGATGAATCATCACTTTATGCTCTAGCCTTCTTCTTGGGAGGTTCATCATCCTCAGTAGCATGAGCATGATATCTCTTCTTGTTGTTATTCTTCTTCTTGTTGAAGTTGTTGTTTTTTCTTTCTTCTTCTTGGGACAATCTACAACAAAGTGTCTCTTATCATTGCAAGTGAAGCATCTGAGATCTTTCTTATGATGGTGGTGTGAAGGTCTTATGTTATGAGATGACTCCTTCTTGAACTTACCTTTCTTGGTATGTGCTGTGAGAGCTTGATCTTCATTCCCCATCTTTTCTTCTCGGGCCACAAGCCTAGCTTCTTCTTGAGAGCATTCCTCCCACAACCTACTGAAAGAAATCAGTTTTCTTCTTGCACAGATTCCTTGGATGAAGGAGTCCCATGACCTAGGTAGGCCATTCAATGTGGTCATAACAACTTCACCATTATCCACTACGTCATCCACAGCTTCAAGTTGTTCCTTGATCTGAGAGACCTTAGAAAAATAGGATTGAATGGTTTCTCCATTCTGAAGCTTTACCCCTTTCAATTGGTTCCGCGGAGTCATCTTCTGATTTATGTTCTTCCCTTCAAATAGCTTGGTCAGGGAGTCAAACATCTCCTTGGGTGTCTTTAGGGATGACACATGTGGTATGAGATGGTCTTTGATAGAATCAGCAATGATTCTCTTTTCCTTGACCAAGTTTTTCTTATGTAAGGCCTTAGCCTCTTCTCCCTCTGGGGCAGGGACCTCTTCACTTATGTAAGTGTCCAATTCATTTTCTTCCAGGATTAACCCAATCATATACTTCCATGCTCGGAAGTTATTAACCCCTTCAAGCTTATTCTCAAGCTTGGTGTGGTGAGACATCTTAAAGAGTACTTCAAATGAAAATAGAAAGGATTTAGGTCTTACCACTTGATTTGCAGAAATCTGGATTTGGTGCTGGATTAGGGTTTGTCAAAGAAACCCTAAAAATTCAAAATGTGAATTTCAAACTTCTGAAAGGATAGAAAGATGCGCCTTGATGAGCTGATCATCTTGGTATATTCAAAATTCGAAATCTGCAAAGTTTCACCCTTCAGAAATGCCTTTTAGTCTTCCCGGATTCACTAGGGAGGACCCTCAATTAGGGTTTGCGTTTCTCGGAGCTTCACCCAACCAAAAAGTTTGATCCAAAGCTCTAAACTTCTATTTTGCCAAGGAGCTTCCAGCTATGTCCTCAGATTTCAGAAATTCCTATTTTTGTGGAAACCCTAATTTTTAGGGCAAAAAATGAAAGTGCCCAGAATTGAATTTTGATTGGACAGAAAGATGCGCCTTACTGAGGAGAGTCAAAATACCCTACTTCCTTCCAATATTTGTGGAGATAAACCCAATAAACAGGAAACCCTAGTTTCTGCAACTGCACAGTGTCTTTTTCTCAGGTTAGCTCTGATACCATGTTAAATTTTGAGCATTAATTCAATATACTCTAGGATCTTTACTAAGAGAATAACATGTACAGCATATCAAGCATATCAATCACACCAAGCAATCACATGAGACAATAGACACACAGAGTTTCACTGGGGAAAACCATAAAGGTGAAAAACCCCACAACTTCCTCGGAGATAAAAAGAGCAATGATACAACCCAAGTACAAGAGATAGTCCTCCTAGCAGCTACTCCTCCTTCGTCACTTGTGCTCTACTTTCCGATGAGTGTAGAAGTGAATAATGAGATGATCAAATAGAGTGCCTCCCGCACTCTATTTATACATGACCTGACCTGCCTAATAAACTAGCAGGGCCAACTTGTCTAACTCAGTCTAATAACCTATGGTAATACTAATCAGGGCCGACCCCACACTTGGTGGTCTAATAACCCATCACATGCAAGTTGCGACACTTGTCAATACAAATTGCAACACTTTCGTATAGAGGAATAATAACATCTTTATAGGAGTACAATATACATAGGTGAAATACATTATGAAGTTACAATTACATCAATAGTGCCTTGTTCCATCTGTTAACATACAAAATGAAAGGGAAATTGGAATGCTTTTCATTAATATAACTAGCACAACCACTTAACTTGTGGTTGGTGAACACCGATAGGCCACAAGTTAAGTGCCATGAATTTGATCTCCATGCGTATTTGTAATCACTTGTTGTCTATGCCTCAACTAGACGTTATTACTCACATTCTTCTAGTTAAACGGGTTGTTTTCCATGAAGCCTGTTATCCATGCACCAACTAAGAGTTATACATTCATCAACTACCAGTTATCTATGCATCAGCTACCAATTCATTTTTATATTATTTTTTCTTTTATAATTTTTTATTTCGAATTTAGAACGACTTCAATAAAATCAATCTAGACAATACACTTGTCTCATCCTCATGCCATCTAAGAAAAACATAAATACTAATCCACCCCAAATTCTAAAATATAAATACCTATCGATTAATAATGCAAATTAAAAATAATAAATAATTATTTATTTAAATTTTCCTAATAAATTTGGGAATGAGCTTTCTATGTAATAGGACCACGTAAAACTTTCTCATCGTTGTCCAGCGTGTTCTCTTCCTAACTATCCCCATTGATATCTCTACGCATAAAGTAATAGTCCAAATACATAAAAGGGAAAAAGGAGTCCGAGTCCCATAAATTCAAGGCATGCTATTGTATCAACGTGTCCATTAAAAAATGGATAGGTAGTAGTGTGTTGAGGGAGCAGAAAGGCACATCAATCCAATCTTATCTCATCGTGGACAATAAATACTTTATAAAGTAAATTATTGTGAGTCTCAAGTATGTGGATAGAAAACCAATCTCAATTACGTTATAAAGTAAATTATAGCCAATCTCAAGTACGTTATAAAGTAAATTATTGTGAGTCTCAAGTATGTGGACACAAACCATCATTCAAAATGTCCAATGGAACAAAAGTGTTATCATAAAGATAAAGGAAAAAGGTCTTCATGTCAACATGTTTATGTACCCAAAGCTACATAATGAACTAATTTTTTTTTTTATGTTTTCAAAATGTCCAATGGAACAAAAGTGTTATCATAAGATAAAGGAAAAAGATCTTGATGTCAACATGTTTATGTACCCAAAGCTACATAATGAACTAAATTTTTTTTTTTATGCTTTAATGTGGTTTGGCAGACCAGAATGAACTAAGAATATATAAAATATGGTTTGCTTTAATAATAAATTACAATATTTTTCCTTGAAAAAAGAAAAAAAACATATTTATGTACTACTAACTTGACATGTTCTCATAACATTATTAACTATACATTTTACAAAATATATAACCAATGTCTAAACATTATCTAATATGATGTTCACCTAGTATATCGTGAATAGAAAATAGTCAAGGATCTTTGCTTTTATTATTAGGCTTAGCTTTTTGTTTTTGAGGGTGCGTGGACTTTATGAATCCGCATGTATTTATGGAAAAAAAAATCCGTGGCAATTTTATGTATTCCATATTATTTTATATATAAGTGTTTATTAATATTTTTTTTTAAATTTACTCGGTTAAATGAAATACTTTTATAATTTACTATTTACTTGGTTAAATGAAATACTTTTATAATTTACTATTTACTTTGTTAAATGAAATACTTGCAAGATGTTCTTTGTGTATGGTGATTGCTTTTGCATATGCTCGTGGATGTATTCGGTTTGCATTGTTGCCTCTCATGCTTATAAATGTCATTATATGATGTGACTTACTCATATGTAATTAAAGGTTTGCATTGAGCATTCCATGATTTGGTGTGGATGACGACTATAATATTCATTGGTAATTGTAATATTTTAACAAGTAAATAAATTGATTCTTTATATTAAAGTTTGTATTAGTCAAAATTGAGTTAAAAATATCTCAAATAATTTTTTCTAAATATTATAGGTTAATTTTATCACACTATCTAAAAATAAACTTGTAACAAATTATTAAACCTAATTTATTATACATTATTTTTATACACTTTACATAAAAATCCTCACAACAATCATGTGGAATTATGATGTCAACAGAGAAGGGAGCTAATTACAACACACAAATTCATGTCACATTAAAGGTCTATGTCATCGATACATTAAAGGATTATGTCATTGATAGAGAAATGAAGCGACTTTGGGAAATTTCCTCAATTGCTCACTTAGATCTTTGAAGAGATGGTTTAAGCATTATTTTCCATTGGATGTAACTTGAGTGCTTGGGAGGAATGATTGTTAGCCTCCCTATCTAGGTTTAATTCTTGTAGGTGACATGATGCTCTTGTTGAGCCCCTATGTAATGAATGTAATTCTGGCCATACCTTGTTTCTTCGAAATAGCAGGTGTTGGTACATTTCCCAGTGGATGTAGCCCTTCGATGAACCACCATTAAAAAAAAACATTATTATTTTCAAATTGAAAGTGTTAACCACCCATTTACATTTGAACTCTTAGTGAGAGCTTAACCATAATAGTGTACACTAGGTTGGGAAAGAGTTCAAATGTAACAATCGACATTGGTTTTCAAGTTAACAATGGTAATGATAGATATAGAAGATTTTTAAAAAAAATAGATAAGTATGATATTGTAGTGAGATAATAAAACTCTATATATTTTGAGGCAAAAATTTGATTACTTTATGTGGTTAAGTGATGAAAACACATTTTCTAGCTAAACTACATAGATATAGAATGTAGCAGGGATTGTAATGGATGCAAATGAGTGGAGTGGAGTTTTTTTCAAATAATATTTAATTGAACCACTATTTTTAACACCATTTGTATGACTGGAAGGTATGTGAATTCTCTCATCCTTAATTTCTTGTTCGGATTCCCTTTCCTAAAAGGCATCCAAAGAATCTTTAATAAAACCAACATTTTCAATAGTGTTGCATGGCCAGAAGGTGAACATTTAGCTTGTGTCTTTCACCATTTTTCACAAATATTTGGTGACTAAGAATAGATCATATATAGCATAGATGTCGACAAAAGCTTGTTAGGTAAAATAAAATATGGATAATTCATAAACAGAATACATATTAGTGAATTGAAAAGATTGAGGGCATTAAAGTGGTGCCACGTGCCTTCTTCAGTTTAGGGACTCTAGCGTGGTTAAATTACACGCACATATGAAAATGAGAGAAGATCATGTGGCATGGTTAAATTACACACGCATAGGAAAATGATAGAAGAGGATTTGTGATATGACAACCATGAAATGAATCCTGGTTGTACACTTGTTACACTCAAGTTAATCTTGTTGATATGCTCAAGGAAGCCCAAAATATCAGATAATATCTAAACGCCTATCGACGTAATTAGTGTAGAAGATTTGTGAGCTTGATTTTAGATTTTATATTATTGATCCTAATCCTTCATCTGATATATCCAATAAATGTAAATTTTTATAACATCAAATTGTTTGTTTCATCACTATTTAGAATGCCAAGTGTCACTTCACTTTCATACAATACATATGAGGGTTTAAAAAAAAAACGAAATAAATGAGAAAGATATAGATTTTTTTTTCCTTTGGGCCTACACACCCTTAGGCAGGGGGGCCTAGCCAGTCCCCCAATGCATAGGATGTAATGTCCCCATTCCAATAAATCTTCATGGAGGGAAAATTCCACTAACCTACTAGTTCCCTAAGTTGGAGTGGAAGCATTAAAACTTGGAATAAGGGAGCTACAAGACCCCAAATTGACCTTAGACTTACAAATTCACATTAATTGGGTCAAATAAATAATAATAATAAAAAAATAAGGTGGAATTGGTCATGATGGTGCATAAGAAGGTGTGGGGCCCACATGTGGCAAGATCCCCCACTACACTTGGCATCATTCTCTCACCAATTCGATTCCAGGGTGGAGGGTAACGTACTTGGGGGATATGAAGAGGAAATATTCATGGCAAGAATCTAGGAAGGTTGAATTGGAGTGGAAGAGTAACTCCCAAGGAAGATGAAGAGGCATTGTGACACTTGTAGCTAGATTACATGGCATCTATGACAACAATGATGAAGGAATTTATGACAAATTCAAACCTGATTGCATACCTATGACACATATGACATATCAAGGATAAAAATATCCACCAAGAGGGTGCATAGAGGGAGTTATGGTCGGCCAAGATTCCCAATTCGAATTGGGGAAAGAAGAATGCAAGGAAGAAGTGGACAAGTGTCTCATGAGAGAATCTATCACTAATTCGAGTTGAGTGAAGTCTCTTCGAGGGAATTAGAGCTCTTGAGTTTAATAAAAGAGGAGGATGACAAAGGAGAGTAGCTTTTGGGATCATTTTCATTTTCACTCTTGGAGAGCTTAGCTTGTCCTTGCACGGTGGATGTTCATCCTCCCTGCTATTAAACCAATTTCAAAGGTGAAATATACCTATCCAATTTGGTTTCAAGAGAATCCATTCATACCTATTATCGGAGCTTAATGAAGGTTTTTTGAAGCAGGTTTGAGTCCCCTTTCATTCCAAGTTCATCCACTATATCCTTCTCCACTATCTCTTCTCTCAATATTCTTTCAATGTCCATGTTCTATTGTTGATGGCGCACTCATAGTTGAGTAGATTTTGTGGAGGATGATTTATTGACTCCATGGTTGTGTTATCTGATGTATATCACTGTAATGATCTGCACATTGGATCCATAGCTATAAATTCCATACCTTTCATGTAAAATTTTCAAGCAAACGATTGATTCGAGCTAGTTTCCCCTCTATCTTCACATGGATTTTTTGGAGTAATTTTGTATATGTTTTACATCATAATTTCTATGATTTTTTGCTGCTATTTAGAGCTTCTTATGATGTAATATTTATGACCAAAATACTATGTGCAGACCCTTTTATTTTTTATTAAATATTGTGCAACAAATCTTATGTCCATTGTTAACAATTTTCTCACAATTTATATGTCTCACAACATTCGATTTTATGGGAGTTATAGAAAACCCTAAAACCTGAAGTAATGTTGCATTCTAGTTTCCCTTGAGTTCCTCTATCAAATCCAAGTCTCTGTTCAGAAAATAGGGAAGTTTGTACAGTGTTTGGGAAGTAAAAATTTCATAGTCTAGTGGGGTTTTAACCATTGAATTCACTAGTACTTTCCCCCTTCTTTCCTCCTTGAGAATTGCAAGCCCTGGATTTTTCTAATGATTGTCTAAGTGTCTAAGAGATGAATTGGTATGTCTTAAGACCTCTCAATCCCCTCCATACAAAATTTGAAATCATTTGGGTGCTTTTGGATCATTTTGGGTTCACTAGTCCAAGGTTCGAAAATCGGCCAAAATTGAGTAATTTTTCAAATTAAGGATATTACAATGGTATCAGATCATGTTCTTGCACATGTGCATTAAGATAATCCATTGAAGAAGAATTTCCATCCATGTATTACTATTATGATGACTCCTATGAGCAGTATGAATATGATTGTGAGCAAGATGAAGAAGAATGTGAATGGTATGAGGAAGAGGTGCCATCATGCAACACTTCTTATGATTTCATAAGGGATGAGGATTATTCTTATGACACTATGTATGATGAAGATGTATGTTCCAGGACACCGCAGGATAATCTTATGAATGAATTAGAAAATTTGAGAGCAACATGTAAAACCTTGCCTCAGCAATATCAGGCATATCTTAATTTGATGGGAAAGACACAGAAGGCCATTCCTTTTGAAGACTCTGTCGATTGGGTGTTTGGATATAGGCCTAAGAGTGTAGATGTGAACTTAGTAAGGAACAACCAACCATCCACAAACATTGAGGAGACCCATGAGACACCTAGTTTTGTAGGTGGTGAAGCATAAGAAGAATTACATGAAGAGGATCGAAAGTCACTCCCAAGTGACTCTGAAAAAGATGAAGAAACATCACATGCGCATGGAGAAGATTCCATTGAAACTAGTGAAGATAATTCTGAGACACATTCTACTTTGTACATGGATCAAAGAGTATCTACTGATGGATGCTTGAAATGTGAAGGAGTACCTAATGATGGGTGCTCACACCTCTATGTTGGTGACATAGAGATCACTTTTAGAGGTGTTGTTGCAAGCCAAAGTTCCATTGACCATGGAGATGAATACCGTGTAGCAGTTGAAGAAGAACCAAGATCAACTTCCCCATCACCACTTGAGCTTCATGAAGTTGGTCCAAGCAAGAAAAAAGAGAATAGGGGGTTCTCTCTCATGAAACATCCTTGATTGGAGGGTCTTTGAAGATGAGTGAAAGGAAGATCTATGAGGCCCTTAGCATACTCCATGACACTCAATTATTGGTGTCAAATTCTTGTTGGAGAATTTATTCAATGGAGGATCCATCCTACCTTGAATACATGGAGAAGATTCAAAGAGAAATGTGCAACATTGAAGGTAATTTCAAGTATTTTACTTTTGATAGAAAAAAATTGGTTGAGCTTAATGAATGGTTACATGAAGCAAAATTGAAGAATAATGAGGATATTCATAAGCGCAAAATTCAAAATAAGCAAGATACTTGTTCTTCCTCTTATGTTTTAGATTGTCATATGGTAGATTGCTTGGAGGATTCTCATGACATGATGGATCATGAGAAACATGGAAACTTGCATGTGCTTGATGTGTTTGAAGATCAGCTTGATGAGAGCCAATCACTTGTTGCGGTGGAAGAGGAACTTGAGTTGTCTCTTGATAATGGTTACACACTTTTTGAAGAAGTGCATGATTCCACTACCTTGGAACCAACCTATGGGGAAAGTTTCTCACTTTTGAGGGAGGTGCGGTATCCTACCCCTATGAAGCCCTCACATGGTGAAAATTTTGCACTTTCTGATCATTTGGATGAGTTGGTTCATTCTCCTACATCCTAAACTTCCACATTTTGCAACATTCATCCTAATGAAGTATGGGTGAAAGGTTTCTTTTTTATGGTGCCACATGAGGAGTATGAAACTCCTATCTCTCCTTTTGACGATGAAATGACTAGAGCACCTTCTTCTTTACATTTCCAGCAACTTCCTTCGTTACCTTATGATGATACACATTTACATGGATGTACCTACGATGTTCACTCGAGTCACTTGAATACTCATGATTTTCCTTCCTCGTTGCTTAGTTCATTTGATGTTGGAGGAAATTCATCAAATACTTGGGTGAAGAGATATATGATTGGAGAACATTCTTATTGGAAGCAACATCCTTTTTTATTTCTTGATGATACACATACTCATGGATGCACATATGGTACTCCTTTTAGCCCCTTGAGGGCTCATTGTTTTCTTTGCTCCTTACTTGGTTCAGACTTTGGTGGAGGTTCTTCATTCACTTCTTGGATGAAAGAACACATGGTTGATTATTTTGATGCATCTTACATTATTTTGGAGCAGCATTATAGGACGTGGGATCCTCACCTATGTCATTGGAGCATATTTGATATAATACTTGATGCTTGTGTGTATGGGGTGCATTATGATCTACTTACTTGGATGTACAAGCAATTTCATGATTCTTTGATGAGGTACCTTCTTGATGTGCATTTGTATGGTGTTGTTATGTACTTTGATGATCTATATTTTGTACTCATTATTATCAGTCAAGATTCTCCCGGGTTGCAGCAGAAGGGATCATGAGGTAACTATTTCAAACCAAGCTTCGGTGGATGGAAACTAGCCTTTCCAACCACAAAGAGGGCTCTCTCTTTGATTCTTTCAACACAGATTATTGCTTGAATGGGATGGTTATAGGTAAAAGTGGTGGCTCGACCTTCAGATAATGACTTATAGGGATTTTTCAGCTAGTTGGGGTTAAGGACAGGAGCACAACTAGGCATGGAGTCAAACTTCAGTGGATTTATAGTCACAAATGACTAATTTAGACCACAATTTAAGAGGTAGAGGTGAAGTAGATGAGGTTTTTTCAAGTCAAATATATCAACAGATGAAGGAAGAAAAGGAAACAAATTCCATCACAGAGTTAGAGAATTTGGAAATTAATTCTAACCTGCAACTTCAAGAAGAAAGGGTGCAATACCTAGTCATATCATATCTGAAGCATAAAATATGAATTTCAGACCACATGTAATCTTGATATGGATACTACAGAAGCAAGCAATCAATGGGAAATACAAATGAAGAACACATGCACAGGAAATAACAGACATCAAAACACTCATCACAAGAATCTCTGCTCCATAATCATGTCTTCTCATGAATTGAAAGGCCGAGTTCAATACATGCAAAGAGATTTTAATCTCTCAGAATCCAAAAAAATCCAACCATTTGGTATTATTCAAAACATGCCTTTATAGGATTACAAAATATCAAACAAATTATAACTAATTCAACCATAAAACAACTATATTATCCTTCATCTATTCGAATATCCTCGAGCATCAACTATATTATCCTAACCCCATATAGAACCCGTAAGCGGAAGTGTCGACTACATCGACCAAGCTTCCTTACTAGGAAACCAACAGTAATCATCACACACCATGGAGAGCGTGCCTTAGCACAACCCTCCCATGAATCCAAGTTTCATAGGATAAACGGTGGGTAAGACCTCAACCCCTCTTGATAGAACTAGGGTCAACACCCTATTATTTTCCATACTATGTTGTTGGTGTTGTTAGTGGGACCATGTTAGCGAATGACCAATTTGGGCAACTATGCTTCCTATAGAACCTGCACTTGCCCAAATAACATAACAATGTATTCGAAACCAATTAATAACTCTCTAAATAATGCTTACTAACATACCATTATTCTTTCAAAGTCCATGTCATCTATGCCACTTCAATGCAATATTTCGCCAACTATCACTTAGCCCATTTAACCTGTGGGTTAGTTTCCAAATACAAGATCATGTATAACTTTAACATTTTACCTATAATAACCATCTCACTAACTGATGAACAATTTTAAAAGCGAATATTTTTACCATGTGCACACTACTTAACGTTCTATTAAGATCCTAGTGGGAGACCTTCACTAACACCTCGGGGTTTTGGTGTAACGGTTCATATCATTTGGTATCAGAGCCTCCACCCAGGTTCGACTCACAGAGCGGGTGGCAACGTCGGCATTGCAGTGTTCGTCTGGGGCTCGTACGGCTCAAAGGGGACACCACCGTATGGGCGCACATCCAGCCTAGAGTCTGGACTGCGGAGCGTGGTGGGATGTTAAGATCCTAGTGGGCAGCCTTCACTAACACCTCGGGGTTTTGGTGTAAAGGTTCGTATCACTTTCATTACCAAACACATTATAAATTGGCATTCACATATCACATTTATCTATAACATAGCATGCTAGAGGGACATAATACCCCTTTTCATCCTTCATGAATTAACCTATAAAATTTATACACAAGTACCATTTACAACTAGATCTTATAGTCCATACACCCATAGTCTTCTCCGTCTAACTAAGGTTAAGAAATAACAAAGAGAAGATACCATCTAATCACATTTAGGGTTTTTAATTGTCATAGGTGAAAATATGGGGCATTACAAAACCTTAAAAGAGTGTCTAAAATCAAGGCCATGAAGAATATTGAAAGACATGCATATTTGCTTCTTGTTGTTGTGTCTAGGGTTGGGATCATTGTTATGGCCGTAGGATCTCTTTATTATTATAATATTTTGTTTGGCAAGTGTATATAATCTACATTCCTGCTTGTGAGAACAAATCAACCAACGTTAGTCATTGCTACTGCCACATACAAAATCATGGCTAATGCATTTCTGGGAATTCATCGCCTATAAACATTCGTGTGAGGGGCATCAAGAGTCATGGTTCAATGTAGGTGATATTATTGTGACTGGGACCATTGTCATTGGATCATAAGTGGTGTTGACAAGGAAATATTTATACAACAATGCTTACATGTGCTAATGCGACAAGTTCAATAGTCACCTAGTGTGACAGGAACAAGGCGACGTAGGAATTGATATACATATCACCACAACAAACAACAAACAAGGTGACAAAGGAATCGAAACACTTTATGACATAACAACATTGAAAAGCAAAATGGAAAGATTCAACTAAATATCATCATTAAAGTTAATGTTATATTCTCTCTAATTATTGATTATCATAGTTTGGTGTCATAATTTAAATGCACATACTCCATAACATCAACATTTATACAAATTATCATTAAAGTTTATGATATATTCTCTCTAATCATTTAGTATTATTAATGATTGATTATCATATTTTAATGTCATAATTTAAATGTACATACTCAATTAATAATGAGTTGTTATTATTTTGATTTGATATTTCAATCTTAAGTAAGAAATAATTTAAATCAATTTAATGTATTTTTTAGTTTAATAGTTAATTAAAGTAGTTAAGTATTTTTAAATGAGTTATTATTATTTTGATTTGATATTTCAATCTTAAGTAATAAATAATTTAAATCAATTTAATGTATTTTTTAGTTTAATAGTTAATTAAAGTAGTTAAGTATTTTAAATTTTATGGAATATATTTCAAACAAGAAAGTCTAAATTGATTGTCTTATTTTATAGGTATTATATTAGAAGTCATAATCAATATTGAGAGGCCGGTATAAAGGCATAATGGTTTAGTTAAAACATTGGGGGATTGACGAAAAATGTCAAATTGCAAAATATCAATAATATTAAGAATATTATCGCAGCTAAATTTAAAGAGAAAATGTGGGGCGAAAAAGATTTAGAAGCTAAAAGAAAGTTAAGATACTATAAAGAGGTCATTAACCCTAATATGAAAGAATAAAAGTATCTCCTTGTTTTAACTAGTTCGAAGAAGCCCAAAGGGGTTGGATCCATTAGTGAAGAACGAGGAGTTTTCACCAGTGGGCAAAGTTCAATTCCAATGACGGCAAGGTTCAATTCCAATGAGGGTCGAACTTGGAGCCATGGGGCACCTTGAGGTAGTGGTCAAATGTGTGGTTCCACCCAGAGAGATTGTATTAAATGATCTCGTGACCCGTGGACACATAAGTGGATCAAAGCCCACCCCATGTCCTCCTAACATTTTAGTCAATTCCCGCTAACTCACTCGGTTAAGGTGTGGGTTTCGTCAACAAGGCGACCCGAGTTCAAATCCCCTTACGGGTGACTTGGTTGGGAGGCAACACCCAAAAACTCAGTCAAGTTGAGGCTGGTGCGGTCTAGGCCGGTGCGATCCCCAGGTGATTTTGACGGTTTAGATGCCCCTGGGTCGTGGTTTCTCAGACCACAAGCCACTCTCGCAAGTCAAGGAGATTTGAGCAAAAAGAAAAAAACTAGTTAGAAGATGAAAATTAATATAGCCAAGATAAGAACGAATTCTCATGAGCTTTATAGTGAAACATTGCACTAAGCAATTCCCAAAACACCATTGGTAGAAAGGATTCGGCTTCTCTATAAGACATTAATGATGAAAGTCACTATCTATTAGAGTGCCCTGCATAAACCCACATTAAATTGGAGTTTCATAATCTTTACTACAATACAAATCTCTCTAACTTATCAAAACTATAACGATCTAAAAATATTTCTTTCTAAATTTTAAATTATAAAAATTACATTTTACAACCATCCACATAATTCTTTCTTAACTTAAATATCATCGTCATCATTAAAAATATATTAAAAAAAATATTCCAAAGTAACTTACTCAATTCAAACCTCGTTAAAAACAATCTTAACTTTGTTAAGAGAGAACCCAAATTTAGGTCAATTTATTTCCTTACGTATCTCTGACGTGGCCGTTGACTGACCGGTAAAGTCCCAGTATACAAATAAAGAAAAAGATGAAATAACAATTATGAAAATGCCGCTTTATGACCTGAAAAGCCAAAGTGTCGGCGTCTACACCAAGAAGAACATGAAATGATAATTATGAATCTGTCACTCGTTTCCACGTGGTTTATTCGCTGTTGTCGGGATGGAGTAGGTGATACGCCTGGCCCCACCTTGCTATAGAGACAAACTGAAAGGGTATTTGGATTGACTTTTAATAATAATTAAAATAATAAAAAAGCTAAAAGAAGATTCTTAAAATATTTGTTTTTTTCTTAAAAGATATGGACCCTCTTTCGCTTTATTATCTTCACTATGTGGATCTCCTTTTTAATTCTTTTAATTTCATTTATATGTAGGAGGACTATGTAACAATTTCGTTTTTAATGGTCACGGGTTGCAATTTTTTAACGACTTTCAACTTTTATGTGTGATATATAAAGTAAAGAAAAATGATTTATAAATGGTAGGTTTATAGTTTGTTTATTTTATTAGTATAGATTTATTTTATACTCGGATTTATGAGTATTGAGAGGGATTCAATTTTTTGAGGTGTAATTTTTTTTATATATTTTAAATTCAAGAAATTTGATCCCTCTCATGCTTAATAGATATGTGTAGAAGTTTTACTTTTTAATTTTATTTTATAGGTTGACATGGATTTTTTAAATTATTTTTCATTATTTTTTTTATTTTATGAGGTAACACAAGTTTTTTTAATTATTTTTTATTTTTGTAATGTAAACGTTATGTTATATTACGTGACAACATCTCCCCCATACTGAGTTGTAGAGCACCTTGCTCCTCTCGGTGCAATAACATAGAACTTTGAGGATTGACTATCTTGAATCCTTCAAATATGATAAATGTTATTAAAAACAATAGTACTTCTTATTTGATTGAGCTTTGAACAACTTGTTATGCTAGTTCAGATCTTCTCTATCATTGAGTCAATGGATCTTCACTTGTTCTCCTCACTGTTATTCATACAAACACACCTAATTTTTTATTAGAAACTAAACTGCCTTTAGTTATGTCCATGTATGAGTAAGCATATATGTCCATCATTCATTTTTCTCTCATAGGTATAGGTTCAACGTTCACTCATGTGAATAGGGAAACAATTATGAAAACACAATGTGGTCATGGCTACACTCCAACAAAACAAAAGAACGATACACTCACTCTTATTATCTACATTAGATATAACAACTCCAAGCCATATTTATGGGTTAGTGACATGTATGGTCCAACAATGAGATAAATTGGCCCAACAAGGAAAGAATCGATCCAGCAATGACAAATCAACCCAACAAACAAAGAAATTGGCCTAGCAATGGAAGAATCCACCCACAAGTAAGATAAAGTTAATTCGAATGAGATGAAATTGACCAGAAAATGGGTGGGTATGGTCTTGGGCACTATCCAATAAGCAAATCACTCATAAAGGGATGTGTACGACCCAAAAAATCAGCCAAATGTCCAACAAATAAGCATTGTTCCCAACAAATGGTGAGAATGTCCCTTGGGAAAAACAAAATCAACCAGCAAAAGCTAAACTTTCAAGAACATGGTGCGTACAGCCTTTGCACTAGCCATACCACCCATCAAATAAGCTAAAACACCCAACAATGGTAAGCAATGGTCCAAGGGAGAGAGTATATATCTAACCACAAAGAGAAATTCCCTCAATAGTCCATAAGACTCACAAAACTCAATTTGGAAACTCCCTACAAAAGTGCAACGGCTCCAAGATGGTAGCCATTGATCTTTGACCTCTAGAATTCATCCAACAATGATAGAGAAAGAGATGTAAACTCCATTAAACATGAAAAAAAAAGCAATGTAATAAAACTATGAATTTATTAAAAAATCCTCATAATCACACTCTCACGGTCCACTAATTGCCAACCATTGACATCACAAAAAAACTCCATTAAATGACATGCAAGCTAACACTACAAAAAAACAAAACACGGATAAACCATTGCACATGGAGACATTGTTTATCCTAGAAACTTAAATGGAAAAACCAACATTCAATGGATTTGGCTTGGCTCCTTATTCCTTGACAATAAGCAAGTTACAGTACACTCTGGCTCTTTGGTTCAACTTCCTTCTACACATGGGAACTTGGGAAACATATATTCCCACTCTCAGCCAAAGAACCCCTCTTCCTTTGTGGGGAAATGGTAAATAGGAGAATGGTTGAGCTATGGTGGTAGTTAGAAGGCCAAGTTTCCCCAACCCTTCAGCTTCACCAAGTGTATTGAGCTCCTCCTCTTTCTCTTTTCTTTCAATTAGACTTTAGGAAGCGTATCATGTTTTTTATTTTTTAAAATTCACGATACATTTCTTTCTAGTTTTAAATTTCTAATGATAACCTTAGAGTACTATATTAATGCAGGAGTGGACATCTATTGCAATGGCGTGGGGCCCTTCACACCAACAACCTTGTCTCCTACCTCGTCCATATCCTTGAACATTGCCTATGTCGATCATCATTGAGCTTACACCTAAATCGAACTATTGTTTCGGATCCAATTAGGATCACACCTCCCAGTTGGGAGGATTTTAATCCCCAAAAGCTTCCAAGCATAGGTGAGGTAACTTGCATTCAATTTGGTTCCTCCCATGGCATTTTTTATTCCTTGGAGTCTATCCCTTGAGTCCAATCTACCAAATCTCTTGTTGTAATTTGCAAGTTACTCATTCCTTACACTACATTAGAGAAATTTTGAGGTAAAAAATGGGTCTCAAAACAAAAGAAATGTACTATAAAAATCAACCAATGGGATTCAAGGTGATGATGTCAACCATGGGGGATGAATCACCATTTTTTGGGTAAAAGGGTAAAAAGGTAAAAAGGTCAAAGTAAAAAAACTACTTCTTCAACTCGTATTTTCAACTTATTTCCCTGTATATTTACTCAAATTTTGATCCAGAGCAATCGTTGGATGGGGAATTCAATTCCACATCCAAGGAGTACCCACTCGACATACTTTTGATGGACCCCGCTGCCGTAAAAACAAGAAATAATTGAAAAAACGTATGAGACCCCTACTACTTATTGAATAATAGCTCAAGACTACTTTTGACAATATTTAATGCCTACTTGATACTTGTTCCCTCTATCAATATAGTAAGTGTCAGACCTTGGAAACATCCCTTGAAACTTGTGGCGATATTCGTGGGTAATTAAAGTTTGGAGAGAGCATTATCCCAATTATGTTAGTTCATCAGCTGAGCATATCCATATTTTTGTCCACGCATCCGTCCCTTCGTTCCTAGCTCCAAGAATACTGAACATAATAACTTGTCACCGAGATCATGTGTTACTTCGGGCCTCATCCATCATGACAGATATCCTGAAAATTTAGCATTATAAGAGAATTTATACATACATAAATAATAAATACATGGGTTCGCACGCTCAAAGTACAATTTGTATGTGCCTTCCTTCCAAGTCCAAAACCAAATCCATCCTACCATACATCATCATCACGTTTTTTCAAGTATTTCTTGTTTTGGGGGCAATGGGGTCCATCAAAAGTATGTCGAGTGGGTACTCCTTGGATGCGGAATTGAATTCCCCATACAACAACTGCTCCAGATCGAAATTTGAGTGAATGTACAGGGAGATAAGTTGAAAATACGATTTGACGAAGTAGTTTTTTTTCTTTTTTCCTCCAAAATTTGATGAGATATGCTAATATTATTTTATTATTTCCACTATTATTTTATAATTTTCCTTAGGAGGCCCATTTTAGACCTCAATTTTTCTCTAATGCAACATTGTATCTTCCTTCAAATCTACAAGTGTGTGGGCTACAAGGTCTTTGATAGTGGGGAGAATCTGATGGTCCTATTCTCCATACAATACGGAGGGATCAAACAACTTCAAATCCTCCATATTTAGCATTGAACTAAGCTTCATATATAGAGGGAGTCTTAATCTAAATGTGTTCTCATTCACCTATTCACCAATGTCAAAATGAGGGGCTTTATTTGTTTTGTTGCTCCTTTTAGTTGTTCCTTACATAGGTGAAGATACACCTTATCTCCAACACAAAAATTATGATCTTCTCGGTGTTGGTCATGTTTGGCCTTATACTATTGTTTGCTTCTCTCAGGTTACTCCTATACCTTCACATATATCTTTCTGATCTTGTCCACAAAAATGTCTAACATACCCAGTACTTGAGACATTTTATGTTTGAGGAAAACATTGTCTTAACTTTTATTGTAAAGTTTTATATTTGACCAAGTGGTCAAGGATGACTGTAAATGCATAATATTATTATTTAAATAAAATAAAATAGGAGACACTCACCCAAAGAGACTTTTGAAAGAGTGTTTACTACCCACTAGGAGGAATGAAATCTGAGGTAGAAGGCAATGGACAAGTGGCAGCATCATGAACTCAGTAACTAGTTGTTGTTATGGGACAACTCCCTTAAATTGTGGGCAAGTACCCTGGAATGTGGAACTAGAGCTTGAGGCTCATTTATTGAAACTGACCACTAAAAGACCTAGGCATCTTTTATAAGCCATCGAATTTGAGCAGAGGCTCACACTTTTTCTGACGAGAAAATTTACCTTGTGGTTCTGTTGTATGCACACAAGAGATTCGATGAGGGGGGGCTATGTTTTGAGTTGTAGTGTAAGTCTATCTGATTTCTGTTGAGTGCAAAGTTTTCCCGCCAAGTGCAGAGGTTTTTGATATGTATGCAAGTCTCCATTGATTGCTGAAGTACATAAGTGAGGTGTATGCAAGTCTCCATTGATTGCTGAAGTACAACCTGAGTGCCTTGCTTCTACACAGAGTCTTCTTCCTAGTGGTTCAGTAAACAAGTTCGGGGGTCCAAGGGAGCAAGTGATTTGGCTGCTTCTTCTGGAGAAGGTTGGGAGGAACAGGCCTCTTTGGGTGTTTGTCCACCCTAGCAAAATTATCAGGTTCTACTTGTTATTTCTTTTCATTTCTGTAACTGTTTATCTATTTCTGAAAACTGTTTGAATGTTGTCTAAGAGTAACTTATATATATATAGCAGGCAGATTAGGAAAGGATATGTCTTTGCACTAGTTAAAATATACTGTTTAGATTGTTTAAAATTGTTATTTTCTGGTTATCAGTTAGCTGAACTATTGAATGATATTCTGATTGAGTTAAATTAGGTTCTATAGACTTAATGAATGAATGATATGATAAAAGTGATTGAATAAAATATCTTCCTGTATTTTTCCTTTCGTCATAGATGATGTACTTTAGTACAGGAAGTGTATAATTAACTTTGAAGATGAGATTGAAATATAGTAGTAGGTTTATACTTCAAATAGAATGAGTCTTTTTATGATATTCTACTTACAGAATAGCAAATCTATACTATATACTATAGCAGTTTCAGGTTTTTGTTATCAAAATAAATGTATTTAGATTTTTATGCTAGATTCCTTAAAACAATTAGCAGAATGATATAGGGTTTCATCTCAGAATGTAAACTGAAATATCTAGCCGAACATTTACTATTCTGTTCATAAGATACAAATAATGTTTTATAAACAGAGTCTATATATTTACACATCATATATCTATACTAAACATTGATGCAACTCTTAAACCATAGCATTATCTTTTAAACAGTCGTATTGCAAAACAAAACTACTCGAATAATATAGCATATTATCTATGTAATAATTTAAACAATATACAGAGATAATACTTTAAATTATATAAATATTTCTTTTATATTAGTAATGCAAAATCCTCGATGCATTTAATATAGAAACTCTAAACATTTCTTTACAGACCTATTATGAAAACCCTCATCACTTTCCAACTTGAATTGAAATATATCGATTTTACAAGTATCGAACTATTACATAGAATTACTGTAAAAATGTATAACATACAGTAGGAGTATAATCCTGTAACCATTGTAACATACTATTCACTTAACATAATCAAACTTTTCAGGATCAAGACCTGTATAGGCTCATCTGAGAGTTTAACTCACGTTTGTAAACAATAACAAAAATTTAAATAACTTCTGGTTGCCAACATATAATTTTTATATAGAATCGAAAATAAAGAGACAAGGGTTCGACTCAAGCCTAAAGCTCTGTAGAACAGACGAGTTATGCATTAAATCAAAACCCCAAACTTATTACAACTGTCAAAATAAATGACGAAACCAAGCTCAGTACTCAAGTTAACAACTTATAAAGGAACTAAGGGTTCGAGTCTCGATTACGAGCTCGCCCAAGTTACAAGTCACATTACTGACAACGATTTTCAACCAAAACTAAATAGAATCAACAAAATGATCAAATACCCTGAAAACATATTTACATTATAGACATCAAACTCGCTTACGGGCTTGAGTTTCGACTTTCCCATGTTCCCATTTCTTAAAAGACTTACAAGTTATATCTTAAACTTCATAGACGGGCTTAGGAGTTAAAAACCCTGTAGCCATCCTTCATACTTTTCATAAATCGAAGACGAAACATCAAACCATTTGTTACACAGAGATTTATTGCCAAAGAAAAAGGAAGAACACAACTTTCGCATTCATTTAATGTAATATTACATTGCAGCCGAACTGCCAGTTGGACCGACAATAAAGCCAGTGAAGAACAACTTCCTTTCAACACTACAGGTAAAAACCCCAACTCGGGACATTACCCAGAAATCATCTATTATAGTAACGCGGTCCCGAAAACCCTTGACAAATGGAGTTTTGTATTGACGAATAGAAAACAAAATAGTACATCCTTGTTGACAGAGGAACCCTGGTCTGGCCGAGGCTTACCGGTGAATGTACACCGTGGTGGCTCGTTTCTTCGCCAAAAAAACTTCACCGTGGATTTAAAAGACCTTGCCCTACCATGAAACGACAACCAAGCTAAATACGAACTTAAATCTCAATAAAGCACTATAAGCAAGAAAGGGTTTGAATGCAGTAACAGATCTTACCTGGTTATTAACAAACTCGAAGCTGAGGAAAGAACCAAATGGTGGAAACCTGTACACGATGCCAAACCATAACTCCCCAAGAGCCAGAACTCTTCCACTTCCAACTAAAACGATGAGTGGAGCATGAATGCTAACAGCCATGGCGGCCGACAAGGCCCAGCCTCTCCCTCCATAACGAAGAATAACAATAAAACCAAAGTCCAAAAACCGCAAAACTCGCAGTAGGGTTTTGATAGTATCAAGATGCATTTACGAGCTTCACGTGATCACAATTAATGTGACAGCTACCACCACATCGTTGGTTATGCAAAGACCCACATTGATATAGTTTTAACATAGTTTCCATTGCATAGATTAATATGGCACTGGATGAAAGCTCATAACCCACTGTTCCATAGTTAACCCATAGCAATGGTAATACCCTGAGATATTGCATGGAAACACCATAGTCTACCTTTTCATAGAATTACTATTATGGCATATCAATACAAGAACCTTTTCACCATTTCTTTGCATAAGTATGGAGACTCCCACCTTAATGTAGATGTAATAAACTAGAACGATGAAGAATAATTATTGATCACCATAGGCTTCTCATACTTCAACATCACACATTAAATATGAACACACTACGTAAATTTCAACCTTGGTGTTTTACAAAGTCACCACTTTTAATTAAGTTAGGATCTATAATATTCTCACATAAGGCTAATAGAAATCATCACACAATCTTAACAAACACCAAGAGCATGCAACCTATAACCTTGACAGTTAAAGAGACGATGCTTTAGCTTTAAGCTAAGTAAGCCTCAAAGTCATACATCAGAATCCAACTGCCAACAAGAAGTTAATTAAATAAGAGTGAACAAATAAATAAATAATAAGTATAAGTACCATATATCAGACCTTAACGCAAAGTACAACCGAGTCATAGTATGATTGCAACTGTATGAAGGAGTATAACATAAATATCATGCATCATATTAAAAGATGATAATTTCATAATTATAGTTATAGTATCGCAACACTTATGTTTCATGAAATAGTATGCGCGGGCAGCAAGTGTCAACACGAAATAATAATTACAATAGTAAAACTGACATAGGAGTATTAATGCACTTAATTGTCGATAAGACAATTAAAAAGCTTTAAATATAATTACTTCTTGTAATTAATTATTATCTAGTTCAGTTATTTAATAGACATTTATTACTTCTGCACAACATTTAATGCTAAATCTAATGCTTAGAATTTTTTTTAAATTTTACGAAAATTTGGGATGTTACAATATGCTTCCCTTCTTCTCATCTCCTTATAGCTAATGGTTCCTTTCGATTTGAGAGTTGTTGCGATAAGGTTGTATGAGACTGTCATTGCAAAATTTAAGAGTAATGAGGGGTTTTTCAAATATATTAATTGTAATATTGGAGTTAAGCAAGATTTCTCCCTCTCCCTACACTTTTCGTCATTTACATCGATAAGCTAGAAGATTGTTTAGAACAAGCAGGGTACATTGGAACGACCTTAGCTGGTATAGTCTTCATCCTCCTCTATGCTGATGACATTGTTCTTATGGCAAGGTTCCCCTTTGATATTGATAGGCGATTTAGAATTCTCAAAGATTTCTACTTTAATATGGGTATTGGCTGTTAACACCGACAAAACAAAAGTTATGATTATCAAGTCCAAGAAGGTCACTTATGCTAATTTTGTATATGACAATAGAAACTTGGAGGAGGTGTCTTCCTACAAGTATCTTGGAATTGATATTCATCACAAGATTAACTAGAACTATAGCATTGGGAAAAGGATCAATGGAGGGTGGAAAGCTTATTTTGGTCTTGAAAACAATTGCAAATCAACAAACCTTGAGGTGTGGGATAAAAATAAATTTCTTTTTGAAACTCTTGTCACTCCCATTATTTTGTACGATTTGTGAAGTTTGGGGTTGTGGCATCTCTAAATAAGCTTGGAGAAGGATTGAGCAAATCTAGAAGCATTTCACAACATATAACCTCAAGATTAAAATCAACACACCCTACCCTATTCTCCTTCTAGAAGTGGGTCATCCCCCCATCGAAAGCATCTCTATGACTAGATACTTGATGTACAAGCACATTATAAATAACATGGGAGACCAGAGACTTCCTAAAGTTGCTCTAAAATCTAGTCATGACCAACTCTAGCTCAAGAGAGGTTGGTTTAAAGACGCCATGGCATGGTTAAACCATTGGGGGATCAACAAAAATGCCACTTTGCAAGATATCAATAACATTAAAAATACTATCACATCTAAGTTTAAAGAGAAAATGTGGGGCAAGAAAGAATTAGAGGTTAAAATGAAATTAAAATATTATAAAGAGGCCATCAGCCCTAATGTAGAAGATCAAACAAGCAATCCAACTTACTCTATTTCATGTGGATTTTGATGTATAACAACTATTTCATCTCCTTCTCCTCCTCGTGACTACAACCAACCAATGCTACTTCCTTCTAACAACTAGTGCAACTTACCTTCCCTTCCGGTTTTTAGGTATGTCCACCTTTTACCCAAAATCTATAGTGATGAATTCCTTCTTCTTCTTCTTTCTCTTCTGAAATTGCTTGGGGTACTTCTCAAGGTGAAATTTCCAATAGTCTTCCTCAATGTGTCCCTTTATCTCACAATCCTTGCATTGCTTGAAGGAAGGGTCTTGTGTCGCTACTATCATCTTCTTCTCACTCCACCTCGTCTTGTTCTTTCCTTTTCTATACTTATGTGGTTCTTTGTGCTTGTGTGTACCAGACTATTACTTATGATTGTCTCCTTTAAGGTACTGTACTTGAACACTTGCTTCATCGAGTGTATTAGGCTTGCATAACATCAATTATCATTGGATTTGTGGTAGCAAGGATTCTAAATATTTGATCAACATATTTTGACATTTTATGGATACACCCAACTTACTATCCCTCTTCCTAAATTTTGTCATGAACTCATATATTGACCGTCCTTGCCTCTGGTTGAATTAATGCCACACAATCTATTGATGCTCCTTATACCCAATTTCGTAGAACTGGGCATTGATCATATCTTTAAACACCTCCTAATCAATCACCGGTGGGTCATTCTCTAATTATCTACTAATGCATCACTCTCCGACCATCCCATAGCATGGCCTTGAAGCTTTAGTTCAGAAAATGCAGTCCTATATTTTTCAATGACTTCATGTACACTAAAGTACACCCCCATATGATGTAGCCACTAGTTTAGTTTGATGACATCTTCTTTAATTTTAGGTCAATAAACATACCTCTTTAAGTTTGCAACTATCTTCCCTACACCAAAGTGCCCTGCAACTTTGGAGATATGTGACTCTCTAATAAGATGCAATCTCGTTCCTTTAGGAACACAGAGCTTGTCCAACTTGTAAAGTAACTCATCCTAGAGATTATAGCTATCCTTGTTGTCACCTTTTTCTATATGGGATTGGCCTTGCAATTGTTGAAATGCCTCCTTGAATTCCTCATCTTCTGGGTATTCATCCTTGTATGCATCATGGGTGAAAGGCTCCATATTCATAAGAGTTCCCAAGACTATAATCTTGGTTGTAGGTGGTCTTGAGAGCATGTCTTCCAGCTTGTTTTTACTCCTTATATTTGATGATTAGATGGAATTGTTGTAAGAATCCAATCCACTTGTAATGTATGGTCTGTTGTCCTACAAATAGTGCAGCAACTAGTGATCAATGTGAATGATGGTCTCCTTGACCATCAAATAGTGCTTCCACTTCTTAATAGCTTGAACTAGGGCATAGAGTTCTTTATCATAGGTAGAGCATTTCAAGACTTTTCCATGAAACATTTTAAAATGGTATCATACTAGCCTCCCTCCTTGCATCAAAACCGCTCCCATGGCATACTCACTTGCATTTATCTCTAATTCGAAAGGATTCTGCAAATTAGGTATCGCAAGAATTGGTTCCTGGTTGATATTTCACTTGAGCTCTTTAAAGGATTTCCATTTATTTTTCCCCCACTTGAACCCCTTGTTGCTAGTTGTTATGGAATGGAGAGGCACAACCATAGTTGAAAAGGAAGTTATGAACTTTTGAAGGTATTGTGCTACCCCCATAAATCTCCTAACTTCAATGACATTGGTGGGATTACTCCATTGAGTGTTGGCCTCCATCTTTGTAGGATAAATATTAAGTTCTCCTCCACCAATCACATACCCCAAATACACCAAGGACTACTGGACAAATTCACATTTCTTTAGGTTTTCCAACAATTGGTGTGTTTTCAAGGTATCCAATACTTGCTTGAGATGTGAGATATGCTCTTCCTAGGTTTCACTATAAACCAATATGTCATCTAGATATACTATAACAAATGAATCTAAGAAATGGCATAATACATCATTCATCAAACACATAAATGTAGTTGGTGCATTACATAAACCAAATGGAATTACTAACCATTCATATAGACCTTTCCTAGTCTTGAAGGTGGCATTCTAGGTATCTTCTTCCTTCACTAGCACCTGGTGGTATCCTGACTTAAGATACAACTTGGTGAAGTACTTAGCATGATGCAACTAGTACAACAGATCATCGATCTTGGGCATAGGGTACCGATTCTTCAGTTCGATCTTGTTCAATGATATGTAGTCGATGCACATCCTCCAAGTCCCATCCTTCATGGGTACTATGATTATAGGTGACCAATAAGGTGAGGTGCTTGGTTGGATCATGCCATGCTCCAACAATTGATGCAACTACTTCTTCACTTCATCTGCGTCTATGACAGATTGTCTATACAGTATGATGTTTGGAAATGGAGAATCCAACAATAACTATATCTCCTGCTCCACCTTCCTCTTATGAGGTAGCCCCGTAGGCTCCTGGCACACTTCTCTATATGCCTGCAAAATTATCTCCAATTGATGTTTCTTCTCTATTTTACATCCCTCCAGGGATTCCTTCACTTTTACCAACTCACCTTCTTGTTGATTTTGTCTTAAGAATTTAGAAATACAAGCTTCCTACTTGATATGATCAACTTTTTTGCTTGGTTGGCACTTACCAAAGAGATATTTGATTTACCTTTGTGTGCTTTAATGATGAAGTATTTCTCATCCTTGATCAAGCAATATTGGTTGTCTCTCCTCATGAAGTTCGCATCCCTCATATACATCGCATCTTGAGTGTGACCATCAATATCATAATTCTTACAGTGGGTTTTAGGATCCTTGCATTGATGTGTCGTGGTTGTAGTCTTCTTCTCCTTTCCCTTCCACTTCTTCTTCCCCTCCTTGGTATCATCTTAGATCTCTTTCTGTTTTGAATCACTTGGCCCTCCTTTCTTCTGGCCTATGTTTTCCGAGTACTGTGCGTTGTACACAGGCTTCATCAATTGAGATGGGCTTGAAGAGCATCACTTGCCTTTGCATGTGACTATGTAATCCACACAGATACTTGAGGAGTACATCTAGGTTCTTAGATGAGATATCCAAAATGATAGCCATCTTCTTGAACTCGGTGGTGTATTCTTGTACACTCTGCCCTTACCTTTGCATGAAGTAATTCCAACGGATTCACTGGTCCTCTACATATCCAATAGGGTAGAAATGGGACTTTATGATGGTTTTAAATCCCTCCCACTTAGTTACAGACAAACTACTCGACAACCTAAGTGCTTCTGTGTGGATTTACCACGAGGTTAATGCATGGAACTCTAACCTTGATATGGCTTGATTTCGACTTAGTTTTATAACATCGATCTCACCTTGATATGGCTTGATGTCAACTTTTTCTTCCATCTTGAAGAGAAATTGGGAAGGAATATTGTTACTGGAACTCAAATGCTCTTTCTCGGGCTCTTTCGTCGGCTCATTTTCTGGGTCACTTTTATCTTCCAATTTTCCCTCAGATCCAAAATTTGAGTTAGAGCCTCCAAATCCTTGAAAGGTCTGAAATTTCTCTCCAAAGCTGCCACAAGGATTGACATGTTGCGTGAGATATTGGTGACTAGTATTTCCGTTTTGAAAATCGTTGCTCATAATCAACTGCTGCTCCTTGAATAGACTCTTTTGCCATGGATAGGGTTTGAAGACCTTTTTTTCAATAACTACTGGACAAGGAAAATTTTAGGGGATAAATTTAGCCCATGGGCTATTTTTCAACCCTTTTTCCAAAAAAAGATTCACCAATTCGCCTTTTTTCAAAGATGATTCGCCCAAATTCCATGGGATAATTGTTTTTTACTCTAAAAATGGCCAAAATTATCCAAAAACTATATACAGTCCTTAGAAATTTGAATATTTTAAAAAAAATTCACCAAACATTTTATGGTTGCAAATTTAAGAATTAGTAAGATTCACCAAGGTTTTTACACGTTGAGAAAATTATGGGTCCTTAAATTTTCCCCTGCTACTGGATCCTAAGATTACCCAAAAAACACAAAAGAAAAACTACTCTGATACCAATTTGATCTGTAAACTGTCGTGGATATTCCATTGGAACAGTTCCTAACAATGGATCTTACAACTTAGTTCTTATTTTATTAGCTTATTTTTATTCAATGACAAATAACTGGAACTGAAAACAAGAATAACTAGAGAAAATAAGTACACAATCCACACAATAACACAATATATACCATGGTAAAACCCACTTTGGGGAAAAATCCAACCACAAATAAGGACCATGCCTTGTTGTTTATGTCAAATTGCAAATACAAAGAAAATGGTATTGTTTATGGATTTGCTTATGATTATGTGACCAAAATGGCTACTTTAATATCTCCTATCTCCTCTGTTATGCTCTAACATCCACTCCTGTGTTGTTTCTCAACTATGGAACAATACAATACATCAAAAGAATGGAACCCCCCTTCTTCTCCTAATGGCCTAGTATTTAACATAGACCGATAGCTATCTAGGGTTAATTTTAGGGTTTTGGCATGCCCCAACTCCCAATTAGGGTTAAGGTTTTTTTCCTTCTAGAATGTTCTCAAAGGTCCACACTGACTAGCTCAACATGTGTGAGAGATGAGAGCTGGCGTGGAATCCACTCAATACCATGGTGGTCAATTAGATAGGTGGCGCAAGTCAGGTTGGTCGGACCCTCTTGCTTAACAATAACACACAACAACACACAGTGCTCACAAACTGGTTGTGACTTGAATGCCAGAAGTAGGATTCTTATATTAAATCTGAATCAGTTACAATGAAAATACAAAGTAACTACAACTAGTCGGCCTTAGCCTTTACAATATACATAAATAAAATATGTCTCTAGTGTGTTCTCGGATGTGTGCGATCTTCCTCCCTCTCACGACCTCTGCTAAATGAAAGTGCTCGCTGAGCTATGGATGAATGATCTCTCTCCGTCAATCCGCTACTAATTGATTAATCCCTTGTTCTGTTCCTGTGCACTACTCTTCTACTCTGCTGTTGCTCTTCCCGAGGTCTACTCCGCTCCCCGCTACACTCTACCTCTCTATCCGCTGAATCCTCCAAATCCTATAGACCTGCAGTTGTCAGCGCCCTCTGTCGTGTTGCACAACACCTTCCTGTGGTGACATCTGTCATGATCCAAACCACCTGCATAAATTCTCATAACTTCCTTAACAACCACGAACAGATGTTAAGTACTCCGCTTTGACTTATGCGCTTCTCTGACTCTGTGACAGTTGTCGCCCCATGCTTCGACCATACCGCACTTCGTCACCTTGACCTTGTCTGGTCTTGTCGGCTTAACTTCACTTATACATCTATGAGTCCGCTCCGTCCTCCACGCTTGGCTTCCGCTGCAAACCTGTCGGTGTCGTTGTTCGACAACCTGTCGACACCCGACCTATTTCGTTGCAAACCTGTCATTTGTCGACATCATAACTTGTCGACCTCCTACCTTTCTCCTTCTGTCAACCGCACCTCGACAACTTCTGCACGACTACTTGGCTTAGACAGCCAGTCTTCCTTATCACAAGTGGTCGTCGGCAATCCCCTGGTCGACTTCCTTTCTATTGGACCACTTCGACCATACATACCCTGACCGTGGGTCTCTCGACCATCCCATCAGTTTCCCCGTGCTTTCTCCCTGGTCGGCGTCCCTTCCACACGTCGGTTATCTTCGACGGCTTCTTTCACGGTTCCGCTACTTGTCCCTTCCCGGAAGCAATCTCCGCACCTCGACTAGTCATCCCTCCTCTAGTCGATGGGGTTCTCTTCGACTGTTCGACCTTCTTCTTGCATCGAACCAACTCAGCGACTCAACCATCAATCCCTCTGATCCCTTTCGGTCATCGTCATCTTCATCCTTCGACCACTCAGATGTAGTCGACATTCTTTGCGTCGACATCATTACTGACTTGTCTAGTCCTTCGACTAGCCTCGGCTCTATCGCAACTTGGCCCTGCGATCGAAGTCTGCTCTTGGTCGTTCATTGACCATTTGGACCAACTGTCCCTCTCTTCAACCAGAAGGAATCCATCCTCTGTAAGCAACTCATGTTGTCACTCTCCCTGGCCTCCAACTTGACCAATTCCCATCAACTATCTACTGTCAATTGTTCTTCCTCGGTCTTCCAACCATCTCCGTCGTTCGTTGTCGACTCCCTACTGCTCTCTTCCTCTGGTCGATATCACCTTCGACCATTCCATCACTTTCTCTAAGTGTCGGCCATCGACCTCCATGATCGGAAACCCCACAACTCAGCTACCTTCTTTCGACTATCTCCCTTCATCCTAAAGGTCGTCGACTGTCCTCTGGGCGTCTTCTGCCGGTCATGTCCGACTGTTTCCCTTGGGCTTGGATGCCCCTGCATCAATAGGTCAACTTGCAGGAGGCATAAATTTTTTATAGGGACTCTATTTGAGGCAATTTTGGACAATTGGAAAGGTCACAGAGTGTAGAATCAAGTGAAGGGGTGTGGCACAAGTGATGAATTTTGACCCCAAAAAACATCACTTAGACCCTCAAATAGGCCTCGGAAGGTTCCAAACACAAAATCTACAAAATGAGACATGCCCATATAATGTGCCCTACAAGCCAATTCACCCAATCTTCTGACCCCAAAATCTCCAAGTAGGTGACAAATTATATATTGATCCATTTCAGATCATAAAAGGATGTGTAAGACCCACAACTAGTTCTACTCGGTGTTCCTTTTTACAACAAATCTGGACTATGAATTTTTTTACCATAACTTTGTAACAATTACGTTTTTCTTCCTTACCTTGGTTATTACAACATATCGCATACTATAATGGTTTACATGAATTTCTTTATTTCTTTTTTTTTTGTTTCCCCAAGGTATGCAAAATCTTATACAATATAGATTGTACTTAAGCTAAGACAGGTAGAAGATAAGTAAAAATAGAATATTACCTCAAATTTTTGGTTGAGGAGTTAGCAGTCCATTCACGTCCTCAACAATAGTCACCTACAAGTTTCCCAAACTTGGATTTATCCTCCCATTCAACTAGCAGCTTCTCTAGCCATTAGTTGTAGGAAACCCATGGGTTTCCTAGCCCTCTGTTCTTGTGGTCTCAACAACAGAAAAAACATCTACACATCTGCAAGTAGGTCTTGAAATCCAACTCCCCTCTAGTTCAAATCTCCTGGATCCCCCATAGGTTCCTAGCTTCAACTTCCTCTCTCCACTTTCCTAAGCTATTTTCCTCTCCTCTTCCAAAAATTTCCCAAAAAATATCTATATCCCCCTCCTCCTATCCCTCCTTTCTATTTATCAAATTTCCTCCACCCCCTGTTCCATTTAGGGAGGAGTGCATCATGTACTTTTCTAGGAGGGTAATAAATAATAAATTAAATCCAACAACCTTATCTAAAATAAATTCCACCAACTTTTCACCTAAAAATTCAAATCAAATAATATTATTTTAATTGCATAAAATCTCACGAATGTGGCATATCTTCTTCTTAACACTTCATGAAATTAAATTCTCAATCTAACATGCAAAATTTTATAATTAATATTTTAAGATTTTAATAGTTACAAACAATCTTCACAATCAACGCACTAAATATAACTTATAATTCACACTTTAATAGGCAATCTATAATTGGAGTAAAACTAGTGTACGCGCACAAGGTATGTAGGCGTATATAGCACATACATAGCTCATGTGTGTACTAATAACAAGATGCTCTTATAATGCATAGTTCCTATATGTTGTCATCCAAGCATGCAAGGAAACAAATCAGTAATCGCATCATCTAACAATATCACTAACTAGTTCACAATAACACAATATAATTTGCATGGTATACCGAATTCATCACACATGAGTAAAGCAAGATTTTAACACATATACAAATAACCAAGTTGTTATAACTAACTCCCACAACATCCTAAACTACCTACTTCTTCCTAATTCACAACTATCTTCCACATCCTATCCTTCCTCTGTTGGAATATCCTGGAGCGTCAACTATATTGACCTAAACCCAGATAGAACCTGTAAGTGGAAGTGTCGACTACATCGACCAAGATTCCCTGGCAGGAAACCGACAGTCATCATCACACACCTTGGGGAGTGTGCCTTAGCACAACCCTCCCATGTCTCTAGGTTTCGAAGGATAAACAGTGGGTAAGACCTTCACCCCTCCTGATAGAACTAGGGTCAACACCCTATATTTTCCATACTGTGTTGTTGTTGTTGTTGTTAGTAGGACCATGTCATCGAATGACCAGTATGGGAAACTATGCTTCCTATAAAACTTGCACTTTCCCAAACATCATAGCAATGTATTTGAAACCAATTAATAACTCTCTAAATAATGCTTCCTAGCATAGCATTATTCTTTCGAAGTCCACATCATCTGTGCCACTTCAGTGTCATAGTTCTCCAACTATCACTTAGCCCTTTTAACCTGTGGGTTAGTTACCAAATACAAAATCATGCATAACTTTAACATTTTACTTATGATTACCATCTCATTAATTGATGAACAATGTAAAAAGATAATATTTTTACCATGTGCACCCTATTTAATGTTCATTTCCAAACACATTATAAATTGGTATTCACGTACCACATTTATCTATAACATAGCATGAGGGACATCTTACCCTTTTTCATCCTTCATGAATTAACCAATAAAACTCATACACAACTACCATTTACAACTAGATCTTATAATCCATACAACCATAGTCTTATCAGTCCAATTGAGTTTAATAAAAACAAAGAAGAGATACCATCTAATCACATTTAGGATTTTTAATTATCGTAGGTGAAAATATGGAGGCATTACAAATCCTAAGAAGAGTGTCTAAAATCAAGGCCATGAAGAACATTGAAAGATATACATATTTGCTTCTTGTTGTTGCTTCGAAGGTTGGGATCATTGTTATGGCAGTAGGATCCCTTTATTATTGTATTGTTTTGTTTGGCTAATGTGTCTAATCTACATTTCTGCTTGTGAGAACAAGTCAACCAACGTTAGTCATTGCTACTACCAAATACAAAATCGTGGCTAGTGCATTTCTGGGAATTCATCGCCTCTAAAACATTCGTGTGAGGGGCATCAGGAGTCATGGTTCAATGTAGGTGTTGACAACAATGAACAACATTAAAAATTAATGGAAATATTCAGGGAGCGATGGGGAATTCCTTGCCTTTAAAACATTCACGTGAGGGGCATCAAAAGTCATGGTTAAATGCGAATGATGTTATACTATGACTAGGACCATTTTCAATGGATAATAAGTGGTATTAAACACCTTATACATAACAATATAGAAAAGTAAACTGAAAAGATTCAATATAAATATCCATAACACCAACATATAAGCAAATTATCATTAACATTTATGTTATATTTTCTAATTATTTATTATCGATTATCATATTTTGATGTCATAATTTAAATACATATACTCCATACCACCAACATTTATGAAAATAATCATTAAAGTTTATGTTATGTTCTCTCTAATTATTTTTTATTATTAATGATTGATTATCATATTTTGATGTCATAATTTAATTCCACATACTAAATGAAATTATTATTTTGATTTGATATTTTAATCATAAGTACTAAATAATTTAAATCTACTTACTGTATTTTTTAGTTTAAGAATTAATTAAAATAGTTAAGTATTTTAAATTTTATGGAAGAGATTTTAAATAAATCAGCATAGATCCATCTCAAACCCATATCTATCAAACACCGAGAGGGATCCAATTTCTTGAGGTGTATTTCTTTTTTTAAATTTAAACTCAAGAAATTTGATCTCTCTTGATTGATAGATCCGGGTTTAAGTTTTAAGTTTTTATTTTATAAACGAACATCTATTTTTTAATTATTTTTCATAATATTTTATTTTATGAACCAACATGGATTTTTTAAAAATATTTTCCATAATTTTTTATTTTATGAGCCGACAGCGAACCGACACTTTTGCCGCGTTATAACTTACTACCGTATATCACGTTAGAGGATCTCTCATAATATTCACTATCACTATCACTATTATTTTTTTACGCGTTATAACGTTATTACCGTTATATCACGTTACAGGATCTCTCCCATACTGGGCTGTAGAGCACCTCGTTTCACTCTGTGCAATCACTCGGTGCAAATATAACGTTATTATCGTTATATCACGTTACAGGATCTCTCCCATACTGGGTTGTAGAGCACCTCGTTTCACCCGGTGCAAAAACTTCAAATTGAGTGTTTCATTCAATATAAATACCATATTAGAAGTCGTAATAAATATTAAGAGGTTGGTATAAAGGCGTTATGGCTCGTTAAAACATTGGAGGATTGATGAAAATGCCACTTTGCAAAATATTAATAACATTAAAAATATTATTGTCCCTAAGTTTAAAGTGAAAATGTGGGGCTAGAAAGAATTAGAGGCTAAAATAAAGTTAAGATACTATAAGGAGGTCATTAAACCTAATATGGGAGAATAAAAGTACTTCTTTATTTTAACTAGTTCAAAGAAGAAAGTTATTATATCCAAAATAAGAACGAACTCTCATGAGCTTCATAATGAAACATTGGGCTGGAAAATTCCAAAACACCATGGGTAGAAATGATTCACCATCTTTGTGAGACGTTAAGGATGAAAGTCACTTTCTCTTAGAGTGCCACATAAACCCACATTAAATTGAAGTTTCATAATCTTTGCTACAAAACAAACCTCCCTAATCTTTTAACTTATCAAAACTACAATGATCTAAAAACACTTCTTTTTAATTTTTTAATATAAAAATAATATTTTACAACAATCCAAATAATTCTTTACTTAGCATAAATATCATCAACATCTTTAAAGAAAAATATTCGAACTAACTGACTCAATTCAAACCTGATTAAAAACAGTGTTAACTTTGTTGAGAGAGAGCCCAGATTTCGGCAGCGTCAGTTAACAGAATTCAATTTATTTCCTTACGTATCTCTGACGTGGCCGTTGACTGACCGGAAAAGTCCCACCATACAAATAAAGAAAAAGATGAAATAACAATTATGAAAATGCCGCTTTTTTACCTGAAAAGCCAAAGTGTCGGCGTCTACACCAAGAAGAATATGAAATGATTTTTATGAATCTGTCGCTCGTTTCCACGTGGTTTATTCGCTGTTGTCGGGATGGAGTAGGTGATACGCCTGGCCCCACCTTGCTATAGAGAAAAAATGAAAGGGTAATTGGATTGACTTTTAATAATAATTAAAATAAACAAAATCTGAAAGAAGATTCTTAAAATATTTGCTTTTTTTTTTAAGATATGGGCATAGGGCCCTCTTTCACTTTATTATGGACCTTCTCCTTTTTTATTTAACTTCATGAGGATCATGTAACATTTTTTTTTGGGGTTAATTGTCATCCTTTTCACTTTCTCCCAAGTCTCGACTTTCATATTCATAGGGCATATATATAGAGAGAGGTGAAAATGATATTGTATTGGCATGTGTTGTAGTTTTTATAGGTTCTCAAAGCAAGGATGGTTGTAAATGGTAGGTTTATAATTTGTTTATTTTACTAGCAAAGGATTGATTATCTTGAATCCTTCAAATATAATAAATATTATTAAAAATAATAGATATTTTAATTGAACAACTTGTTATATTGGTTCAGATCTTCTTTGTCATTGAGTTGATGGACTTTCACAATTCTCCTTATTGTTATTCATACAAACACACACAAAGAAGTTTTGATTAGAAACTAAACTACCTCTAGTTGTGTTCATGTATGGGTAAGTTATATGTCCATCATTCATTTTTCTTATAGGCCTAGGTTCAATGTTCCAATCATGTAAATAGGGAAACAATTAAGAAAACACTATGTGGGCATGGCTACACTCCAACAAAAGGAAGAAAAATACACTCACTCTTATTATCTACATTAGATATAACAACTTCAAGCCATATTTTTGGGTTAATGATATGTGCGGTCCAATAATGAGATAAATTGGCCCAACAATAAGAAATCGACCCAAGGAACAAAGAAATTGGCCCAACAATGGAAGAATCCAACCAAAAGTAAGATAAGTTAATTGGAATGAGTGGAAATTGACTAGAAAATGGGTGTGTACGATCTTGGGCACTATCCAATAAGCAAATCGCTCACAAAGGGATGTGTACGACACAACAAATAAGCCACATGTCCAGCAAATAAGCATTGTGTCGAACAAATTGTAAGAATGTCCCATGGGAAAACAAAATCGACTAGCAAGAAGCTAAACTTTAAAAAATAGGGTGTGTACAGCCTTGCCACTAGCCAGAATGCCAATTAAATAAGCTTAAAACACCCAACAATGGTCAAGAATGATCCAAGTAAGAGAGTACGTAAGAGAGTATGTGTCTAACCATAGAGATAAATCCCCCCAATAGTTCATAATACTCACAAAACCCAATTTGGCAACTTCCTACAAAAGTGCAACGACTCCAAGATGGTAGCCATTGATTTTTGAGCTTCATAATTCATCCAACAGTGATAGGGAAAGTGTTAAAAAAAACAGGATCGCAGAGCAATAACAATAAACAAGATGCAAATATAAATCACATAAATACAATACAAGAGAGACACCAATATACATGGTTCACCCAATCTGAGCTACATCCATGGAGAAATTGCCAGTCCTTTTATTATATTGTCCAACAAATGAAGGGATACAACCTGCATCACATATGTTGCAACTTCCTCTTCACTCTCTCACAATCTCTCTCACACAATCAAAGATCTTTACAATGCTACAATACACATCCGTATTACAATGCCTTCATTTTAAAGAGTGATTACCATGGAAAAATACTATGGAACACCTAATACCATGGGCCCATAAATCACCCATTATTAACTAAGTCATGACTATGAAATTACAACTATTTACAAGGCATTTTTTTCCAAAATTTTCGCTACGGGGGCATTGCCCCCGAACCCACTCCAGGGGGGGGGCTCCCAAACTAGTTGCCCCCCCCGGGACCCCCATGGCGACTATTTTTTGGGGGAAAGCCCCTCCAAAACCTCTTATCATGGGATGGGATCCAGACATGGCTGAAACACGACCTCTGAATAAGGAAGATCATGCTCTACAACCAAAAGAAAGAGATGTTGTAACCTCCATTAGATATGAAAAACCAAGCAATGTAATAAAACTATGAATTTTATTAAAAAATCCTCACAATAAAACCCTCACAATCCACTAACTGCCAACCATTGACATCATAGAGAAACTCCATTAAATGAATATGCAAGCTAACATTACAAAATAACAACACATGTGGATAAACCATTGCACATGCAGACATTGTTTACCCTAGAAAACCAAATCAAAAAACCACCATTCAATGGCTCTTTATTCCTCGATAATAAGAAAGTTACAATACCCTTTGGATCTCTAGTTGAACTTCCTTTTCCAAATGGAAACTTGGGAAACATATATTCCTACTCTCAGCCAAAGAACCCCTCTTCCTTTGTGTGGAAACGATAAATAGGAAAATGGTTGAGCTAGGGAGATAGTTGCAAGGACAACTATCCCCAACCCTTTAACCTCACCAAGTCCATTAAGATCCTCATCTTTCTCTTTTCTTTCAATTACATTTGAGGAAGAGTATCATGTTTTTATTTTCTAAAAGTTATGCTCTTTTCAATACATGTCATTCTACTTTTACATTTATAATGCTAACGTTAGAGTACTGTATTAATGCAGGAGTGTACATCTGTTGCAATGGCATGGGGCGCTTCACACCAACAATATTGTCTCCTACCTTATCCATATCCTTTAGCATTTCCTGTTCTATCATTATTGAGCCAGCGCCTAAAGGAAATTGTTGTTTTGGATCCAATTTGGAACACACCTCCTAGTTGGGAGGATTTTAGTCCCTGAAAGATTACAAGGATAAATGAGGTAACTTGCTTTCAATTTAGTTCCTCCCATAGCATATTTCCTTCCTTGGATTCTATCCCTTGAGGCCAATCTACCAAATCTCTTGTCATAATTTGCAAGTTACTCATTTATTACACTACAACACTGTATTTTCCTTCAAATCTACAAGTGTGTGTGGTGCAAGGTCTTTGACAGTGGGGAGAACCTGATGGTCCTCTTCTCCATCTAACTTGGAGGGCTCAAACAATTTCAAATACTCCACATTCACCATTGAACTAACCTTCATATATAGAGGGAGTATTAATCTAAAGGTGTTCTCATTCACATGTTCAATAATGGAAAATGCTTCATATCTAAGGGGCTTGACTTGTTTCATTGCTCCTTGTAGTTGTTCCTTGTGTAGATGAGGATACACCTTATCTCCAACACAAAACTTATGATTTTCTCGGTGTTGGTCATGTTTGGCCTTATACTACTGCTGGATTCTCTCAAGCTACTCCTACACCTTCACATGTATCTTCCTGATCTTGTGCACAAATATGCTTTCCTTCTTGTCATCTCCGTGTAGCTCAATCTCGTCTTTCTGCTATCCATATGTAATGTCAAATGGTGAAGGAAGTAAATAGTTGAAACATTTCTCAAAAGGAGAACTATTGGTGGAGGAATTAAGTGCTCTATTACATGAGTGATGAATGTACACCAACTGCTCATCCCATGTGTACACCCATTATTCATCCCTTGTCTTTGGATGCTTGCTATTATACCCTCCCAACCATTGTACCAATGTTTGGTTAAAAACCTTTGTTTTTTCATTGGTTTAGAGATGAAATGCAATAACTTGGTATCCTTCCTCTCCCAAAGTGCTATCCATATCTTTCCCAAGAACCTACTATCTCGATTAGATATGATAGAGTTGGGGAATCGAAAATGTTCCTAAACAAAAACTAAAAATAACTTAGTTGCCTCTCATCCAAATATCATCTCATTGCATGAAATGAGCACACACATCTTGCTCAAGTCATATACCATGACAAATTCCTTTGCGAGACATGGGTAGTCCCCCAATGAAGTCCATAGATATGCTCTCCCAAGGGCATCTTGGTATTGGCACCGACATATACAACCCAAGCTTTCAATTGCTTATGTTGCAAAGAACACAACCTATAACCAATCTTGCCACTTTCTCTTGCATCTTTGGCTAGTACACAGTCCTCTGCAATTAGTTCCACTATATTCGTCACTCCAAAATGCTCACCAATCCTATAAGTGTTAGCTTCTCTCAAGAACAAATATAAGACATATTTCTTTGTGTTTCCAATGATTCTCCTGACTTGATGAGCACTGATCAAATAAAGTTTAGTTTTGTTCTTGTGCACATTTATAGCATATGATTTCCCATCTTTGACAAGACTATACAAGTTTTATGTCCTTATATAGATGACATATCTCAGGTAAAAGTATGGACTTCCCAAGATGACCCCACAAACATCCAATGGAACCACATTGTCATGTCCCAAAATTTTGCATTGGGTCACAATGGCCTAAGTCCCTTGGCCATACTCACGATAATTTCTCAAATGGATGCGAAGGGTCAAATAAATGCCAAGAATGAAGTCCAAGTTATTAATAATGTGAAACGAGATCCAAATGGACAAGGTGGGTCACATTAAGAGAAATTCCCAATTCAAATTTGTAATATACCCATCCAAATGAATTGCCATGGAGGAAAATTACTAGTCCCCTAGGTTGGGGGTGGAAGCTTTGGGATTTGAAATAAGGGGGATAATAAATGATGTTTGAACATCAGAATGGAATAAATATTTAATAAAGGAGTTAAATAAATAAATACAAGGGAAAACCAAAGTGGCAATTGATCATGAAGCCACATGGACGATGTGGGACCCACACAAGCTATATTTTCTATGCCACATGGCATCCTCCTCTTGTCATTTCAAATCCATAAGAATCCCAACGTTCTTGGGATGAGTTGTACAGTCAATATACTTGGCATGACTCAATTAAGGTCGAATTGGAGTGGAAGAGTAACTCCCATGGAAGAGGAAGAGGCATTTTGGAGCTAGTGAGACACTTGGACTAGATTCCCTAGCTCTATGACAACAATGATGAAGATGCTATTTAACCTATGACACAAATAAGACTTGAAGGCTGACATTTGACATATATGACATGTCAGGGATAAAAATATCCTCCAAGATGGCGCTCAAGTGAGTTAGGGCATCCAAAGAGACACTAATTCGAATTTGGAGAAGGAGAGGGCTAGAATTGGAAGGACAAGTGACATACTTGGGAATATCTTCCCAACTTGAGTTGGCATGAAGCTCTTGGGAGGAATTCGACCCATGGAGGACCTTAGAAGTTTATAAAATACAATAACAAAGAAGGATGGTAGATTTTGATCATTTTAGTATTTTCATTTTGCATTTGGAAAGGAGAGCTAGTGGAGTGCTACTCTACTTGCCTTAGCACCAATTTCGAGGGTGAAAGATTCCCATCCTATTTGGTAATTGGAAATTCCATTCAGACCTTTCATTTGGAGCTTTAATGGATTCTTTTATTATAGTTTGATTCTACAGGGCATCTCATGGTCACATCTCTTTCAGCTTCCTTCTACAACCATTCTTCTATTTCTTGGCATATTCTTGCTCCTTAAAGAGAGGTGCACTTGTTGAGGTGATGAACTCTTTGGGATAATTCTTGAGGCCACATATATTTGTAATCTGATATATATACTCTTTTTTTACTTCTCAGAATACTTTCAGGTCGAAACTCAAAGATATTTGATGTAAAAATGCTAAACTATGAACAAATGGTGTCATTTCCCCAATACCTTGTTATTTGCACTTGAAGTGGTATCAAATTCGAATGGTTCAGTAAATTTATGATGTATTAATTTTTTATGGAGTGCCATTAATATGCTGAATAATTTTCCTATTCATTATCCAAACATTTGGATCAATATTCTTAAGTTTCATAACCATTTGTGAAGAATTACTATCATTCCCCCCTATGTCAAAACTAGTATTTTTGTATCTGATTTAAGAGGGTTGTATCAGACTCAATAAAATGAATGGTTATGAATATGAGACTATATTTATGTCCCCTAGATATCCCCTTCCTCTGTTCTTAGATTCGAGAGGGTCCAATAACATTTGGAGAGCCATTTCCAGCATCTACCCCATGGGGATTTGAACACCAAATTGCTAGTTAAACTCCCTACTTTGGACAGAATTTAAAGGAGAGTTGCAGAATCCTTTTGAAGACTCTAAATAATCCATTAACCTCATAATGATGTCCTAATATCATACATACACCTTTTGTAACAATTTGGGAGCATTTGGAGTCATTTGGAGACCAAGAGACCAATACTAGTCAAAGAGAAATTGCTAGTCAAACTCCCTACTTTGGCCAGAATTTAAAGGAGAGTTGAAAAAGCCTCTTGAAGACTCTAAAGCATCCATGAGCCTCATAATTATGTACCAATATCATCCATATACCTTCTATAACAATTTGGGAGCATTTGGAGTCATCTGGAGACCAAGAGACCAATACTAGTCAAAGGTCGAACTAGTGGAAAAAGTTGAAAATTTCACCATTTTAATCAATTTCAAAAAAAGGGACATTACAGTGGTATTATAGCATGGTCCTTGCATCTTTGAATTAATATCAGACATTGAAGAATAATTTGCAGCCATGTCTTACTATTATGATGAATCCTATGAGCAGTATGCAGATGACTGTGAGCAATATGAAGCAGAATGTGAATGGTTTGAGGAAGAGGTGCCATCATGCAACACTTCTTACAATTTCAGGAGAAATTAAGATTATTATTATGACCCTATGTATGATAAAGATGAGTGTTTCACACTACCAAAGGATAATGCTATGAATGAACTACAAATATTGAGAGCAACATGTACAACCTTGCCCCAACAATATCAGACATATCTTGATTGGTATAAGGGAAATACAAAAAAGGCCCCTCAAAGACTTTGTTGATTGGTTGTTTTCAAATAGGCCCAAAAATGAAGATGTGGAGTTATTGAAGAAAGTTTTATTCCATTCTTGTAAAATACCTTGGAGAGAATATCACATATGTATGAGTGAAAAGATCAACGAAATATCTGAAGCTTCAGGGAATGCATGTATTTCCTGCTTGAGGAGAGTTCTTGGGATTTCTTCAAAAATCTATTCCAAACATATTGATCTTAAGGAAACCAAGGAGAAAAATGCATCGTCTTGCTTGAAGGAGCAAAAGGAGGAGACCCATGAACCACCTAGTTCTGAAATAGGTGAAGTAGAAGAAGCAGTACATGACAAGGATTGACAGTCACTCCCAAGTGACTCTGAAAAAGATGAAGAGACATCACATGAGCATGAAGAAGATTCCATTGAAAATATTGAAGATCATTTAGAGACACATTCTAGCTTGGAAATGAAACAAAGAGCATCTACTGATGGATGCTTGAACTATGAAGGAGTACCTACTGATGGGTGCTCACACCTCTATGTTGGTGACATAGAGATCACTTTTGAAAATGTTGTTGCAAGCCAAAGTTCCATTAAACATGAAAATGAAGACCTTGTAGCAGTTGAAGAAGAACCAAAATCAACTTCCCCATCACCACTTGAGCTTCATGAATTTGGTCCAAGCAAGAAGGAACAAGATGAGGAGGTTCATTTTCAAGAGCCTCTTTTTCTTGGAGGGTCATTAAAGATGAATGAAAATAAGATACAAGAGACCCTTAGCATGCTCCATGACACTCAAGCATTAGTGTCACATTCTTTTTGGAAGGTTTCTTCATTGAAGGATCCATCCTTCCTTGAAGACATGGAGAAGATTCAAAGAGAAATATGCAACATCAAAGGTAATTTCATGTCTTTGCTTTTTGATAGAAAAAATTTGGTTGAGTTTAATGAATTGTTACATGATGCATACTTGAAGAATGATGAGGATATTCATAAATTCAAATTCAAAATGAGCAACTTCTTGAAAGGTTGCAATATACTTGTTCTTCCTCCTATGTTTCAAATTTTCAGATGGTAGATTGCATGGAGGATTCTCATGACATGGTAGATCATGAGAAACATGGAAATTTTCATGTGCTTGATGTGTTTAAATACGAGTTTGATGATATCCAAGCACATGATGTGGTGGAAGAAGAACTTAAGTTTCCTCTTGGAAATGGTGACACAATTTTTGAAGAAGTGTATGATTCCACTACCTTGGAACCAACCGATGAGGAAAGTTTTGCACTTTTGAGGGAGGTTCATGATACTACCATTATGAAGCATTCACATGATGACACTTATGCACTTTCTGATCATTTGGGTGAGTTGGTTCATTCTCCTACATCCTACACTTTCATATTTTGCAGCATTCATCCAAATGAAGTATGGGTGAAAGGTTTATTTTTTATGGTGCCACATGAGGAGTATGAAACTCCTATATCTCCTTTATATGATGACATTATTAGATCCATTTATTATTCACATTTGCAACAACATTCTTTGTTACCTTATGATGAAACACATCTACATGGATGCATTTATGATGCTCACTTGAGTCACTTGAAGACTCATGATTTCCCTTGCTCCTTGCTTTTCCCTTTCTCCTTGCTTAGTTCAATTGGTATTGGAGGAACTTCATTTACTACTTGGGTGAAAAGATATATGATGGGAGAAAATTATTATTGGCAACAACATCCTTTGTTATCTCTTGATGATACACATGTTCATGGATGCACAAATTCTACTTATGTGGGCCCCTTGAAGGCTCATTGTTTTCTTTGTTCCCTACTTGGTTCAGATTTTAGTGGAGGTTCTTCATTCACTTCTTGGATGAAAGAACACATGGATGATTATTTTGATGCATCTTACATCCTTTTGGAGAAGCATTATAGGACATGGGATCCTCACCTATGTCATTGGATACTATTTGATTGGTCAGTTGAAGCTTCTATGCGCTTGGCAAATGGTGGTCTACTTACTTGGAGGTATAAGCACTTTCTTGATTCTTTGATGAGGCACCTCCTTGATGTACATTTTTATTATGTTGTTATGCACTTTGATGATATATATTTTGTACTCATGATGTTTGGAAGAATGCATACAAGAAAATGGGATCCAGGAATTCTCTTTCCTGATGGTATGGGTTGGAGAGCACTCTTAATTGTTGGAGTGCAATACAAGTAATGGGACCCTGAGATAATTTTTAGTCCCATTGATTTCAAATTTTTTGGGAAGCAAGAAGTATGGGAGATGGATTCCCCACTTAATAAAGTGATTTTGATTAGACTAGTGTAGCAGTAAGCATGGTGGTTCCTCTCTAAATATTCATGGGATCTCGAAGACTGAAAGTTGGGCAACTCAGTGGCAACTTCAAGAATTACAATGGTATCATAAGGGGTTTCCAAAATATGAAAGAGGTAAAGAGTAATTGTTCAAACATGGTTTTGATGGATTTAATTAACATTTTGGTGTTTAGTGGTGATGTTACAGGGGATATCAAAATGAAAAAGAAAATCCACATCTCCTTGCTTTTGGAAACACACAATTGTAGTGCATGGGTGGCTCTACTCAAGGTTCCATAAGAGAAGATTTGGGAAGCAAAATTTTGAAAATAAAGTAGGTTCTTCCAAATACATGTGTTGAAATTGCTTTAGGACAAGCAATATTGCGAAGGGAGGATTTGTCATGTCCCAAAATTTTGCATTGGGTCACAATGGCCTAAGTCCCTTGGCCATACTCATGATAGTTTGTCAAATGGATGCTAAGGGTCAAATAATGCAAAGAATGAAGTCCAAGTTAGTAATAATGTGAAATTAGATCCAAATGGACAAGATGGGTCACATTAAGAGAAATTCCCAATTCAAAGTTGCAATATACCCATCCAAATGAACTGCCATGGAGGAAAATTACTAGTCCCCTAGGTTGGGGGGTGGAAGCTTTGGGATTTGAAATAAGGGGGATAATAAATGTTGTTTCAACATTAGAACGACATAAATATTTAATAAAGGATCTAAATAAATAAATACAAGGGAAAATCAAAGTGGCAATTGATCATGAATCCACATGGACAATGTGGGACCCACACAAGCTAGATTTTCTATGCCACATGGCATCCTCCTCTTGTCATTTCGAATCCATAAGAAGACCAATGTTCTTGGGATGAGTTGGAAGGTCAATATAATTGGCATGAATCAATTAAGGTCAAATTGGAGTGGAAGAGTAACTCCCAAGGAAGAGGAAGAGGCATCTTGGAGCTAGTGAGACACTTGGACTAGATTCCCTAGCTCTATGAAAACAATTGATGAAGATGCTATGACACCTATGACACAATTCAAACCTGAAGGCTTACATCTAACATATATGACATGTCAGGGCTAAAATAGCCTCCAAGAGGGCGCTCAAGTGAGTTAGGGCATCCAAAGAGACACCAATTCGAATTTGGAGAAGGAGAGGGCTAGAATTGGAAGGACAAGTGTCATACTTGGCAATCTCTTCCCAACTTGAGTTGGCATGAAGCTCTTGGGAGGAATTCGACCCATGGAGGACCTTAGAAGTTTATAAAATACAATAAAAAAGAAGGATGATAGCTTTTGATCATTTTAGAATTTGCATTTTGCATTTGGAGAGGAGAGCTAGTGGAGTGCTACTATACTTGCCTTAGCACCAATTTCATGTTGATGTATATGTAACTTCAGAAAGTATTTCATATATGTATATTGTATTCCTATACATATGTTATTATTCCTCTATACGGAAGTGTCGTCATTTATATTTTAAGTGTCGCAACTTATACTTGATGGGTTATTAGACCACCTTGTTGGGGTCGGCCCTGTATAAGTCATGTGGGTTAAAGGGTTATTAGATCACCCTATTGGGGGTCATCCCTGTTAGCATTATGGTATGTGGTTAAGTTAAGGCCGACCTAGTAAAGGTTATTAGGAAAGCCAAGTCAAGTATAAATAGAGTGCGGGAGGCACTCTATTTGATCATTCACTTATCACTCACACACTCATTGGAGAGTGGTGCACTAGTGGAGGAGGAGAAGCTACTACTAGGAGGACTATCTCTTGTACTTGGTTTGTATCATTGCTCTATCTATCTCTGAGGAAGTTGCGGGGTTTTTCACCTTCTTAGTTTTCCCTGGTGAAACTCTGTGTCTCTTGTGTGCTTGCATTATTGTGTCCATGTTTGATATGCTGTGCATGTTATTCTCTTAGTTAAGATCCTAGATCAGATTGAAATTTCTTAAAAACTAACATGGAATCAGAGTTAGCCTGAAAAAAGGCATGGTATGGCATTTATGACACTTGTTGCACTTGCGAAGCTAGGGCTTGATATAGCAAAAATCAATCATCGTATAACTTTCGCTATAAATACATTTCGGCAAGGTTTCAAGATCTGAAAATATTACCGGTCGAAGATAATATCCCTATGTACCGTGTGTCCAAAGGACAACCTCTAATTCGTTGTACTTTGTGATTTATGATCAATACAAGTTAGGGTTTCTGCCTCTTCCAGATCTCTGTCATAAACAGGTGACCTAGGAAAAAAGGTCACAACTTGGGATAGGAAGCTCCAAATGAAATTTCGTAAAAAGTTACAGGTAGGGAATGGACTGCACTTTCTCAGGTAAGTTTTTCAGAGGCTGAAAGTGAACCAATGACACGTGGCACTCCGTACAAGTTCGCTCTTCTGTTTTATCCCATAAACAGGTCACGTTGCAACACTTGGCATAACTCTCTCTCAGAGAATCCATTTGAGGTCAGACCTATGGGGTTGGAAAGATAACAGGTCAGGATACTAGAGGAAGAATGTTCAAGCCCTGTAGATCTGAAATTTTGGAGTTACAATATAAACAATCAGGTGCATATTTCTGTCAAAACAGAATTGGATTTTGAGCACCTTCATTCATGACTCCGGGAATTTAGGGTTTTGAAGAATGTTGGAATTTTTTTATCGAAGACCACGGCTAAATGATCCTCATCAAAATCAAAATTTAGAGACCAAGATCAAATGTCTTGGTTGGGCAGAAGGCCGGCCTTGATCAAACCCTAGTTCGGGACTTATCCAGGTATGTTTCGAGATCTGTTCATGATTAAGTTTATGGTATGTTTGTCTTCATTAAGGATAGTACAATCTTGATTAAATTTAGACTTGTAGTATCACCTTAATAAAATTATGAATGCAGATATTCATGGATAAGTTTTTTACACTTATGATTGTAGTAATGTATTGTGGTGTTGTATGAGCTTGATGTTGTCCACTAACATGAAAGGTACATCAAGAAAGACAAATCATGTTCTAGTTTAAGAACATATGACGATGGTGACATGAAGAAAAAGATTCATCCATTGTCATGGATCACATAGAAGCTCTACTTACGAGGTATGTATAATTTGGTTCTACAATGCTTAACCTATGAGATATGCAAGTTACTAGCACAAGTCATTGAAGAGAACAAGAAGACATTGCTAGACATAACTAGCAAATATGATAACTAGGTATGTTTTTTCTATATCAAGTTAGAATCCTACCTTGTGTTAGGATCTTATACTGTTATGGTTGATAATGATTATTCATGAAGTTAGAAATGTAAGTAATCAAGGGTTTATGCATATTATGTCTCTTACATTGATTGATGATATGACTAAACAGAAAAGTCTTTTGGTCAAATAAAGAATATGCATGAGTAAAAGAAGTATTCCATGAAACCTTGAATACTAATGTTTATTATCTGTGTATGAAAGGATATTAACCATACATGTTTAAGATTACTTAGAATCATAATGTTTTTGATATTATTAAGATTATACTAATGAATGTATGTATGAGACCTCGAGGATAACAAAATGATTATACTAGTAAGTATGCATAGAGATCGAGGATGGATATAAGTTCAATGATAGGTAATCCAGGAAGCAAAGATCAAGAGGGAGCACATTCTAGTAGTTCCTACAAGGAAGCAAATATTGAGAGGGAGTCCACCCTACAACCAAACAAAGATAAGTATTTGAATTGTCATTTCTTGCATATCTGTTTGTTTAAATAATATTGTCCAATGATGTATATGCTTATGTTCCTAGAATTAGGGTGTGTATTATGCATATTAGAATAATTGCATTAATGAACAGTATACTACTAATATGCATGTGATGGGTAAGTGGCCTATGGCACTGTACAACATTCCATTGCTACTTATCTAGAATGAAACCTCTTTGCTGACATGTTGGGAGTTGTGCACGCTCTTAACAATGTTCTGGTAGAGATTGGAAGGCATCTAGAAAGTTACGGGATATGGATAAATGTTGTATTGAAGCATTGGATAAGATAATTGCATGATTATATGACATATTTATTTATGTGTAAGAATTTGTTCTGAAAACTATGAGATGTTTTCTAATCATGCAATTTAACTTGTTTTGTAGGAAAGATCGTATACCATCACCTACAAAAGAAGGACTACAACATTTGTTCAGCAACAAAGTTATCTATTGAAGATATTAAAGATATTGAAGTTCCCAGGATTCGGGAAGAATGCCATGATCGAGGAGTACCAGTCGATCATGAAGAATGATGTTTGGGAAGCAGTCCCAAGACCTGAAGGGAAGTCTGTTGTGACTTCCAAGTGGATCTATAAGATCAAACATGCTGCAGATGGTAGCATAGAAAAATACAAAGCGAGGTTTGTAGCTCGTGGCTTCTCTCAGAAAGAGGGGATAGACTATGAAGAGACTTTTGCTCCTGTAGCCAGATGCACTTCCATTAGATCAGTACTTGCTCTGGCTGCTGTGATGAAATGGAAGATACACTAGATGGATGTCAAGATAGCTTTCTTGAATGGTGTAGTCAAGAAGGAAGTGTATGTGGAGCAGCCACTTGGTTTTGAGACACATGACAAGGAGTCATATGTGTGCAAGTTGAAGAGAGCCTTGTATGGCTTGAAACAAGCTCCTAGGACTTGGTATGGTAGGATGGACAACTTTCTATCCAGTTTGGGCTTTACCAAGAGTAAAGCAGATTCCAACCTTTACTACAAGGTTGAGGAAGGAAATCCAGTGATACTACTTCTGTATATGGATGACCTATTTGTTACAAGAGAAAATACTTTGATTGTTGATACCAAGAGGAAGCTTGTTGCCGAGTTCAAGATGAAGTACTTGGGGATGATGCACTATTTTCTAGGCATGGAGGTGTGGCAGAGTGCAGATGGGATCTTCCTTGGACACGGGAAGTATGTAGTAGAGATCCTGAAGAGGTTCGGGATGATGGAATGGAAGGCCATGGCCACACCTATGGCATCGAACCTGAAGCTTCTGTGTGATGCTTCATCTGAGTTGGTTGATGTCACTATGTATCGTCAGATGATTGGGTCCTTGATGTACCTGACGAACACTAGACCAGATATTTGCTTTGCGGTGAACACATTGAGCCAATTCCTGACGGATCCCAGAGGTGTTCACCTGGTTGCTGTAAAGCATATTCTGAGGTACCTAAAGGGTACAATTGATTATGGGCTCAAGTATGATGCAAATCAAAAATTTAACCTATAAGGTTATGTTGATTCAGACTGGGTAGGCAGTGCTGCAGATAGGAATAGCACTTCTGGGTGCTACTTCAGTATGGGATCAGGTGTGATCTCTTGGTTTAGCAGGAAGCAGTCCTGCGTAGCACTGAGTACATTCGAAGCAGAGTATGTTGCAGCTTGTTCGGCTAGTTGTGAGGCAGTATGGCTTCGGAAGCTACTGTCTGAGTTATTTGATCTCCCACTGGAGGCTACTGGTATCTTTTGTAATAACTAGAGTTGTGTGAAGCTATCTGAGAATCCATTGTTCCACGACAGGTCGAAGCACATTGAGATCAAATATCACTATATCAGGGATATGGTGCAGAGAGGAGTAGTAAAGCTCCTGTATGTTGCGACGGATGAGTAGGTTGCGGATGTGTTGATGAAACCACTGGCCAGAGTGAAGTTTGAGTACTTCAGAGAAAGGCTTGGTGTTCTTCAAATTAACGACACTTCAAGGAAGAAGTGATGGACACATTTGCAGGGGCCATTCCAACCATGGTGAGAGGAGGATCCTTCCCATGGCTGTGGATGTAAGCGCTAGATGATGAGCATCGAGACGATGCTTCAGTTACTGCTCTATGCATCATGTTGGATGCTGGATATGATTAGTTGGATCATGTATATGTCTATGCATCATGTTGGATGCTGGATATGATCAGTTGGATCATGTATATGTATATGCATCATGTTGGATGTTGGATATGATCAGTTGGATCATGTATATGTATATGTATCAAGTGGATACATTGTATGATCAGTTGGATCATGTATTTGTATATGTATCAGGTGGATCATGTATTTGATATGTATCAGGTGGATCATGTATTTGATATGTATCAGGTGGATACATTGTCTGATCAGGTGGATCATGTATGATGATATGTATTAGGAAGATACATTGTATGCATCAGGTGGATGCATGGTATGATCAAGTTGATCATGGATGATGAGCTTCAGGATGTTGCTCCAGATGACATGCATCAGGATGATGTTATGATGATCAGGATGATCACAGATGACGAGCTTCAGGATGTTGCTCCAGATGATATGCATCAGGACTGTGCAGTGACGATGATCGGGATGATCATGTGTGATGAGTATCAAGATGATACTCAGGATGATATGCATCAGGACGATGCTATGATGATGATCAGGATGATCATGTACATCAGGATGATGTATGGTGAGTATCAGGTTGATACTCTATGGTCGTGGACAGGTTGTGCAGATAAGCATATAATAGCGCCCTGGGAGATTTGCAGACACTCTTGCTAGGTTTTGCCGATGGAATATAATAGCTCCCTGGGAGGTCTGGCAAATGCTCTTGCTAGGTTTTGCTTAGAGGGACATATAATAGAGCCCTGGGAGATTTACAGATGCTCTTGCTAGGTTTTGTCCATGGCATATAATAACTCCCTGGGAGATCTTGCAGGTTGTGTTGGGCACGTAATCAGTCCTGGGATGCTCTTGCTAGGTTTTTCCGATGACATATAATAGCTCCCTGGGAGATCTGGTAAATGCTCTTGCTAGGTTTTGTACGTGGCATATAATAACTCCCTGGGAGATCCTGTAGGTTGTGTTGGGCACGTAATTAGTCCTAGGATGCTCTTGCTAGGTTTTGTTGGTTGCATATAATTTCTCCCTGGGAGGTTTGCAGATACTCTTGCTAGGTTTTTCCTATGGCATATAATAGCTCCCTGGGAGATCTATCAAATTCTCTTGCTAGGTTTTGCTTGGTCACATGTAATAGCTCCCTGGGAGATCTTGCAGGTTGTGTTAGGCATGAAATCAGTCCTGAGATGCTCTTGCTAGGTTTTGTTGATGCTCGTAATGAGTCCTGAGGATCCACAGTATGAACATTGATGATGAAGACCTACAGGTGGTGGGCCTACATCCAGTATGAAAAAGGACTGGCTCTATAGAACTTCCTATGACGAGTAGATCGGAGATTTGTTGAGATAGCAGCAGTAGTGATGATGACGATGATCTGATGACGATGATCCAGTGATAATGATCCATAGAAGAAGACTTGTGCTAGCAGATCTATGTCGAGAAATACCTTCCTAGTTAAAAGGGAGTGTTGATGTATATGTAACTTCGGAATGTATTTCATATATGTATATTGTATTCCTATAGAGATGTTATTATTCCTCTATACGAAAGTGTCGTCATTTATATTGTAAGTTTCACAACTTATACTTGATGGGTTATTAGACCACCTTGTTGGGGTCGGCCCTGTATAAGTCATGTGGGTTAAAGGGTTATTAGACCACCCTATTGGGGGTCATCCCTGTCAGCATTATGTTATGTGGTTAAGTTAAAGCCGACCTAGTAAAGGTTATTAGGCAAGTCAAGTCAAGTATAAATAGAGTGCGGGAGGCACTCTATTTGATCATTCACTTCTCACTCACACACTCATTGGAGAGTCCCGCACTAGTGGAGGAGGAGAAGCTGTTGCTAGGAGGACTATCTCTTGTACTTGGGTTGTATCATTGCTCTATCTATCTCTGAGGAAGTTGCAGGGTTTTTCACCTTCTTGGTTTTCCCCTGTGAAACTCTATGTCTCTTGTGTGCTTGCATTATTGTGTCCATGTTTGATATGCTGTAGATATGTTGTACATGTTATTCTCTCAGTTAAGATCCTAGATCAGATTGAAATTTCTGAAAAACTAACATTTCGAGGGTGAAAGATTCCTATCCTAGTTGGTAATTGGAAAGGCCATTCAAACCTTTCATTTGGAGCTTTAATGGAGTTGTGAAGAACCTACAACAATTAATTGATGAATACACGATATATCAGATCACAGAATACTTTTATTGATCGCAGGCCACTTCGAAGGGGCAACCTCCTTTGAGAAAGCTCAATACAAAATAACTTAACGGTGCCTTCATTGGCCTCAACACAAACTTATATACTAAGTCTAGGCACCAATACTATGGGTCAAAACCATGGGCTAGTACAAACTATGGATCAACAAATACTACGGGACGACTTACAAAGCATATGCGTGCAACAACAATAATACAAACTATGGATCAACAGATACTAAGGGACGACTTAAAAAGAATATGCGTCCAACAACAATATAATAACAAAGTAAAGAGAGGGGTTTACATGGGTTCCTAACATCCCCTCCCCCTTAGAAAAAGATTTGTCTTCAAAGCTTTAGATGTGGAAATTGTTGCAAAATTTGAAGGAGTGGTTCCCATGTAGCATCCTCTAGTTGCATTCCGTGCCATTAAATTAAGACCTCTGTGATAGAGCGAGAGAGAAGTTGACGAGTGCGCTTATTGAGGACGGACTTCAGCTCCAAAAGGATGGATCCTTCATTATCTAGTTCTGGTAAAATAGTTTGTCCTCTGATGTTGGTGCCAAGAACTTTCTTCAGATAAGAGACATGAAATACTGGATGAATGCGGGAAGAAGGAGGAAGTTCCAATTTATAAGCAATGGACCCAATCTTCTGAAGAATCCTATATGGCCCATAGAACTTTGGAGCAAGCTTATGATTCCCTTTGAGTTTTAGGTAGGATTGCTTGTAAGGCTGGAGATGAAGAAAAACCATATCACCTGCTTCAAAAGTGCACTCATAACGGTGTTGACTGGCTTGTTGCTTCATGCGATTTCTTGCCATGTGAAGATTTTCCCGCAAAATGCGAAGAATATTATCACGGTTTCGAAGGACCGTGTCAACTGCCCGAACTGGTGAACTGCTGGGGGTGTATGGAAGAAGAACTGGCGGTGCTTGACCATAAACTGCTGCATATGGAGTCATTTTAGAGCTAGTGTGGTAAGAGGTATTGTACCACCATTCAGCGAGAGGGATCCACTTTTCCCACTGATGTTGTTGTTCAGAGGTGAAGCAACGTAGATAAGTTTCCAAGAATTTATTGATAATTTCAGTCTGACCATCTATTTGTGGGTGATACCCTAAACTCATTTTCAGTTTGGTGCCAATGTGGCAAAATAGTTCTGTCCAAAAATGACTAGTGAAAGTTACATCACGATCCGAGACAATGGAAGAAGGGATTCCATGAAGGTGAAAGATCTGGTCCAGGAAAATTTGAGCGACTGAGGAGGCTACATAAGGATGGCTGAGAGTACAAGAATGACTATATTTGGAGAGGGGATCAACCACAACCAAAATCACTGTCTTCCCTCCAGATTTAGGGAGCCCTTCAATGAAATCCATAGAAATATCTGTCCAAATCCGTGTAGCTATGGGCAAGGGTTCGAGCAATCCCGGAAGGAGTGTCGCTTCACCCTTATTGCGATGACAGGTATCACATTCAGCCACCATTTGTTGAATTGTCCTTTTCATGCCCTGCCAAAAGAAGTTACGTCGTGCCTGCTCATACGTTTTGTGGAACCCAGAGTGCCCTGCCGATGGAGAAGCATGAAGTTCATAGAAGACAGCCTGTTGAAGATCTGTGCTCTGGGGAAGCACCAAATGACCCTTGTATCTTAGGGTTGTTGGCCAAGCATTGGATGATTTGAGATAATGAAGAGTTATTGACATAGCCTTGTTGAACAGATTGCAACCAATTTGGAACAGGCATAGAAATAGTTGAAAGAGAATCGTGGTCATCAAATGTGCGAGAAAGAGCATTCGCCACAATATTGTCCTTACCCTTCTTGTAAGTGATCTCATAGTCATAACCCATGAGTTTGCTAACCCATTTTTGTTGCACTGGGGAGGATACACGTTGTTCCAGGAAATATTTCAGACTCTGGTGATCAGTCTTGATGCAGAAATGATTCCCTAATAGGTATGGTCGCCACTTTTGTACTGCATGCAAAATAGCCATCATTTCCTTCTCATATGTAGAGGCAGCTAAATTCTTACCTAAAAGGGCTTTCCTGTTGAACGCAATGGGGTGTTCATCTTGAAGGAGAACAACACCAAGTCCATTTCCGCAAGCATCACTCTCAAGTGAAGGGCTTGGAAAAATTGGGCATAGCTAGAATAGGTGTAGTACACATAGCTTGTTTCAGTTTGTCAAATGCACACTCAGTAGCACGTGTCCATGTAAAGGAATCCTTTTTCAATAGAGAAGTTAATGGACTGCAATCTTCCCATAATCCTTGAAAAACTTGCGATAGTAGCTGTTCGGATATCCACATCATCTTTTTCAGGATCTTGCATGCAATTAGGGTTTGCATGCAAATTCTAGGGTTTGCATGCACTTTTCATGCATCCCAGTCACTAGGTTGATGCCTCCAGCACCTTAGTCACCTTATTCTAGCACCCGGGAGCCACTTACTTCAGAGTTTTATCCCTCCTAGACAGGAAGGCGCCCACTTCTCACCTACTGCCAGAGAAGGGCACACTTCTTCACCTACCACTACAGTTCCACTTCAGTTACACTTAGTTAGCTCCGATTCTCCCTGATTTGAGGCTAGTTTCATTCCCGACTGACTGTTTCACTTCTGTTGGACCTCCAGATTGACCAGATGACTTGTTCTAACTTCAGTTAGCCTCCCATGCACCCTCCACTGAGCCCACTTCCCTATATCAGTGCTACACACTTTAGTTACACATGTTACACTCAGTTAGACTCAGATTGACACCTGCATGACTGGTTCTTGTGCATTGATGACCACCACTGATTGATGATTAGGACTCCTAGTTGGAGTCAAGCTACTCCATTTAGTGATTTGAATGACCTCCTTAGGAAATTCAAATTGCTCAGTCATTGTTACTGTATTGTATTGTAATCATTCACCCTTACTGGGATATTGAGCACTGATGCATGTTTTGCACAGTTTTACACCATATTTTCTATTTTCATCTGTTGTGATTGATTTACTTGTTCATTAGATCTGCTGTGACTAATTTTACATGGTATCAGAGCCATTGCAGGGACAAGATCTCTTTTCTACAGGTGTTTCTACAAGAAGATTTGAGTGAATTGCTCAAAAATTGCAAAATTATTTGGCATGAAAGATCTCAAGGGCATTCGCTCCTGTGCATGCAAAGCTTGAAAATACATCCAATACCACTCCAGAAGCTTGAGTTTCCACATAAGTCCTGGATCTGATACATTGGACCCATTCAACATTGTTTGATCTCCAATCTCAGGTGTGATGCAACTCTAAAAGGGTGGATTGTTCGACCTCATTGTTCTTGGTTTATTGTGATTTGCAGGTTATTGTATCCATCATTTGCATTCGCTACTCTGCCCTTGCAAGCTTCTCTACATCAGTGTGCACTCGCTCCTAGCAATGGAATACTCTTCTTCAAAGCCTATCCTCACCCTATTCAATTATTTTGATTGGAAAGATGATATGGAGATCATATCACATTCAAAAGGTTACTACCGAGTCACTCTTGGTCTTGAATTGGAGCCAAACAACTTGTCAGATAGAACCAAACACTACAACAAGCTTGATGAATCTTATGGTCTTCTTTGTCTCTCCATCTCCAAAGATATTCACTTCCATCTCAGCGGATTGAAGACTCCAAAAGCTATATGGGAGCAACTTGAAACACTATTTGGCAAGCAGGATGAGCTTAGGGCTTTTCAATTATAGAATGAATTGATTGCCCTTAGTCCTGAGAATTTCGAGACCATTAATGAATTCTTCACAAAATTCAAGAACTTGAACTTGCAGTTGAAGAACAGTGGAGTTATCAAAGAGGATAAACAATTGATCCTCTCCATTCTCAGCAAGCTTGGTAAATATTATTCGGTATTTGTCTCTACTTTCAATTCCGGTCGGCTAATTACCCCGAATTGGAAGATGCCTACCTTGAATGCCTTCATTGAGTCCGTCACAAAAGAGCATGACAAGTTGATTCAAATGGGGTCCATAAGCTCCAAAGAATCAGCCCTATATGTTCAAGGACCCAAGATCTCGAATGGTAAAGGAAATCAAAAGAAGGAGAATCCCAAATTCGAACCTCACAAGCAAAGAGAGAAAGGCAAACAGACGGATGCACCATCCAGTTCAAAGTTCAAGCAAAAGGGAAAAGAAGGTAAACAAAAATCTAAATGTACTTATTGCAACCGTGTCTTTCAACCCGAAAGTTCATGTATGAAGAAGACTATAGATCAAATGGCCCTCCTTTTGGAAAAGAACAACATAACTCTTCCTGACGGTGCAAGGAAGAAGGATAGGAATGATGATCATGAAAGAGGACAAGCACTCATGGCAACTGTTTCAAAGCCCACTACTCTCTTGATAGATTCGGGTGCATCGAATCATATGGCTGCAAATATTGATTATTTTTCTTCATTCGATCCAAACAGCCTTATCCCCATCCATTTGGGAGATGATTCAAAAATTTCTTCAAAGGGCAAAGGTACGATTCATGTAGATCATGGAAGCTTTCAGAATGTTCTCTATGTGCCTTCCTTGGCTTCAAATATTATTTCTGTGTATCAAATGACACACACTGGTGAACCGAAGCAAGTTACATTCAGCCTTAATACAGTTGAAATTTCTGGTATCAAAAGTGGAAGACTTGTTGCAGTCGGAAAGGAAAACCACACTGCAAAATGCTATGAGTTTTCACACTTTATTCTGCTTGCAAAGCCCACTGCTCTTCGCACACATGGTAATGAGGTTAGTAGGCTTTGGCATGAAAGATTTGGACATCTTAATTATAAGTATTTTCTGTTGCTATCAAACAATTCCATGGTAGATGGTCTTCCACAACTCCGTTCCTCGAAGGGAATATGCACTGGTTGCATCATTGGGAAGCACCCCGAGCATAGATTCGACCGCGACAAAGCTAGCAGAGCTTCTATAGTTTTGGGGTTGATACATTCTGATATCAGTGGTCCGCTGCCCCATACATCATTAAATGGTTCAAGGTATGTTTTGACATTTATTGATGATTTTTCCCGCTTTACAAGGGTATTCTTTCTAAAAAACAAGTCAGAAGTGCTTGGAAAATTCAAGGATTTTAAGGCTTCTGTTGAGAACGCCACTGAGAGCAAGATCAAAGCTCTTATATATGATAATGGTGGAGAATATATCAAGGCTGAGTTGCTGCAACTTTGTGCCCAAAGCGGAATTCAGATCCAACATACAGTTCCCTACACACCCCAGCAGAACGGTGTAGCGGAAAGGAAAAATCAGTCACTGAAAGAGATGGCTACATGCATGATTGAATCAAAAGGTTTGGCTGCAAATCTTTGGGCTGAAGCAATCAATGTTGATGCATACATACAGAACCGTGTTCCACATTCATCCGTAAAAGGTATGACTCCTTTCGAAGCATTCTTTGGTCACAAACCGGATGTGTCAAATTTGAGAGTTTTTGGCTCTACTGCATGGGCTAGAATTCCTTCCAAGAAGAGACGAGATTTGGATCCACAAAGTATTGAGTGCATACTGATAGGATATTGGGAATAATCAAAAGCATATAAACTCATAGATATCAGATCTAAAAATATATTCATAGAGCGCAGTGTGCAATTTGAAGAACCGCTTCAAGAATTGCAACTAGTTGAGGAAGAGACTGTCGATTCACCGCCTTCACCAGAAGAAGATCCGTGCAACGATAATGAAGGTATGAGTTCTGATCTTTCTGATATTTTAGCAGCACATGATGATCATGACATATCAGGTTCAGAATCCGACCATTATGATCCTCCTCAGTTACCAAAGTGGGCCCAAAACACTCTTCAATCTGCTGTTTGAACCTTGGAAATCCTGCTGATCCGAGACGAACAAGAGAAGACTTTCAAAGAGCAGGTATTGCTCTTTCTATTGCTGATCCATTACTTCCTAAGATTTTTTATTTGATGGCTGGTTCAGATCCCACATCATACTATTCTTCCCACCGAGATCCGAGATGGCAAAGTGCCATGGATGAAGAGTACAGTTCTCTTCAAAAGAACAACACATGGGAGCTAGTTTCTCTTCCACCTGGAAGAAAATTAGTAAAGTGTAAATGGGTCTACCGCACGAAAGTTGCTGTTGATGGCTCTATCAACAAATACAAAGCAAGGTTGGTGGCAAAAGGTTTCTCCCAAGTCCAAGGAGTGGACTACACTGAGACCTTTGCACCGGTTGCAAAGATGGATTCCATCCGCCTTGTTTTGGCTATTTCCGCATCCAAGCACTGGGAAGTGCACCACATGGATGTGAAGAGTGCATTTCTACATGGAGACCTTGTTGAAGAGGTATATATGCAGCAGCCAGAGGGCTACACATCAGATCTATCATTAGTTTGCAAATTGAAGAAATCTTTGTATGGGTTAAAACAGGCCCTAAGAGCTTGGTACGCAAAGATGGACTCCTTCCTTCTTTCTTAGAATTTCCAAAGATGCAAATCTGATCTGAATGTGTATCTTCAGCGAGTTAAAGGTAATTTGTTGGTTATTGTACTTTATGTTGATGATCTTCTCATTATTGGTAGCACTCTTACTTCATTAAACAAGCTAAAAACTGCCTTAAATCTAGCTTTTGACATGAGCGATTTGGGCTTGCTGAGTCACTTTTTGGGCTTGGAGATAGCTCAAAATTTTGATGGGATCACTATATATCAGCAAAAATATGCTTCCGACCTGTTATTGAAGTTTAATATGGCTGAATGTAAGGCAGCCCCATTCCCATTCCTCTCAGGAATCAGTCTTAAGGAGGGAGATTCTACACCGCTTGCAGATTGCAGTATGTATCGACAGTTGATTGGTTCACTACTTTATTTGACACACTCAAGGCCTGATATTTCATATTCCGTGAGTGCCGTGTCAAGGTATATGCAGCAGCCCCATGAGCTTCATTGGTGGGAAGCCAAGCGGATCTTGCAGTATGTGCAAGGTATGAAACATTTTGGCATACATTATGCTGCAGATTCTGAGCTTGATTTCATTGGTTTTACTGATTCAGATTGGGCAGGTGATAGCATTGATCGGAAGTCCACTTCCGGTTATGTTTTCATGATTGGTCATGGTGCTATTTGCTAGTCCAGCAAAAAGCAAGCAGCCATTGCACTTTCTTCAGTAGAGGCAGAGTATCGAGGGGTAGTCAATGCCTGCATTCAGGCAGTTTGGTTGCAGGGTATTCTTTCCGAGTTTGGTTTTGGTGGCACTACTTTGACTGTCCTATTTTGTGACAATCAAAGTGATATCAAGATCTCCACAGATCCAGTTCAGCGGCAGAGGACCAAACACATTGAGATTCATATGCATTACATTCGATAGTTGGTGCATGATCGCACCATCATTCTGCAATATTGCCCTACTGATGAGCAAATTGCAGACATCTTCACCAAGAGCTTCACTGAGAAGAAGTTCTCTTACCTCCGTTCACTGTTGGGGGTGAGTTCCATCATGGTGGAGACAGATTGATCCATTATTATGCTTTAGCTTGAGGGGGGGCTTTCTTCCCACTGGGTTTTCCCTCTTTCCTCACTTAGTTTATTTTCAGCATTTTTTGGATTATTGTATTGGGGTGACCTTTGGTATTAGTTACCAAGGCCCCACATTATTTTTTGCACATCATAGTCTAGCTTGAGGGGGGGTGTTCGGATATCCACGTCATCTTTTTCAGGATCTTGCATGCAATTAGGGTTTGCATGCACTTTGCATGCATCCCAGTCACCAGGTTGATGCCTCCAGCACCTTAGCCACCTTATTCTAGCACCCGGGAGCCACTTACTTTAGATTTTTATCCCTCCTAGACAGGAAGGCGCCCACTTCTCACCTACTTCCAGAGAAGGGCGCACTTCTTCACCTACCACTACAGTTCCACTTCAGTTACACTCAGTTAGCTCTGATTCTCCTTGATTTGAGGCTAGTTTCACTCCCGACTGACTGTTTCACTTCCATTGGACCTCCAGATTGACTAGATGACTTGTTCTGACTTCAGTTAGCCTCCCATGCGCCCTCCACTGAGCCCACTTCCCTATATCAGTGCTACACACTTCAGTTACACATGTTACACTCAGTTAGACTCAGATTGAGACCTGTATGACTGGTTCTTGTGCATTGATGACCACCACTGATTGATGATGAGGACTCCTAGTTGGAGTCAAGCTACTCCATTCAGTGATTCGAATGACCTCCTTAGGCAATTCGAATTGCTCAGTCATTGTTACTGTATTGTATTGTAATCATTCACCCTTACTGGGATATTGAGCACTGATGCATGTTTTGCACAGTTTTACACCATATTATCTATGTTCATCTGTTGTGATTGATTTACTTGTTCATTAGATATGTTGTGACTAATTTTATAGTAGCAAGTCAACCCCAAAAAACCACGAAGGCTCTTGAGTGTCTGAGGATGCGGCCAATTGTTCATGGCAATGATTTTGGCAGGATCCACGTGAACCCCTTGTGCTGAGATAATGTGACCAACATACTCGAATTCCTTCTGTCCAAAAACACATTTAGACTGTTTGGTGTGGAGATGATGGTCAGAGAAAAGTTACATTACAAGATCTAGATGCTGGAGATGTTCAGCCCATCTTTTACTTTAGATGAGGATATCATCAAAGAATACGAGAATGAATTTCCGCAAGTAGGGCCGGAATATTTTATTCATCAAGGCTTGGAATGTGGAAAGAGCATTAGTGAGGCCAAAGGGAATGACCAAAACCTCATAGTGGCCATCATCTGTGCAGAAAGCTGTTTTAGGGATATCATCCTCATGAACCTGAATTTGATGATACCTAGAACGAAGATCCAACTTGGAGAAAAATTGAGCACCATGAAGCTCATCAAGAAGCTCATCAACAACAGGAATTGTAAACTTATCCATGATGGTGAGGTGATTAAGTGCTCGGAAATCAATGCAGAGGCGCCATGACCCATCTTTTTTGCGGACAAGAAGAACTGGTGAAGAAAAGGAACTAGTGCTTGGGAAAATAATACCTTGCTTCAGTAAGTCCCAAACGAGCATTTCAATCTCTGTTTTTTGGTGAAATGGGTAGTGATAGGGCCTGATTTTGGGAGGAACGCTTCCAGGAAGGAGCTAAATACGATGGTCCTCTGGCCTTGAAGGTGGAAATCTCACTAGTTCAGCAAAGACACCTGTATATTGATCCAAAATTTGTTGTAGATCCAATGGAGTAGTGGAGACTGTTGATGGTTGCATTTGAATGGAATGGATCTGAGCGATGACACCATGTGAATTCTTCTTAAGCAATTTTTCCATGCGATGTGAACTGATGATGCTGAGAGACCCTGGTTGTAAGCCTGCCAACGTGTGTTTTTGTCCATTGGGGGAAAACTGCATCCAAAGTTCAGCAAAATCCCATAAGATGGGGCCAAGTGTGCGTAGCCATTGAGCGCCCAAAACCACATCACATCCACCTAAGGTCAAGGAAAACATGTCAGAGCGCAGATTATAATCTCTCATAGAGATACGCACATTACGACACTTCCCTTTGCAAGGTAAGGTGCCCCCATTGGAAACCATGACTTCGAAGTTGGAGCAAGGATGGATAAAACAATCAGCCTGTTTGTGATCCGTGGGTCAATGAAATTATGAGTGCTACCAGAATCAATGAGTATTGTAAGAGGAAGCATCTTGAAGTAACCCCTGACCCGCATTGTTTGGGGGGTGGTGATTCCAGCTAAAGCATGGAGAGATATCTCTGGCTGGTCGTCCTAAGACGGAGGGTCAATAGGAGGATCCTGGATTTCGACTTGAGCATCCATTATATCTGGAGCTTCTTCACCAATTTTAGAAGCAGGCGTAGAATCCACATCCAAGAGATAGATATTTTGCTGAACACATCTATGTCCCCGAGTGAATTTCTCATCACAATCATAACAAAGCCCTTTTCTCTGCGTGCCTGCATCTCTGTTTCAGACAAATGCTTGATAGGAGTTGGTCGAGGAGTTGGCAGGATGGGAGGTCGTTGAGAACCCATATTTCGGAAGGGAACAAAAGTGGGTTTGGAGCATTGTTGGGCTGTAATCTTGTCTTCTGCCAACTTAGCAAACCCCAGGGCTTCCATCATTGTGTTGGGACTGAACATTTTGACCTTAGAGCAGATTGCATCCTTTAGACCACTGATAAAATAACTCCGATAGAAGTCATCAGGCAATCCTTCGGTGTGGTTGGTTAGTTTCTTAAATTCGGTTTGATACTCTCTCACAGTGCCAATTTGGCGAAGTTTAGTGAGGGCTCCAGTGAAGTCATCAAAAGCACTAGGACCAAATCATTGCAAAAGGAGCTGGAAAAAATCTAGCCATTTTGGCTCTTCATGAGCCTTGATGTACCAACGGTACCATTGAACAGCTTCTTGTTCCAAATGAAAGGATGCAAGTGGAACTTTGTTGACATCAAAAGTATTATGTAGATTGAAATACTATTCTGCATGATAGATCCATCCAGTCGGATCAGAACCATTGAAGCGAGGAAAATCAAGCTTTGGACCACAAAAATTGTTGGAAGAAGAGAACCCTTTGTCTGATGAACACTCGGACTGTCGTTTGTTTTTCATGGCTGAATGCTCAAGATGGAAGCTGAGAATTTTTTCATACAAATCCTAGAGTTTGGATTGGATGGATGCAAGTACTTCCTCCATGGTTTTTTCTCCTGCGCGGGTGACAAACATAACCAAGAGTTTTTTTTTTGAGTGGGTAGAAAAACAGAAACATAAACTATTTCAGTAAGGGAAAATCTGGATTTGGGAAAAAATCTGAAGGGTAATTTGGGTTTGACTAGGTTTTGGACACTGTCGAATGGAAAGGGAAGCAGAAAATGAGGATTTCAGAAGTGGGGTGAAAGAATGAGAAAATTTGGTAGAGAGGGACAAATAAGCAGAATTAGGAAAGGAACTCTGTGGTAAAATTTGAAGGCAATTGGGTGAAAATCGAAGAAATTATGGCAAACCCTAAAAATAGACAAATGTGAGATTTCTAGCTTTGGGAAGTGGAATTTGGGATAGGGTCCTCATGAATGAAATATGCAGAATGGGATTACAGGGGTGTTAGGGAAGTTTCAAGGGAAACAAAGTGAAAACAAGGGAGATATGGCGAAAAACCAGAATTTTATACTAAACAGATGAATCTGCAATGGTGCAGAAGTGATTGGCAATAGTTCTGCAATTTTGCAGTTGAAAATAGATATGGAACCCAGGTATGCTCAACTTCCTAACAGTTTAGGGGATTCACTCGGCCACCAATGTTGTCTGACGACTTGCGTATTGGGGCAGTACCCCTCACTCCACGGCTTAGGTAAAACTGATAACCACTTTGCCACAAACGACAGCTCTTGGTTTACCTCACGGGTGGGAACTAGTCAATCAGGTAGGGGTCATTGCCCTTTTCACTGGCAGGTCCTCTCAATGGGCCAGCTACTTCAGGGTTCCTGTGGTACTCCTCATAATGATTTTTAGGGCTTATGCCGAAGTACTTCCCACAGTTAAGCGGATAGGGATTATTCCCACATCCGAACCTGCAACAGTTGCGAAAAAAACAAATTTGGCAGAAATTTCACTTAACGAGCCCAAGAAAGTGCTCTGATACTAGATGTGAAGAACCTGCAACAATTAATTGATGAATACACGATATATCAAATCACAGAATACTTTTTTGATCGCAGGCCACTTCGAGGGGGCAACCTCCTTTGAGCAAGCTCAATACAAAATAACTTCACAGTGCCTTCATTGGCCTCAACACAAACTTATATACTAAGTCTAGGCGCCAATACTATGGGTCAAAACCATGGGCCAGTACAAACTATGGATCAACAAATACTACGAGATGAATTACAAAGCATATGCTTCCAACAACAATATACTAACAAAGTAAAGAGAAGGGTTGACATGGATTCCTAACATCGATGTTAAGATCCTAGTGGACGACCTTCACTAACACCTCGGGGTTTTGGTGTAACGGTTCGTATCATTTGGTATCAAATCTTCCACCCAGGTTTGAGTCACAGAGTGGGTGGCAACTTCGGCATTGCAGTGTTCGTCTGGGGCTCATACGGCTCAAAGGGGACACCACTGCATGGGTGCACATCTAGCCCAGAGTCTGGACTGCGGAGCGTGGTGGGATGTTAAGATCCTAGTGGGAAGCCTTCACTAACACCTCGGGGTTTTGGTGTAATGGTTCATATCAGGAGTATTTTGTTATAGGTTGAAGCTACAGGGAAGCTCATGGTCACATCTCTTTTAGCTTTCTTCTACAACCATTCTTCTATTTCTTGGCATATTCTTGCTCCTTGAGGAGAGGCGCACTTGTTGAGGTAATGAAATATTTGGGATAGATCTTGAGGCCCCATATATTTGTAATATCATATATATACTATGTTTTTACTGCTCAGAATACTTTTAGGTCAAAACTCAAGAGAGTTGATGTAAAAATGCTAAACTATGAACAAATGGTGTCATTTCCCCAATACCTTGTTATTTGCACTTGAAGTGGTATCAAATTCGAATGGTTTAGTCAATGTCTAATGTATTAATTTTGTATGGAGTTCCATTAATATTATGAAGAAGTTTCTTATTAATTATACAAGCATTTGGAGCAATATTCTTAAGTTTCATAACCATTTGTGAAGAATTACTATCATTCCCCCTATGTCAAAACTAGTATTTTTGTATTTGATTTAAGAGGGTTGTATCAGACTCAATAAACTGAATGGTGAAGCATATGAGACTATATTGATGTCCCCTAGATATCCCCTACCTCTGTTCAGAAATTCAAGAGGGTCCAATAGCATTTGGAGAGCCATTTCCAACATATACCCCATGGGGATTTGAACCCCAAATTGCTAGTTAAATTCCCTACTTGGACAGAATTTAAAGGAGAGTTTTAGAATCCTTTTGAAGACTCTAAAGAATCCATTAACCTCATAATGATGTCCTAATATCATCCATACACCTTTTGTAACAATTTGGGAGCATTTGGAGTCATTTGGAGACTAATAGACCAATACTAGTCAAAGAGAAATTACTAGTCAAACTCCCTACTTTGGCCAGAATTTAAAGGAGAGTTGTAGAAGCCTCTTGAAGACTCTAAAGCATATCCTAATCTCATAATTATGTCTCAATATCATCCATACACCTTCTATAACAATTTTGGAGCATTTGGAGTCATTTGGAGACCGAGAGACCAATACTAGTCAAAGGTCGAACTAGTGGAAAAAGTTGAAAATTTCACCATTTTAATACATTTCAAAAAAATGGACATTACAAAAATCTACTAATACTTCATCCAAGAAGTTCTAGTTGATGGAAAAATTGAATTTGCATTGTTTGTTTACTCTTATTTTTATGTCTTGTCTCACCCAACCTTAGGGGTATTTCCATGGATGGTCCTAGGGCTCTAGGCTAAGTTTCTCAACTAACTATCCAATGATCAAGTTGGATTGAGAACCTGGATCAAACAAGCAATCCAACTTACTTTATTTCATGTAGATTTTGATGTATAACAATTCTATCATCTCCTTCTCATCCTTGTGACTGCAACCAACCAATGCTACTTCCTTCTGAAAACTAGTGCAACTTACCTTCCCTTCCAGGTTTGAGGTATGTCCACATTTTCCCCAACATCTATTGTGATCAATTCCTTCTTCTTCTTTCTCTTCTAAAATTGTGTGGGTCACTTCTTAGGATGAAATTTTGAATAGTCTTCCTCAATGTGTCCCTTTCTCTCACAAGCCTTGCATTGCTTGAAGGAAGTTTCTTGTGTTGCTCCTATCATCTTCTTCTCATTCCACCTCTTCGTGTTCTTTCATTTTCTCTACTTATGTGGTTTTGTGTGCTTTTGTGTAATAGACTGATGCTTATGCTTATCTCCTTCAAGGTATTGTGCTTGAACACTTGCTTCATCAAGTGTCTTAGGCTTGCATCACATCAATTATCACTGGATTTGTGGTAGCAAGGATCCTAAATATTTGATCAACATGTTTTGAATTTTTATAGATGCACACAACTGAATAACCCTCTTCCTAAATTTTGTAGTGACCTCCTATATTGATTATCCTTGCCTCTAGCTAAACCAATGCCACGCAATATATTGATGCTCCTCATACCCAATTGGGTATAACTGAGCCTATGACCATATCTTTAAACACCCCCTATTTAGTCACCGATGGGTCATTCTCTAATTATATGCCTAATGCATCACTCACCCACCATGCCAGAGAATGGTCTTGAAGCTTTAGTTGAGAAAATGCAGTCCTCTATTTTCGATGACTTTAAGTACACTAAAGTACACCTCCATGTGATGTAGCCATTGTTTTAGTTTGATGGCATCCACTTCTCTTTCATAGGTCTTGATATTCACCTTTTCCTCCACACAAAAATGTACCTATATTTTTCTATAGTTTCATTATCCTATCTCTATCTATGTTTTGTGCTCAAACTCTAGCTCTCTCTCTTCTTTCTTTGGGCCTTCGAGGCTAGCCTTGTGTTCTAGGATTGTTTCTATACCCCTTTTCCGCCAATAGCTATGCTATAATAGATGTACATCTGGTTAAGATTTTCTCTATCCAATCCAATGTGACCTTGGGATCTTCTTCATGACAACATCCTATCATTGTTGTTCCTATGCTCCTATAAAGGCCTCACAATGGTTCTTTTCCTTTTCTTCTATAGTCACTACATTTGTTTACCATATAGGTCTCATCAAGTCTACTTGAACTTGCGATATGATACCATATGATCCATAAATAGGAGGCTCGTGGCATTTTTATTTCCCCAACATGGACCCTTGAAGATTAACTATATTGGCTCCTTCAAATTATGCAAATGTTGTTAGTATTATGAGAATATAAACAATAGAAACTCCCAACTGGTGTAACTTTGAATGAATTGTAACATTGGTTTAGGTCAACTTCTCTCCCAATGGACCATCACTTGTTCTCCTCAATGTTATTCATACAAACACACACATGATTTTATTGGAAACTAGACTATGGTTGGTTATGCCCATGTATAGGTAAGCATATATGTCCATCTCTCAGTGCTTGGATCAACATTCCACTCATGTAAGCATACACAATTTGTTTATGGTTGCACTCAATCAAAAGAAAGAGTAATACACTCACTCTTACTATCTATGCTATCTATAACAACTCCAAGCCATATTTCTAATATACTGACATGTATGGTCCAACAATGAGATAAATTAATTCAATAATGAAAGAATCAACCTAGCAAACAAAGAAACTGGCATAGTGACAGAAGAATCAACCCACATGTAAGAGAGGAAATTGACCAAAAAATGGGTGTGTATGGTCTTCGGCATCAACCAACAAGCAAATCACTAACAAAGGGATGTGTACGACCCAACAAATTAGCCATACCCTAAACAAATAAATAACACACCCAAAAAATATTCATTATGCCTAGCAAATACTGAGAATATCCCTCAGGCAAACAATATTGACCAACAAAAATCTAAACTCTCAAGAACATGGTGCATACGGCCTCAAAACTCACTAGAAAACCCAACAAATAAGCTGAAATGCCCAAAAATGACAAGGAATGATTGAAGGGAGAGAGTACATCCAACCAGAGAGATAAATTCACCCAAAAATACATGAGACTCATAAAACCCAATTTGGAAACTTCCTACAGAACTGCAACATCTTCAAGATGGTAGGTATTGATCTTTGAGCTCCATAATTCATCCAACAATGATAGGGAAAGAGTTGTTGTAACCTCCATTAGATAGGGAAAGCCAAGAAATTGAATAAAACTACAAATTTTATTAAAAAATCCTTTCAACCAAACTCTCACCATTAACTGATAGGCATTAACATCAAAGAAGCTCCATTAAAGCACATATGCAAGCTGACACATCAAACTAACAACACACGTAGAGAAACCACTGCATATGGAGACATTATTTACCTTAGAAACCCAAATGGGAAAATCAACACTCAATGGGTTCATCTAGGCACTTTATTTCTCGATAATAAGCATGTTATAATACTCTTAGTCTCTCTAGTTCAGTTTTCTTCTTTAGATGGAAACTTGAACAACATTTACTCCCACTCTTATCCAAAGAACTCGTTTTTCTTAGTGTGGAAATAGTAAATAGAAGAATGACCTAGTTGAGGGGGTAGCTATAAGGCCAAGGTTCCCCAAATCCATTGGGCTCCTCCTCTTTGTATTTTCTTTCAATCACATTTAAGGAAGTGTTTCATGTCTTTATTTATTTTTTTAATTTATGATTTTTTTTCAATACATTTTCTTTCTACTTTTACATTTCTCAAACGAAGCTTAGAGTACTATATTGATGTAGAGGTGGACACCATGGTATGGGATCGTTTATGCCATCAACCCTATCTCCTACCTCGTTCGTAGCCTTGAACCTTGCATTGATCATTTTTTATTTGTTTTGTAAATTTCGCACTAAATTATATATATATATATATATATATATATATATATATAAAATCCTTCAAAATCATAATGATTAATCAAGTAAAAATTATTAGAAGCAAATATTAAATACTTAAAAATAAAATTAAAAAACTTTAAAAAATTGCAAAATCATTATAAAAAAAAATTATATATAAGAAAATAAAAAACAATAATATTATATTAAATACAACAATTTAGATTTTTTTAACACACATGAAAAAACATATAGTTAAAAAAAATAACACACCATAAATTTAAACAAATTACAACACAAATTTTATTTTATTTTCCATAAGAAAAAACTTTATATTCATAAAGAAGAATATGCATTCGACTTTCCAAAAAGTAGAAGCATGGTGCCTTATCATATCCCATCATAAGCTACTTATCTTAGAAACAAATATTTTATCGAAGCATAATTGTCCTTATAAAAAGAAAATCACATGCACCCTCTCATGATTGTTGACGCCTCTCATGATTGTTGACGTACTAGACCAATCAACTAACTAAATGGTTAAGAGCCAAAAATAAGACTAGACCAATCAACTAACTAAATGGTTAAGAGCCAAAAATAAGACTAGACCAATCAACTAACTAAATGGTTAAGAGCCAAAAATAAGACTAGTCTAAAACCTTCATCTTGTAAATAGAGACTTCCAACTCTGCCCGTAAGGTTCCATCCCTAAATTCTTGCTCCGTTAAAATTCCTTCATTCATGAGGAGAGCCTCTTTCAAAAGCTCCTCTGATTCTTTGTTCAATTCCATATAAACATTTGTAAAAGTGATCCATTCAAAGGTTTCAATTTCAACGTTTATTAGCTCCATAATTGGCCTAAGACCAATATTTTCAATGTTATACTTTTTATTGGCTGATTCTATAACAATCTTGGAATCACCCAAAACCTATAGTTTCTTGCATCCATTCTAGTTTGCGCTTCTTAACAAAAGTCATAGTGCACAACGCTCTGTTTGAGTATTCATTCCTCTTCCTGCAGGGTACTTCAAAACGAAATATTTTGATGAAGTTTTGTATAAAGTGGACCCTACTCCACATATCGTTGGATGTCCTTGACTTGCTCCATCAAAATATCCCCATAAGACTTCTAAATTTAGGCTCAACATCACCAGAGTTCTAGGCTTCTTATCCTTCAAGCATACCTAATGTTCCTTAACTATCTTGACCACCGTATGTGCAACAAGTAGGGCATGGATAAATTTCTCCTCAAATAGTGATTGATTTCTTGCCCACCATATCCAATAGAATAGCACACTTTGCAAAGCTTTGAAGACTTTAACTATTTGATTAGAAATCCATTCCTTTATATAGTCATCTAGGGAGCCACAACTCCATCTTATTTCGAGTTCAAAATAGAGTTTACTTCTTTCTACACATCCTTAGTATATGCATAGTTGGCAAAAAGATGAAGAATAATTTCATCATCCAGGATGTAAAGGGTACATCTACCCAAACCTTCCTATCCTCTTTTCTTCCTATTATCCCAAGTCAAGAGTTTTTTTGTCAGATCCAACCAAAGGAAGATGATGGTCTTCAATAGACTGGAAATTTTCCAAATTATAGAACACCACCATCATTTTTCTTGTGAAAATTATTCCACTGCCTTGGCCACAAATCCCAACTTAACCATGTATTCCCCTGTCATATGATAGTGTCATATGATAGTCTGATGGCTTCATGGGACAAATTGTTCACATAATTGGACCATTCCACAACTTCCTCACCCTCCAGACCTAAGTCATTTGCCAATATTCACTCCGACACAAACTCTATAAGGTCAGACTATGCACCTACATCTCAAAAATGAAAGAGCTATTTACTATGCAAAATGTGAAGTAAACCTTCTAAAAATTTGTATTCCCCCTCTACCCCTATACAAGAATATTCACCTAACCTCACCTTCCTTCCATCGTCGATCTTCTAATTAGTCCATATTCCTACCAATGGGAAAGCCTCTACTAAGGCCTTCCAAACAATAGAGCCTCCTTTTGCATTTTTTCTAACTTCTCTGAATCGGTCCTCCATAGGCCGCTCTTTCAAATACTTAGAATTCATTACCTTACCCAAAGGGAATCATTATAAATTAGGCGCCACAGATTTTTAGCTGCCATATCTTTTCCAAAAGTGTAGATATTTTTAAGCCCCCAACCTCCAAAATCTTTAGGAGCATCCAAGATACTCCAATTAACCAAAGGGATTCCTTCTTTTGACCTCTTACCTGTCCATAAAAAATTGAAGCATTTTTTTCTTATCTTAGTTAGTATACCTTTGGAAACATTTGTTATTGACAACCAATATACTAGAATACTCTCGAGAACAACCTTAATTAAAATCAACCTACCTCCTCATGAAAGCCACCTATTCACCCACACATAGATTCTAGCTTCAATATTTTTGCATAGACACAACCAATCTTCAAACCTTAGCAATTGGGTTTTAAGATAAAACCTGGACATTTCACACCATGGTCCAAATCCTTCACAGAGAACAAAAGTATATCTCCTAAATTTCTAGAAGTGTCCTCTGACATTCCAATGACTAAAGCCATGGACTTGCTCAAATTAATTTCCATTCCTGTAGATTTACAATACAAATATTAGTATTTTCTTAATTTCCATATTTCCCGTGACTCATCAAACCTAAAGATCATAATATCATCTACAAAAAGAAGATCAGTTAAAGTAGACATATTAGAAATCCGTATTCCTCTTAGTTCTCCTTTCTCCTTGGCATCCTTTAACAATAGACTGAGACCTTCCACAACCAAGATAAACAAGAATAGAGACAGAGGGAATTCTTGTCTAATCCCTTTGGATTCTCTAAAGAAATATGAGGGAGATCCGTTAATCAAAACTATAAATTAAAAACTAGATTGAAGGCATCACATAATCCAAATTATAGATTATAGATTCATTCCAAGTTGAATTAAAATCAATCTTAAATACATCTAGTTAACTCTTGCGTATGCTTTAGAAAGATCAATTTTTAAGACTATAGTTGGAAACTTTTATCCTTTTATTGCTTGCATTCCTTCTTGGGATGTGGTTACTGCATCATGTATTTCTATATTTTGCAGGAAACCAAATTATTCTTCCGAAATAATACATGGAAATATACCTTTCCATCTATTAGTAATAGTCTTAGATATAAGTTTATAAATAAGACTGCATAATGAAATAGGTCTGAAATCATTGAAAGATTTAGCATCTTGTTTTTTGGGGATAAAAGTAATGAAAATGAAATTCAAGGATCCTCAGACTTGTCCAACTCTTTTAGACTCATGGAGAACCTTGAGCAAATATTCCTTAATCAAATCACAAAAGGTCAAATAGAATTTAACTGTAATCCAGTCTGGTCCTGGGCTCTTTCCCTTCTTAAAAGAGCTCAAGGTAGAGAAGATTTCATCCATGGTTACTTCCTCCTCGAATACCCGATTCATTTCATCATCAATTTGTATTGTCACCAGTCTCATTATCCACATAATCTACCCAATGGGAAAATCATCCAATTCTTTAAATAAAGAAGAGAAATGCATCCTTCCCATCTTCGCCTTTTCTAAAAAATATTTGGCCATCCCACCATTAGGGTGTTTTATAACCAAATAGTATTTATTTGTCTTCGATAATTGGCATATTTATGGAAAAACTTCATATTGTGGTCGCATTCTGCAATCCATAATGCCTTGCTTTTTAACTTCCATTATATCTCTTTTTTTTTAAGAGATGGTTTATTCTTGCCTCTGGAGCTTTTAGTGACTCAATTTCATCATTCGTGAAAATTACTTAAGGACTATCCTCAAACAATGACATGATCCTTTCTTACGTTTCCTTTAGGTCTGCCTAGGATTTATCTACATGATTTTTGATGATAATTTTATTTCACATTTTAACGGTTTCAAATTCTCAGTGAATTGTGTCATTTTTGTCTCTCCCCAAGAAATATCCACATGAATTCAATTGGTCATTATCAAGTTCCTAAAATCTTCCTCTTGAATCCATGCATGATTAAACTTCAAACCAGTAGGTAGTTTCTAATCTATTGATTCCAATATTAACAAGATTGGTAAATGATATGAAATATTGCTAGTTCCTACTCAAGATCTTAGGAATTTTATTTGTGTTATTAACTCTTGAGACACCATAAACATGTCTAGTCATTTAGATATGGATTCACTTTTTCTTCTTGCATTGTACCAAGTCTACACCAATTTGTTGGTTCAAGATAAATCAAACAATTATCAATGAACACATGTGCAAAAAACCCCCAAAGGATATGTTTTGGATTTTTCTCACCAAACTTCCCTTAGAGACAAGTGTAGATTAAGATCCCCTACCTCCACTAAATTTTCCCAATAAGTATTCCTATCAGAGTAAGGACCATATATGCTCAAAAAGGATAGGGAACTATTTAGTTCCTTTGAATCCAGTTCAACAAGGATTCATGAACTCACATTTACCAAGTATATGGCCTTCAAAGAAGGGATCCAACCTAACAACAATCCACTAGACTGCCCCACTAAATCAATAGAACTAAAGGACCAATATTTCAAACACGAAGTTATAAAATTGTCTGCCTTCACACTTTCACACATCGTTTCTTGTAGCATGATATTATTCGTATTAAATACTTCAAATTATTTTGAGGGATAGTTTTTTGGGGTCCCTTCTGAACCCTTCGACATTAAATGAAATAATAATCATTGGGCCACTTTTTCCAGGGCATTCATGGCCTAAGGGCCCTTAAAATAGTGATTTTCTTTCCTTCTCGAATATATATTTTTAGCCTGATATTTTGCAATGGAAATATGAGATTTACTTCTCACATATGAAACTTGATATTTAATCATGGCAATACCCCCTTTAACACCAATTTACTCCACTAAATTTTATTTTTTAGAATGAATATCATAAGAAGATGTGATATTTTTAACCTCTTGTTAACCATGGCATCGTATTGCATACTTCTACTACACTGCAGTCCACAATAGTCTATTAGTAGTGAAGATTCAACCATGGGGATGGGAATGCAGAACGCACAAGAACGTAGTTTGGATAGTCCTATGAAACAATCACTTTTTCCATGTAAATCAGAGTTGTCGTCCCCCACCATCCTGCAGCCTTGAATTAATAAAGAATCAACTAAAGAACCCAAACCCACGACATCTAAACTCCCTTCTATAAACATTTAGGGACACTTAGGGCGAGACGAGACATTTCATCCAGCCTCATTCTATTTATATAGGTCAAGCTAACACCCAGTAGACACAGAAGGAAGCATGTCTCAAAACCATAAGAATTACCATATGCAAGTCCATGCAGCTTACCATGTTGGTACCTGCATGCGTGCATCAACTGCAATAAAGGCTAGCACATTGACTATAGTGAATCATGCATCGACTGCAACATAGGATTTCGTCAACCGTAGTGAACAAGACACATTGTCAAGTGGGTTGTTAGGTGAGGAGCTGTCAAGAAAAATAAAAAGGTAGTCGAACCTTAAATGATGGAAGGCGAGTTCTCCAAAATAGTGGAGGGTGGAGGAACCGAAATGCTTCTCTACGTGCGGAATAACAAAGTTAGAATAGCCTAAGCATTTAAAGAGGTCGGCGTCCACCCGTCTCCGCATGGTGGGAAACACGTAACGAGGCAAACATCAGCCTCAAACAACCAATCATAGACCAAAAAATTGCTATTTTAAAAATTGTTTTTATAAATAAAATTTCCTTTCCTATGTTCAGACTATAGTCTGCTGTGAAAATTTGACAATCACCCTTAAACTAATGTCCCCGACCGAAAAATATATATCAGAGACATAATAATACTTTACAATTATATTCATGAGAACGCATGGAAAATATATGAATCATTATCAACAAGAAAAGGTCATATATGACCCATTGAAGTCACATGAACACTAAGAATAAAAAGGTCACAATATTGAAAAGAAAACACAACTTAAAAAAAAGAGAACAAAGCAACCCAAACCTATTTGGATCAATAAAGCTAATAAAGGTTCTAATTGTGACTGGATTTAAATCACATGACCTAGAGGCATTGAATTTTAGGAAGAGGAAGTCTCTACCATGTAGATAACAATGTTTAAAAAAATATAGTTTGCATAATTTCACCCATACCATATCATGTCTTGAAAGCCACAAAGACCTAAGAGTGATCTCAGAAATGCATGAATATGAAAAGAGAAAAAAATTTAAATCTAATTTTTTTCTAATATGTAATTTGTATACAAGAGGGATACACTATGTTAATCCCACATTTCTACTTAGAGATCCTTTGTCTATTGGCTTGGTTTTAGGGTTGGTTCTCCCCCACTGAATTGGCTTGGTTATTTCCATTCCATTAGAGGCATTGGGATTATAGTAGCTCTTCTAGTCCAAATTATGGGAAACTCAATGCCAGTGCATGAGATAACCATCTCTTCATAGTTGGGGGAACTTCTCCCTCAAGGAAAATTCCTTATAGTTGTCTATCTTTAAATACGATGTCTATTTCTTGACTACTTTGGAGAGGAAGGACATCTAATGGGAATACTTGTTTGACTATTTCTTCACTACTTTGGAGGTATTTCCTAGAAGCTACCAACAATTCGTGATAAAAAGGTCTCGTGACTCCCTCCACACTTGTCATGGACTCGTAACTTCGCAAGGAGAGGAAGGTCGTCTAATGAAGAAGAGTTGCATTGAGAACAATTTCCTTCCATGGAATCCAAAAAATCACATATATAGTAGGACACACATAAGGGGTGTCCCTTCAAGCAAGTTTTTGTAGCTCTCTAATTTCATCCCTTGCAATAGATGTTCAACCATAATGAAGTAAACTATATTTTATGTTTTGTGGCACCAAAACCATGTTTACTTTAGGTAAAAACTCTCACCAGTAAGGAATTGAGTTCAAGATATTCTTATATATACAAAAATATGTAATTATGGAAATACCACTTGTCTGGAGCTTGTATTAATATTTCCATTTTTCTATTCCATAACTTTGAATATTTGTGTGATTTTTTGGTTTTTTAATGGGCACAATCTACTCCAAATTGTTACTTGTGTAGGTGTACAAGGTTAGTAATGGAAGACTTACAGAAAGCTTCATTTGGGGTTCACATTGGCTCCTCTCATTTCAATGGGGGTTTTTAAACTCCAACTACCCTACCCTATGCCCCGTTCCTTTTAGCCAATGCCTAAACTATTCAAATTTGACATATTCAATATTAATAATAACTCCAGTTTGGCCATAAGTGCATTCAAGTTCTCATAAACAAAATTAAAGATAATATTAATCATGTATAACTACGGTTAGACTTTAGGAGGAAGTTGCTCTAGGTGGGTTATTGAAGACTATGGTCGTAAAGATGAATTCACATTGCCATGATTATCTCTCTGCCCTTGCCATGCAATTATGTTAGATCAAACTACCATGAAAATGTTCCTAAACAAACCTTGGCCAAGACAAGGCATTTATGGTCTCAATCTGAATATTAGCACTACTGTTGCATCTTATTACATAGAAAGTTAAAAAGCTTGTCAGTGTACAATATGGCATTAAATGAAAGATGCATATAAACAAAGAAAGGTGATAAAGTAAATGATGGACACATGTCATCACTTAATTGGTTGGGATTGATGAATCTCAACAATTGCTTGTTCACAATATAAACGCCTTACATTATATATATATATATATATATATATATATATAAAGCAAAATAGAAAAGTTCAATACGAGTGTCCATAACATCAGCATTTATGCCAATTATGATTAAAGTTTGTGTTATATTCTCGACATTTATTGATTATCATATTTTGATGTAATAATTTAAATGTACAAGTTTATTTGTACTTTACTGATCAATTTGATTATTTTGATACGATGTTACAATAATATGTGGGAAATAATTTTAAATTCAATTTAATATATTTTAAGATTTAATAAATTAATTAGAGTAGTTAATATTTTGAGTTTTAAAAAATAGATTTAAAAACAAAATTCTTATTTATTAGAAATCTTAGCTTGGTGGGTTAGCTTGTGATCAAATCCTCGAATAGCTATACAAACGCCTCCACCAAATCATTACACACCCAAATATAAATTCCGAATCCAAACGTGTTAAAAACAACGTTAAGAATCATTTAGGGAGCGTTATCTAACGAAATTTAATCCATTTCCTCACGTATCTCTGACGTGGCCGTTAACTGACGGGATAAATAATAATTATGGATCTGCAACCTTTTGACGTGGATTTTTTTCCACGTGGTCTATTCACGGCTAAAGACGTTGATGGATGGAATAGCCTATGCGCCTTAATGCCACTTGCTATAGGATAAAGTAAAAAGGTAATTCAGATTTGGACCAATTTTTAATAATAATAATAAAATAAAATAAAAGCGGAAAGAAGATTTTTAAAATATTTGTTTTCCTTAAAGATCAGGACTCTCTTTCACTTTGCAGAATCCTTTCCGATTCTTTTAATTTCATCGATAATCCAAATGTGAAAAGGAGTGTCCATATAAACTGGTAATTTCATTCAGCAAAAACCTTTGGTCCTTTATTGCGGCTAGAGCAGGTATTACTTTTCTTTGGAATTTTAGCTCACTTAATGATTGCCTTGTAGCTTGGGATCATCTTGATCATGGGGTCAAAGAACTCCCATACCCGAACTCCCATACTTCATGATATGGGAGGTTTGGAAGACTCGTAATATGCACATATTTGAGAATAAGATTCTTTTCCTGGCTGGGATAGGCTACAAAACACTTGCTGCACATCATGAATATCTCACCATTCACGGTTTGGCCAGAGCTAGAGACATTCCGGTAAGGCACCATCGTTTTGCCCCCCCGGTGCTGACCTTCCCATGTGGTTTCTTTGACGGAGCTGCTGTTTACAATCCTGGGGGGGGTGGTGCTGGAGCTGTTCTACACCTTACAAATGAAATCTCCATCCATCTTTGGCTTAATCTGGGAGGTGGCTCAAATACCAGGAGCGAGCTATGTGCTCTTTGGTTATTACTTTATTGGGCTAAAGTACGAAATCTCTCCGACCTTGTGGTCTTTGGTGACTCACTTTCTATCATCTCCTGGGTGAGTGGCAAAACCACTCTACACAACATGTTGCTTCTGCACTGGATGAAAGCGGCCATGCTATTAATTAAAGACTTTCAACACATACATTTTGCCCATGTATATCGTGAAGTGAACTTAGAGGCGGACATGCTATCCAAAAGGGCCCTTTGCGCTGCACCCGGGACCATCATGTGGCAGGAATGGCGGGCAGACATTTTGTTTACACATGGCACACTACCACTGTCTTGGATATCTCATAGAGGATGTGGCCAACCTCTCGTTGGACATTTTGTATGCTTCCTCTATTTTGCGGCTATTTTCGGCATTATGGTCTGTGTAGGCTAGTCACTGTTGGTTATTTTTTGGATTTTGACAGCCTGTACTGATATTTACATGTCAAACTTTATATTTGGTGGGATTCTCAGATGTATTATTGTATTTGTGGAACCTGTTTCTCCTCCGGGAGGGGTACACGTTTGTTTGTTGTGAACATATTGCTCCATTATGTTTTTCCACGTTGGATTGATGGCATTATGGCCATCGTTTTTAGACATGATACATCTGCCTGGCAGGGCAGCGATGTGATGTATGTTACATCTGACAGCTGGCACTATTTACTATTTCATATATTAATAGTAAGTTATATTTTTCTGTGAAAAAAAAAAAAAAAACTGGTAATTTAAATATTAAACAATTTTGATTTTTTTAAGTTTGTTTTTTCTCCATTTTTTTTCTAAGATCTAGTTGGAACTGTTTCAATCCCAGAAATAAAGGGTTGATATTGTACAATCAAGACGAAATAAAGGTTTTAAAGGTTTTTACAATTAAAAATGTGCTCTCAAAAATTAAAATTTATAATATAATCGTATTATAGATTACAATAGGCAAGAAGAAGGCGCTGAAGAAGTACGTTATATTGGCGGAAGGTTAATGGAGTCGGTTAAATTGCAGAGTTAGTGAAGCCTTAATGGCCATCTATACGGGTGTACGTGGGAGACAGTGAGGAGGAACGAGATTCGAAGTGGAGTTACGTCACCGGTGTAGACCTGGCAGACGGAGGTTTGTCGAGGCCTGGTCAGCTCGAAGTAGGAAGGGAGCTGGATCCGATCTTATAGTACGCCTTATTAATGGAATTTTAAATAATTTACGGAAAAGTTAAAGGGTGACAGAGACTTGGCCGATGGCGTTGGGAGACGGGACCTCCGTTTACCAAGGCGAAGGTGAACTCACCGCCCTACAGCATTCTCACGAAGAGGAAGGGAAGAGCCCTAAGGAGAGTTTGGTCAGGGGTTTGCACAGTCCTTCGACGGTTCAGACAGGAAAGGGAGGAAGAAAGGGACGTAAGGCTAAAAAAATAATCAAGAAAGGGAGTGGCATCAAATTGACTGTGGGGGAGGACGTTCGCGTGGAGGGTATCCTGCCATTGGTGGGTAAAACGCTGGTAGGGAGGTTCTATGGCATTCGGATGATGGAAGAATCGTTACTACAATGGTTGAAGGAGAATTGGGAGCCGGTTTTACAGTATGTGCCGGAATTCTTTATAATGACCAGAGGTTGGCTGGGTTTTAAATTCAAGTCGGAGGAGGACGTAGCAATAATTTGGAGGAGCTCCTGGTTGTGGGGACATACGGCTTTAAATCTGAAGCCATGGCACCCATGCTTCGACCCGAGGCGGGAGAGGCCTACTACAGCTCCGGTATGGGTTAAAATCCCGAGTCTCCCGCTGGAGTTCTGGAACGACGATTTCCTGTCGAGCCTGGGTAATTGTTTCGGTAAAACATTGTTGGTTGATGGCTTGTATAAGTTTTTGGCCCGGCGGACGGTCGCTAAAATTCTGGTCATGGTGGACCTGTCTCTAGGACTACCTGCACAGATCGATATCGAGGTTGGAAATTTCAGTTTCGTCCAAATCTTGGATTTTATTAATCTGCCTTTCCGCTGCGGAAGATGCCACTCTTATGGGCATGTAATATCCGAATGTAAATTGCCTTTCTCCAAGAGGGTTTGGAATAAGAAAGATGGATATGGAGAGAGCGGGAAAGAAGCAAAGACAGAGTCCTCGTCCCCGAAGGCGGAGGCCCTGGTGACTCAACCTATTGTTAACCAGTCTAATGGGTATGGTCAAGCTCTGGTATCTGATGTAGAGGTTTCCCCTTCCTGTAAGCAACATAAAGATTATGGGGTTGGGGATTTGGTGGAGCAACCGGAACTCAACTCCCGGTTACTGGAGAAGGATAATTCCAGTAGATGTTCTGACGAAGGAACGAAGGAAAAGAACCATGAAGTTCTAGACACGGCTATCCAGAATCTGACTGATGACTCGCGGTGAACTAGAGGTAAGTCGGAAACCCTAATATCGTTAAATTCTTTAAAGGATTTAGCTATTGAACAACAGCATTTCCTGGTTAGTCCTCTGGCTGCATTTGGGTTTGTGAGTCCGGGTCTAAATTTGCGGAGATGTAAACAATTGCTCAGAAGCGGGAGGCTTGGACCTAGAGCTGTTGGGGCAAGGGACCAGTATAAGCTTTCTGTTGATTCTGTTCATAATTACGAACTTAGATCTTCGCGGAAGATGAGTTTAGAGTCTTTTAAGCCAATCCTTGAAGAGGGGAAGGGAGACGTCACGAGGAAATGCCTTCAGAATGATTTTGGAAGTTGTTTGGGTCCGGTCCTGGTTAGTAAGGCTCTTAGAGATAAGCCGGTGGTTATGGTAACCCCATGAAAGTAATCTCCTACAATTGTAGAGGGTTAGCTAGCAACCCAAAATTGCTAGCATTGGGGCGGGTGATGGAGTTAAACCATCCGGATGTCTTAGTTCTGCAGGAGACTATGTGTTTAGGTATCAGTTTAGTGGAGAAGTTGTTAAAGATGTCCCCGGGATGGGATTTTGTGTGGGCAGACGGGGCGGGACTGTCGGGAGGTTTGATCACTGGTTGGAGGGGGTCGGTTACTCTGATTAACAGTTTTGGCTTTAGGTCTGGACTGGCCACGACCTTCCATTATCAGGCCTTAGGGTTGGATCTCAATCTGTTCAACGTGTATGGGCCGTATAATGGGAAGTTATCTTTCTGGAATGCTTTCTTTAAGAACGCCTTTCTTAAGGACTATCCATTTCTGATCACAGGGGACCTGAATTTTACGATGCATAGCTGGGAAGTGTGGGGGCCGGGAGCTCGAACGAACCCTGCTCAGGGTTTGTTCCGGAATCTGTTGATCGAGGGAGATGTCTTTGATCTCGAACCGAGGGAGAAGGCTCCCACTTAGTTCAATCGCAGGGCTGGTTCGGCTGCTATATCTAAAAGACTGGATTGATTCCTTTGCTCGGGTACTCTGATAGGTAAAGTTGATAGTCTGATTTCAGGGAGGATTAGCGGAGGAATCTCAGACCATCTTCCGATAATTTGTCGGTTGGAGAAGGGAGGGGGAAAACCAGGAACCCCCTTTAAATTTAATTCGCATTGGCTTCTGAATTTGGAATTTGTAGATTTGGTAAGGACCCAATGGAGAACCTTTGATGATCAATCCCAGGAAACGTGTGAAACACAGTTTATTGGGAATTTAAAGAATCTGAAGGACAAAATGGTAATATGGGCCCGTAAGCTGAAGAATTCGATGGAGGAGAGATTAAAGAAGACGGAGGAAGGCATAAGGGAATTACATGCTACTCAGACTAGTGGACTGGGAGTGGAATCCCTCAGTGAGCTGGCTAACCTAGAAACCAAAAGGAATGCTATCTTAACGGAGCGGGAAGCGGAACTTAGACTGAAGAGTCGAGCGGTCTAGTTATCCCTGGGGGATGAAAATACGGCATTCTTTCATAAAATGGTTAATTACAGGAAAAGGATGAACACGGTTAGGATTTTATCAAAAGGCAATGGGGAGCAGATGGAGGGTTTTGACCAGTTGGCCTCTAGGGGGGTAGAGTTCTTCTCCTACCTTTACCAAGAGCCGACAGGTAATAATTTCTTGGAAATGGTGGAAACGGTGTTGAAGTTTGACAGGTGGGTTGAAGAGGATGATCTGATAGCTTTAAATGCTCCGGTGACTGAGGACGAACTCAAATCAGCTTTGTCCAAATAGAAAAAAGATCGAAGCCCAGGCCCGGACGGGTGGACAGCGGAGTTTTATCTGTTTTTCTTTGACCTGTTAAAATTTGATATGATGCGGGTGGTGGAAAGGAATAGGAGTCAGGGGGTTATGAAAGCTAGTTTCAACGCGACCTTCTTAGTTCTGATTCCTAAGGTGGAGGAACCTAACTCGTTTGGGGACTTCCGTCCCATATCATTGTGTAATGCCTTCTATAAAGTGATTACGAAGCTGATAGCTGAGAGAATCAAACCGATCCTTGCTAGACATATTTCCAAAGAACAATACGGTTTTTTACCTGGCCGGAGTATTCATGAGGCAATCGGCTGTGCCCAGGAATGTATTCATTCAATTAAGACGGGGAAGATCCCGGCTAAGGTCCTCAAAGTGGATCTGTCTAAAGCATATGACCGCACTTGTTGGCATTATCTCAGGCTTGTCTTAATCCACACAGGTTTTGGGTTTCTGATGGTTAACTGGATCTAGTCCTGCTTAACTACTGTTAGTTTCGCAGTCCTTATAAATGGATCGGCTTCGAGCTTTTTCAAGCCGGCTCGGGGGTTTCGCCAGGGGTGTCCGTTATCACCATACTTATTTCTTCTGGTAATGGATGGACTAAGTAGATTGATTGCTGAAGCAGTGGCTAATGGAGAGCTGGAGGGTCTCAGTTATGGAGACATTCGAATTACCCATGTTTTCTTTGTTGATGATGCTTTAATGTTCTTGGGAAATACTGTTAGCGAGGCCAGAGTGGTTAAAAATTTATTTTGGCTGTTCAGTAAAGCTACGGGAATGGAACCCAATATGGATAAATCGGCCTGCTACATTAATGAGATGGAACCTGAAGCAGTGTTTATCTTTACAGGGATTATGCCTATGAAAATAGCCCAGCTCAGTGAGGGATTCAAGTACCTGGGTTTTCATCTTAAACCCAACGGTTACGGGCTTAAAGATTGGCATTGGCTGGTGATGAAAGTGGATAAGCGCATTAATTTTTGGTGCAACGGGTACCTCTCCAGGGGAGGGAAAGTGGTTCTGATCAAAAGTGTGCTATGCGCGCTTCTAGTGTATTGGATGATCAATGCTAAGTTACCACAGGGCACTTTGCATGCGATACGTAAGATGTTCTTCAAATTTCTATGGAAGGGGAAGGAGGAACGGTGTATTCATTGGGCATCTTGGGAAGCGGTCTCAAAACCTAAGGAAGCAGGAGATTGGGGCTTCAAGAATCTGTTTCTTTTTGGGAAGGCGTTGGCGTCTAAATCAACCTGGCATTTTATATCCAAACAAGGCATTTGGAAATCACTCCTTAGATATAAATACCTGGGGAACGAAACAATAATCAATTGGTTAAGACTCACGGTGAAGACCAGCAAAGGAGGATCACTATTCTGGAAATCCATAATAGCAGCTTTGCCACAGGTGGAGGCGAGACTAGTATGGGAAGTGGGCGATGGAAAACTGGCTAGGATCGGGAGTGAATACTACAAAGGAGTGAAGAAAAATTTCGATTTCCCTCAGGAGCTGATGGTATGGCTGCGGTTGAAAGGTTACAGAGTACTAGCCGATGTCGCTGAGCAAAGAATAGGAATCGGTCAGAAGTGGCTTTCAGTGGAGAGGATGATGATCCCGGAAGTCTGGGTGGAGGTCTGGACAACCTGGATAGACGCATTGAGAAAAGGTTTCATTCGGTTGAGGGAGGAACCAGACGAACTGTGTTGGCAAGGAATAGAGGAAGGGGGCAGATTTAGAGTAAGAGCAGCGTATGAGGCTATTACTTTTCAGGGTATAGTGGAAAAACCTTGGTGGGGTTTACGGTTATGGAAAGCTCAAGCTCCGCATAAATGCAAGATATTGGTTTGGCTGGTAATTCAGGACAAAGTGCTAACATGGGACAAACTTAAAAGACGAAACCTGGCAGGTCCAGGTAGATGTAGCCTTTGTTTGAAGGAAGACGAAGATGCCGAGCACTTGTTTCTCAAATGTCCCTTTACCAACCAGATTTGGACAGAGGTCCTGGATAAGCTTCAGCTGGGACAGTTCAAGGAAGTAAACTGTATTGAAGACTTGGTAAAGGCTTGGTTTGAGGACAAACTACTCAATAACTGTAAGAGTTTACTCTTTTTGGTGATATGGCAGGTTTGGGTGGCGAGAAACAATGCAATTTTCGAGGAAAAGTTGATCCCAAGTTTCGTAGTCACTGCACAGGTTCTGTCCACGTATAGGTTCTTTAAAGGCAAGGAGCGTAAAGTAAAGTTCAGAATTATGAAGGTAAAGAATCATGAAGAGGGAGCTTCAGTAGGTCATTTTGACGGAGCATGTGCCAACAATGTATGTGGGCTGGGAGGACATATTGAACATCAAGGAAAGGAGGTGACATTTAAAGCCAACGGAGGAGAAGGAACAAACAATAGGGATGAAGGACTAGCTTTATTATTATTATTGTTGTCGGCGGAGGCTCTTGCAGTGGCAGATCTTAGAGTCTACGGAGACTCCGAGCTGTGGATTAAGCGAATGAATAAGGAAACTAGCTTTCAAAATCATGCCTTGCAAAATCTGGGCAATAGGGTAGAACTTATGGTACAAAAATTTCACAAGGTGGACTTTGTACATGTTTTCAGAGAGCAAAACGACAAGGCAGATGGCCTATCTAAAGGAGGTCTTCTAGAGGAGGTCGACATGTGCAACATGATAACTATCGATCAGGACTCCAGGGAGGAAAAGCTAAGTAGGCTAAATGTTTTTATGTACTAAATACTATTTCAGGGTTATGCTTTAAAGGCATTGCCTTTCTTAATGTGTAATACTTTTCAGGGGTATGCTTTTAAGCCATAGCCATTCTAATTTTGTAAAGTTAAAAAGCAGGGTTTAATCAGACTCCTTTTAATATTGTAATAGATACATACTGGTTGGTAGCAGCTAGTGGTCGTCACATAAAGTTTTAGTATAGTGCTGGAAACGACACCTGAGGAATGTATTCAGACTCATTATGACGAATGAATATGATTTTTTTTCTGGAAAAAAAAAAAGATTACAATAAATTAGTTAACTAAATTCCATTAATAATAATAATAATAAATCAAAATCATTTTATTTTTAGATAGTTTTTATATTAAATACATAAACCTAATATTATAAGGAGTAGTTTATTTATTCTAAGTTTTGGACATGGGTTTTGATCTAAAATTTGGAAGTATTTAAATTGTATTTTTGAATTCATAAATAGATTCACCACCCTCAATTACCCTATAACAACCAAATTATGCAATTTCCATAACTAAATATATGATTCTAAAATTTTATAAAAATTTATTCAGAAAAAATTGAAAACATTAAATATTTAAACTACACCATATTATAATATGAATATATTAATAAAAAAACATAATAAATCTCTTTCCATTCAAATATTTGATTTTTAAATATATTTATATGTTATAATTAAATTAAAAAGATTGACTTTCCATCTCAAACTCTCTTAATTATAATCGAATTATAACAACGTACAAGTTACTCTTAATATTTATAATTAAAGTTTGATTTTTAAATATATTTATATGTCATAATTAAATTGAAAAGATTGACTTTCCATCTCAAACTCTCTTAATTATAATTGAATTATAATTTTTATTATTATTAAATGGTAACGTACAAGTTACTCTTAAGATTTATAATAAAAGTCAACTAGATTTAAACCTCAACCTTTATCAAATAATCATCATCCATTGTCAATCCCATGAATATTTAAAAAAATATTATTCTCCGAGAACATTATGGCTTGTTAGTTGTGTGTTTGGGAAGCAAAAAGGCCAATCAATCTAATCATTCCTCATTACAAACAAACTTTAGAAAGTGAATTATTATGGGTCTCCCAGTCGTGATATAGACCTCGAACGCCACGTGTCAATCAAAATGTGCAAAGTACCTAAAGCGGTGACATAAAGGTAAAAGAAAAGGGTTTTCTTGATGTCTACATGTTTATGTGGCTCACTATAGCACTAAATTGACATCTCATAAGTTTCTTCACTATGCATTTTATAATGAATGACATAAAGGTAAAAGAAAAGGGTTTTCTTGATGTCTACATGTTTATGTGGCTCACTATAGCACTAAATTGACATCTCATAAGTTTCTTCACTATGCATTTTATAATGAATGTGCAATGCCAAGGAAAACATTATTTTGTTTTGTATATTGATCTCTTAACATATAATGAATATAATTAATCTTTTTATTTATATTCATTATAAATAATATTTATGAAGCATATGATATAATTTTTATGTACAGGTATTGTTGGTAAGTCAAAATTTCATCTTGTTAATTGTGAAAAAATCTTCTCTAAAAGGCATGGGATATGGTGTAAAAAATTAAACCATTGTTACTTTGAGTCTAAAAAAATTACGCAGGAACCTTTTAGATATGGCTTATCAAAAAATATCTTATATGTTAAATACCTTAAAAACAAAATTGTTGTGGAGTGGATTAGGAATCAAAACAAATATGTTTCCCAAGCCTTAAATTTATGAAATGGATTCATGAAATCTTATCTTTGGATGGGATCTTGGCTAGCTTGGAAAATTGGAAGTGGGAAATTGGTATATTTGGGGATTCATCCTTTTATTGGTGGGGAGGATTTGTATATGATGTCTCAACCTCTCCGAAATCAACTTACAAATCTTGGATATTAGAGATTAGCACATGTCAGAAATATGATGGATGATTTGCATTCTTATTCGATGATTGAAGGTGAAATGAGGTTATCAAGTGATCTTGTAGATTAGTGGAACCAATTAGTTGCAAGATTAACACATCTTGGTATAAGTCTCTTTGAGGATGATGATAAATTGGTGTGGGAATGGAACAAAAACTTATGGACAAATTAATGCAAAAATGACATATGAGGCTATTGCAGATGCATCCATTGAAAATGTAGGAAAATGGTGGCATAAAAAGTTGTGGAAGTGGAATTTATCTCTCAGAGTTAAATTATGTGTTTGGATTTGTTTAGAAAACAAGATCGTCTCAAGAGATAACTTGTTAAAAAGAGGGTTTGAAGGCCCAAATATATGTATCTTATGCAAAAGTGGACCTGAGTCTGTCAATCACTTTTTTGTGGATTGTCCTTTTTCTTGTACAGTTTGGTCAGAGGTGCTTATTGAGCTACAACTTATAGTGGATTGGTCTCATATTTTTGTTGTGTCTTCCTTTGAGGACAATATGAAAAAATGGATACATCAGGTCCCTCAACATAAGGAATTACCATCTTTTGTCTGCTGGGGAATTTGGAAAGCTAGGAACTTATGGATTTTTGAACATATTTGTGTCACGTACCCACCCATTTAACCAATGCAAGGCAGGGTACATGATGCTAAATTCAGGGCTTTCCCATGATCTCAGCCCATTAGTTAGATTCATATAAATAAATTATGAATGTGCAGATGTAAAACAAATCAATTATGATGCACAGCGGAATTAGAACATCCACACACATTACTCATGCATACAGCATATCAACAGTTATTGAATTAATATAGTGCAGAAGTAAATATAGAGGCATAAAACACTTATTTTCATTTTGCAACTGCCCCAAGCAACTAGCTATATCGCTGCAACGTTCCACCCAACCATAGGCTCTTCGACAACTTATACTGAGTCCGTCCAAAGGCCACCCGTGAGCTGGGCATGATTCTCACAAGGAAAAGGGAACATTCCAGCTCACACACAACCCATTAACCATTTCATCCGAGCCAAGCCAGTCCATAGCTGGGTTTATCAGGATACAATGGAACAATGGATGCTCATTCTCAAGCTCAAGCCAGAACAATGGATTACCCATTACCCATACCCCAACATACTCTTTCTTCTCACAACAAAACGATCATTGACAGGGTTACACATTTACAACAGAGGTGTTCACAAAACAGGGTCCACATTGGCTCTCCCAACTCGTGGTTCACCCAAGCGAACTGTGGAATTTCGATTTCAACCCCAGGGAGCAAAACCGATTTCTCTCCACTGGTTAGGATCCTTTCCAATGGCCTAAATGACCTCCAGGAAAACCCAAAAACGTTCTATTTTCTTCCCCACTGGTAATCAATACAAAAATGCCCTTCCCAGGTAGAAAGATGAAGGGAAACCCAGAAAAACCATGGAGGAAAACGCCCAGGCAGCTAGAGCTGCGTGAGGAAGCAAGATTGATGGTTGTATCCCGGCTTAGAGAGCAATTTCGTGGCTCTATTCTTGCCCAAGGAGACCAACATGATTTTCCATGAAGGGTGGCTTGCCCATATCCAAATTTGGACATACCTCTCCATTCCCAAGGCATTAACTACCTCAACCAACTCTTGGGAGAAACCAATGGTTTGGGTACAAAAGTCAACATGGGTAGTTGAGGGTTCGATAGGTTCCCTCATTGACACTTGGCTTGACTCTATTGGCTCAAGGGTTTGAATGTTTTCCCTCCCAATTCCTTGTGAAATCATGTCCCCATCTCTTTGTTGCATTCCATAGCTAGTTGTGGGTGTTTTTATTATAATGCATATTACATGATATTTGAATTTCCAATGTGCATGGCTAGCACGCAAATCATATGCATCACTAATTCGATGGCGGGGCCTTGGCCTTGAGCTCCTCACCATGATTTCATAACAATAATACATCATTTATAATGTTAATGCCATGGGGTCAAACTGGGGACATTACATTCCCCTCCCCTTGGAATAACACCGTCCTCGGTGTTCCAACACTTCGGACTATATACCCACTTTACACATGATTCAAAATTCACAAAATGTGACAGGTCTGTCCTGTGTTTCATCCCTTTACTTTGAGCTTTCAGGACCAAGTCCTTTGGCTTCCACAAGCTGCTCCTGCTAGCTTTGTTCTTCCAGCTCCACAGGTGGGCATTGCTCCAGAGCAATCCCTTCCGTTTGTTTATCTTCCAGCTGATCTACAAGTCTGGAATTTCATGGATTTCATCTTCCTTGCTGTCCTAGTGACTAATTGAGGAAGACTTCCTGCCAAAACAAATAGCTTATGGTCTTCTGCCATGATCATGGTGCACAAATGGCTCTCTCTTTTCTCACTAGCAACACTTGGCTAGTAATAGATGTAATCAATGGCTTTCAATTTCTCACCTGTGAGACTCATCATGGCAATTCCTGTTAGGACAAGCATAACACAATATTAAAATTAGTCAATTAATTGCCTAATTGACATGGAACGTCCATGCTTTACTCATGAGACTTCCACACATTTCATGCTTTCCCAATATACATAGGAACTTATTCATGTTCATCCTTTCACCGGAAATAACTATTTCAGCATTCACAATTCATTTCAAGCAATTAAACACAAATTGTTTTCATTTATGACATGAATTCAACAGTCTTTTGTTTATGAGATGCATCAGTCAAAAAGGAAAGAGAAGAGTAAGAGTTTCCCCCTCTTAGTCTTGTTCCAATCCGGAGCCACACCATCACTGGTGGTTCTATGCTCCTTAGCCTCTTTCTTTCACTTCAATGTGAATGCTTGACTTGCCCTTTCTTGGCTATGACACTTTAGTGTCTAAGGTCTGTCTAATGGCTTTCAACTAGGGAACCCTTCCCCATTGTTGCTTACATAACCTTTGGCTGCTAGGAACCACACAGTTCCACTAGCACCATCTTTTATTACTGCTCATACTGAGCTCCTTAGGACAGTCATATGTCCACATGCATCCTCCATATGCTTTCATAGTCCTTGCTTCCAGCAATACCTACACTCAAACATTGAGTCAATTCACATGTTTAGTGTATTTTCATAGGGTTTATCTCCAAATGAGAATTTAAGAAATCATAATTAAATCATATACACATGTATATTCATAAGCAAGAGTTGCAAGATAACCAAATACTTATCTTTATAGGATGTCTTCACTTTATCCCCCAGGATCCTTCTTCGCTTTCCAAGCATTGGATTTCCCATGGATACAACAATGAATGTTGGGCCAGCACGCAGGCTACTCCACAACCATTCGAATAGGAAATGCCAGGCCAGTACGTTGACTGGTTTTATTAATTGTTTAAGGGAATGTTTGGCCAACACACCAGCTGCTCCACAACATCGAGTGGTTAATGTTTCCACCAACTATTCTATGAATTTACCAAGAATTTTATAGCTCCAACCAGTTACTCTCTGGCTTTACCAAGCATTTATAGCTCCAACCAGTTACTCTCTGGCTTTACCAAGTATTTATAGCTCCAACCAGCTACTCTTTGGCTTTACCAAGCGTTTATAGCTCCAACCAGTTACACTCTGGCTTTACCAAGCGTTTATAGCTCCAACCAGTTACTCTCTGGCTTTACCAAGCATTTATAGCTCTTTCAGGGTCCTTGCTTCCTGTAATGGCCAAGGTTTCCAATAAAGAAACAACAGTGCATCAACTTGGTTGTCATAAGACTTATACCTGAAGTCTTCATTATTCCAAACAAGAAATAAATGAAAATGAATACTTATCTGTGTTGTGCATTTTCCTCGCTACTCCACAGGTTTCCTTCTCTGCTTTACAAGCCTTGGATCACATGTGGGGTGGATGCTTGGCCAACACACATGCTACTCCACAACATCATCCGAATAGGCAATGCCAAGCCAGTGCGCTGACTGAGTTTATCAGGCATCCCAAAGATCAGTATGCTAAGCCAGTACGCCAACTGGATTTATCAAGCATTTCAAAAATTAGTATGCTAAGCCAGTACGCCGACTGGGTTTATCAAGCATACGACAATCATTTCCAAACCAGTTCTCCGACTGGGTTTGTCAGGAAATAACACCCAACTAACCAATACCTCCATAACCAATGCCAAGCCAGCACACTGACTGGGTTTGTCAGGCATTAATTTAATCAACATGCCAAGCCAGTACACCGACTGGGTTTATCAAGAATCCAACAACCTTTCGCCACAACTCCCAAATAACCAATGCCAAGCCAGTACACCGACTGGGTTTATCAGGCATACAACAACCATTACCAAGCTAGTACATCGACTGGGTTTATCAGGAAATATGAACAACATAATATGATTACGTGGATTCTTCTCTTATGCAACCAGTGGTTCCCTCCAGGAACTCCATAGGTGGCTCACTTGACTGCAGGCTAGCATGGCCCCACAATACCCATTCACACTCCACAAGGATGATACCCCTTTTCTACAACACTGCTCCTCGGTCCTATCCATCCCTTCTAGTGTCCTTTAGTGTGAGTGTAGAAAGGTTACCACTGCCCATACAGCCCTCTTGAGCACCCTTTCTTCACTTTGCCTCTTACGTGCAACACCAAGTTGCATTTGTGTAAGCTGTTAGCACAAGAAGGATAAGCAGGCTCATCAGTATTGCTGCCCAAAATTGTAATCATATTTCATATCATTCACTATCAAGTATTGAAACACCAGGAATGCGTCCATTCCCTTAGGGTGTAGTCAATATTGAAAACCCTACCATGACCCAACACCATAAAATGTGTGCACCCCCTTTCTGATGTGCGCCATGTAGGCCCTAATCATACTTAAGCAGTTTGGAACAATAATGAAATAATAATAAATGCTCTGCATATTAAATCTAATAACCAGACATGTATATCCTTAGTTAGGGTTACCGAATACTCATTCGTTTCACAGATGTATATTTTCTTCATTTGCGAAGAATGGGGGCTCCCTTCTCTGAGTCAACAGTCCTTCGGTTTGCCACCCCAATCTTTTCACATGCCATAACCCACACATGCCTTCTTGGCATAATTTACTGTCTCACTCACATGCTTTACCAACATGCAGTTTGGCTGAGACATTATCAACATTTACAATGGCGTTTCACCCAAAACCCATTTCCAAAGCATGGGATCCTTTCCATCTAGTTTGGCTTCTGTAAGCCATCGCACATGGTCTTCCTGCAATGTGTCATCCTGGCACACTTTATCAAATATCCAAACAGTCAGCAACATTTAGCAATAAGCTTCAAATATGATTGTTCCATAACCAATCAATAGCATTAATAATTAAATTCAATATGAATTTACAATTCTGTCTCCTACAGAAATTGATTTGCTTAGCAATGAGTCTCTCCTCATATTGTTTGGCTCTTGTAAGTGGTATCACTCTGCCCATTATGGTTTCACTCTTGCTACCATACCTGAACATCCACCTACAGCATGTCCTCCTGACACAATTCTATATAAGCCAAACAATCATTAGCAATTATAAGCAAATTCTCAAATCTGAAATTTGTAACTCTGTTTTCCTACAGAAATTAGATTTGCAACTATGAGACTATTCTCATAAACTTAAACCAGACAATTTTCAGATTCGTTTCATGCGTAAATTTACAACCATGAGAACCTTCTCATAACCTTTGGTTTTTGCACATGGTAGATCCCGGTCTTTACTATGGACTTATCCTCATTGCCATACGCAAGACTTTTCTACCTGAAAACTGAAACTTCAATCAGCCAAACACATTGTGAGTATCTACGCACATAATCATTCATTGCCATAACAGTCACTGAAGTGATCTCAGAATTATAATACTCAATAATTCAAACACCTTCAGCTGTTTAACATTTGAAATACAATGAAATATATATACATTTCTATATATGTATCATTATCACAATAGAATTTCAAGACATAGTCACACTATCCATGCAACTTAAATAAATCGTAAATACTCATTATTTCACAGTCATATCATTCATACAACTATGTCCTTCCACAGAACATTCTAGCAGCCCATCGATCATGATTTGGCTTTTCATGTACTTACTATTCTGCATTACCATAATCAGGACCACCAGTCCTCACTTGCTTTGGTTATTAGGCACATAACCAACATACACATGGCATGATATAAATTCATATGAATGCATTGAGATTTCTAAACAGTCATAGGGTGTAAGGATCATTTCCTTCACTTACCCACACCTCACCAAGCTTGGTAGGTTAATAGTCTCAATCGGTATTCCATATCACATGCAAACTAACTCAACTTAGCTCAAACATAGTTGAAGGGATCTTACCAAATTCTCTTTCAACATTCATGCAATTTAGCACCAATAATCATTACCTGCATGGTTACCATTAACATCGCCTGATGTTACCTGATCAGTTGGCCTCTTACCAAGGCTGCTCAGTCCTTTTGCCAACTTTATGATCATAGATTTGTTGCATCATCCTTTCTGCATAAGGTTGTTGGCTTCATGCAACAACATCCTCAACACATTTAGCCATGCTCTTTGTTATCTTTGGTCCTACAACCAATACCAACATCAATAGTGAGTATCAACCACAATATTCTCCATTAGTGGTTCATTGCATATGCAGACTTCATTATTCTACCAATATGTAATATCCCATTTATGCACAAGCATTTCCATATGCACTATGCAATGTTTGTTAAGATGCCATCTAGTGCATATACATCTATGTAATCCCTTACATTTTTAACATTTTTATGCCATATGACAATTTCATGATTATAAGTATGATAAAAAACAGGGGTTTAAAGAATTCTTCCCTTTTTGATCCCTCATTGTAACATGGAATTCCTCTTCCATATCATGCAATTGTAAGAATTGCCCATTTTGACAATAAAATTTGTTTGTCAAAACAGCCGCTGGCACTCTTTTGCACTAAATATCTATGATATATGTAGACCTCATTCAAACTTTGGTCATGCATCATTGTTCCTTGCTGGACAAGCTTTCCAATGCTTGTCTTCATGCTCAATTCCGACATCGGGTGCGGAAACTGCATCTCTTCAAAAATAACAACTTTCACTCCAATTCTGCACATTTTACACAGTTGCATTTTGGTCCAGAATGCCAACTTTAGCCACCTGCGGAATAAAATCTATAAGGAATCACAAAAACTTATCTATCAGGAGAGGTTAGTCCATATAACAAGGAACACTCAGCAATTCATGGATTTCAATTCTGATGCACCATTCATCTTCCATGATTTTCTGGGTTTTACTACTTCTCACTTTTCACATTTTTCCAAAATTTCAAATTTTGGGCCAAAAATGGCTATCTCCCAAACAGTGCATTTCTGGAAAATCTCCGTCTAACAGAAACTGTCCGTCTTAATGAGAATATGAAATGTCTAGTTCAGTAAAATTTTTGATTCCCACATCTAGGGTCACTTTTACTGTCCACCAGCTTTTCAAAATCTCGAAAAAGTGGTCCGGAATAGTGTTTTTTGGCCTTCTTACTCACCCCGACTTCACATCCCTTGGAGTTTGGCTCCAAGATTATGAACTTAACATCGTACCTGCTTCATGACTACCTCATATCAATTTCGGCTCAAGCCGACCTTCTGTCAAGCCTCGGGACTCCGTCCTTCAAAAGTCACTATTATCCATTTTCTGTCAAATCGGAGTGTAATGGGCTCGGGGTCTTCACTGGTTCTTTCATGGCCTTTGTCAATGGCCTCCGAGCCTCACAGGGATCATTCTATTCTGATCCTGGATGTTCCTTCTATCCAAAAATCAAGTTCTGGTCACTTTACTCTTTTTTTTTTCGCCTCCGTTGTGGAATGGTTTGCTGAACGCTCCCACAATTGGGGAGCCATTCGGCGAAGTCTCTTGCAGTTGCGGAGCCATTCGGCGAATTCTCCCGTAATTGCGGAGCCATTCGGAGAATGCTCCCGTTGCAGAGCGATTCGCCGAATGCTCCCGCAATTGCGGAGCAATTCGCCGAATGCTTCCGCAGTTGCGGAGCGATTCGGTGAATGCTCCCGCAGCTGCGGAGCCATTCGCGAAATGCTTCCGTTGCGGAGCGATTCGGTGAATGATCCCACAGTTGCGGAGCCATTCGCGGAATGCTTCCGCAGTTTCGGAACGGTTTGCCGAATGTCTCCGAAATTTCAAGGCGATTTGGTGAAGTCTTTTCGCAATTTCGGAACGACTTGCGGAACTCTTCCACAAATTTCGGAATGATTTCCCGAACTCTTCCGCGTTGCGGAACGATTCGCGGAACTCTTCCGCAATTGCGGAAAGGTTTGCCGAACTCTTCCGCAGTTTCGGAAGAGAATTCCTTGTGCAAATTTCGGAAGAGAATTCCTTCCGCAAATTTCGGGACGGTTCGCGGAACTCTTCCGCAATTGCGGAACGATTCGCGGAATCTTTCCGCAGTTTCGGGGCAACTTCCCGAAACAGACTTAAACAAAATTTTCCAAAACTCTTAGGAAAATTTGAAATCTTCCCTTCTGCCAGTGATGACTGTAATTGGGTTAAGCCCATAGAGGCCTAATGCTGCAACCAACAGCTCTGATACCAACTGTCACCTACCCACCCATTTAACCAATGCAAGGCAGGGTACATGATGCTAAATTCAGGGCTTTCCCATGATCTCAACCCATTAGTTAGATTCATATAAATAAATTATGAATGTGCAGATGTAAAACAAATCGATTATGATGCACAGCGGAATTAGAACATCCACACACATTACTCATGCATACAGCATATCAACAGTTATTGAATTAATATAGTGCAGAAGTAAATATAGAGGCATAAAACACTTATCTTCATTTTGCAACTGCCCCAAGCAACTAGCTATATTGCTGCAACGTTCCACCCAACCATAGGCTCTTCGAAAGCTTATACTGAGTCCGTCCAAAGGCCACCCCCGAGCTGGGCATGATTCTCACAAGGAAAAGGGAACATTCCAGCTCACACACAGTCCATTAACCATTCATCCGAGCCAAGCCAGCCCATAGCTGGGTTTATCAGGCTACAATGGAATAATGGATGCTCATTCTCAAGCTCAAGCCAGAACAATGGATTACCCATTACCCATACCCAACATACTCTTTCATCTCACAGCAAAACGATCATTGACAGGGATACACATTTACAACAGAGGTGTTCACAAAATAGGGTCCACATTGGCTCTCCCAACTCGTGGTTCACCCAAGCAAACTGTGGAATTTCGATTTCAACCCCAGGGAGCAAAACCAATTTCTCTCCACTGGTTAGGATCCTTTCCAATGGCCTAAATGACCTCCAGGAAAACCCAAAAACGTTATGTTTTCTTCCCCACTGGTAATCAATACAAAAACGCCCTTCCCAAGTAGAAAGATGAAGGGAAACCCAGAAAAACCATGGAGGAAAACGCCCAGGAAGCTAGAGCTGCGTGAGGAAGCAAGACTGATGGTTGTATCCCGGCTTAGAGAGCAATGTCGTGGCTCTATTCTTGCCCAAGGAGACCAACACGATTTTCCATGAAGGGTGGCTTGCCCATACCAAATTTGGATAGCCATACCTCTCCATTCCCAAGGCATTAAGTACCTCAACCATCTCTTGGGAGAAATCAATGGTTTGGGTACAAAAGTCAACATGGGTAATTGAGGGTTTGATGGGTTCCCTCATTGACACATGGCTTGACTCTATTGGCTCAAGGGTTTGAATGTTTTCCCTCCCAATTCCTTGTGAAATCATGTCCCCATCTCTTTGTTGCATTGCATAGCTAGTTGTGGGTGTTTTTATTATAATGCATATTACATGATATTTGAATTTCCAATGTGCATGGCTAGCACGCAAATCATATGCATCACTAATTCGATGGCGGGGCCTTGGCCTTGAGCTCCTCACCATGATTTCATAACAATAATACATCATTTATAATGTTAATGCCATGGGGTCAAACTGGGGACATTACAATTTGTCAACAAGTTCAGATGACCAGTTTTAAAATTCTAGGATTATATAAAGATTTTCACATGATTGATGGAGTGTAGAAACAAAAAATCCTCACTGAACCAATATTTTTTGAGAATGAGACCAATGGGTTTTTTTGTTGGTGATGCTTTTTCAGGTCAATGTGGAGGTGGCGTGATGATAAGAATTTATGATAAAAAATATTTCTTATTATGGATTAGTAGTGGGAGGGGTTCAAACACTCGAACAAAGCTATTGGCTATGTGGGGATTACTTCATTTTGCTTCATGTAGGGGAGTTTTATCTCTATGGGTTTGTGGTGATTCCAAAACAGTAGTGGATTGGGCATCTGGCAAGGCTTCTCTACAGGTTGTTTTCTTGGAGTAGTGGTGTGACAAGATCAAACAATTGCAGTCCTCTTTTTATCAATTATCTTTTGTTCACATCTACAAGAATTTTAGCTAGTTAGCTAACCACTTATCCAAAAGAGTTGTTGGTGCTCCAAAGGGCATCCTATATTTTGAATAATATGATGACTTTTTAAAAGTCTCTGAAAGATTCTTAAAAGTCTATTAACAGTTTTTCTATTGTGTTTTTGCTACATTATGACAGTTGGAACTCATGTATCAGTATAGATCTAGTGCCTACTGTTACATTTCGTGATGTATCGAAGATAGTGATAGGAGGAAAAAAACATATTTTGTTTACATGATTAGTTTGTATTTTTATATCAATATAGAGATATAGTCTAAAGAATACATACTTCTTTTGATTAAAAAAACTTTTTGTAAAAATTATTATAACTTTGATTTTATCATGGAATAATAAGTTATATTTTTTATTTTTTTAAAAGTAGTAATAATATTTTTCTTTTTAAGATAATAATAATAATTTATATTTGAAAATGATATCTTCTCTACATTTGTTAATATGATGTATGATTTAACAAATAGTGAGTTATATAACTAAGATAATTAATATAAAGAATCAATCTTAAAATTTTTTATAAAACTTAAAATATTAAATCTTTTAAGCTAAGTTATTATACTTTTATATTATAAGATTTTTAATAAAAAGAAACCTTAAAATTCAAAATTAATTAATTAATTAATTAATATATATATATATATATATATATATATATATATATATATATATATATATTGATTGATTTACTTTATAAATAAAATTATAATTTATATTGAAGTTAATTTTGGATAAGTGGATTTTTTTGGGTGAAAGTTGTATGGGACACATGTCAAATATCTTTGTCTTAGATTGCGAAATTTATTTTGGATTTAGTAAATAGTTTACTTGGTGTAATATGAGGAAGAGGTACAAATATAATATACAAGTATTATTTATAGATTTTACGATTTTTCATCTTTTTGGAGTCAAGCATAAGTTAAGCAACTATTTGATGTAGTTATTGGTGTAACGGTGATGTAATTATGGATGTTCGTGATGTAATTATGGATGTTCCTAGGTTTGATTATAAACCAAATGTGAACTTAGTATTTATACTTGTTTGTATTTGCAAGTGGTACCAAGTATTTATAAGTATTGATTGCAATGCTTATCTAATAAAAGCATTAATTGAATCGATCCTAGAACCTAATGTATGAAACTCAAAACATTCCATCATTCATCTAATCCATTAAACTACAATTGATTTATATATTATCAAGACTATAATTTAAAATTTCCAAATAATCAATAATTTCCACAAATTTGTCTCTGCCTTCTACACCAAACTCTAACTTGAGAGTGTCAAGATTCATTAAAGCATGTGTCATTATGTTTAAAATATGTTGATCATCACATTGATCATTTATATAATTCACGTGCCTTGTCCACGCGAGCAAAATCCATTTCTTCATCTTGTTGATCAAAGTCTATAACTTATCATTCACAAGAATTTATTGTCAAGCTTTCGATATGCAAATGTTTTTGCAAACCATTTCCGATATTGTGTTGTGCATTACCATTATAACCAAAATTGGCACTTCTCCGTTTGTGACAACACTTGCATGTTGATGCTATCATGATGACACTTCATGAAGATATTGTCGGTCACACAAAAGGACACTATGGATGGAAGATTCATATGTGGGAGCTCAATAGTATGGCCTTAGCTTATTTAGTGATTATCCAGTAGTTTGGGAGCTTCTAACCATATTTCGAGACCAAAACACCCCCTGAAAAGCCCTCAAAACGGCATTTTTGGCCATTTTTTCACCCACGCACTTGTTGCACATGGCTCGCCTACATGTGGTGTGCACCTTGCCCCTTATCTCACTAGCGTGTTCCTTAAAAAATGCCAAAAATATAAAAAATCTTGAAATTTGGGTGGTTTTGGAAACCTCCTCCTCGGTTACAATCTCTCCCTCCTCAACCCAACCATCTCCTTCCACTATAAAAGAAAGGGAGATTGGCCATGAAGATGACTCTTAGCCCAAGTAATGTTATGCTGGAGAAATTATCACTCCCTTCCCCATCATTTATGACCTAGTTTCTACCAAATCCATTGGAGAAGAGAAGTAGGAGATCCCGAATCAAAGGTTTCATGAGGTGCTTGAATAGAAGGAAGGTAACTTTGTACTTGTTTCATTCATTAATGAAATAATAGACATCTTTCCCTTTCCAAACAACTTTGTTCATGCTTGTCTCATATTTGGATACTTGTTGATATTCATTTGATTAGGTTTTTTATGCTCTTTTTGAATGTCAATCATTTATTTGTATCCAAATATGTTTGAGGAAGGTTTTGAATTGGTTTTGCAAGTTCTTTGATTGGATATCAAGTGAAAATATCAAGGATAACAAGGAGAAGGCTAGGATCAACCTTAAAAAATAAGGTACAAACCCTCCTAACTTTCAAACCCTTTGTTTATTTTGCTTGTTACAGAACCATAGATGTATGTTTTTCAACCCTAGTATGTTAGTGACCTTAGCCCCAGTCATAGGACTATTTTCCTAACAACATAATTGGTGACTCCATTGGGGAGAAATCATGTCTTCTTCGGGTTTCCAAGTTTATTTCTCCAGTTTGCTTGAAGGTTCGAGTCTAATTTCAAGTTAGGAATGATCTCAGGGCTTTAATTGACCCTTCCACTGTCGAGATTTTGAGTTGGACTTCATTTTTTAGAGACTTTCAGTACCCATGTGCAGGTGACCCTTATGACAGGCGTGTGTAGCTAGATACACGCAGGTGATGGTCTTCTCACCAGTGTGTTACACCCTACTGTGTCAGTACTTCACCAGCGTGTACCTCCTATAGGAGACTTTTTCATTTTCAGTCATGTTTGGGAAAGTTTGGTTGGATTTTTTGGAGTCTTTGTTGGTCCTTGGTCTGAGTAGGACCCCTTGAAAGTTTGAGCTTGACCTTTTGATTACTCTTTACTTGGTTTTTGAGACCTTTTTGAACCAATTTGGGCTTGTTTGGAGAAATTTGGAGCTTTTTGACCCAAGTTGGAGCTCTTTGAACCAATTTGGAGCTTCCTGACCCTATTTGGATCTAATTGAATATATTTGGTCCTGTTTGAGTTGATTTGGAACCAATTGAGGTTGTTTGAGTCAATTTGTACCTTTTTTAGTGAAAATCCCTCTTTTGACAGGTTTCTTTTTCTTTTTGAGTTTTTGTGCTTTTGATTTCTCCTTTGAAGTGAAAGCTTAGGGATTCTTTCAGTGGTTTAGAACCGTGATGGCATTTGTTGTATGCAGACTTGGCTTTACCAAACCTTGTTTCTTAGTAGGTATTTTGCTTTGATTGATTCTAAAAGTATTCATTTTATACTTTTCCCAACTTGTCATGCTTACATAAATGAGAAGTCTAGTGTTTACGACTGCTTTACTGTTCGATAAGGGGATTGGAAGCATTTGCATTGATTTAGATTGTGTGTTAGTTTGAGTTTTTCTTTTGTTTCTCATTTGGAAAAAGAATAAAAAGTTTGTTCATGTATAAGTTAGTGGTGGTTGAGTACATTACAACTGTCTTACGGGATTTGGAATTTCTTTATATCGAAAACAAAAATTATTTTGCTTAGTTTCTCTTCTTTTAAATCAAGTGTCATTTCAAGTTTGCATTTTGAATCATTTTTCATGTAGGAGGTTAAATTTTAATACCCATTTGCATTGGAAAGACCAAAAAATTGCATTGTATATGGAAAACTTGCAATTGTATTATGTATCATATCTTTAGGACTTGCATTGGAAAGAAATTGAAAGTGAAAAAGTGCATGATTGTGGCTATACAACACTTCATATTTTAGTTAATGAACATTCTATCTTTAGTTGCACTTGTTTTACTTATTTTGAAAAGTTTTGAAAGTACATTTTAAGCCAACAATCGGTAATTGAGATAGGATTCTAGGTTTTTATTCTAGATAGAAACACACCTAATAGCTAAGCTAGGATCTTGAAGTAGGGAGTTGAGAGTTAACTCCTCCAATATCACTTAAACTTGTCAAACATAGGTGTCTTTAATAAGGGAGGAAATTCAACACCGCAAGGGTGTGAGCGGGAATCTCCTCTAACATAGGAGTCAAGCACGAGGTCGTGTGAGATTAAGTTGCAGAGATATCCCTCCAATACTTGATTGAGCATCAACCAGGGATTTTGCATGTACAAGGACTTTTGAAAGTACATAGTGTTGTTGTATAGTTTCAGGCTCAGTTACCTAGCCCATACGCACGATCCTGACCTGCGACTATTCCCTCGAACGATGTCTATGGATTGGTAGCCATAGAATCTTGTCTTTAGGGTCATACATAGGTGCTAGCAGAGGATTTACTACAACCACCTTGGGCGGACCTTATGACTGGAGCATTAGTACCCTTGGAGGGTATTTTCTAGATCCATTTGGAAAATCACTTGCACCAAGAAGGGAAACACACTCGGCCTTGGTAACTACTCTCTGATCTTCATTGATTATACTTGGGCCCTCATCATCCTAGGATGATATTTGGGAGACCATATCTGGCTCTACATTGAAAGGTACTTGCAGCCAAGTGCTTTTCACTGTAAGGGTTGTTTGCTTGTTTGATACCTTTCAGGTACTTTTTAATGTGTGCTATTTGATTTTTATTTTTTGTAGATTTTATTCTTAGTGTCTTCTACGACCCACCGTGGTCGATCAACCTCCACACAAATCTTGGAGAATTCAAGGAAACTGTCCTGAACAGAGAGAAGTCCCTACGTCGAGGCGAAGACTAGATTATATTGATCCACCCTCTTAGGCGGCAGAAGAGGAAAACCAGGAACATCAAACAGACCAGCCAATAGAATAAAACCGTTCTAGGTCAAGTGAGTTCGAGAGTTATTTTGACGAAGGAAATTTTAGAGATATTGAGGACCAATTGCATAACTCTACTAGAGTTCATTTTCCTTGGATTTAAGAGAATTAAGGTCCCATTTATATTGAGGACCTCTCAGATCCGTCTAGACTTTAGAACTCGCCACAAAATCCTGGTTTTTCCCAAATAGATGGTATCAACATTCCTAATCCATTTTCTAGGTGTTTTAACATGGAAAACAGAGAACACGTGTTTACTTCAGGGACATATCTACTCTATTTAGTACAAACTTTGTAGGAGGAATTACTTTTAATATGACATCCACAATAGGATCAAGATGGTTCCCCCCCATCCTCGATGATACTCACTGGTACTAGTTCATCATATCAATTGAGTTTGAACCCTTTCTCTTTTGGATTGCATTTTTTAGGCTATCAACCTATGCCTACTACTATTCCTCCTAGTTCAAATTTGACAATTTCTTCATGTAGTGGCCCATTTGTGCCTTTCCATAAATTCTCACCCTTCAATGGACAAATGTCTATGCCTAACCCACTCTTCACTGGAGTGGTTTCTAATTCCACCTTACCCCAGTTAAGCATACCTTTCCAATCTGTTGGAGGTATGAGTTATGGTAACCCCTTTGGACTAAATGTATCTCAAGGCGATTCCTTCATACTAGGGGGCACCAGCACTGGATTTCCATGGAGGAAGAATGCCACTCAATGAAATATCCCTTTTTCTGGAATGGGAGATTCCAATATGATTAACCCTGTGATGACAAGTGTCTTACAAGGAAACCACCCATTAGGAGGGATGGGAGGGACTTTTGGAACAACTTTTCCTTCGTTGCAAAACCACCATAGTCATAAATTTGGAAAACCTAATCCACCTTTCACTAATCTTGGGAATCCATGTATTCCAGGACAACCATATGCCAACACCAACCAAGGGGCAGCTAATGCTCCCGAAACCTAAAACACCATGGCTTAGACGAAGTTGTCAGTTTTGGCAACCTTGAATTTTCTTTATCTTTCAAAGTTGAATAATGATCCAATGTTACATGACCTAATATGGCCACCCCTACCCACTAAAATACCTTTAGACATTCCTAAGGTTGAAGGTAAACCTAAGGAAGACCCATCTAACCATGTGATGACATTTCATCTGTGGTGTTCATCCAACTCTTTGATGGATGGTTCTATTAGATTGCATCTCTTCCAAAGGAATTTAACTGGGGTAGCGGAGAAATGGTACATTGAGTTACCACGAGCATCTATTCAAACTTTTAATGCAGTTGCGATGGCATTTTTAAACCACTTTCAGCTACCAGTCCGTTATGAAACTGGAACAGAGTTGTCAACATATTTTTGTCGGGATAAATATACTCATATCTCTGACCACATCCATGAGTGGTAGAGGAGGCATAGCTTGATTAAGGCTCATATCCCTGATGAATTCCTTACTGATTGGTTGATTAAGTCATTGAAACCTGTTATCAAAAAATATGTAGCACTTTTTGGGGTTCAGACCAAAGAGCAGGCAATTGGATTTGGTTTATTCCCAATTCAGGATGTTGTATGAAATTTTTCCCATTTCTCCTAGAGCAGAAGCTGACCCAAAAAAACCCATCCCTACACCTCATGCTGATGGTGTGATCGGTGTAGTTGATAACAATCTAGCTAGCCCGGGTCATAAATTTTCAAGTCAAAATTCACCGGCAACTAGTCAGAATAACACACAAAACCTTAAACCTAACCCTTCTTCTGATATTATGTCAGTACAGAACTCTCAGGGAAACCAACAATATGGAGGGAAGAAAAATATGAACAAGAAAAATGGGAATAATGGGACAAACAATGCCAACAACAATAACAACAACACTAATGCTGGTGGGGAAAATAATGAAAAAAGTAAGACGAAATTCCCTTGCTTGTTATGCAAGGAAGATCATCTAACTTATAAATTCTCTAAGATGGAAATGGATCAGAAGTTGTTGGCTCAGCAGGAACGGTCCTCCCAACCTGCTATATTAACTAATCCATTCCCTCAACATCAACAACAAATGATTGTCGGTGTTCACCAAAATCCCGCATCCTCCCAAGGGGGTAACCAGGGGACCTCCTCTCAAGGGGGCAGTTCAGGTCCAAGATAAGTTTTCATGTGTGAACGAGATCTTTATCTCCAGACTAGGAACAATAATTATGAAGCGAATTCATTTTAACCCAAAGGTAAATAACCCCTTAATGCTAATAATGACAATTCTTTATACATAGATAAGTGTTCCAATGATACCATGCCTATAATACCAAAGGGTGTTCTCAAGAAAGCTGCGTATAATCCTAATGCGCATGCTACTCAACATTATAGTATAGTTGAAGATTTGGCTCACGATCCATGTGCAATGCATACGCTTGAGGTACTCCAGAGTTGTCCAACTCAAAGGAAGACCTTACTTTCATCTTTAGGATCTCTATATCCTATGGACAGTCAAGTAATTTCTTTCGATTTTGAGAATTGGAAGCCTTGTTTGCCCCACCATGCTTCTTTTCAGATCCAAGTTGTATCTGGAAACACTAAGATTCATCGGACATTTGTATATGAGGGTGCCTCCACATGTGTCATGTCTTTATCATGTTGGAAGGATTTAGGATCACCTGACATGGTTTCTCATGTCACCATATTGAATGCTTTCGACGACCACCTTTTCCAACCTCATGGAATTATCCCAACATTTCCTATAGAGCTAGTGGGTAAAGTAGACAAAGTGGATGTGGAAGTGGTTTATTCCCCACTTGATTATAATTTATTACTTGGGAGAAGTTGGACTCAAGCTATGATGGTAGTAGTCTCTTCGATCTTTCGCGACATCAATTTTCCTCATGAGGTAAATATTGTAACAATTGACCAACTAGCCTTAAATAGTAACAAGTTCAGCTAAGATCATGGATCCAATATTCCTTTAGTTTCCCATTCCAAAAGGAATTGTGAAAACATTGGTGTGGGGATGTATCCTTCATTAATGGGGACTTTTAATATTTCCCCACCTGATCTGCATGTCAATGCATCTCCGGTACACACAATTTCAACAATCGCCACACTTCCCACAAATGAGGTGTCTCAATTTAAGAATTTGTACTTTAAAAACCTTTGGAAGTGTTCAACCTATGAATTTGGGTGTAGTCAGATCAACCAACCTTTATATCCATTGTGTACAATTGCTACTGAGAAGAAGCATCAGTGTTCATGTTCACCTTCTTGGGATTCTGTCTCGGTATTTGACCAGGTGATTCATCCAATGGGGCCATCGAAGCTATCTCCCCACCCTATTGGTCCAACCAAATGCTTTGACATGTGTTCTACCTAGGATGATATACTTCCCTCTAACGAAGTTTTCCTAGAGTCTATAATATAATCCTCCATTAATTTGGATGTTGATCCAGTTGCAATTAAGTCCAACCCTGGTTTTCCTTTGGAGTCTGATCTTAGTGATTATGAATATTCAGACACTGGTACTATTGAGTCTTTGGAATATCCCATATATATGCAAGTCGATGTTCCTACTAAGTTTGATTTTGCTTCTAGAATTTTCAACTCCCGTGATGATGAATTTGTTCTTGCAGATTCCATCACTTCTTTCAACTTTGATCTTCCTGTCAAGTTTGATCTTGTTGATTGTAATTCCTCAGGACTTGGTACTATAGAGTCTTCATTGGTTAGCTCTGCCTTCATTATGCATGTTGATGATAGTGAAGTTGAACGTATTTCTACCAAAATGACCTTTATCAGATCTTTCTTTTCACATTTTTTCGATATGATCTTGGTATTGTTGTTTCTTGGAGACACGATTCTTAGCTAGAATCATCGTTGCTTACTAATCCTTTTCGATATATTGTACGATCATTCTAGGTTTATTCGAAAACTTGCATATATAGGTTTAGGCCTCTGTTTTGTTATAGTGCATTTGAACCTTTTTCCATTCGAATTCTCCATAGGGTCGAACCTGTTGGATATTGGTGTGTTAGCCATCTCTATATGCATTGTGAATTAGTCCTGCAATAGAGCCTACCTAACATAGGCCACACTAGTCGTCACCCCTATGCCATTTTGGTGCCCATGCTGATTTTTTCTCATACACTTAGGAGCCTTTCTAGTTTTACTATGACTTTTAGAAGAAGCCTCATGTCTTTCGTTCTCATATATTTCTGGCCATTCCTTATAAGTCTCCCATTTTGGTGTTTAAGTTGCATATGCATTTGCCTTGATCCCTCTTGCGCTTATGATATTGATGTCGGATTCCATGCTTTAAGCTCATTATATAAGCCTCCATCTCTTATCTCATTACCATTAAGCCATGTATAATTTTTCCTTTGCAACTTGACACCCCTTATCCGGAGGAGACATACCCTGAGTGTCCTTATCTTGCTCATGTTCCTTGCATTATGCATAGGTTTGTTCCATGCACCTGGAACAAGTTCCACATGCCCTTAACACTCTTCTCCTCCCAGGTTATGAGCATTCTTCCATCCTTCCTTCAAGATCGTGAAAAACAGAAGGAGGCCACGAGTTTACTTTTTCGGGATCGTTAAATTTTCATGAAAAATATTTTTATGGAGTCTTCTTTAAGCTCTTTTATGAATCCTTAAAGAGGAAAAGATTGTCGATTCAACTTGTCTCTTTCATACTTGTTAAATAACTTGAAAGGTCGTCTATATGGTATAAGTTTAACCCTTTTCCGGACCATTTAGACTATGTACGAAAAATGAATACTCTAGTCATATTTGGGTAAAAGAGTTCTCTCTCGCATTGTTTTATACTTTTTCGGGCGAGGAGACTAACTTTACGAAAAATTCCATTATGGAGTCTGCTTTAGGTTTTTCAGATTCTTTAAAATTGAAAACACCGGCGAGGATGAACAGATCCGGGCCGATATAATACCCACGTATCAATATTTTATCGAGCATTCTTCTATCTTTTCTTCAAGATTGTTAAACAAGGAAGAAAGTGTCGAGCTTTCCTTCTATGGACTCATAAAACTATACATTGAAGGACCCTTTTTGGGACTGAACCCCTCTTTTTTCATTTTCGTTAAATATATGTTAAGGGACTCATCGTTAGGTGAGCTATATCGAGCATGATTGTATCCCTTTTTCAACCTCATTAAAAAATGAAGAAGGTATCTAAAAAGAGAAAAAAAGGGAAGGGAAGGATCTCAAATGTTTTTCAATATAATGGCAACAAGTTAACTATGTCCTTGAACAAATCACTTGTTTCAAGTCTATAAAACAAGTTGGGTTATAGTTTTGGTCTTAGGATAAACCTGATCTCAGAGTTATTACTCCTCCGGTTGGTTAATCTTCCAATCATATGGAGAATCTGTCAATGTGTTCTACATTATGGATTTATATCATTGATCACTTTGTGTTCAAAGCTTCCTAAGTCACTACTGTGTCATGCTCAATGTTCAAGGTTAAAACTTGTGTGGTCAATTCTGTAGTTTTCTTGACCTCATATGTCGGCCATTCCTTGGTGTCAATATGTTTCATCATGTACTCAGTCCTGCTCCAAATCAGATCAGTCATTGTTTTTTCCTCATGTTGGATGATGGAGGATGCCTTAAGGCCTCCCTTCCAATGGACTTCTTCCCATCGACTTCAACTCATATTACTCTAGGAATGAATTTCAGAGTTTCGATAGTACCTTGGGGATTACAGTCATCAGTGGAAATTTCCCTCTCTATTGGGTAGGGGGAATACATCAATGCCTCCTACTCGATGGATTCTTCAGGTGTTCGACTTCAAGACCATCTATTCACATATGTTAGAATGTACTAGGTACCTTGGAGCCCATTTTCATTATCGGTGGGTTCCCTCGCGTTTCTTAACAATGTACATCAATAACCGGTAATCAAACGATGTCCTCCATGTTCAACGTCAGCTCATTTATTCACATGGTTAGGATTCATACCTTTAGGCGGTTTGGATTGAATACCTTGGGCCTACAATAACACCATCATATTGTATTATTTCCAAAGTTATGCAAGACTAAGACATACACTTACTTTGGCTCTTGATGAGACATAGATCCACTTTGTTCAGTGTGGCTATGATCTCCAATTTTGACATAGATCCACCTTTGTATTTATGTGGCTATGTTCATGCTTATGTTTTTCTCATGGATCCACGCTTGTATTCTTGTGGCCATGATATATGCTTCAGCTATACATATGTATCAGATCACCATTGTATCATCTTGGAGGTCATGTTCTATCATTTGAACATGGATATGTATCCCAGGGATAAGATTGTGTGACACTTTCCTCTATTTAAGGTACTTGGTTGAGCCTACGATTCTTGAGTCCTCTAGTTTCCTCGACTCCATGTCCCAACAACTCATTGTTTATGATGTATTTTTTCCATCATACTCCCTTCTGAACTCATACATTAGGGGGCATGTGTTAAAACCAAAATTGGCACTTCTCCATCTGTGACAACACTTGCATGTTGATGCTCTCATGATGACACTTTCATGAAGACACTTTCATGACGACACTTCATGAAGCTAATGTTGGTCACACAAAAGAACACTATGGATGGAGGAGTCATATTTGGGAGCTCAATAGTATGGCCTTAGATTATTCAGTGATTATCCATCAGTTTGGGAGCTTCTAACCATATTTGGAGACCACTAAAAAAACCCCTGAAAAGCCCTCAAAATGGCAGTTTTTGCCCATTTTTTCACCCACACGCTTGTTGCACATGGCTCACGTACGTGTGGTGTGCACCTTGCCCCTTATATCACCAATGTGTGTCTTAAAAAATGCCAAAAAATATTAAAAAAATCTTGAAATTTGGGCAATTTTGGTGGTTTTGGAAACCTCCTCCTCAGTTACAACCGCTCCCTCCTCGACCCAACCATCTCCTTCCACTATAAAAGAATGGGAGATTGGCCATGAAGAGGACTCATAACCCAAGTAATGTTATGCTAGAGAAATAATCACTCCCTCCCCCATCATTTATGCCCTAGTTGCTACCAAACCCCAATACATCTGATCTAAGGTTGGGATTCTTGGAGAAGAGAAGCAAGAGATCTTTAATCAAAGGTTTTGTGAGGTGCTTGAATGGAAGGAAGGTAACTTTGTACTTGCTTCATTCATTCATGAAAGAATAAACATCTTTCCCTTTCCAGAAAATCTGTTCATGCTTATCTCATATTTGGATACTTGTTGGTGTTCATTTGATTGTTTTTTATGCTCTTTTTGAATGTCAATCATTTATTTGTATCCAAATATGTTTGAGGAAGGTTTTGAATTGATTTTGCAGGTTATTTGATTGGATATCAAGTGAAAAGCTCAAGGATAACAAGGAGAAGGCTAGGATCAACCTTCATAAATAAGGTACATACCCTCCTAACTCTCAAACCCTTTGTTTATTTTGCTTGTTACAAAACCATATATGTATGTTTTTCAACCCTAGTATTTTGGTGATCTCAGCCCCAATCATATGACTATTTTCCTAACAACAATTGCTAACATGTTTCCAATATTGTGTCTAGCATTAACATTGTTCATGATCTATACGCAGTGGATAATTGACAAAATAGGAGGAAGACTGCCTTTTCAAAAAATTTAACTCACACATTGTTGACCTATCTCCATACAACACTCATTGGAAGCTCATGTAAAAAAAGCATGCAAGATATGACATACCATTTCCCATTTCCTTGTATCCAACCTTTATAGTGCAACACATGATCCTTGATTAACTGATATGATTAAATTATGGATATTAATTATTATTTATGGTTTTGGGAATACATTGTGTCCAAGTTTAGAAACGTTCCAATGTTTCAAGTGGACACTCTACACATCATCAAGGGATCAAGTAAATGTTAATTGATAAGAGAAAAAATGGTGCCGAAAAATATTTAAAGATGTATAATTAGCCATTGAAATAGGGTAGAAGAAAATAGTAAAAAAGTTTGAGGAATTGATTAATATGTCGAAGTAAAAAAGGGGGAAAAGTCAAAATGGTGTGGAAATAATAATAAAAATAATATAAGTATGCTGATGTTTAAAATAATACATAATTATATTAAGGAAAAAGGATGTAAGGATGAAAAAATAAATGAGGGTTAGGATGGAAACAAAGATATAATAAAAATATAAAAATGTAAAATGGGAGACCTCAAGCACTAATTATAAAAATTATAAAATACCAATAGGTAAAGAGAATAAAAAGAGAAAATAATAAAGGGGGTAAATAAAGGAGGGTTGAGACAAAGGTGGAACTAATAAAGAGAAATTATGATTAGGAAGTTATAAGCAATAACAATTTTATTTAAACATTTTTAAAAATTAATTAAAGGAGAGGGGTGGGGGGAAGGAATTGGTAATTGAGCTTTGAAGGAGCAAATACGGGAGATAATACATATGAGGGAGAACCCAGGGAAATTAATAAGAGAGCGAAGGGGCCATGAGAGAGGGAAAAGGGGAGAGATACAGGAGGAAAAGGGAAAGGGGATTGAGGAGTAGGAAAATAATAAGGGAGACAATAGGAATGAAAAAAATAGACGAAGGTTTCAATTCTTGATAGCTCATTCTATTAAGGTGTGGATCTCATCAACAAGGTGACCCAGGTTCAATTCCCCCTAGGGGTGAACTAGTTGGGAGGAGACACCCCAAAATACAACCAAGTTGATGGATAGTGTGGTATAGGTTGGGTGCGATCCCTAGGTAACTTTGGTGGAATAGATGCCCTTGGGTCATGGTTTCTCAGACCAAATTTCACTCCCAACAAGTGAGGGAGTTTCGACGAAAAAAAAAACAAAAATGATAATAATATACTAAGGTTAATGTCCCAGCCTATGATTAATGCTTTACAAGACTGGCTTAAATTATAACCATCATTGCAGTTAAAATTTTTTGGGTGTTTTTCTATTTCAAGAGCTTCTTGAATAAGGGGTGATGAATAATGGGAGGTAGAAGTAAGGATATTGCTTTGGTAAAAAAAATGAGATGTTTAGAGTGGTGGGAGTGTTCTACTATGATTGATTTGTTAATGTGGCTATGATTATTGTCAACGATGTGCTCTTTGATCCAAGTTTGAATAGATATACCAGTTTGTCCAATGTAATATTTTCCAGATTAATAAGGAATTTGGTAGACCCCTTTGTGGAAAGAACGGATTGGATTTGTCTTTGAGACTCCTAAATAATTGCTTGAGGGTTTTATGGGGTTTAAAGAGGGATTTAATGTTTTGTTTTATTAATAATTTTGAAATGTGATCGGTGATTCCATGAATGTAAGGTAAAGATATTGAGGCATGTGGGGGGGGAGGATTGGGGTGAGATTGCTTAGATCTAGGAAATAGAACTGTATGAAAATATCTTTTGATTTGGGATAAAAAATAGTCATTGGATAGGAGAGCCTTCGTAAGTTGGGATTTCTTTTTATTGATACATTGTGTGAAATTCTATGTCATAGTAGATCTAAGAGTTGAGTATACCTCACAGAGAAAGAATGAGCATAAAAGTTGAATAAGAGTGAAAACTGCAGTAAAAAAGAGTAGAGAAATAATTATGCAGTAGAACTCAGATAGAAGCAGAATAATTTCACACTATCCAATAATCAGTATAATCAACAATGATGTTACAATTGAAAGAATTTGAATCACTTAGGAGAATTCGAACCTCAGTTGGTCTAGAATAGGGACTATTGCCACTGGAGTGCTCCGGAAGACTCAATCTCAACTGAACTGAACCTAAACTTAGCTAACTGAAGTCACAATCAATTAACTGACTAAGGAGGGAACAATAGTGAGTTTCTCATGCATTTCAATCAGAAATTGGCGCATGAGGCCACAATCAATGGCATCCGGAGCTCTAACCCTACACAAGAGTGATCTAACTCAAGTGGACTACAATGGAACACTCAATTGGTTCCTATAAAATATGGAATTGACTAAAGTGGTCCTAAAAAGATGCATGCAGGGCTCAGAAGATGGTAGATGGATCCTGGATGACATCTGCACACCATTAGGGGGAAAATGACATCATCAACAACTAGGAAAAATAAATAATGCTAGGTACGACAAGGATGTAGTATTAAAATATCCTAAACCCCCCCCCGCCCTTAATCTATACTTTTACATCCTGGGCCTTGATTACTGAGACCAAATGTCACCCATATAATCAAATAAATGATAAAAAGAAAGAACTATCCATGAACCAAAAAAATGGGGAAAAACCTCATGGGAAAAATATGCCCCCTCAAACGAATAGCAGTAGGGAACTCAAAGAGCCTTCATACTAAATAGAGAAGGAAAAAAATTTCCTCAGTGAAATCCTTTGCAAAAATATTGGCAGTGTTAAATTTTCAGAATTTACTTCAATCTGATCTAGGATCTTAACTGAGAGAACAACATGTACAGCATATCTACAGCATATCAATCATGGAGACAATAATGCAAGCACACAAGAGACACAAAGATTTACTTGGGGAAAACCATAAAGGTGAAAAACCCCAATAACTTCCTCAGAGATAGATAGAGCAATGATACAACCAACCATAAGAGATAGACATAACCTAGCAGCAGATCCTCCTCCTCCATAAGTGCGCCACTCCTCCTTGAGTGCATATGTGAGAAGTGAGTGAGTAAATAGAGTGCCTCCCGCACTCTATTTATACTTGACTTGACTTGCCTTTTTACCTAACTCATGTAGGCTCGAACTTAACCACATAACATAATGCTGAGTGGGCTGACCCCCAATAGGGTGGTCTAATAACCCTTTGACCCACATGGCCGACCCCCAATAGGGTGGTCTAATAACCCTTTGTCCCACATGACTTATACAGGGCCGACCCCAAACAAGGTGGTCTAATAACCCATCAAGTATAAGTTACGACACTTACAATATAAATGACGACACTTCCTTATAGAGGAATAATACCATCTCTATAGGAATACAACATACATATATGTGAAATACATTCCAAAGTTACATATACATCAACACTCCCTCTTAACTAGGAAGGTATTTCTCAGCACAAGTCATCTTCTCTGGATCATCGTCACTGGATAATCATCATCGAGTCATCATCATCGTCACTGCTATTGCTATCTCAATAAATCTCTGAATATACTCGTCATAGGAAGTTCTACAGAGCCAGTCCTTTTTCATACTGGATGTAGGCCCACCACCTGCAGGTCTTCATCATCACTGGCCATACTGTGGAATCCTCAGGACTTATTACGTGCGTCACAAAACCTCGAAAGAGCATCCCAGGATGTTACGGGTACACAACTCCGACCTGTAGGATCTCCCAGGGCGCTATTACATGTGACCCCACCACAAAACCTCGAAAGAGCATCTCAGGATGTTATGGGTACACAACTCCGACCTGAAATCTCCCAGGGCACAAATTACATGTGGTCCACCACAAAACCTAGCAAGAGCATCTTAGGATGTTACGGGTACACAACTCCGACCTGAAATCTCCCAGGGCACAAATTACATGTGGTCATGGCAAAACCTCGAAAGAGCATCTCAGGATGTTACGGGTACACAACTCCGACCTGAAATCTCCCAGGGCCCAAATTACATGCCATAGGACAAAACCTCGCAAGAGCATCTCAGGATGTTACGGGTACACAACTCCGACCTGAAATCTCCTAGGGCACAAATTACATGTCCTCCCAAAGCAATGTCTCGAAAGAGCATCCCAGGCTGTTACGGGTACACAACTCCAACCTATAGGATCTCCCAGACATGCTCATCTGCACAACCTGATCCACGGCCACAGAGTATCAACCTGATACTCACCATACATCATCATGATGTACTCATGATCGTCCTGATCATCATCACTGCAACGTCCTGCTGCATGTCATCTGGAGCAACATCCTAAAGCTCATCATCCATGATCATCCTGATCATCATCACTGCAACGTCCTGCTGCATGTCATCTGGAGCAACATCCTGAAGCTCATCATCCATGATCATCCTGATCATCACTGCAACATCCTGCTGCATGATCCACCTTATCATCAATGCATCCACCTGATGCATACCAAGTATCTACCTGATACATATCATCATACATGATCCTCCTGATCATACAATGTATCCACCTGATACATGATACATATCACCATACATGATCCACCTGATCATACAATGTATCCACCTGATACATATACAGATACATGGTCCAAGCATCCAACATGATGCATATACAAAATACATACACATGATCCAACTGATCATATCCAGCATCCAACATGATGCATACATACATAAATGATCCAACTGATCATATCCAACATCCAACATGATGCATACATACATAAATGATCCAACTGGTCATATCCAGCATCCAACATGATGCATACATACATAAATGATCCAACTGATCATATCCAGCATCCAACATGATGCGTACATACATAAATGATCCAACTGATCATATCCAAGCAGAAACCAGAACATCATCCTGATGCCCATTATCCAGCGCTTACATCCACAGCCATGTGAAGGATCCTCCTTCCAACATGCTTGGAATGGCTTCAGCAAATGTGTCCATCACTTCTTCCTCGAAGTGTCCTCGATCTGAAGAATGCCAAGCCTCTCTCTGAAGTACTCGAACTTCACTCTGGCTAGTGGCTTTGTCAGCACATCTGCAATCTGCTCGTCCGTTGCAACATACAGAAGCTTCACAGCTCCTCTCTGCACCATATCCCTGATATAGTGATATTTGATCTCTATGTGTTTCGACCTGTCATGAAACACTGGGTTCTCGGACAGCTTCACACAACTCTGGTTATCACAAAAGATACCAGTAGCCTCCAACGGGAGATCAAATAACTCAGACAGTAGCTTCCGTAGCCATACTGCCTCACAACTAGCTGAACAGGCTGCAACATACTCTGCCTCAACGCAGCACCCAGATGTGCTCTTCCTATCTGCAGCACTTCCAGCCCAATCTGAATCAACATAACTCTGTAGGTTAAACTTTTGATCCGCCTCATACTTGATTCCATAATCCACTGTACCCTTCAGGTACCTCAGAACATGCTTTACAGCAACTAGGTGAACACTCCTCGGATCCGTCAGGAACTGGATCAAGTTGTTCACAGCAAAGCAAATGTCTGGTCTCGTGTTCGTCAGGTACATCAAGGACCCAATCATCTGACGATACAAAGAGACATCAACCGGCTCAGATGAAGCATCACATAGAAGCTTCAGATTTGATGCCATAGGTGTGGCCATGGCCTTGCAATCCATCATCCCGAACCTCTTCAGGATCTCTACTGCAGACTTCCCTTGTCCAAGGAAGATTCCATCACTCTGCCACATGCCAAAAACAAATAGTGCATCAACCCCAAGTTCTTCATCGCGAACTCGGCAGTAAGCTTCCACTGCATGTCGGCAATCAATCTATCTTCACCTGTAACAAACAGGTTATCCGCATACAACTATTCAAGAAAGTTGTCTTGAAATCCATCTAGTGTATCTTCTATTTCATCACTTTCATATTTCTCTATGCTTCCATCTGCAGCATGCTTGATCTTGATAGATCCATATGGAAGTCATAACAAACTTCCCTTCAGGTCTTGGGACTACATCCCAAACATCATTCTTCATGATCAACGGATCATGGCATTCCATTTCTTCATCCCAGATCCTGGGAACTTCAATATCTTCAATATTTTCAATATATATCTTTGTTGCTGGAACAAATGTTGTAGTCCATTTGTAGGTGAAGATATACGGTCTTTCCTACAAAATAGGTTAAATTGCATGATTAGAAACATCTCATAATTTTCAGAACAAATTCTTACACATAAAGAAATATGTCATACAGTCATGCAATTATCTTAGCCAATGCTTCAATACAACATTTATCCATATCCCGTAACTTTCTAGATGCCTTCCAATCTCTACCAGAACATTGTTAAGAGTGTGCACAACTCCCAACATGTCAGCAAAGAGGTTTCATTCTAGATAAGTAGCGATGGAATGTTGTACAGTGCCATAGGCTACTTACCCATGCATATTAGTAGTATACTGTTCATCAATGCAATTATTCTAATGTGCATAATACACAACCTAATTCTAGGAACATCAATATATACATCATTGAACAGTATTATTTAAACAAGCACATATGCAAGAAATGATAATTAAAAATACTTATCTTTGTTTGGTTACTGGGTGGACTCCCTCTGAGTCTTTGCTTCCTTGTAGGGGCTGCTGAAGTAGCTTCTTCTACACCTTTCTATTATGGAATGTAGAAAGATGGTCAACTCCCTCTGAATATCTGCATCCTTGCAGAAACTACTGAAGTGTGCTCCTTTGCTTTCTTGCAGCAACAACTAGAGTGTGCTCCCTCTTGATCTTTGCTTCCTGAATTACCTGTTCTTGAGCTCATATTCATCCTTGGTCCCTATGAATGCTTATTAGTATCATGATTGTGTTATCCTTGTGAACTCATATAAAATCATACATTCATTAGTATACTATTAAAACACAATAATCTTAAGCGTGTATAGTCATGATCATTTCAAACAGAAAATAATAAGCATTAGCATTCAAGGTTTATGTAGGATTCTTATGGTTAGTCAAATCATAAGAAACATAACATGTCTAAACCTGTAATTACTCAAACCTATGACTCTTCGGGTTAGTTGAATCATCAATCAAGATAAGAGATATAATATGCATAAAACCTGTGATTATTCGAGCCTATACCTTCATGATTCTTCTGGTTAGTCATATCATCAATTATGGTAAAAAACATAATATGCATACAACCATGATTATTCAAACCTATGACTTCATGAATAATCATTATCAACAACAGTATAAGATCCTAACCCAAGGTAGGATTCTATCTTGATATAGGAAAAACATACCTGGATTAGCATCCTAGTTAGTTATGTCTAACATACTCACATGATGTCTTCTTGTTCTTCTTCAATGACTTGTGCTAGTAACCTATATATCTCATAGGTTAGCCATTATAAAACCAAGTTATACATACCTCGTAAATGGATCTTCTATGAGATCCATGACAATGGATGAGTCTTTATCCTCATGTCATCATGATCATATGTTCTTGAATTGGAACATGATTTGTCTTTCTTGGTGTACCTTTCATGTTAGTAGACAACATAAACCTCATACAACACCATAATGCATTAGTACAATCATAAGTGTCAACACCCTAACCAATGAATATCTTCTATCATGCATTCATAATTTTGTTAAAGTGATACAACAAATCTAAAATCAAGATTGTACCAACCGTAATAACATGAAGACAAACATACCATAAACTTAATAATGAACAAATCTCAAAACATACCTCGATGAGTCATACCTGTCGAGATCGCTTGTAATCTCCTTATGTAAAGCCTTAGCCTCATCTCCCTCTGAAACAGGAACTCCTTCACTTATGCAGGTGACCAATCCATCTTCTTCTAGGATTAACCCTATCCACTTGATTTGCAAGAACTGGACCTGGAGCTGGATATGGGTTTGTCAGAGAAACCCCAAAAATTCAAACTTTGAATTTCAAACTTCCGAAAGGATAGAAATATGCGCGTTGATGAGCTGATCAAACTGGTATATTCAGAATTTGAAAACCGCAAAGTTTCACTCCTCAATTTTTCCTTTGAAACTTCTGGATTCACTGGACGTGACCCTGAAATGGGGTTTGATGAAGCCCACTCTTCTACCCAATCAAAAGGTTTGATCCAAAGCTCTAAGCTTCTATTTTTCTGAGGAGCTTACAGCCGTGGTCACAGATTTCAAAAATTCCCATTTTTACAGAAGCCCTAATTTTCCACTTTTCTGATCAAAGTCCCGAACTAGGGTTTGATCAAGCCCGGCCTTCTTCCCAACCAAAACTTATGATATTGGTCTCTAAATTTCTATTTTGATGAGTAGCATCCAGCCATGGTCTCCGATTACAAAAATTCCAACTTTCTCCAAAGCCCTAAATTCCGGAAGCCATGAATGAAGGTACTCAAAAATAATTCTGTTTTGACAGAAATATGTACCTAATTGTTTCTGGTGTAACACCAAACTTTTCGATCCACAGGGTCTGAAAAAGTTTTCTGAGATATCCTGACCTGTTATCTTTCCATCCTGACAGGTCTGACCTCATTTGGATTCTCTGAGAGAGAGTTATGTCAAATGTCGCAACGTGACCTGTTTTGGGATAAAACAGGAGAGCGAACTTGTACGGCGTGCCACGTGTCATTGTTTGAACTTCGGCCTCTGAAAAAGTTTTTTGAGATAGTACAATCTTTGTACTACCTGTCACTTTTTACGAAATTTCATTTGGATCTTCCTAGCCTAGGTTATGACCTTTTTCCCAAGGTCACCTGATTTTGACTCAGATCTGGAAGAGGCAGAAACCCTATATTGTATAGATCACAAATCACAAAGTACAATGAATTAGAGGTTGTCTTTTGGACACAAGGTACCTGGAGATTTAAGCTTCTTCCTGTAACAATTTCAGATCCGAAAACTTCTCCAAAACGGATTTATAGGGAAAGTGCTACGATGACTGGTTTTTTCTATATCAAGCCCTAGCATCGTAAGTGCAACAAGTGTCATACATGCCATATCATGCCTTCTTTCAGGCTAGCTCTGATACCATGTTAAATTTTCAGAATTTACTTCAATCTGATCTAGGATCTTAACTGAGAGAACAACATGTACAGCATATCTACAGCATATCAATCATGGAGACAATAATGCAAGCACACAAGAGACACAAAGATTTACTTGGGGAAAACCATAAAGGTGAAAAACCCCAATAACTTCCTCAGAGATAGATAGAGCAATGATACAACCAACCATAAGAGATAGACATAACCTAGCAGCAGATCCTCCTCCTCCATAAGTGCGCCACTCCTCCTTGAGTGCATATGTGAGAAGTGAGTGAGTAAATAGAGTGCCTCCCGCACTCTATTTATACTTGACTTGACTTGCCTTTTTACCTAACTCATGTAGGCTCGAACTTAACCACATAACATAATGCTGAGTGGGCTGACCCCCAATAGGGTGGTCTAATAACCCTTTGACCCACATGGCCGACCCCCAATAGGGTGGTCTAATAACCCTTTGTCCCACATGACTTATACAGGGCCGACCCCAAACAAGGTGGTCTAATAACCCATCAAGTATAAGTTACGACACTTACAATATAAATGACGACACTTCCTTATAGAGGAATAATACCATCTCTATAGGAATACAACATACATATATGTGAAATACATTCCAAAGTTACATATACATCAACAGGCAGTTTGATCCTATGTAGGATAGAAATGCATGTGCTAGATCTAGATCTGCTCTGCTGATGTGCCACCCATTATGTAGAAGTTGTATTTGCCAAAACAAGTCTTTCAGGAACCCTTCTTGCTACTGGAGCAAATGGCTCATTGTGGTCCAAATCATGAACCTTTGAGTACCTTTTGTCAGAAAACCAATATTTTTGCTTGGTTGTAGATCCCCCATGGAAAGTCTCTCTAAGATATTGTGGATCAAACCCCACCATCATGTAGAACCTCTCTGAGAGAAGTGGATCTGCATGACATAGTGCAAGTTTTGCATGATACTGAGATCTGGTGGTTCTATGGTAAGATGGATCCCCAACTATGTTCCTAGTAGCTATAAGGAATTTGTGAGCCCATATTAGCCTTGGCCATGGATTGGGAGCATGTGTTGGATCTGGATTTGAATATGAACCTCCTTGAACTTTATTCTCAACATCAAGATCTTGATCCTCATCTTCATTAGAAGAGATATCACTCTGATCTTCATCATATTCCAATGGGGTAGGCAGAGAGTACGGAAAAATATGTGAGAATTCATATGCCTTGGAGGCATGGTTTGCAAACCCTTTCGCTATAATTTTCCTAGTAGAGATCTCTGCAATCTCAACTATGCAGGACCAAAGACCACTTTCTTCGGTGAACCTGTGTGAGTCATCTGAAATACATACAACAAATTTGCTGACAAAAAAGGCACAAATAGAACATTTTTGAACTTATCGTGCTCCATATGTATTGTGCCCTTCCCTTCAACGGAGATCTGAGAGTTGTCTCCCATGTCAATAATCATACCATCTTTGAGATCTAGAGAAGAAAATGATTCTCTAGAGGAAACCATGTGGTTGGAGGCTCCTAAATCTATGAGAAGGGCTTGTGATTTTGAAAATCTATCCTTTAGTGCATGGCATCTCTCATGACCATCAGACTCACTTCCAGAATCAGACTCTCTTGCATCTTTTGGGAGGGCAATGTTGTGATGTTCAAGAAGCCTGGTCATCTGATCTATATTCTCCTGCATGCAAGATCTATCTAGGTGGTTTCCTTTCTTGCAATAGGAACACTTGGACTTCTCAAATCCCTTTTGTTTGTCCTTATTGGAGCCGCAGGCTCCTTTCGATGGGATTGACTTGGAATTCTTCTTGGGTTCAGATGGCCTCTTATCCTTGCCTTGGTGCTTCCCCTTCCCATTCACACTTTTTGTTTCTCTAACAAAAAGAGCTTGATTTTTGGAGGCCATCAAGGTGCCCATCTGGATCAACTTATCTTGTTCTTGGATGAGAGATTCAGTGAAAATATCCAAGGAGGGAATCTTCCAACCAGGGATTGATATTCGCCCAGAATGGAAGGTGGAGATAAAGATGGAGAAATCAGGACCTAGCTTGCTCAGAATGGATAGCACCAATTGCTCATCCTTCTTCTCAATGCCACACTGCTTGCATTGCATAACCAGAGATTTGAATTTTGAAAAGAATTGTTGGATGGTCTCAAAAATGCTGGGTTGAAGAGAAATCAACTCATTTTCCAGAATATGGCCTCTTAGCTCATCTTGTTTTCCAAAGAGGGTCTCTAAATTCAACCATAAATCTCTTGGAGTCTCCAATCCTTCGATGTGGAAGAGTAGATCTATGGAAATATGAATACACATGAAACCAAATGCTTCATCCAATCTATTCAGATACTTGGTTTTCTCCATAGCTGATTGTGGTTCGGGATCCTTCCCCATTGTTACCCTGTACAGTGATTTGTTGTGAAATACCATATGCATATAATCCCTCCAATCAAGGTAATTGAAGGGTGTCAGGATCCTGGGAGAGAGAGGAGAGTTCGAATTGTCCATTACAACTGCTAGAGCGAATACAAGGTGAAACTGCTACTAAGAAAATTCAGTGCAGAAACACAGGTATAGAAAAATACATGTGCAAAAACACAGGTGCAGAAACAATGGTGCAAGTGCAAAAGACTACTGCAAGTGAAAAAAACTGTTGTAAGTGCAGAAAACTGCCGCAAGTGCAAAAAAATGCTGCAAGTGCAGAAAACTACTGTAACTATTGCAATTGCTACTGTACTCAAAAAATTTGAATAACCTGCAAAAAAATCTCAATAATGGAGGTAGACTGCTACTGAGCATTGCTTTAGGACAATAGAAAATTTTATATGGATCCTTCACACCCAGCTAGACCTCATTGGATTTCTCCAATGAATTCAATGCAATGGCACCAAGATTTGCTTTGGAAATCCAGAGCCTTCTAGTGCACTACCGAAAGAAGCTGCTCAACCTATTCGCTCAATGTCTTTGATACTATGTGAAATTATATGTCACAACATATCTAAGACCTGAGTATACCTCATAGAGAAAGAATGAGCAGAAAATTTGAATAAGAGTGAAAACTGCAGTAAAAAAGAGCAGAGAAATAATTATGCAGTAGAAATAAGATAGGAGCAGAATAATGTCACACTATCCAATAATAAGTATAATCAACAATGATGTTACAATGGAGAGAATTCGAACCACTCAGTAGAATTCGAACCTCAATTGGTCTAGCATAGGGATTATCACCACTAGAGTGTTCCGGAAGACTCAATCTCAATTGAACTGAACCTAAACTCAGCTAATTGAAGTGACAATCAGTTAATTGACGAAGGAGGGAGAAATAGTGAGTTTTTCATGCATGTCAATCAGAAATGGGCACACGAGGCCACAATCAGTGGCATCCGAAGCACTAACCCCCCACAAGAGTCATCTAACTCAGGTGGACTGCAGTGGAACACTCAGTTGGTTCCTATAAAATAGGGAATTGACTAAAGTGGTCCTAAAATAATGCATGTAGGGCTCATAATGTGGTAGATGGATCCTGTATGACATCTGCACACCACTAGGCGGAAAATGACTTCATCAACAACTAGGAAAAATAAATAATGCTAGGTAGGACAAGGATGGAGTATTAAAATATCCTAACTTGTTGGGGGGGAGAGGCATGAACAACTCAGGTAATTATAGTTTTTAGGATATCTAATTTTTGAGCAATGTGTTGGTGGGACTGGACGTGTATATGATTCTTTTTGTGGTACACTTGATGATAAAAGGAGTCATCAAGTTGGTGGGTGACCAAGACATCGAGGAATATAAGAGATTTGTCTTGTTGGATCTCCATGGTAAATTGGATGTGGGGAGAAATACTATTAAGATGATTGATAAAATTGTTGAGGGTGTCACAACCATGTGGCCAGATGAAAAAGGCGTCATCAATGAATCAAAACCAACATTTAGTATTATGAGAGAAGTTGTTAAGGGATAAGGATTTGAAGTGCTCCATGAATATGTTGACCATGACCGAGGATAAGGATGATCACACGGCTGTGCCTTATGGATATTAATTCATAACAAGATTCATATTTAATTTCTCTATCACAACATTCAAAGTATTTGATGAAAAAATGAGTCAACAACAACATCAATTTAAGGGTGGAGCGTGCTCATTCATATTTGAACCTAGGTTGTTGACAATTATTTCCAATTGTCATTAGACCAAAACCTAATGAATGTATGTATATATCAATGTTATTAAAACCAAAATTGGAAAAGCGAAAAATATTGAGTGGGACTAGAATAAAGAAAAGCATTGCTTATATAAAATACATAAAATGTTCAAATTTTTTAGTTTAAAAAATTATATATTCATGTACATCAATGATCATCTACCATTGGACACCAAACATGAACCAACATACATAAATATTAATCTCTAAATGGTCTTTAGAGTCTAGAAATTTCATACTACAATATATTATCAAAAAGTCATCCCCTAAACCTAAATCCTCATCATCACCCTCTACATCATGTGCTTGCATTGATCCTCCAAGTGCATCACTAGTGCTTGAAACCTTTGGTGTTGCAAGTGGCTCCAATTACATAAAACACAAGTAATTGTCTGTAAATGCTATTTGATGACTCTCCACTATCCAATTTGAGGAGGGATCAATATCCAACGATACAATGGAATATGTATCAAGTATTTTTATTAACAATTGTTTGTGCCTCAATCGAAGGTTTATATTACATGAAGACTAAACCATTCAATTGTTGTTGTTCCCAAATATTTTATCTTCTTTGTGTGTATGCACTCAAAGACAAACCACATATGGTCACACAAGTAATTGCTACAAGTTTGACTCAATATCCATTGAAACTAACCCACAGATAGTGATCCGGGTGGATATCAACGACCACCCACCTATTCCACTAACATTGAATGGTTCTCCTTCTTGGCAGTTTTTCTACAATTTTTTGGGTCCTAAACTTTAAATGCATTTTGAAGGCCATAAATAGTGTTTGTTGGACCTGCAAAGGCTTAGGGTTGTTGAAGGATTTCCTCAACCTTGAATGAAATTATTCTTCTCATCGATATATTTCCAATGGCCTATCATGTAACCTAAATGGAGTTTATATGTGGAAATTGCAGCCCCAAGAAGTTGGCATATCAACTAGACTGCCTGAGGCCCACATTCCCTTTGCCACTTCATCTCCTGGGGTTAGGGTTTTGGATATTTAGGGTTTTTAACTCTTAGGTTTAACAATTTCTGTTAAAATTACACTTATATCTTCTTGTAATGGTCTTCTTACGAATGAGAATCACTTTCAATTCTCTCTTCAGAGATAAGCTACAACCATTCTAACTAGTTTGTATTAGATTTACATTTTTTCCCATTTTATTCATTAATAGAATTTGGGTTTTACTATATTACTGTACTCTCTACAACATATTTTTGTGTGGGTTTCCATTTTATATTTCTACCTTCATTTTGTTCTCTAAATTATTTAGATCAATTAAAGCCAAATCAACTACAAGCATGTTTTGAACTATTACCACAACATTGAAATCTCCAAATGATCAATAAGAAAAGTGCAAGGCAAATAGCAACGAAGGGGCATCATTTTTTTTCCCACACAAGGAAAAAAACTATACTTGATATTCAAATTTGAATCAAAGTATACATAAATTTCTATCTGTCCACATAAATACATGTCATATAATACCAATAGTGTGACTGAAAACTAAAGTATCATACATCATATAAAATAAGTGTCAAAACTATATATATTTCGACAAAACAGGTACAATCAGAAATAAAATATATACATAATGATATGCAAAAAAAGTATATCAATCTCCAAAAATACGAATGATCTTCCTAGGAAGGAATCACCCCTGAACAAATTCATCAATGTATAAAGAACCTTTAGGGTACTAAAATGCCTTTTTTGACAAAAAATATGCTTGTTTATTGAAACATATATATATATATATATATATATATATATATATATATATATATATATGAGTAAAGGTGATATCCTCAAAAAGTTGTTGCATAGATTTGATCTGGTTCATCCATCCCACCAAAAAAGCGACTATAGATTACCCCTGTCATTAGCCCATTTTATAACGGTCTTGGAGTCACCTTCCACCTATAAAGCATTAATATGTATGTCACAAGCAATTAAAAGAATATCCCACAGTGCTAAAATTTCTTCCCTCGTGTTTGTACAAGTGACACATTCCATTCAGAATATGATCAAATGGTCAATCCTTACAAAGAGAACACCCCTAGCACCTCCTCTCCCTTGGTTCATTTGAGAGGCTCCATCAAAGAAGCCTACAGGGATAGAATCAGAGAATAAAAAGTCATTGTATTTGATTTGCTTTGAATCCATACTCTATCCATATTCCATTCACCTTCCTTCATGTTCCAGGAGTGCTTTTTCACCCCCACTCACCTACAAGTCCCTGTTTGAACCATCGGATCTTGGCAACAATATTGAAAGGGGACAACTTCTCTTCCCATTCCTTCCATGTTGGAATATTTATTTTTTTATTATTCTCATCTGACACTATATGTGGAGAAGAAGGGATTTCAGGGCTCATAACGGTAGGACATATCACAAGTTGGTTCCGGGTGGCAAGATGGTTCTAGGTGGTAGCGGATTCTACATCTTCTTGCGACATATCCTCGAGGGAAGGAGCAATATGTAAATACACATCTTCTGTATTTATTCTCGGGGAAAGTGTAAAGTAGGATAGATAATAAAATTATCTTCTTGGTCTCAAACTACCTATTATAAGAACCAATAAGAGTGCAAACCACTTGATGAACAATAAGGGGATCATCATAAAAAAGAACCTTATTCCTGTGTAACCATATATGCCATGAAACAAAACATGGCATGGATTTGTGAAGTGGAACAACACTTCTCCAAGAACTGCAACTAGAGATCACATAATTTGTAATCCAATTTCCATTTACAACCAAGATTTTTCTGACCTCAATCCACACAGACTTAGAAAACTCACAACGAATAAAAAGGTGAAAATGGTCCCATTATCTTTTTTACACAAAGGGCATATACTTGGCCCATCTCCCCCTCTTTTCTGAAAGTTTTCCAAGGTCAGAACTTTATTTTCCAAAGCAAGCCAAGTAAATAAAATTATCTTTAAAGGACAGTGCAATTTCCACAAATATTTGTGCCACCACTTGTCACTAAGATGGTGTTGAGAAAGGAAAAGAGTATCATAAGCTGACTTAGCAGAAATATATCCTCTATTTTCATCCCATGACCAATATAAAGATTATTCTAACCCCCCGTGGAGGATCCCACATATGTACAACCCAAAAATGTAGTGATACCATTCAACTCCCATATCCCCAAGCAACCCCAGCTTCGAAGCTCAAATCCACTTTTGAACATGGCCTACACATCAAAAGGCCTGATGTAGATAACAAATGCCAGCATCCTTGAAGGAATCCACAAGTGGGAGGGAGAATTTATAGAATTCATCCCCACCAATGAAAGGATCAAGGCCACAAAGAAATTTTTTCCCATCACGTATCTTCCAGACAAACCATTCACCTAATACAAGAAAGGCTAGAGATTTTTTTTTCCAAATATTGGATACATTACTACCCGAGGGCCCACCATCCCTACACCAATACTCCACAAATAAGGATTTTAAATATTTTTCTTTGATAACTTCACTCCAAAGTCCCCCATAGGATAGGAATCTCCACAAACTCTTAGTAGCAAGAGCCTTTCGAAACTGAGGCCCCACCCCTCAGAGGCTTAGAAGACACAAGTTTCTCCCATCTAACTAGATGAAAATATTGCTTCTTTTTAGTTCCAGACCATAGAAAGGAGAAATATTTTTGTCTTATTTTGTCCAAAATAGTCTTAGGGACCTTTGCAAGAGACAACCAATATACAATAATATTTTCCAATGCATATTTTGTTAGAATAAGTATGCCACCTAAGGACAACCACCTGTAAGTCCAATTATCTTGTTTCTTGTCCACTTTCTTCAATAACTAGAACCAATCCTCAAAGGTGTAATGATTAGGCTTAATAAAATACCCCAAATATATGCAACCATCATTTAGGGGGGACATCTAGAAGGGAAGAATGCTCAATATCTATGCTTTTGTTCCCTCATCCAACCTATTCTACAGAAAGGAGGATTAAGAGACACTAGTAAACATACTCGAGGCTTCACAAAATAGAGCCAACAGATCCTTAAAAACAATACAATTCACCAAAGATACCTTCCCAAATAAAAGGACATAATCGACAAATAGGATATGTGCTTCACAAAATAGAGCCAACAGTTCCTTAAAAATAATACATTTCACCAAAGATACCTTCCCAAACAAAAGGACATAATCGACAAATAGGATAAGTGTGATTCTGATGTTATCTGTAATTTTAACACCCCCAATTATGTCCTCCAATTTAGAATTCTCAATGAGTTTACTCAAACCTTCCACAATCAAAAGAAACAAAGGAGGGGACATTGGGAATCCCTGCCGAAAGCCCCTTGAGTAGTTGAAAAAAAATGTAGGGGCACCATTTAAAAGCACAACAAAATTGGTCGAGGAAAAATAGGACATAAAGTGACCTCCAAGGGGAGACCAATATAAAGAAATTCTAGTCAACCCTGTCATATGCATTCATCAGATCAAAATTTAGAACCAGGGATTTTAACTTCTTTGACTTTATAGAGTAAAATACCTCTTGAGCCGCCCTGATAGCATCCAAAATATGTCTTTTAAACAAAAAATCAAATTGTTCATTGGGAACACATTTGGGAAGTATTTACTTAATCCTAGAAGCAATAATTTTAGATATCAACTTATATACTAGATTGCAACAAGAAATGGGCCTAAATTCATCAAAATAGGAGGGTTGCGAGATCTTAGGAATTAAAGCTTAGAAAGTAGCATTCAAAGCTCTAGAAATCCTTCCCTGCAATCTAGATTCCTTAACAACTGCCAACAAATTTGGCCCGATAAATTCAAAAAATTCCAGGAAAAATTCAATTGTCCAGTTGTCTGTACCAGGAGTCTTAGATTTAGCAGACCTAGTCAATGCCTTCTTTATCTCATCAATAGTAACAGGCTCACCAATTTTTTTTCCATCATCCTAAGAAAAAAACCTAGGATAAAGTTGAACAACCCTCATTTGGTTGAAAATGGAAACCTCTTCCGAAGCATTGAAAAGTGCAATGAAACGTGAGACCCTCTTCAATATCTCTACGAGTAGAGATGGAGAGGTCATTCAGACCCTTGATTTCCAAAATAGAATTTATAATCCTTCTCCTCTCATCATATTTATGAAAAAATGAGGTGTTCCTGTCACATTGAGACAACCAAACAACTCTGCTCTTGAGTCTCCAAGTTTCCTCTTCTATTCTTAATAACTATTCCTTCAGCTCTAAGAGAGAGCATATAATGTCCTTGTCTTCATTAGAAAGGATACCATTATGTGCACTAAGAAAGGAAATGCGCATCTTTTGTTCCAACTCAACCTTTATAGCTTTTTTTTTCTCTCTTTCCCATGCAAAGACATCAAATTTCAACACTTTCAGCTTGAAAACCAAGGCACGCATGGGAAACAAATCAATAGGAAAACTGTTAGAATTTCACTTATCACGAACAAGGTCATTGAAGTCTCTCTCTTTAATCCAGGCATGATTAAATTTAAAAGGGAAATTGCATTTCTCATGTTCAGTCTCCAATTGTAAAATCATCGACATATGATTAGAGATATCCACATTTAAAAACCATGACTAGTATATGTTACATTTGTTAAGGAATTCCTCAGAAACATAGAAACGGTCAATCCTTTTGGAAATCCCAACCTCCCCTGATCACCCATTCATCCATAAGGGGACTAAGGGATTAGGACACATGTCAATTAATCCATCATCAGAAAACAACTCCCTGAAAAATCCAGCGAGAGCATCACTTCTTTCTATACTACACCAAATGTCTCTTTCTGACGAGGATAAATTTAAATCACCTCTAAAATTGAGGTTTTCCAGGGACAGAACCCCATCCTTCTTAATGGCATCCCAGAAGAGTTGAAGATTAGAATAGGGTTGTAGAAATTAACTACACTCAACACAGACTCCAAATCCATAGATCTCCCTAACAAAATAATTCTAGCAGTAGGTAAAAAGGGAGTAAGATTGACTAAATGAGGGTTCCAAGTAGATAAAAGACCCCCATATAAACCAACAACATCAATGGAGCACATTTCCCAACCTGGGAGAATACGAGAAAAAAATTCCCGAGCCCTTTCACATACATTCATCATCTCTTGACTTAGAATAATATCAAGCTTAATTGTTACAAAAAGTATCCAAAGGGCCAACATTTTGGGGATCCCCCCCACTCCCCTCACATTAAGAGAGAACAAGATAATTTTGTATCCCTATCAAGGCCCTTCTGTGCTCTAAGGGCCCCAACATTACAAGATGAAATTCTCAACGAGATCTTCTCATCACTAGACTTGTCCTTCGACACCACCATCAAAGGTGTTGCAACACCAAATCCCCCATGATCAAGTCCCCCCAACATGACACCTATCTCGAAACACTTATCTCTAATACGCTCTGACTTTCAAAGAGGTAGATGAGAACAACCCCAAATATCCATCCCTCCCCTCCTCCTTTAACGACTACTTGGGGACAATACCCTCATAAAGCTGTAATGAATTCTTCATAAGCATATCTTTAAAGGATGGAACCAAAGAATTTAACACCTCCTCTAGTGCCTAAGATTTTGATGGCTCAATCTGGGAATTCCCTGATTCCCCCACACCTAAGGAGAAATTCCCCTAAAATATAGAGGGTCCATAACACAATGAAGGGCCCAAACTCGGAAACTGAGAAGGACCCTCTAATATAGGGCTTGTCAGCTAATCCCTCAAATTCAAACCCGAAAATCCCCTATCCACCATACCACAAGATCCCACCTCAAGACATGGAATAGAATAAGGGGCCCCATCCCCACTAGAAAAATTTGACTCAAAAGGCCCTCGACAACCGAAAATCCAATCCCCCGCAGGTGGCTTCACACTAGTATCACTATTTAACGCAATATCTAAAGATGAAATGGGAAAAGATGGATTATGAGGATTATCCACACCAGAGAATGTAGAATACAACTCCATAGGTGTGGCTTCAGAAGGAACCTCCTCTTGAATAACCATTGGGATAGAAACATCGTTGATCCCTTCAGAAACCCCATCCAATGGAGATGCTAAGAGAGACACTTTCACCTATACAGAATATCTCGGACTGGGTTATGGACGTCTCACAAACAGGCGAGGGAACTTTGCCTTAAGATGACCGGTCCTTCTGCAAGAAAATCATCTGAATGGGACTCGCCAATATTCCAATATATTCTCCATGTTAATACCCCTCCAAATGATAACAAGTTCCTCCAAAAGCCCCTGACTGGTATCAATTTCCACTAGGATGCATGCAACCCTCTTATCATTTGCATCAAGCCTCTTCTTGTCAACATATAGAAAATGGCCAATGTCATTTCCAATGAAGATACACACCTCCACATTCCAAAATTGGAGAGAAAGACCAGGGACAAGAACCCACAAATGTATAAAGTGAAACTACTCTTTCGTTGGATCAAAGGCGGAGTTCCACCATTTTGAGCATCACGCTACCATCTCCACACATCCACATACCACCTAGAATTTTCAATGCATCCTCAAACTTCTTAAACCAGAAACAAAACCACTCTTTAAGTAATGGATCACAGACCGAGGTGTATCCAAGGATCGACTTCCACATTTCCTCATCCCAAGCTTCCATCTCCCTCTGTGCCAAAACCCAATAACTTAACTTACCAACCAATGCGAGAGATGACATAGTTACAACATCCTCCATGCCAATATCCCTCCCTAGAACCAAAGCTTGTTTCTTTGCTCTAATATTCAAAGATTTTCGGCCTCCCCTAGCCTGAAAATCACGCTTTTGAGGAGTCGTTTCAGCATCACTAAACATGGACACTTCTGGCACAAAAGACTACAAACACCCATAACCCTCCACCACACCAAGTACCAGAGATGCAGGCTGACAAGTGTCCTCAAAATATGAATTTGAAGGGTTGGAAACGGCTCCACACCCTCCCAACCCCAAACCTGAGACATCAGGTCTCTCAACCATTGATTTGAAGACTCTCTTTGTTGCCTCCACATCTGTTTAAGTTCTTCATCAGTCCAGAATATACCCTCATCTGCTCAAATCCCCTCATATTGGGGATCCATGAGGGTCACCAGGTCATCCTCAATATTTGAGAATTCCATCCCACTCATTAGCCAATCTCTAGCCACAAAATGCCAACACAGAATGCATGTCCAGTTGGACACATAGACCACCTGGGAAACCCCAACCCTGGCCACCAAAAATGGAAACACCAGCAACAAAACCTCTGCCAAAAAACAACAAACCAAAATATGGAAACCAAACACCCAACAAAGGGTAAAAACTATTTTCAAGGATTTTGATATAGTTTTTGGACAATTTTGGCGGTTTTTAGAGTAAAATTTTTTAATCCTATGAAAAATGGGACGAATCATATTGGAAAAAATAGAAAATGACAATTATTTTTTTGGAAAAAACCTCAAAAATTAGTCCATGGGCTAAATTTTGCCCCTAAAATTTTCCTTGTCATCAACTATGGCTAGTTCAAGAGTCTGGAGGCTTGGAGCATAGTTGAGTGAGATTGTACATCAAGATATTAATGGAGGAGAATGGTACAACAAGATTGCCAAACTTTGAGAAGAGTGTGTGTGATGCATGTAAGCTAGAGTTACACACTCTTTTGGTATAGATCTATGTTGCAATTTTTTATTAGAAAACTTGTCCAAATTGAAGGGATTTGAATGAGAAAAATTCTCAAAATAAGGCGATTTGATAGCTCTTTCTCCTAGGTGAAATTTGATGGATAATTTGTATTAAATTGACAAATGTGATCCATAAACACCAGGAGTCTATACCTTTCCACTCTTTGACAAAAGGTTATAACTAGTAATCACCTGTGATGTACGATGCAACCCTAAGCACCAAGCATTAATTGACAATCACCTCTAGTAAGCTGGTAGCCTGGTAGCAAATAAAGCATTAATTGACAATCTGTTGTGGGAAGCTAGTAGCTTGGTAGCAAATACATGCATTAATGATGGTTTTGTTTCGGTAGGCTATCACAGTTGAAATCTAACAACATCCTTCAAACGCTTATGTAGCTTGAAAACCATTCCTTCTCAAATCCCAACCAGTCTATGTGTAATGCAAATAAGTACTGTATTAATAGATAATGCAATCGCATAATATGGAATTAAATTGTGCATCAGATGATAAAAAATTAGAATTAGAATCGATTTATCATTTTTTTCACTGGTTTATAATTAATGTAGATGAGTGATTGGAATTAGGGGTTCTAGATTTAGAACTGTGGTTAATCAAATGGTTATATATTGTAATTTGGAAATGTGATTATGAAATTGGATTTGGAACAGTGGTTAGTGAAATGGTTATTGGAATTATTTGCTTCTTCTTGGAAAGGAGTGAAGTTTGTTATTGAAGTGATTCAAGATAATAGTTTTGGTACTCATGAACAAAAAATTTAGATTCACTCCATCTTTTGTATTTATCGATCTCTGTGTTCATTAGACATTGTATAGATTGTATTTCATTTTCATCCAACCTTGTTTAGAAGTTTTATTACTTTCTGACTCAATCTCGATTGGTTATAAATATCTTTCAATTGATTTCTTTATATTTTCGAGTATTTGGATTATTGGGTTATTTGGGTTAGACATTGCTTATTAAAAACTATAGAGTGGAATGACACAAATTTTATCACTATATTTATGAATTTGATTACATTGCTTTTAATATACCAGCTTAGATCCAAATCCTAGGCTCTATCAAGCGCCGAGAGGGATCAAATCTCCTGAGGTGCAAACCTCTCCTTGAATAGCTCTTTGAGTGCAATACCTGAGCCACCTAATCCTAAGCTCTAAAGTCTCTAGTTTAAGTCTCATATATACTTTTTACTTTGTATTATTCTTTTTTGTTTATGGCCTACATAATATTTATTACTTTTTACTTTGTATTATTATTTTTTGTTTACTTTGTATTATTTTGTTACTGGTCAAACATGGACAAACACTCTAAAGTCTCATATCTACTTTTTAATTTGTATTAAAAGTAAAAAGTAAATTCTTTTGTTTAAGTTATTCTTTTTTGTTTATGGCCGACATAATATTTACCACCTAATCCTAAGCTCTAAAGTCTTTAGTTTAAGTCTCATAAATTTACTTTTTACTTTGTATTATTCTTTTTTATTTATGGCCAACATAATATTTATTACTTTTACTTTGTATTATTCTTTTTTTTGTTTATGACCGACATAACACTCGACAAACTCGACGAACACTCGACGAACAAGATCTCCCCAAAAACTGGGCTGTAGAGCGCCTCTCGGCGCAACAATGAAATTTTGATGTATTACTACATTTTCAAATGAAAAGAGTAGTTTATTTTAACATGTCATCATTAAAGGGTTCCATATATCATATCCCTTCAAAGTGAAGTATGACCCTAGCCTTCAAATTTGATCATTGGTTACCATGTAAAAGTCATACAACGCACATTTATAAACAAGAATATCAAATAATAATTATGAATCCACATGGTTTATTCATCGTTCAAGATGTTGGCTAAAGGACAGTTTATGTGTCTTGGGCCACGTGTTAAAAGGAAAATGAGACGTCTTAGCCACATGTTAAAAGAAAAATAAGACCATTGAACTGTTTTTTAATAATAATAATAATAATAATAATAATAATAATAATAATAATAATAATAATAATACAATTAACAACATTTTATTTATTTATATTTTACGAATAGTTTTGGAAAACAACCATAACTTTTAATAATACAATTAAAACCATAACTTTATGGAATCATAATTAATTTCTTTATTGTCATTTCTATGTTAGCAAGTGTCCATCCTCTCCCTTTCTATCGACCACCATTGCAATCTCTGCACAAAGTATTAGTGGATACATCCCCTCGTGGAAAATGGAGTGCCGAGTCCTATAAATCGAAGATATGCTATTGTCATATGTGGACTTTATGAGTGCATCATAAAAACGATTGTTAGATGGTTAGTAATGTGTTGAGGGAGAAAAAAAAGGCCAATCAATCCCATCTTTTCTCATTCTATATGAGTTTATTTATATATTATCATTATTTAAAAAAAAAATATCTAACATTTTAAGTGAAGGTAACATGGAATTGTATATATGTGTTTAAAATGAAGAAAAAAAAAAGAATTATGTGAATGGCTTACTTGATTCAATATGAGTATCGGGTACTATACAAGCAAGCATGATTTGATAGATTTTATTGTTTCAATGACGGGTTCAATTTTTTTTAAGTCAAGTGTCTAGTTCATTTAGTCATGGATGATAGAGCCAAGGGCAAACAATATGCACCCAATTATCCATAACTACATTTACTTGATGCTTGGTTCTGTTGAGTAATATGCACCCAACAATAGTGCATTTAATGATGTTGTCTTTAAATCTAACAGTCTATATCTCTACAACAACATCATTAAATGCACTATTGTTGGGTGCATATTGCTTCATATAGACACTATTTATTTTTTGCTTTGGGGGGTTGGCCCTCTGGTGTTGGTTGGGTTGAGTGGAGATTTGTCACTCTATCAGATATTTCTAGTGGCTGGGGATAAGGGCCCAGTCTATTTATCAATTGGGCTGGTAGAAATATTTGTCGTTTAGAGGCGATTTGAGTTTGGGTGGAGCAATTTGTCGAACTTAGCGGTGATGATTGTAGTTTGATTCTTCTGCTATGCAGCTACAGCGGTTGAGTTCGTATAGGAATTGGCTATTGTGAAGAGATTTGGGACTGCACTGCTATAATGGAGTTTGGAAAGAAGATAGAGGGTCTCTTTAAGAGAATTAGTGACACACAAGCCAGTATTCATGATATTCGTTGTCAATTGAGGTGGATGAAAGAACAAATGGAAGGATTGATAGTTGCTGTTCAATAGCGAACTGCCCATGTGCCCATTTTGGATGGTCGTCTAGATGAAATAGAACAAACTTCTCATCAAATTTAAAGTTTTACTTATGGGATGGATGTCCATCTTGATGATGTATAAGGGATTGTTCGTGCTTTTGATGCGCAAGTACAAGCAATTTCAAATACTTTGGCCAAGCATGAAAACCTTATTATAAGGAAAAACTCTGGGATTGATGAAAATTCAGAAGATAAGAATGTTGACGGGCACTTTTTTATGCAACCGATCTATGTTGATGTAATTATCACTAGTTCAGAGGAGAGAGCTGTAAATATTAAAGATAGTCAAGGCAATCAAACTATGGACAGTGAGGAAACAAAGGAAGACTCTCGGGATACCCAGGACGAGGATATTAAAGAGACCATGGAAGAGGATCAAGATGATGATGTTGCAAGTCAAGAAGATGTTGATAACAGTTCAGAAGATGAAGAAGAAGACACTCAAAATGTCCAAGTTTCGAACAGTGATACTAGCAAAATCTATCATTTATGAAGTTTTTTTGTAGGTTGCTTTTAGGACAGTTTATTGAAATCTATAGCAACTTAGGGAGTTAGGTTTTTGCCACAAGTTTACTCTTTCATGGACGACTGTACTTAAGTCCTTTACTGTTCATGATACTATTCAAGAACCTCTGAAACTTTTTTGAAAAAAAATGTATTGTTTTACTAAAGTTTTTCAATATTTTATAAATACAATCTTAATCATTTTCATTAAAAAAACAAAACAAAACAAAAACTTAGTAATGAGATTGACTATCTTTTCATCTTAATAAACTTTTAAACTAAACCAAATTATTATTAAAATAAACCAAAAATTAAATGAGAAAAACAATTTCCAAAAAACCTCATTAAATTACATTTAAGAAATTGCAAAAATTTCTAAAAAAACTCAATACATCACATCTAAAAACAATTTCTAAAAAACTCATTACATTATATTTAAGAAATTGCAAAAATTTCTAAAAATCTTAATACATCACATCTAAGTAAAAACATAAAGTGTTCCATTCGAAATAACATAAGAGGAAGTAACACTCAACACACAACATTTAACACAATAAAAGACAACATTTTATATAAAAAACCTCAACACACAACATTTAAGACAATAAAAGAAAACATTTTATATAAAAAACCTTTAACCTATGTATGGATCTAATTAATTAAAAATGAAATGAGTATTCATTAAAAATAAAAAATACTCCATGTTAATTAAACTTAAAATGAATAATTTACCATAAAGTTAATGAAAATATTCATAATTTATAATTAAATTGTAACAACATAAATCTCTATCCTTTAAGTCTTCAAGCCAATCAAAAAGTGCTTACCCATAAACAATTATCCCCTCCAAGGATTTTAGTATGACTACGTGCTCATTGACATCCTGTCTTTCTAATCTAGCTTGCAAGCTAGATTTGACATTTGCATTTCTACTACACTACAACTATGAGCCAAGGATAAATAGTCGTGAATTGAAAGGTATGTATAAATCTTACTCGCTTTCCAAAGTAAGAAGCCTTTGAATATTTTTCTGTTCAATTGGTAAGTAACATTTAAGTATATATAAAATTTTGTTAGCTTGTTCCATTTATAAACTTTTAGGTAAATAGAAAGGAAGTGAATTATCTCTTTGAGTGAGTTTTTTTTTTAAGGTTAGTTAAAAATATAATTTAAAATTTTAAGGTTTATTTTATTTTTAAATGGATCTTTATTTTAAAAACAAAGTTTTTATGATTAAACTTTTAATCAATTATATAAAATTATAGTTTTTTCTTTTAAATTATTGATTTAAAAAAATTAATAATAAAATTGAATTTATTTACTTATTAAGTCATTCATTCTTAATATGTAATGTTCACATATTTCATGAGAATAAACTAACTTAAAGATAAAAAAACATAAAATGAGTAAATCCATTTGCTCAAGAATTCTATCAATATATGGGAAGGCCTTTGGAGCTACTTTTTGACAACTAAACTTAGTTGTGATTTATAATTAGCTCTAGAATTCTATCAATATATGGGATGGGAAGGCCTTTGGAGCTACTTTTTGACGACTAAGCTTAGTTGTGATTTATAATTTAAAAAAATAACAATTTTTGTGCACAAAAAAATGGAAAATTTTAAAGCCTGACATCAATCAAAACCCAAAAAAATCTTGTAAAAACACATAAATTGGAAATTCCATATCCCACATTATGATTCTAGTGCTAATGAATCAAAAGGGTAAGTTGGGGTCTTTCGCAGAAGCTATGCACAAGTGCTTTTGGAAATTTTTTATTACTATCTAAAATGGACTTTCTATTTTTATAAATGTGGATTAGAACCATGGAACCATAACTTCATAAAAAGATTATGAAACATCTTTTTGTTTCATAAACCAAGGACTATTACCAACAAGATATACTTTCTCTAACTTAGAAAGAGTTCAGAATAAAAAAATCTTTACCACATAGATGGAGCAAGACTATGTACATTAGTAAAGATCCATAAGAAGAAGACAATTGGCATACGAATTTTTTTTGCAATGGCCAGAAGCTAGAAAATCATTCCACATTTCAAAAACTAGTCCTCTTCCTCCATCCTCATCAAGCATCAAAATTCAAAAACAAAATTGAGGTTGACCTATCCATGTAAATGGAAATTTTAAGAGTTGTCACAGAGTAAAAGGGAGAATTATTGAGGATTGAATAAGCAACAACCTTAGCATTTCTTGAAGATATTCCCAAACTGAAAATAGTGCGTTTAAAATAGGTGGGCTTATATCGAACAACCTTGTTAATGATTAGTAAACAAGGGCTTATATCCCACTCACTTCAACACAGATCCTATGTGGAATTTAAATTTGATCTCTAGTTTTTTGTCTTGTGTAGAGATCTGTGTCCTTCTAATGGTTGCAAGGCCTCTATTCTCAGTGTAAATTTCACGTCCCCTCTCATCGATACAATGCACGGGAGAGAACATGACACTAGAAATGTGTTATTTCTACTTCTCAGCCTCATTATCATTAAAAAAATTCATGCAAATGTATAAATGCAAGAAACACAGCGGAAATAAATTTCTACTACACATACATCTAGCATGTACTCATCAACATAATCATAACATTAAATAATTAAATACATTGCAGAATTAACACAAGAGAGTTCTTATCTTGAAATGAAGTAGTCCCGAGAAACTGGTTATGAAACTGCAACGTTCCACCCAACCATAGGCCAGTTGTGTTCATCAATCTCTCAACACAACTGTCATCCCCGATCTAGGCATGATTTCTACAAGGAAAAAGAGAAGAGTAGACTCACGCATAGCCAAATATACACCAAAAATCAGCCAAGCCAATCCATAATTGGGTTTATCAGGATGCTAAGGCAGTAGAAAGGAAGAATTTCTAAACTAGTGAGCTCAACCACAGAGCTATTGGTCCCTCTACAAGATCTAGCTAGCTTGGCACCCACAATACCTACACACCCAACACAAGGGAGTATTCTCTTCACTTCTATACAATCCCTCAAGCTATACATTCCCTTCTAGTGCTCTCAAAGTGTGCATAGAAAAGTATCCAAAGCCCTTTGATCTTTAGTATATCTGCACTCTTCACTCAGTTTATCAAGCCAATTCTGGATCCTCTTCTACTATTGGTTGCTTACACACAATTCAAGCAAAATCAAGGGATACATATAACTCAAGCCAAAGCTATATTGCAAAAACACATATTTACACAACTGTTGGGCATGAAGGAAAACGTTTTAACTATGGGATGCCCAAAATGAGATTGCCATGGGTTTTCCCAAATCGTGGCACAGCAAAAACGAATTATGGGATGGGGAAATAACCATAGGGAGAAAAACGATTTCTCCCACAGCTATATGAGCATTTAGTGGGCCAAAACAGCCTCTATGAACCCCAAATCGATTTCCCCTTCTTTCCCACTGTTCTGCAACACAAAAATGACTTCCTAGCTGTGGAAAATGAGAAAAAATGAGGGAAAATGTGGGAAAATGGCTAGGAATCTCAGAGTGCGTGAGGGAGAAAAAACAATGGGTGAAGAATAGCTTGGGGAGGAATTTTGTGGGTGTTTTCTTTCCCTATAAGCCAAAAAACAAATTTCCAAATTGATGGCTTGCCCTACACAAAATTGGGCAGCCATACCTCTCCATTCTCAATGCATTAACTATCTCAACCAACTCTTGGAATAAATTAAATGATTGGGTGCATAAGTCAAAATGGGTAGTTGAGGGTTTATGGCTTCTCTCATTGACACTATTGGCTCAAGGGTTTGAATATTTTCCCTCCCTATTCCTTGTAAAAATCATGCCCCCGTCTCTTGTTGCATTGCATAGCTAGTTGTGGGTATTTTATTAAAATGCATATTTACATGATGTAATTTCTATTGTGCCTAGCTAGCACGAGAACCATATCCATTGATTTTTAATTGTTGATGCATAACACACTAAATCGATGGCTGGGGCCTTGGCCTTGAGCTCCTCACCACAATTTTATAACGATATTTAAATCATTTACAATTTTAATGCAATAGGGTCAAAATCGGGATATTACAGTAAACTGTACACAACTAGTTACAATGCAAATACTAATAAATTTTATGATCTAGTTTCTCTATTGTTCAAAACAAACAGACACACAAATGAACAGCGGTCGGGCCATTGAAAACCCAGATTGTACCAATGCCCTGGCACCAAGAACTATCTTGTTAGATTTTGAGCATTAATTCAATATGATCTAGGATCTTATCTGAGAGAATAACAAGCACAGCATATCAATCACAAGAGACAATAGACACAGAGTTTCCTCAGGGGAAACCAAGAAGGTGAAAAACCCCGCAACTTCCTCATAGATAGAAAGAGCAATGATACAAAACCCAAGTACAAGAGATAGTCTCCTTAGCAGCTTCTCCTCCTCCACTAGTGTGCATCACTCAATGAGAGAGATAGATGAGTAAGTGAATGATCAAATAGAGTGACACCCTCACTCTATTTATACACTGACTTGACTTGCTTAATAACCTAACAGGGCCGACTTCTCTAGGAGAGTCTAATAACCCATGGTAACTTAACTCAGGGCCGACCCCACACTTGGTGGTCTAATAACCCATCTTGATAAGTTACGACACTTGCAACACTTGTAAATACAAATGATGACACTTCCGTATAGAGGAATAATAACCTCTTTGTAGGGATACAATATACATATATGAAATACATTCCGAAGTTACATATACATCAACACTCCCTCTTAACTAGGAAGCCATTTCTCAACACAGGTCTTCTAGCACAAGTCTTCTTCTCTGGATCATCAAATCATCGTCATCGGATCATCGTCATCGTTACTGTTGGTGTCTCAATCAATCTCCAATCTATTCGTCATAGGAAGTTCTACAAAGCCAACCCTTTTTCATGCTGGTTGTAGGCCTAGAATCGATGTAGGTCTTCATCATCTCTGCGAGCAAGCCATCAAGTAAGAACACCTCAGGACTGATTACACTGCCTCTGCAAAACCTGCAAGATCTCGCAGGACTGATTACACTGCCTCTGCAAAACCTGCAAGAGCATATTAGGACTGATTATATGCCTCTGCAAAACCTGTGTACCATACTGTCACCTCATCGTCTTCAAATCATCGTCATCGTCCATGGAGCACAACCCAGATGCACATCACATAGCACTTACATACACCGACATGGGAGGACCTACCTACAACCATCCGGGAATGGCTCAACACTTACATCACGACCATGGGAGTACATACCTACCACCATGTCGGAAAGGCACAACACTTACATCACGACCATGGGAGGACATACCTACCACCATGTCAGAAAGGCACAACACTTACATCAATGACCATGGGAGGACATACCTGCCACCATGTCGGAAAGGCTCGAAAATTGCATCAACGACCATGGGAGGACACACCTGCCACCATGTCAGAAAAGCCACGTCCATCCCTTACATCTCACATATGCACCATGGGAGGACATACCTACCACCATCTAAGAATGGCCCCAGCCCTTACATCTACACCATAGGAGGACCTACCTACCACTATGTGAGAATGGCTCTAGCCCTTACATCTGCACCATATGAGGACCTACCTACCACTATGTGAGAATGGCTCATGTGCATCCGTGTCTCCGGACTCATCACTTCCCCTTGGAAGGAATCTCGATCTGAAGTACAACAAGTCTCTCTCTGAAGTACTCAAACTTCGATCTGGCCATGGCTTGGTCAACACATCAGCTATCTGCTTGTCCGTCGCAACATACGATAGCTTCACTGCTCCTCTCTACACCATATCCCTGATATAGTGATATTTGATCTCTATGTGCTTCGACCTATCATGGAACACCGGGTTCTCAGACAGCTTCACACAACTTTGGTTGTCACAATAGATGCAAGTAACATCCAATTAGAGATCAAATAAATCTAATAGTAGCTTCCTCAGCCATACTCCCTCACAACTAGCCGAACAAGCTACGACATACTTGTTGTGAGTAAAAGGCACCTATAGTTCAGGGGAGAAACTACCAAATTACGGTGATAAAGATAGACTTACAAGCATTCTGCAAGTACAACAAATAAATGAAGAGATTAGGGTTTAGGGATGTATGCACCTTATTCAAAGGGTTGATCCTAGCTTTGCCTTCCTTGCTCTTCAATGCTTATCCAGTGTTGCAATGCCCAGACCTGCAAAACAACTTGATACCTCTCTCAAATACATTTGACTACATAGATAAGACTGATATCCATAATAGAAGAAGACATCAGATTATAAGCAAACTGTAATCAAATCTAAGACACACATAAATAGGTCATATTTGGAAAGAGAAGGACGTCTGATCTTTATTAATGAATGAAAGCAAGTACATAAAGTTATACCTTCCTTAAAGCTTGGCACTTCACGAAACCTAGATTCAAGGTCTCTTGCTTCCGTTCTCCAAGGATCCCATCCTCTAATCAACTGTGCTAGGGTTTAACAAAACTGAGGCACAAGAGAGGCGGATGAGGGTCTCCATTCCTCCAGTATAACTTTGTTATAGGCTTGGTCCCCTCACATGGCCCTTCTACCCTCCTTATATAGTCAGTGAAGGAGGGGAAAAGAAGTTATAACCGAGTAGGAGGTTCCCCAACCAACTTAACTTACCCGAATTCGAGATTTTGACTTGTATAGGAATGTACACTACTATTTCACAGTGGAGTAGCGCCCAAGGCGCTACTATAGTGTTTTACAACTAGCGCCCATCACTTTTTAAATGTTGTACGCTACTCTATTGAAGAGGAGTAGCGCCCATGAGGGTTTGAGCGCTACTATTGTACACTGGAGTAGGGTATAAGCGCTAGTTTGTTAAGGTAGAGTAGCGCTCATGTGAAAAATGGCCAAAAACAGGCTTTTCTGCTCATTTTCAGGAGATGGTTTGGTCTGGAAAAATGTTCCTAAGGGTCATAATCATCAAATCGGTCAAGAATGAGGTAATTTCAACCATTTTTAGTGTCCCAAATGGCTCCTCCATCCACAAATGTCCTGTTGTGTGACTGAACTTGATCTCAAGAAGTGTCGTCATGCAACCAAGGGAAGCAAGTGTCGTCACAGACGGAGAGGTGTCATTTCAAGCTATAACAGATGCCCCCTAATGTATGAGGTCAGAGGGACTGAGGGAAACGATGGCCAAAATACATTATAAATAACAAATATTTGAATCATGGAGGAAACGGAGAAACCAAGAATCATCGACTCAAATGAAGTACCTGAAAGCAAAGGCAATGTCAGACAAACTTATCCTTGGGGTAACTGTCCATGTTCAAATGGTGGAACATGACCTCCAAGAGGATACAATAATGATCCAAAATACTGATAAATATACCATGGCCACTAAAATACAAGCATGGATCCATGAGGAACATAAGTGTAAACATAACCACATAAATACAAGGTGGATCTATGTCAAAACTTGAGAACATAGCCATAGAGAACAAGCTGGATATATGTCTCATCCAGAGCCCAAAAAGAGTGTGGCTCAGTCTTGCGCAAATTGGGTGATAACATAAATGAGGTGATGCTATCGAGGATCCCAAGGTCTTCATCCAAAAACAAACCAAGGTACAAACCTATCCATGCGAATAAATGAGTTGATGTCGAACATGGGAGGTATCGTTTGATTACCAGTCATTGATGTATATCGTTAACAAACGCGAGGGTGTCCACCAATAATAAAAATGGAACCCAAGGTACCTAGTACATTCAAGCAAGTGCGAATAAATGGTCTTGCCATCGAACACTTGAAGAATCCATTGGATAGGAGACATTGATGTATTCCCATCTATCCAATAGCGAGGGAAACTGTCACTAATGACTGCAATCCCCAAGGTACTAACCGAAACTCTAAACATCATTACCAGAGCATAATGAGTTGAAGTCGATGGGAAGAAGTTCGTTGGAAGGGAGGCCTTAATGCATCCTCCATCATCCAACACGAGGGACACTCAACAGGTATGAGCTGATTTGGAGTAGGACTAAACACATGATGAAACATACTGACACCAAGGAATGGCCGACACATGAGGTCAAGGTAACTGCAGAATGGCCGACACAGGTTATATCCTTGAATAGTGAGCACAACACAAGGGTGACTTAGGTAGATTTGAACACAAAGAGACCAAGATGCAAATCTACAATGTAGGAGACATTAACAGATTCTCCATATGATTGGAAGACTAACCAAACAGAGGAGTAAGAAACTCTGAGATCAGGTTTACCCTAAGGCCAACACTAGAACCCAACTCGTTTGATAGAGTCAAAACAGGTGCTTTGTCCAAGGAGATAGTTGACTTACTGCCATCATATTGAAAGATATTTTAACATTCTTCCCTTCCCTTTCCTTTTTCATTTTCTAACGAGCTTGACAAAGAACTAAAGCATGCTCGACGGTATTTTCATATTTAAGGAGTCTAAAAAACCTAGAAGAAAACTCCATACACCTATCCGTGGATTTTATATCGAACCTGGATTGGTCTGTGCTCGGCGGTGTTTTCTTGCTTATAGAGTTGAAAAACTTAAACAGTCCTCTATACACCTACTCGTGGATTTTAATATCGAACCCAAGTAGGTTAATGCTCGCCAGTGTTTTCCTGTTTATAGAGTCTGAAAAACTTAAACAATCCTCTTTTTACCCTCTCGTGGATTTCACATCGAGCCCGAGTAGGTGAATGCTCGCTTGGTTTTTTTACATTTTGAGAGTTTGAAAACCCTAAAGACGACTCCAAAGGTCCTTTTTTGTAGAGTTAGTCTCCTTCCCTGAAAAAGTGTAAAATAATGGAAGAAGAACTCTTCTAGCGCATACCAGAGTATACCTAGAGTATACCTTTTCCGTAATTTATCCACCAAGGCCCGGAAAATGGGTAATTCTATACCTAAGTGGATGTCAGTTTAGTTATTTTAACGAGCCTGAAAAGACAACTATGCTCGGAAAAATTATCCTATTTAAGGAGTCTGAAAAGGGCTTAAAATAACTCCATAGGGATCTTTTCCGTAAAGGTTTAACGAGCCCGAAAAAGTAAACTCGTGACCTCCTTACTGTTTTTAACAAGCTCAAAGGAGATACCGAAAATGCTCAAAACTTCCTTACTGTTTTTAACGAGCTTGAAGTGAAGGTGGAAGAAATGCTCGTAGCCTCCTTACTATTTTTAACGAGCTCGAAGGAAAGGTGGAAGACTGCTCATAACCTACTTACTGTTTTTAACGAGCTCGAAGTAAAAGAAGAATGCTAAAAATGGGAGGAGACGAGTGTCAGGGACATGCAAAACTAGCTCCAAGCGCATGGAACAATGCTATGCCTAATGCAAGGAACATGAGCAAGATAAGGACACTCAGGGTGTGTCTCCTCCAAGTAAGAGGTGTCAAATTGCGAAGGCAAAATGATACAGGGATTAGCGGAAATCAGATCAGAGATGGAGGCTTATACAACAAGCTAAAAGCGTGGAAGCCGACATCAGGCTCATTAGCGCAAGCGGGATCATAACAGATGCATATGCAACTTGAACACAAAGATGGGAGCCTTATCAGGGATGGCCAGAAGTATATGAGGAAGAAAGATATGAGGCTTCTTTTCAAAGTCATGGTAAATCTAAAAAGGCTCCCAATCCTATGAGAAAAACTCAACATGGGCACCAAAATGGCATAAGGGTGCTGACTAGGGTGACCCATGTTAGGTAGGCTTTGTTGTCGGACTGGTGCACAATGCATAAAGAGATGGCTAACACACCAATATCCAACAGGTTTGACCCTATGGCGAATTCAGATGGCAAAAGGTTCAAATGCAACATAATAGCGGGGAAGCCTAAACCTACATGCAAGGTTCCGAATATACCTGACATGGTCGCACAAGGTGTCAAAAAGGACCAGTAAGCAAGTATACATCCAGCTAAGAATCCTGTCTCCAAGAAACATTAGTACCAGGATCATATCTAAAACATATGTAAAGAAAGACTCGATACAAGTCACTGTGGTAGAAATACTTTCAACTTCACTATCATCAACAAGAGGCATAAACAAGGCATAGTTTTGGAATGAAGACTCTATGGTACCCAAGCCCAAGGACTTACAATCAACAAGATCAAATTCAGGATGAAGATCAAAGTTGAAGGACATGATGGAATCTGCAGGAACAAATTCATCATCATGGGAGTTGAAAATTCTAGAAGCAGAATCAAACTCAATAGGAACACCGATTTGCGTATCTATAGGAGAGTCCAAAGAATCAACAGTAGGAAGATTAGACTTTAAGGTCAAACCGGGGTTGGAAATAACTGTGACTAGATCAACATCCAAATGAATGGCAGACTGTACTATAGACTCTAGGAAAACTTCATCGGAAGGAAGCATGTCATCCCAGATAGAATACATATCTAAACATTCAGATGGAGGTGTCACTTGGTCAAAAGCTGGGACCAAGTCCCGAGAAGGTAAGCATGAACTCAGAGAATTCTTCTCAGTAGCAGTTGAACTCAAGGAACAATATGCCACATAAGCACCATGTGACATAGTAGTGCCTAATGACGAGGGATCTGACTGGTCTACGGTTGGGTAATAAGGAGGATCAACAAATGCAAGCTGGTCGATAGTGACGATGCTTTCGTTATGAGGAAAATACATCACACGAAAGAGCGTAGACACCATAGCATGCATAGCATAAACGTAATCATGCCCGAGGATCATATCAAAGTCCATAGGGTCCTTTAAAACCATAAAATAAACTAAGACTATTTTTCCACCCAAGGTAACAGGTGCCTGACGGAGGAATCCAATCGGTTCACTAGGTATTCTATCGAAGGTCGACGACCAATTAACAGCTGGAATAACATTAGGGAAACCCAAATCTCTCCAAGCATAAGCCGATAAGATACTAACAGAAGCTCCTTCATCAACAATGCATCGATCAACCGTATGGTTCCCGATATCAACCTTTATCTGGAAAGGTGTCGAAGAAGGAAGACGAGGCTTGGCTAGACTATTCTAATCAAAGGAAACAATCCTAGGGCTTGGTAGGGGTTCACATGGCACAGATGAAGTACCCCCCTTTTTTAGAAACATCCAAACTGGTAATGCAGAAGACTTCCGCAGTGGGTGCATCAATCTTGACAGGACTGATGGGATCGGTCGAAGATTGCATCGATTCGATCACTTCACTCTCCGAAGGAAGAGTGGGGTTGACCAAATATTGCATTGGTTCAACCACTTTATCAACCAAAGGTTGATATGAATGTAGGGAATCTATAGACAACTCAAGAACAGAGGTTCCTTCAGACATGGACCACACTCTTCATGCCTCTAGAATGGCAGGGCATCGGTGAGTAAGGTGATCTCCCTTACAAAGTTTACAAGGAAACTTTGGTTTCTGTCCTATAGGTTGATACTTCTTTACAATGTCAGTACTCTCAGCATGACTAGCATTGGTTGACAGCTTGCCCCCAGCGTGACTTGCAGTGGCTGGTTGCTCAGAAGCATAAGACTTTTGAATTAAGGACCACACTTTTTGCACTTCTGAAAGTACAAGGCACAAGTAAGTAAGGTGGTCTCCCTCACAAAACTTGCAAGGGAACTTAAGCTTCTGTTTGTTTGGTTTGTCGACAATGTCAACTCCCTCAGCATGACTTGCAGTGGCTGATCTGGTGTCTCCAGTATGACTCACAGGAACTGGTGACTTGTCATTAATATGACTAGCAGTGATCAATGACGTGTCCTCAACATGACTGACAGTGGTTGAAGACAAAATTTCAGTGTGATTTTCAGTGACTAAAAGTTTTCTCCCAGCATGACCTCCAGAGGCTGGGTAGGTGCCCCTTGCATGACTTGCAGAGGCAGGTTGCTTGCCCCCAGCATGATTTGCAAAGGCTGGGTTGCTGCCCCCTTGTTTTGGAATCTTATTCCTATTCTTCCCCCGTCTATTCCTTTTAGACTACTGGTTACTAGTATTGCTACTTTCGCCACATGAGGTAGAAAGAGGAGGAGAAGATGTTACTGGCAAGGGAGGCACAGGGTTCTGATGCTCTTGATTTGAGGTGCTTACAAAAGAAGCGTTAGGAGCATGCAAGGCATTCGGAGTGGAAAACAACCAAACCGGCAGCCCTATGGTGAATCCAAGAAGATTCAGAGTAGCCATTAAGGGAGTTCCAATGTTTCCAATGAATGGAACAGCACAAGGATCCCCCGGAATAGGGGTACCTTGATTGGCACTCGCCGAAACGTTAGACATAGTTCCCTGCTCAAATGAACAAGAAGTTCTCTAAGGAAAACTAAGACAAGTAGCACAAAGAGCACACCACTAAAAAAGGTCCTAGGTAAATCAAACCGGGAAAATAGATGCCTTCTGGAGAAGAGTCTGGGATGATGAGGGCCTAGAACAGATCAACGAAGGATGAAGAACAGTTACCCAGGGTCCACAATACAATGAATAAGGGTGCAAGCGCTGGAATCACCCAACCGCCTTCCCAAAGACCTGCAAGGGATTTCCTCCCACGTCTGTCCTAGGTATAGAAGATATACCCTTTGTTGTCACCTGTGTATGAACCTATGGTCATATACTAAGGATACCACCACACTGAAAACTCCTGGGGGAACAATCTCTGGTCGAATCAGAAGGCGTGGGCAGCGTAACTGAGCCCGAAACTCAAAAGAGTCCCCAAATGCGATCCAATCCTGGTATATGCTCGAAATAGAAAGTAGGAGGAGTATTCCCAACAATATGATCTCACAAGACCTACTGCATAGATCCCAGGCAAGCTTTGAATGAGGTGGGTTTACCTGTGATAGTCGAACTACAATTTTTGCGTAATGTGTGATCTTGGGTGGTTTAAGGTGTTTTAAACCCAAGATCCTAACCAAGACTAGTTGGTGTAGTGTAACCTAGAAAAGAAAATGTTACTAGTACATTTTATTAGGGTTCATTGTAAAGGTTACTTGCTTACTAAAAAAGGTAGTGGATGTGTGAGAGTGGTTATAATAGAGATAGAGTACTGAAAATGAAATATTTACCACTAAACAAATCTTTTCTTTTCAATGCAAGTCTTAAAATTACGATTTAGAATGCATGTGCAAATGTAATTTTTAATCTTTCGAATGCAAAAAAGGTAAAAATAAAGTCTAAATGTACAAAATCAAACTCAAAACCTAAGAATGCAGCTACTCAAACAAATAGGTATGCAAAAGAAAACTTGTTCTTTTTGATGCAAAGCACTCTAAAATATTTTAAGCCACTTGCAAGGTACTCTATTCAGAAAATAAATCAAAATTCTTTATGCTTTCAAAGATAAGAAACAAAACTGAAACTAACCTACTATCAAAGGAAATCAAAGAAACTTTCAGGTTTTCTTTATTGAAACAGTAAAAGCTACCAAATATGACTTTCAAATTCTTATTGATGTAAGCATGCCAAACATTTGGAAAAGAGTAGAAAAACTACTTTTAGACCCAAACGAAGAAAATGACCTACGAAGAAGTATGGTTTGGTAAAGTCAGGTCTGCACATAAACAATGCAAACAAGGTCTTGAACAACATCCAAAACACTTGAGCTTTCACTACAAAAGAAAAACTAAAAGCATAAGGGAGGATAAGAAACCAATCTAAAAGAGAAATTTCACTCAAATAGGTACAAATAGGGTCAAAAAGACTCAATAGGTTTCAAATCTAGTGGAAATGGAGCAAGCAGGTTCAATCAGACTCAAATTAGGGTACAAAACACCAAACTGGTCCACAACCCCCCAACTTGGGTCCACAAGCCGGCAAAATTTCCAAACAAGCCCAAATTGATCAAAAGAGGTTCAAATCATGAATGTAGGATCAGTACAAGGATAGGAGACCACTTACAGTGGTTTAACTTAGACCTAGGGTCATCGGGGACCCCAAAAAATGCAACCACGGCCCCCAAATTTGGGTCCACAACCCAAAAACTCAAAAAAATCAAACCCAGATTGTGGGCGCTATTTGTATGAGGTATACCGGCGCCCATAACAGGGGTGGGAGCTACTGTGTAGAGGAAAACTAGCGTATGTGCGCTACTGTGCTTCACAACAGTAGCGTACAGGTTCAAACAGAGCCAACTTGGGTCCACCAGGGTCTGAAAGGGCTAGGAAGGGTCTGTAAGAGCCAAGGAGGGTCAAACAGAGCCTACTAACTGATCCTAATCAAGAAAATGAACAAATACCATCAAACAAGACTGAAGAAATGACCTTGGATACCCCTAAGCAATTAGGCTTCCCCCAGTGGAGTTTCCATTCTGTTGTGAGGAAAATGCACCTATAGTTTAGGGGAGAAACTACCAACTTATGGTGATAAAGATAGACTTACAAGCATTCTGCAAGTACAACAAATAAATGACGAGATTAGGGTTTAGGGATGTATGCACCTTATTCAGAGGGTTGATCCTAGCTTTGCCTCCCTCGCTCTTCAATGCTTATCCAATGTTGCAATGCCCAGACCTGCAAAACAACTTGATACCTTTCTCAAATACATTTGACTACATATATAAGACTGATATTCATAATAGAAGAAGACATCAAATTATAAGCAAACTGTAATCAAATCTAAGACACACATAAATACGTCATATTTGGAAAGAGAAGAATGTTTGATCTTTATTAATGAATGAAAGCAAGTACATAAAGTTATACCTTCCTTCAAGCTTGGCACTTCACGAAACCTAGATTCAAGGTCTCTTGCTTCCATTCTCCAAGGATCCCAGCCTCTAATCAACTGTGCTAGGCTTTAACAAAACTGAGGCACAAGAGAGGGGGATGAAGGTCTCCATTCCTCCAGCATAACTTTGTTATAGGCTTGGTCTCGTCACATGTCCCTTCTACCCTCCTTATATAGTCAGTGAAGGAGAGGAAAAGAAGTTATAACTGAGTAGGAGGTTCCCCAACCAACTTAACTTACCCGAATTCGAGATTTTGACTTGTACAGGAATGTACACTACTATTTCACAGTGGAGTAGTGCCCAGGGCGCTACTATAGTGTTTTACAACTAGTGCTCATCACTTTTTAAATGTTGTACACTACTCTATTGAAGAGGAGTAGCACCCATGAGGGTTTGAGCGCTACTATTGTACACTGGAGTAGGGTACAGGTGCTAGTTTGTTAAGGTAGAGTAGCGCTCATGTGAAAAATGGCCAAAAACAGGTTTTTTTCTGCTCATTTTCAGGAGATGGTTTGGTCTAGAAAAATGTTCCTGAGGGTCATAATCATCAAATGGGTCAAGAATGAGGTAATTTCAACCATTTTTAGTGTCCCAAATTACTCTTCCATCCACAGATGTCCTGTTGTGTGACTGAACTTGATCTCAAGAAGTGTCATCATGCGACCAAGGGAAGCAAGTGTCGTCACGGACGGAGAGGTGTCATTTTAAGCTATAACAATAATCTGCTTCGGCTGTACTTAGTGCTACGCAGGACTGCTTCCTGCTAAAACAAGAGATCACACCTGATCCCATACTAAACTAGCACCCTGAAGTGCTCTTCCTATCTGTAGCACTGCCTGCCCAATTTGAATCAACATAACCCTTCAGGTTAAACTTTTGATTCGCATCATACTTGACCCCATAATCAACCGTACCCTTTAGGTACCTTAGAATATGTTTTACAGCAACCAGGTGAACATTTCTTGGATCCGTGATCCGAATTTTAGGGGGCATATGGTCTAAATTTGGATGTATAAGCCATAAAAGTATTAAATTGAGAGGCCACCCTCTCTCATCCATGGTATTTGGTAGAACATAGTTTTGGCCCATGGTATGGTCTCAAGACACATTGTAATAATGCTATATAAAGGCCTAGCAAGCCTTCTCATAACAACAAGTTACTCATTTGGTTTCTCTCCTATTTTCTATTGTTCATTGTGAGATTAATTAGATCTGAGTGACTTATTGGTAATTAGTTTAAGAGGTGGGGCTCCTCTTTGAACCTCACCTCCCATACGCTTCATATGTTTTTGTTCATGCTTATTCTTATGCAATATTAGGGTTTTCATGTGAATTTTATGACAGATTTGCATGCTTAATCTCCTCCTCTCTCGGTATTCAAGCCTTCCGGTTCTCAGCTCCCAAGATCCGGATCAGTGGTATCAGAGCAGGTACGCTCTCCATCGGGACAAGATTTTGAAGCATTGTGCGGGTTCAACGGAGGTTCCACAACCTCTACAACAACCCATGATTCTCTACAAACCCTTGGCATCTCTATACTCAACACTCTCACATTCAACAAACTTTGAACAGGTGCCATGGGCTTCATAGGACGTTTTAGAGGCTCTACCATAACTCATCAAAAAGGTATTTCCGTCAGCTCAAATGGGTATTTCACAGAATTTCCTTTCGTTTCCCGGTTTGTGAGATATGCTTGTTTGAAGTAGCAAGTGTTTGTGCATAATGCGGCCGAACGTACAACAAATTTAAAAAAGTGCTACAGAATCCATAGAATGTCTCAAAGGATTTTCCATAGCTCATTGGAAAGCTCTTTCCGTCATCTAAAATGGGTATTTCACGGAATTTCATTTCGTTTTTCGGTTTGTGAGATATGTTTGTTTGAAGTAGTACATATTTGTACACAATGCGACCGGACGTACAACAACTTTAAATAAGTGCTACAGACACCACAAAATGTCTTTGAGGCTCTACCATAGCTCATTGGAAATCTCTTTCGGTCAGCTAAAATGGGTATTTCGTGGTTTTCCATTTGGCTTTCTGGTTTGAGAGATATCATCGACTGAAGCAACATATGTCTGCAAAATAGTGTGCGCGCATCTCTTAAACTTCAACAAACATTTTCTCAATCTTTGGGCCACCCCAGAGCAAGTATGTTGTATGGATTGAAAGGTCTCTTTGAGATCTCAAATGGGTCTTCAATAGAATTCAATTTCAGTACATGCATCAGAAGCTATGAATGGATTTGCAGCAAGACATCAACTGCACCAAAGATCATGAATTTTTTATTTTTTAAAAATCTTAATGTAATCACGGTTATGGGTCAACCACACAAAACCCATGGTTATGGGTTAACCACACAAAACCCATAGTTATGTATTGTAATCATGGTTGTGGGTCAACCACACAAAACCCACGGTTATGGTTTAACCACACAAAACCCTTCTCTTCAGTGGAAACAAGCTTGTCATTGCCACCATGGTTATGGGTCAACCACATAAAACCCACGGTTATGAGTCAACCACACAAAACCCATGGTTTTGAGTCAACCACACAAAACCCATGGTTTTGAGTCAACCACACAAAACTCTTCTCTTCATTGGAATCAAGCTTGTCATTGCCATCATGGTTATGGGTCACCCTTGAAAAACCCACGGTTATGGGTCAACCTCGCAAAACCCACGGTTATGGGTCAACCACACAAAACCCTTCTCTTCATTGGTAACTAGCACATGGTAATCATGGGTCTCTTTTTAGCATGAAATGATGGGGACCATCATTTTCTAAGGGGGGAGGAATGATCCGAATTTTAGGGGGCATATGGTTTAAATTTGGATGTATAAACCATAAAAGTATTAAATTGAGAGGCCACCCTCTCTCATCCATGGTATTTGGTAGCACATAGTTTTGGCCCATGGTATGGTCTCAAGACACATTGTAATAATGTTATATAAAGGCCTAGCAAGGCTTCTCATAACAACAAGTTACTCATTTGGTTTCTCTCCTATTTTCTATTGTTCATTGTGAGATTAATTAGATCTGAGTGACTTATTGGTAATTAGTTTAAGAGGTGGGGCTCCTCTTTGAGCCTCACCTCCCATTCACTTCATATGTTTTTGTTCATGCTTATTCTTATGCAATATTAGGGTTTTCATGTGAATTTTATGACAGATTTGCATGCTTAATCTCCTCCTCTCTCGGTATTCAAGCATTTCGGTTCTCAGCTCCTAAGATCCGAATCAATCCGTCAGGAACTGGCTCAATGTGTTCACCGCAAAGCAAATATCTGGTCTCATGTTCGTCAGGTACATCAAGGACCCAATCATCTTACGATACCCCGTGACAGCAACCGGCTCAGATGAAGCATCACATAAAAGCTTCAGGTTCGATGCCATAGGTGTGGCCATGGCCTTGCAGTCCATCATCTCGAATCACTTCAGGATCTCTACTGCATACTTCCCTTGTCCAAGGAAGATTCCATCTGCACTTTGCCACACCTCTATGCCTATAAAGTAGTGCATCATCCTCAAGTCCTTCATCTTGAACTCGACAGCAAGCTTCCTCTTCGTATCGGCAATCAACCTATCCTCACCTGTAACAAATAGGTCATCCACATACAATAGAAGTATAACTAGATTGCCTTCCTCAACCTTGTAGTAAAGGTTGGAATCCGCTTTACTCTTACTAAATCCCAAACTGGATAGGAAGCTATCTATCCTACCATACCAAGTTCTAGGAGCTTGCTTCAAGCCATACAAGGCTTTCTTCAATCTGCACACATATGAATTCCTATCATGTGTCTCAAAACCAAGTGGCTACTCCACATACACTTCCTCTTTGACTACACCATTCAAGAAATTTGTCCTGACATCCATCTAGTGTATCTTCCACTTCATCACTGCAGCCAAAGCAAGTACTATTCCAATGGAAGTGTATCTGGCCACTGGTGCACATGTCTCTTCATAATCTATCCCCTCTTTCTGGGAGAAACCATGAGCTACAAACCTCGCCTTGTATTTCTCTATGCTGCCATCCGCAGCATGCTTGATCTTATAGATCCACTTAGAAGTCACCATAGACTTCCCTTCTGGTCTTGGGACCACATCCCAAACATCATTCTTCATGATCTACTGGTATTCCTCGACCATGGAATCCTTCCATTCTTTCTTTTCCACTGCTTCTTCATAACTGGAAGGTTCTTTGTTCATAATGTCACAGAGCAAAGCAACATAACTAGTATGTGACCTAGTCCTTTTTCTTTCTATGTGTTCCTCCTCTGGAATACCATACCTTTCTGCATCTTGAATGAGCTCTCTAGCCCATGCTAGTTTCCTCTTGTGAGAGTTCTTCTCACGGGGTGGATCTACAGGTTTCTGTGGATCTTCTATTTCACGATCTTTTTCTAGAATAACTTCATTCATGGTGGTGTCTTGTGTTCTGGATATTCTTGGTTCTTCATTGTCTTTAGCAAGTATCTTCCTTGATTTGATGTATGTTGAGTCCTCATCAAAAGTCACATCCCTGCTGATGTCAATCTTCTTGAATCTTGGAAAGTAGATTCTGTAAGCCTTTGAGCTTTCACTGTAGCCCACAAAGATGCCCTTCTTTCCTGAAGGATCTAGATTTGTCCTATTTTCCTTTGGAATGTGTGTGTACACTGGACAGCCAAATATTCTGATTTGGCTAACTTCTGGATTCTTCCCAGTGAACACTTTCTCTGGTGTTTTGTTGTCAAGTATCTTATGAGGTGTTCTGTTTTGCACATATACAGTTGTCCTTGCTGCTTCTTCCCATAGGTGCATAGGTAGATCGGTGATGAAGCATTTCCCTAGCTGCTTCCATGATGGTTCTATTCCTTCTTTCTGCATACCCATTTTGTTGTGGATTGTAAGGAGTAGTCAACTCCCTCTTAATCCTTGAATCACTGCATAGTTTCTTGAAGTCTCCTGAAGTAAATTCTCCGCCATTGTCGAATCTAAAGATCTTGATCTTCTTATCAGTTTGATTTTCTATCAAGGCTTTGAATTCCTTGAACTTATCAAACACTTCATCTTTATTCTTCAAGAAATAAACCCAAGTCTTCCTAGAGAAATCATCAATGAAGGAAACATAATATACATACCCACTCAGAGAGATGGAAGACATTGGACCGCATACATCAGAGTGGATAATCTCCAATATTCCTTTTTCCTTGCTTTCACTACTTGGAAATGTTGTCTTTGTGTTCTTTCCTTTTGCACATCCTTTGCAAATACCTTCATGCTTTGATTGGATTTCAGGAAGACCCTCTACTGCTTTGCTTGCTAATGGTAGTGCTCTATAGTGCACATGAGCAAGCCTTCTCTGCCAAAGTTCACTTGGCTCCATGGATTCATGTACCATGGCATGTTCAGGTTGCCCCTTTAATTTGTACAATCCTCCCTCTTGCTCTCCAATCACCTCTGCATCATCAATGGTTTTACCTTTTGGCCACATGAGTACTTGGCCATCTATAAATGCAACTCTTATCCCTTTTGCATCTAAACCAGATATGGAGAGAAGATTCTTCTTGAGACCTGGAACATATAGTACATCTTTCATCTTCATAGGTTTTCCAGAGTCTAGCTTATAGGAGGCTTCACCACTTCCTTTTATTGGATACTGGTAGTCATCCCCAAGTTTCACCTTATGGGGTGATTCATGTTCAGATAGTTTCACAAAGGATCCCTTGAATCCTGTCATATGTTTGGAGGCCCCACTATCTATAATCCAATCATTGCTTCCATGAGAAATAGTACCAGTGAGGGCAGAAATCAGGACATACTCTTCATTACTTGAAGAATCTTCACTTTCTTCCCTAGCCCTCTTCCTAGGAGGTTCATCATCCTCTGCAGTGTGAGCATGATGTATTCTTTTGATGTTCTTCTTCTTGTGGGAACCACCTTTATTGTTTCTAGGACAATCCTTGGCATAGTGTCCCTCTTCATCACATGTAAAGCATCGGTCATTGGATGTGTTTCTTCGAGATATGAGGTTACCCCTTGATTCTGATGGTGATGCTTTTATTTCGTATTGTGGTCATGTCCCTTTTTATTATCATGCTTCTTGGAGTGTGATGTGAGAGGTTGGTCCTCATTCCCCATCTTCTCTTCTCGAGCTATAATTCAAGCTTCTTCTTGTGAGCATTCTTCCCACATCCTACTGAATGTGATAAGTTTCTTCCTAGCACAAATTCCTTGGATGAAGGAATCCCATGACCTAGGAAGACCATTAAGAGTGGTCATTACCACTTCTCCATTCTCTATATCTTCTCCCACAGCTTCAAGTTGTTCTTTTATCTGGGAGACCCTTGAAAAATAAGACTGCATGGTCTCCGCATTCTGGATCTTGACATTCTTTAGTTGATTCCTCAAGGTCATCTTCTGATTTATGTTCTTCCCTTCAAATAGCTTGGTCAAGGAATCAAACATCTCCTTAAGTGTCTTCAGAGATGACACATGTGGTATGAGATGGTCTTTGATAGAATCAACAATGATTCTCTTAGCCTTGACCAAATTCCTTTTGTGTAAGGCCTTAGCCTCATCTCCCTCTGGAACTGGAGCCTCTTCACTTATATAGGTGTCCAATTCATTTTCTTCCAGGATTAACCCAATCCTATACTTCCATGCTCGGGATTAATCAGCCCCTTCAAGCTTATCCTTAAGCTTGGTGTGGTGAGACATCTTAATGAGAAACTCAAATGGAAATAAAATATTTAGGTCTTACCACTTGATTTGCTAAAAACTGGATCTGGAGCTAGATTAGGGTTTGTCAGAGAAACCCTAAAATTTCAAACTTCTGAAAGGATAGAAAGATGCACCTTACTAAGTTGGTCAAGATGGTATACTATGATTTTGAAAACTGCAAACTTTGACCCCTCAAAATTGACTTTGGAACTTCCGGATCTACTGGACAGGGTCTTGAACTAGGATTTGATAAAGCCCACACTTCTGCCCAACCAAAAATTTTGATCCAAGGCTTAGAAGTTCGATTTTTCTGAGGAGCATTCAGCCATGGACTCAGATTCCAAAAATTTCAACTTTCTCCGAAACCCTAATTTACAGCAGTAGAGATTAGGTCAAAACTGAAAATGCTCAGAATTGAATTCTGTTTCGATAGAAATATGCGCCCCTGCTAGAAGAGTCAATATAGCCTCCTTTCTTTGAAGATTTGTGGAGAGAAACCCAAAAATCAAGAAGCCCTAGATTCTGCAGCTGCATAGTTTCTTCTTCTCAGGTTAGAAAGAGCAATGATACAAAACCCAAGTACAAGAGATAGTCTTTTTAGCAGCTTCTCCTCCTCCACTAGTGCGTATCTCTCAATGAGAGAGATGGATGAGTAAGTGAATGATCAAATAGAGTGACACCCTCACTCTATTTATACACTGACTTGACTTGCCTAATAACCTAATAGGGCTGACTTCTCTAGGAGAGTCTAATAACCCATGGTAACTTAACTCAGGGCCAACCCCACACTTGGTGGTCTAATAACCCATCTTGTATAAGTTACGACACTTGCGACACTTGTAAATACAAATGACGACACTTACGTATAGAGGAATAATAACCTCTATGTAGGGATACAATATACATATATGAAATACATTCCGAAGTTACATATACATCAACATGTCTTTAGTGCAGCTCCTGCAAACTTTATTCAACAGGCATGTCAGGAAGGTATCCCAAGCAAATACCAATAGTGGGAAAATAATAGCACTAAATCAATGCCATACATAGAATAGAACTTTGTTGAGAAATTTTCCAAAACAAACAACACACTGCTGCATAATTAAATTCAATTGACCGCAATTTAATATTCAACTACTATTTGTGATGCAAAACTATGACTAGCATGTATTTATATTTAAGAAAGGAGTGGGAAACTGTGTGACCACATTCTATTCGGGCAATGCTCAAATCCATATTTTTATGTCCTTCCCAGAAACAATAGTTTCATTAATCAAGATTGATTTCTCTAGTAAACATATTTTAGCACACAATTCCAACACAAGTGAATGGCCTATTTCATGTCAACCTCTCCTATATTTGTACTCAATTCCTGTCAACTTATACAATTCCCGAAGAATATATAAAGGTTGGAATTATTTAAACCAGTTAAGTGAAATGGAAAATATTTAATCATATGTATGAGGGTCACTCTTCTTGATCATATGAGAGAGTCGTTGGTTCACATATATTGGCTATCAATTAAGAAAATGAAATGGCTTGTTATTTAACATATGAGGAAGGCTTGCTCATTTTATATATATATATATTGGTTGGTTGTGTTGTTGGATGGCATTCAGGATAACTCGCAGTTCAGGATAACTCACAGTAGACATTTTTCTTTGTCACGTTTTGATTCCCAATCAGGATGGTTCCTGATTGGGAATTGAAACGTAGACAAAGAAAAATGTCACAGTAAACATTTTTATTTGTCACATTTTGATTCCCAATCAGGATGGTTCTGGATTGGGAATTGAAACATAGACAAAGAAAAATGTCTACTGCAAGTTATCAGGAATGCTAATCCAACAACATATATATTGTGAGTTTCTTCATGAGGGAATGGAGTGAGACATACAATTACCAATGTAGCTCCAACACTACCCCACTCACCACTGAAACAAAAGATACCAATATCGATGAAAGAGGAGTGATAAACAATATTGAATCGTACGGTCTCAAAGAAGAGAGAATGCATCGCTAGCACCCAATGCACTGGTCTCATCCAATCAATGTCCAACAAAAGAGATACAACCAGCTATGACTTGCTATGTCCTCAGGAAAGCTAGAACACCCCCCTATCATACTTTCACACTACCATAGGGCTTGTACGATGCTCAAGCAACCATATGGCCTCTCAATAATGTTGATGTATATGTAACTACGGAATGTATTTCATCTATGTATTTCATATATATTTATTGTACCCTTATTAGAGATGTGTTATTCCTCTATAAGGAAGTGTCGTCATGTGGATTGACAAGTGTCGCAAGTGTGTGTACTTTTCGATGGGTTATTAGACCATCATGTGTGGGGTCGGCCCTGAAATATATATATTATAATGTGTATGTACCTAGCTATACAAGTCGGCCCCATAAGGTCACTGGGCAAACAGATTAGTATAAATAGAGATCGGGTGATCTCTATTTAGATCATTCGGAAAAGTACATCTCTCTCACTTAGAAAGTGGTGCACTAGTGAGGAGGAGGATCATCTGCTCTAGGAGACTATCTCAAGTGTATTTTGGTTGTACTTTGGTCGAGCCATTGCTCTCTCTATCTCTGAGGAAGTTGTGGGGTTTTTCACCTTAGGGTTTTCCCCACGGAAACTTTGTGTCTCTTATCTCTCATGCTTTTGATTCTTGTGATGCTTTTCATGCTTATTGTGATTGTCATGCATTGATATACTGTATATGTTATTCTCTCAGTAAATATCCTAGAGTGTTGTGAATTAATGCTCAAAATTTAACAAATAATACTCGGGTCTATGTGGAAGCTCAATAAACAACCATGGACAGTGTTTAATGAAGGAACAATCTCAATTTTGTCGGGAAAATGACTCCAATGGTCTAATATCCTAAGAGAAACCAAATTAGAAACTCCCTAAATAATTGCAACAAGCTTGTAATGGCAATCATTGATTTATTAGCTCATAATACATTGAACGATAGAAAGAAAAAAATTATTAGAAATCTCTATTTGGTGAGAATGAAATAATGGAGTAAATCTACCGAGCTTTAGTAGCACACAATTAATGATAACTGACAACCATTAAAACTAAGGATAAATTCCATTTAACTCACATTCTGAAATACCACAACAAAATACAGAGATTCATCACGCAAAACACAATATTTACCCTAGAAACCCAAATGGGAAAACCAACATTGAATGGTTGCTCAATTCTCATTTTGACCCTCTCTAGTTACAATGCAATGCCATGGTTCTTTTTGCATCCTCCTCTCATTGGAAAACCAAGCAAAAATCCCTTTGAGAATAAAATTACAAGAAGTTATAGGAGAGTTGGATGGTAATGGGAAGGCCAAGGACCTTCAAATTGCCATTCCTCTCTCTACCATTTTCATTTTCTAATAAATCAAATTCTTTGTTTTTTCCTGTTCTGTCTCTTTTAATTTTTACATGTGCATTTCCCTTTATGTTTTATCTTACCTCATTAATTGTCAAATTACACTTAAGTATTGGTTCTTATAACCATTGCTTGTTTGGATCCATTTTGGATCACACCTCCCATTGAGAGCATTTTTGGTCTCCAGAATATTAGAGAAAACCAATCTTGATCAATGTGCTTTTTGTCTACTTCTCTATAACATGGCTCTAACTCTAACTCCTAGTTATAGCAGTGACTCTGGCTCTGGATTTGGCTTGTTTTGGTTCCTCTATGGATCTAGATCTACTTCTTGGCTATGGTTCTATCTATGGCTCTAGTTCCTAGCTCACTTGTTCTGGTTCTGGCTCTTTCTCTAGTTCCAGCTATGTATGGCTCTGGCTGTAGTTCCTAGCTCACTTGCTCTAGTTATAGCTTTTTCTATGGTTATGGCTACGTATTTTTATCTAGTTCCTTGGCTCACTTGTTCTTGCACTGCAAAATTTTCTCATTGATTCCCATCTCTAAGCAATCTTCAAATTCAAACTCTTTGACCAAAATTCATTTCCATCTTCAACTTGCAAGTCTCTTGCATTCTCAAACTTCAAGACGGTCCATCTTAACAATCAATGAAGCCAAGTAAAATTCTATTCATGTTCATTGTTGATTGTATGCACCACTAATTCGACATTGAGATCCCAATAATCAATGCCATCATGAAGCAAACCCATGAAAGGAAATGTTGTATGGATTCTTCTGCTAGGATCAATTGCTTCCAAACATGGAAACAACCTTCTATAGTTGCATGTGCTTACTAGAATTATTTCTCTGCAACAACATCACTTGAATGACCTCCTTGTTGTGTTATCAATCCTCATGGATTAACTAGCAACTGATTTTCTTTGGTGGATGCCATGGTGTTCCAAGCAACCCCAACTCATTAACCTTTGTGCACCAATCTCTAGTGAATATCCAAGAAGGGAATCTTCTTTTAAAATATCGAAGGAAACAATTGGAGTGGGGTTTCCTTTGTTTTTGGAATCAACCTATTGTTCTCTTCGATGGTGATGTAGACCTTTTTTGCTATCATAATTTATTCAACTGCTTCTCCTCCTTGGTTTCGAAATGCAGGAAAATCTTCATCCTCTTTCATCTTCACTCTCCACACTCTTCTCTTGGTTGTGCAATTTCTAGGGTGAAGCTTTGGATGAAGCCTCCAACACTTTGTTTCCCAATGTCCACTCAACTTGAAATAGTGGAAAAAATTCTTGGCGTTGGATGGGTTGCTTGACATAATTGTCTTCTTCATGTGCCTCTGAGTTGTTTGTTGTTGATTTGGGGAAGTCTTCTCATTCTTCCTCTGAAATAAATTTGGCTCGTCGCAAGTGGTTCGCTTCTCCCAACAAGATGCCTTAAGATGACCTTTCTTCCCTCAAAATGAGCATGCCTTTGAGTACCAAAATTGGTATCACGATGGCCTTTCCTCTTGCAACAGTGACAAACAAGAGATGTCTTACCAAATGCATACCTCCTGGTCTTCTTGTTGTTTTGAATCACTGTCTTCCCTCAATTATTCCAAGTGTTGGTGTAGGATAAGTTTATGAATTCTTATCACTGTTTCCCTTTTGCAAGCTACCTCCAGAAGAATGGAGTGGGAGTGTGCTTCCCTCTTCCTTCATTGCTACTTTTTATTCTAATGAACAAGCAAAATTTACCTCATATTTTTATTTCACGAATGCGATCTTGTTGTTTGTGGCCTTGTCCTCACTTCCATCAAAACCTAGGCCTTCATGCTTGAAACCCTATTTAGCTACAATGGAGCTTAGGATGCCTTGTCTTATTTTTCCTATCCCATTTGCCTCAACAATTTTGAATAGATGCCTATGATATGCTTTTTAGATTCACCAAAAAGTCCTTGTGAAGGGTCTAAACAAGATGAGCTTACCATGTTGGTATCGGTCATGGTGATGGCTTCAAAAATGACAATGGAAGGTAGCCTTGCTTCCTGGTGCTCTTGAACAACTACCTAGCTTTGTCAATGCTTCTTCCTTCTCTAGCAACTCTTTGTGCAATCAAGTCATCTTTTGTGTGAGCTTTTCCTCTTACCAATCATCCATCTAAATAACCTTCTCTCCCAATTGTACTAATTACACTCTGATCTTGTCCAATATTCCATAACGACAGTGAGGGAGTATTGGCATTCAACAAAACGATTCTTTAGAAATGGAAACTATTTTATAGATGTATCAAGGTTCTTTTCCATCTCTGCTATATGTCGATCATACATATAGACCTCCTCCTTCAAGTTCTTGTTCATTTCTTGAAGTGTATTGATGGACTGTAGGTTTTCCAACCTTTATATGTTTTATTTACCTGTGCTAGTTTGACAAAGTTCTAGCAACTGCGTCATGGTCAAGGATTCAACTTCTGTTATACCTTGTGATTCGTAAATGAGGATATTATTGCTCACTCACTTTACCAACACAAATCCTCTACATAAATTAAATCTTATTTTTGTTTCTCTATCTTATGCAAATATCTTTTTCCTTCTTATGGCTACAAGGCCTTTGTTCTCAATATAGCCTATACACAATAACCAACTACAATGCAAATAGTAATAAGTGTGAAAATCCTCACAGCAGATCTAAGAGATGATGTATACCTCACAAGAGTAATTATGATTAAGCAGGAAAATATAAGAAGAGTGAACAATACAGTATAATGAGCAACAAAATAATATGGTACAGTATAACTCAGATAGAAGCAATAATACTTCACACACACTAATTAATTAATCACAGTATGGACAAATAAATAGTACAATGGTAGAGAAGATTCGAATTCCTAAGGTGGCAATTCGAATTAGCCTCTCAGAGTGATCATAAGATCAATAGAGTGTCATCGGAGCACAACTAGGTGTCCTCATGATCATCGGAGCGCAACTGGAAGTCTTCATCATCATCAGTGGAGTCATCAACGCTCAATTAACTGTCAACCATTAGTCAAACTGTTAAGATCCTAGTGGGTGGCCTTCACTAACATCTCGAGGTTTTGGTGTAACGGTTCATCACATTTGGTATCAGAGCCTCCACCCAGGTTCAAGTCACAGAGCGGGTGGCAACGTCGGCATTGCAGTGTTCGCCCGAGGCTCGTACGGCGCAAAGGGGACACCACCGTATAGACGCACATCCAGCCCAGAGTCTGGACTGCGGAGCGTGGTGGGATGTTAAGATCCTAGTGGACAGCCTTCACTAACACCTTGGCGTTTTGGTGTAACGGTTTGTATCATCTGGTATCA